>OY998176.1:66358699-67601525 GCA_963921935.1 Galeruca laticollis | reverse complement strand
ATTGGTTTAAAAATCCTACTCAACTGTGGTGTTATTTCTTTAATATATGGTAAAGGTACATAATAATTTATATTATCTGATTGGTCGTTTCTAATATTAATGTCTGCAATGTCTATAGTTGGAGAATAATTAAATAGTATGTTTTTAACTAATTTATTTGGATAACCATTATCCAAAAATATATGATATAAAATTTTTAAGTTCTTTTCATGAAAAATAGGATCGGATATTTTGGTTATTCTATTTCTCATTTGTTTGATTAAGTTAATTTTCATGGAATATTTATGGTAAGACCAATAGTTCATGAATCGTCCTGAGCTAATTGGTTTTCTGTACCAATCAATAGACAATGTGTTATCATTATTTCTTATAAACTTTGTGTCTAGAAATGGTACACTTTGATTACTGTATTCTTTTTCTATTGTAAATTTTATATATGGATCATAGTTATTGAATATTAAAAGAACTTCATCTAAATTATTTTTTGGTAATGCTAAAATAATATCATCAACGTATTTTTTAAAGAAAATTATTTTAAATGGTAATAATGGTATAATTGTATCCAATAAATTATCCATAACAAGCTATAATGGGAGAAATTGTAGCTCCCATTGGAGTACCAAAAGTTTGTTTATATATTTTAACATTAAATGTAAAATAGGTATTTTCAAACAGGAATGTAATAATTTCTTGGAAATATTTTTTAGATATTTTACAATATTCACTGATTTCATTCCATTTTTTATCAATTGCTCTTAAAGCAAATTCTAAATATACATTACTGAATAAAGAAACAACATCTAAACTGCAAATTACATGATTATCAGGTAATTGAAATTTGTTAAATTGATTAAAATCTTCAAATGAATCTTTAATGTAATATTCTGTATTTAAATTATATGCCTTTGTTAAAATATCAGCGATATATGCACCTATTAAATTAGTTGGTGTACCTATAGAAGCTACAATGGGTCCAATTGATAATATTGGTTTATGAATTTTGGGAAGGTCATAGAATTTAGCAGGAATTCCATTATAACAAGTAAGTTTTCCTTTGGTAATTTTATCTATTTGTTTCGCATTAAACAATTTTTTTATTATAGTGTTACATTTATTCTGAATTGTTAGTGTAGGATCTTTGTTTAATACGATATAAGAAGAATTACTATCTAGAATTTCTGTAGATAGCTCAATATAGTTTTCTTTAAACATAATATCAGTGCAGTCACCTTTATCACTGTTTGTTACAATTATATTTGAGTTCATCTTCAACAATTCTCTTGTTTCATAGTATAAATTACGGAAGAATAAATTATTTGGATTTTGGTTTATTTGATTTGTAATTATATTTGTTTTTTTCAAATGGTCGTCTGAAGTTTGTGATGTAATATATTCAACAACTGCTAGTAAATGTTTTATTTGAATATCTTTTCCTAGAATTGGCTCTATACTAAATTTAGGACCTAATGATAAAAAACATAAAATGTTATTTGGAATATCAATGTTAGTAAGGTTTTTTATCCATTTAGGGCTTGTATTTAGTTTTATTTCAAATTCTTTCTCTCTAAGTTTATTTAATTTGTTATTGTTATTATTTTTTATTGAGTAAAAAATTTTATTTTTGTTTGACGAAATGAAAAATTATTAAAAATATACTCTGAAGTTGATTGTATGATTTCAGTTTTTAAAAAATTCAAATTATGTTCAAGATTTACAATAGTTTTTTGATTATTGGATATTTCAATATTAATAATTTTATGTCCTAACCTTAATAAAAAACTGGTATTCTTCTTCATATGGATATTTTGTCGATGTAGGTCAGTCAATGGAACAGTGGCATCATGAATGTGATTTGGTGTGATACCTTCTCTTCTACATTTAACTAAGAAACATCTTCTATTATATTCTTTCGCTAGTTTCATTTTAGTTTTTGACCAATTTTTTAATGATTGAACTGCATATTTACCATATTGTTCATATATGTTCTTGTAAAACCCCATTATCTATAACTATATAGGATGTCTTTGCCGACTAATTAGGTATTTTACATTTAATGATAAAATATATAAACAAACTTTTGGTACTCCAATGGGAGCTACAATTTCTCCCATTATAGCTTGTTATGCAATGGATAATTTATTGGATACAATTATACCATTATTACCATTGAAAATAATTTTCTTAAAAAAATACGTTGATGATATTATTTTAGCATTACCAAAAAATAATTTAGATGAAGTTATTTTAATATTCAATAACTATGATCCATATATAAAATTTACAATGAAAAAAGAAGACAGTAATCAAAGTGTACCATTTCTAGACACAAAGTTTATAAGAAATAATGATAACACATTGTCTATTGATTGGTACAGAAAACCAATTAGCTCAGGACAATTCATGAACTATTGGTCTTACCATAAATATTCCATGAAAATTAACTTAATCAAACAAATGAGAAATAGAATATCCAAAATATCAGATCCTATTTTTCATGAAAAGAACTTAAAAACTTTATATCATATATTTTTGGATAATGGTTATCCAAATAAATTAGTTAAAAACATACTATTCAATTATTCTCCAACTATAGACATTGCAGACATTAATATTAGAAACGACCAATCAGATAATATAAATTATTATGTACCTTTACCATATATTGAAGAAATAACACCACAGTTGAGTAGGATTTTTAAACCAATGAACAACATTAGAATTGCCAATAAAACATGCTTAACCATGTCTATTTTCACTAATTTGAAAGACAAAACTTCAATTTTTAATCTTTCCAATGTAATATATTATATTCCATGCAAAAATTGTGATAAAAAATATGTTGGTCACACTGGTCAGAAATTAAAGAACCGTATAAGTCTCCATAAGAGCGATTGTAAGTTACATCCTGAAAGATGTGCCTTATCTGAACATGTAATTGATAATGATCACTTTATGGATGTTGAATCTGTTAATATTTTGGACATACAAACAAATACCAAAAAAAGACTTTTCTTAGAAATGGCTCATATATTTCAAGAACCTAATACTATCAACAAAAAAAGTGACCATAATAATCTGAGTGATATTTATTATTATCTACTAACAATTGATAATAAAAATAAATACATTTCAAATTCTTATACATAATTAAAACTACTACTACTACTACTAAATAAAATTTGATGATTTTTAGAAATTATTTTTAATTTAGGTAAATGATTTGAATTTTTTCAATAATTTTAAATAAAATGTAATTATGAATAAATTATTAAGATGACATCTATAATAATTTGAGGTTACATTTTATATAATAAAAGAAGAATATTCTAATAACTATTAACCTATATTACAAATATTACCTATTTTCTTCTTTTGTTTTCAAAAACATTTTAGCATATAAAGAAAATGTTTACATTCATGAATCTGTCAAAATGATTTATGATTGAAAAAAATTTTTTAAGAAAAATTTTTTTTTGCAATACAAAAAACAATCTTTCTATAAAGCGAAAAGCAGCCACAAAGCTCAACTTATAGGTTTAAATAAAGTGAACTCTTGTATACTATACCAACCTTTCGGAAGTCGTTGCTTCCATTTTCAAGGTTGTAATCGAGATTTGTAAAACTAAAACCTACAAAACTGTGGTAAAACTCATAATTCACAAGTACAACATATTGTGTGTTGTGGCTGCTTTCCCCATGATAGAAATATTGTTTTTTGTTTCGCACTGTATAATGGATATAAATAACAATTAAAATGATAAATACTATAAATGATACAAAATATTTCTCACAAACATCTAGATCGAAATGTTTTTCCATATTTGTACAACCTTGATATTCAACTATCATAAACTGGCTAATAAATTTAACCCGAAAAAAAAGTCTGACAACCTCGTTAGTTCGAATTCTAAACTGGTGAACTGGCCAGTTCGTTAGTTGGAATACGACATCAGCATTAGAATGGCAAATATGGAGTTACATCATTGCTATTTTAGAACTTCTGCAATACATTTTGTTCTGCATGCAAAGTGATTATTATATTTTATTTTCACTCGGCCGAGGACATAGTCGTACCCAAAACGAAGGAGGACCGCAAAAAGTTTAAACAGAAGATGTCGTTTTCCGTAATTTTAATTTTTACAAAAGTAATTAAATAACTTTGGACATAATGATAATTTAAAATAGTATCTTGAAAATATTTTCCACTGTCTTCTTCTGGTCACTTTAGAAATAAAATTTTCTAAGCGCGATTTCAAGAATTCGACTCAAACTAGGCTCTAAAATTACAATCTGGTTTGTTATAATCTACAAAATAACTTCTAATCTAACAATTACTTCATTGGAAATAAACCAAGACTCATATATTAAGTATTTAAATTGAACAATTTTCTATTTAAATAATTTTCGGTAAAATGGATAATTTGAGACAAACGGTATACCAATTTTAATAACAATAAATGTATAATTGATCCGAACGTGCCTGTATGTCAGTTATTAAAGCTTTCGCCCACCGAGACAAAAATCCTTCCCAATTAGCCTTCATAAATATTAATTATTTAAGCTAATTTTTATTCTTTTACAAAAAGCGTGAAATCCAAGCTCCTACGGAGAATTTTTTGACGATTTGCTACACACGAATGATCGCAAAGACACACACATTTCTTTTTATAAGCTACAAGAAAGATTGTATATTAGTACGTGGATTAAATCTGTATCGTTGCTACGAGGGTATTACGATAATAAAATGAGAATATCATGATTTTAGTTGAAGGATTTTAATTTCTGGAAATTATTAGAATTTTTGCAAGAAGTTACCAACATACCACCTCCTTACTTTCAAGCCTTTAATCGTCAAGACATAATAACCATTTCGTATTATAATAGTAATAATTTTTTATAGAAATATTCTTTGGAAATTTCGTCTCAATTTCGGCCTTTATTAAAATATTAATACACACCGACAACCCTTATATACAACATTATTATTATTATTATTATTATTATTATTATTATTATTATTATTATTATTATTATTATTATTATTATAGGGGTTCTGTGATCTCAGTAAATTGGCACTGGTTCTTCTCTGGTTCCACTGGAGAGGCACTTCAGCCTAACCCAATGGGGTAAAAAACTTTCTGACAATATGTGTTGTTTGTAGTATGACCGTTCTTGAAATACTGGTGATAACGTTTGAGGGGATTTCAAGTTTCTGGAGATATTTTACAAAGCTTCTTGATACCATTCCTTCGGCAGAGATAACAACTGGGACTATGTCAATCTTTTCAGTCTTCCAAATATGTTTTATTTCCAGCGCTAGATTCTCATATTTACTGCTCTTTTCATTTTCTGTTTTCAAAACGTTGTGGGACAATGGGATTGCTATGTCTATTATTGTGGCCTCTCTTTTTCTTTTATGACTGATTACTACGTCTGGTCTATTGTAGTCTACTGTTATGTCTGTTATCATAGGCGTATCCCAGTAGAGGAGTACATTTTCATCTTCGAGTATACTACTTGGGTTGTATTTATAGTGGGCTATTATTTTCTTTAGTAGTCCTGTCTTCAATCCTATTTCCTGATGGATTATTTTTGCAACTTGATTGTGTCTGTTTAAGTAGGCTGTTTGTGCAAGGTGAGAACATCCTGCTATTATATGTTCGATCGATTCACCTAGTTGATTACATTTGCGACACTTGTCTTCTATATTTTGCTTCAGGATATGTTTTTCGTAATTTTATTATTATTATTATTATGACTTAAGCGACTCACTTTCTCGGCCGTAGCCGGAAAACATTCACCGACCCCTCGCGCGCGCCATTGGGGTTTGGCTCTGTGGGAGCTCGGGCCAAATGGGTTCGGGTTTTCTAAGTTGGATTAGATGATGTTAGGTTAGGGCCCGAGCCCATCGCTGGTAGGGCTCGGCACGGTTAATGGGGATGAAGTTCATCATGTTCCATTAGTCCGGTGGATGTTTCGATGGTCTATCCTTCGTCGTTCAAAAATTTTCTGGTGATATGACATGTCTGGAGAATCACCGTCCTCTGGATAATTTTTGCGAGGCCTTCAGGTAGGTTGAGTTGCTCCAGATATTTCAAGAACCTCTTCGTCACCACGCCTGTAGCCGATATTATGACTGGGATTGTTCTCACTTCTTCTAATCTCCATACGTGTTTAAGTTCGATAGCCAAGTTTTGGTATTTATTTCTCTTTTCAATCTCCGTTTTCTGCAGGATGCTGGTTAGGGGGCATCCTATATCAATAATGGTGGCCTTCTTATCTTTCTTTTTGATCACCAGGATATCAGGGCGGTTGTGATCTAAAGTCCTATCGGAGTGGATTGGTCTATCCCAGTAAAGCACTGTTTCTTCTTTTCTAAAACAGCTTGAGGTACATATGTATAGAAAGGTGGTGGGTTAGTAACAAGTCCTAAGTCAAGTGCTAATTCTCTGTGGATGATCTTCGCCACTTCGTTGTGTCTTCCCAGATACATTCCCGTAGCCAAAGCAGGGCAGCCCCCAGTGACATGTTCGATAGTTTCTCCCACTGCTTTACACTTTCTGCAGACATCCTTAATGTCGGGGACTTTAGGAATGTATTTCTCATAATTTCTAGTTCGGATGATGCTATCCTGAATGGCTGTTATAAATCCCTCGGTCTCTGGGTGTAACGTTCCTTCCTTCAGCCATAGAAGCGAGGTTTCCTTATCAATCTCTGGGTTACTTTCCGTGGAGCACCTTGTCTTGCCATGCTGTTTGGATATCCTCGTTCGTTAGGATCGTTACAGCATGTTGTCGATCTTTGAGGTTAAGCGGTGTATATCTGTTGTCACTCTCCACTATTTTCCTAATGAGAGGCCTGTTCGAGTTATAGAAGTAGAATCTCATGTTCTTCTCTTGGGTTCGGCACATTCTTTTGACGCTGCTTAATCCCCTGCCCCTTGCGTTCTAGGCATATATAGTCTTTCAACTGCGCTCTTTGGGTGATGCATTCGAAACTTTGTAAGTGTAGTCCTCGTCATTATGTCTAGGTCTTCCAGGTCTGTATCTGAATACTTTAGTATTCCAAATAAATACGCCAGACTAGGGACAGCATATGTGTTGATGGCTGTAATCATGTTCCTAGAGTTGAGTTTAGTATTCAGGAGCTTATTTAAGCGCTGTTTGTATTTTTCTCTGAACTCCTTCTTTAGTTGTGTGTGGTCTATCCTTCTATTCTGCAAAATTCCGAGGTACTTGTACGTTTCTTCTGGACGAATTTGCGCAAAATAACGTGTATTTTCCATCTGCTGTGTTAATCTTCCTTTTGTGACATGTATTTCGGCACATTTCTCCAGCCCAAATTCCATTTTAATATCGTCGCTGAATGTTTTAACATTAGCCACTAGTGATTCCAATTGTCTTGGATTCTCAGCATACAGCTTGATGTAATCCATAAACAGCAAATGGCCGAGCCTCGAATTTGGTTGCATGGGATCTATTCGGAAACCGTAGGTGGTGTCATTCAGTATTGCAGAAAGCGGATTGATAGCGAGGCAAAACCATAATGGACTCAGCGAATCCCCCTGATATATCCCTCTTCTAATCTTGATGTTCGAAATAGTGCTTCCTCCAGTTCTCGTCTGAGTTTCCCATGTCGTCATTGCATGTGTTAGTAACCGGATGATGGTGGGACTAACTTTGTAGATCTCTAGAACTTTTACCAGCCAGTCATGAGGTACCGAGTCGAATGCCTTTTTGTAGTCTATGTAGGCCATGCTAATGTTTCGACGTTTTATTTCAGCTTGCTTGATTGTTACCGCATCTATAATTAATTGCTCCTTGCATCCAAGTGATCTCTTTACGCATCCCCGCTGTTCTGGGCCAATTATATTGTTTATCTCACAATGTTCATTGATTCGCCTATGTATTAATGACGTGTGAAGTTTGTAGGTCACAGACAAGCAGGTGATTGGTCTGTAATTTTTCGGGTCTTCCAGGTCTCCTTTTTAGGGTAGAATGTAAGTTACTCCTTGACCCAGAAATTCGGGAAATCTTGTTGGATCTTCAAGAATTTTGTTGAATGCTTTGGCAAAATGTGGAAATAGGGCTGGGAATGATTTCAACCAAAAGTTCTGTATGTTGTCCGGACCAGGCGCTTTCCAACTTAAAGTGTTCTTTATGCACTCTTCGACATCTGTAGGGGTAATATCACTATCTGGCATATCTGGAATATCACTTGCATTGCGCTCCGCTATTTGGAGCCACGTAGCGGCTTGGTTGAATCTCACGGTATTTGACCATATCCCTTGCCAAAATTGTCTGAAGCGGTTCTGATCAATTGTCTCCGGTTTCGTGTTGCCTTGGTGATTGTTTTCAAGATTGCGATAAAATATCTTCTGGTTACTAGAAAATATGTAGTTTTGCTCCTTGCGTTTCGTAGCCTCGTTGTATCGCCGCAGTCTCGCTCCCTTGACTTTGATTTTTTGTCTAGCATCGTCGTAGTAGTTCATGAGGGTTCCTTTCAACTGGGGGCCATTTAAGTCCACTTGTTTTGTTCGGCATATTTTACGAATTTTGTTTTTGACCTTCTTGCTGTTATTGCCGTCTAGGTACTCTTTGATAATGTTCGCCTCAGTTCTCAGTAGATCTATTTGCTTTTCAAGTCGCATCTTCCAGGCCGGCTTTCTCTGTTTCTGAATGTTTCTATTTTGTTTGTGGGCTTGAATCTTCCGCCCATTTAGTTCTATGACAGTAGCAGCTGCTGCATATAGAGCTGTATGTATAGATGCTAAGTCAGGATCTAGTTGTTCCTCCATCCTTACCTTCAATTCTGTATCTACAGATTTTATGTACTGCTGCGTATATTATTATTATTATTATTATTATTATTATCTTCTTTCTTCTCACTTGATCAAGTGGTATTTCTTTTCTGGGATGACAGGTTGTACCAGGTCGTCTCAGAGTCTATTTCTTGAATTGAGGAAAGATCGCACAATATTACATGTTTTCAGGATGACAGACTTTTGTATGTTTGTATGGGTATTTGGGTGAAGACTTAGTTGTTCAAGGTGTGAGTTAAAGGCGTGTGGGGTGATGCCTGTGGTTGAAATTATGAACGGTATGGTTTCTACTCTTTTCTGTTTCCAAAGTGTCTGAATTTCTATGGCTAATTCAGTATACTTTGCTATTTTTTCTCTGTATTTTACTTGGATGTTGGGGTCGTTAGGAATTGATATGTCTATGAGATAGGTGATTTGCTCTTTTTTATTTTGGAAAACGATGTCCGGCCTGTTGCATTTTATTGTTTTGTCAGTACGGATTTCTACATCCCAATATAGTTTGTATTCGTTGGTGTCTATAATTGTGGTTGGGGTGTATTTGTAGTAGGGTGTTTCCTCTGTTATGAGTCCATATGTCTTTGCAAGGGCTTGGTGAATAATTTTTCCTGCCATGTTGTGTCTTTCGGTATATTCTGTGCCTGCTAAGACTTTGCATCCACTGGTTATATGGTCTATGGTTTCGTTAAATTGGTGACATTTTCTGCATTTATCGGTCTGTATGTTTGGGTCTCTTATTATATATTTTTGATAATTACGTGTAGATATGACCTGATCTTGTATTGCGATGAGAAAGCCTTCTGTTTCAGGGAAAAGTCTTCCTTCTGTAAGCCATTTATAAGAGAGTTTTTTTGATATGTGATCATGTTCTATGTTGTATCTATGTTTTCCATGTAGTTGTTTTGTTTTCCATGAAATAAGTTTTTCTGCAATATTTTGTGATGGAGTGTAAGTATCCAATGGGAGATTGAATGATGATAGATTAAGTGGTGTATAATTATTGTCAGCTTTGCAAACTGCTTGGTGAAGGGATGTTTGTTTATTTAGAAAGAATTTCCGGAGCTGTTGTATCTGTCTTGTATGTAATTCTTGAATATCTATCATACCTCTTCCTCCATCCTTTCTGCTAATTGTTATTCTTTCTTTACATGAGCTGGGATGGTGTTTTCTGTGTCTGGTGAGCTCTGATCTAGTAAGGGTATGGATGCTTTCCAGATCTGTTTGGGTCCATTTGATTATGCCAAACGAGTATGTTAATATTGGGATTGCATATGTGTTTATGGCTTTGAAAAGATTACGGGAATTGAGTGGTGTTTTCAATATTGCCAGTTAGCTTTGTTTGTAACGTTCTTTTAATTCTATTTTTATATCGGCATGGTTTATCTTAGTGTTTTGTTGGAATCCGAGGTATTTGTATGTTTCGTTTTCTGTCATGTTGTCTAGGATTTCGTTGTTGAGGGTTTCTTTGTGTTCGCTTTCTTTCCATTTTCCTCTTTCAATATGTAGTGTTTTGCATTTACTTATACCGAATTCCATTTGTGTATCTGTTGTAAATGATTCTATGATCTTAAGCAGTCCTTTAAGATGTGTTGTTGTTGGTGCGTATATTTTTATATCATCTATGTATAGTAGGTGGTTGATTTTATGTTGTACCATTTTTCGATATTTTATGTTAAAGCCATATTGGGAGTTATTTAGAGCGTTTGAGAGTGGGTTTAGGCACATACAGAACCACAAAGCACTTAGTGCGTCACCTTGGAAAATTCCTCGTTGAATGTATAGATCATCTGTCTGTATGGTTTCTAATTCTGAAGTTATGGTAATTTTCGTTCTCCAGGTTTTCATTATTTCCGTTAGGAATTGTTTGATTTTTGTGTCTATTTTATAGATGTCTAAGATTTTTGTTAACCAGCTATGGGGTATGGAGTCGAAAGCCTTTTTATAATCTATGTAGCACATGTGTAGATTCCTGCATTCCTTTTTGGTTTGTTGTAGAATTATCGAATCTATTATTAATTGTTCTTTACATCCTTGACTGAATTTTGTGCAACCTTTTTGTTCTTCCGTGAGTATGTTATGTTTTGTTAGATGTTTTTCTATTTTTTTACATATGGTAGCTGTTATTATTTTGTATAGTGTAGGTAGGCATGTTATTGGTCTATAGTTGGATGGATTTTTTGTGTTTGTGTTTTTCGGTTTCACATAGGTATTGCCTTGTGTCAGGAAATTTGGAAATGTGCTTGGGTCCAGTATACTTTTGTTTATTTCTCTGGCGAGTGCTTCGTGTGTGGATGTAAGCTGCTTATACCAAAAATTTTGTATTTTATCTGCTCCTGGGAACTTCCAGTTGTGGGTGTGTTTGATGGTCTCTGAGAGTTCTTCCTGGGTAATATGATGATCCATTTGTATTTGTATGTGATTGTGTCGTTCTGTTTCTGTTTTGATCCAGTTACAATTGTCGACGTGTTTTAGGGGTGTAGACCATATATTTGACCAAAAATGTGTTAATTCTTGCTTAGAAGGTATTTCAGATATTGGGTTATTTTCTAGTGTTGTTAAGGTTTTATAGAATTGTTTTTCATTTCTGTTGAAGGTTAGGTTGGTATATTTCCTTTCATTGGATTCTTTGTATCTTCGTAGTATTATTATTTTATTAGATTATTATATTTAGATTTTTATTCTATTGTAGATATTTCTACTCTTTATTGTGTGATTGTTCTGTTTTTTTTGTTTTTTCTCATACTGTAATTAATTATCTATTAATCGTTTGTAATTATATTAATATTTTATATGAGATGACTATAAACGTGCCCTGTATGTAAAATGGTCAATAAACGAATATATATATATATATATATATATATATATATATATTATTATTATTATTATTATTATTACAAATTGATGAGGGTTGAGGAGCTGGCTCCTATTATATGCCCCAAAAAAATACATTTCAAGAGAGATACCTACCAGTTGTGAACTAACAAATAAGAGGAAGAAGAAATTACGATTAAGCTCTAAAAGTTATCAGATAAGTTACACTGATCTAGTCTATTATTGAATATGTTGACACTTGTTGCTGAGACAATTTCACTGTCCAAATCATTCCAAATAATGAAAATTCTGTTTGGTAAAAAGTTTTGTCTCGATCTAATCGCAAAATTTTCCTTTTTTAACTTGAACTGGTGTCCTCGAAGTCTCGTGTCCGTATTTAGGGTGAAAACTGTATTTAGATCACCAAAATTATATTTAAGAATTCGAAAGGCTACAATAAGATCGCCTCGTAACCTACGCAGCTCAAATGTGGTAAGATTTGTCATGGATAATCTTTCTTCATATGAAGATCTTACAGGTCCAAAAGCAACTCTGGCAACCTTCAGCTGCACACTTTCCAGCAACGTTCTATCACGAGCTGAGTCCGGGTATCAGACTGGGCCGGCGTATTCAAGGATAGGTTTGACGTAAGTAGCATATAATTTGCAGAAGCTCTGAAAGAATACTTTTGAGAAGCATTTCCTAATAAGATAAAGTCTGGTATTTGCACGTTTGGATACTGAGAGCACATGAACGGACTACGATAGTTCACTAATTACGATAACACCCAGGTCATTATGAGAGTTCACTGTGATTAGAATTAGAATAATAAAAATGGGTTGTGATGGGATTGTCATATATTTTTGAGTCGTCGGCATATTGCGATATTTTCCTAGAAACGTGAAACGGTAAATCGCTAGTGTACACTGTAAACTAAAGTGGGCCCAAAACTGAGCCCTGCAGAACTCCGCTTTTAACTGGTCTTTTATGAGAAAAGGAGTCAACAACTGGAACCTTGTAGAAACGATCCGTCAAAAAGTTTTCAATCCTTAGTTTTAAGTTTCCTCTAATACCGAAATGTTCTAACTTGTACAGGAGTCTTCGCTTGGGACCCGATCGAAAGCCTTGGAAAAATCTAAATACACTATTATTCAAGAATGATGTCCAGTCATTCACACAATGAAGTAAGTTGGTAAGGGTTGACCGCCCTGTAATAAATCTGTGTTGTTGTTTTGGAATAATATGTTGTTCGAGGAGGAAATCCATCATAGGAAATAATGGATTCCGTTACTTTATTAACGACGGTTAATAAACTTATTAGGCGATAATTGTGGCTATCGAGCTTATTGCCCTTCTTAAGAATAGGGGTGACAGAAGCTAGTTTCCAACTAGAAGGCAGAGAGCTGTTTGTGAAGGACGATTGCATTATTAAGCATAGCGAGAGCGTCGGAACATCTTTTAAGAAAGTAGGGTTACATGTAACTTCTGTCATTCTGATGATGATACTTTTATTATATTGTGGAATTAACTAGAAACCGTGAGTTTCATTTAAAACACTAATATGAACAGATTCCAAGAAGTAAAGGTCGAGACAGTTAATTTCATTCATATTTTTTGACAAACTTCGTATACGACTGAAAAAAATCGATATCTAATGATTATGTTTTTAAGATTTTAGAACATATTAAACTATATTATGAACATATATACTGGCAAAATCGTTTTTCACCTCCAGAAACTTATATAATTGGTGAACTGGCTAAAAATTATAAAAAAAATCGTTTCTGCTTTACTCTGTTACTTAAAAATCCATCGGAAAATTTGTTGCTAGACAATGGCTACTAAAACACGTCGAATTTCGATCAAAAAATACTCGAGGAATTTGTTGCTGGTGTATTACTGTCTAAATATAGGCTATATCGCTTTAAAATCAGTCGGGCAATTTGTTGCTAGACTGTAGCTACTAAAACACGATGAATTTCGATCAAAAAATACTCGAGGAATTTGTTACTGGTATATTACTGTCCAAATATGGACTATATCACTTTAAAATCAGTAGGATAATTTGTTGCTAGGCTATGGCTACTAAAACACGCCGAATTTCAATTAAAAAACACTCGGGGAATTTGTTGCTGGGCGATTACTGTTTAAATGTTGACTATATCGCTTTAAAATCAGTCGGGCAATTTGTTGCTAGACTGTAGCTACTAAAACACGATGAATTTCGATCAAAAAATACTCGAGGAATTTGTTACTGGTATATTACTGTCCAAATATGGACTACGAGTATATCACTTTAAAATCAGTAGGATAATTTGTTGCTAGGCTATGGCTACTAAAACACGCCGAATTTCAATTAAAAAACACTCGGGGAATTTGTTGCTGGGCGATTACTGTTTAAATGTTGACTATATCGCTTTAAAATCAGTAGGACAATTTGTTGGTAGACTGTGGCTACTAAGACACGCCGAATTTCAATTTAAAAACACTCGGGGAATTTGTTGCTGGTCGATTACTGTTTAAATTTTGACTATATTGCTTTAAAATCAGTCGGGCAATTTGTTGCTGGGCCGTGGCTACTAAAACACGATGAATTTCGATCAAAAAATACTCGAGGAAATTGTTGCTGGTGTATTACCGTCCAAATATGGACTATGTCGCTTTAAAATCAGTCGGGCAATTTGTTGCTAGGCTGTGGCTAGTAAAACACGATGAATTTTGATAAAAAATACTCGAGGAATTTGTTGCTGGTGTATTACTGTCCAAATATAGGCCATATCGCTTTAAAATCAGCCGGGCAATTTGTTGCTAGGCTATGGCTACTAAAACACGATGAATTTCAATTAATATGAGGTAAGGGATGATTTTTGGACGATCGGTTATTGTCATCTTTTAACAACAAATTAGTAACAAATTCCTGTGCATTTAGTTTTTTTTCAATATTATTTAATTTTATAGTTATAGCTTGTGGCTACGCTAGCTTAATATCAAATAATAGTGAGGGGCGGGGAAATCGGGGTAAGGATGATTTTTGCAGGATCGGTTAGTGTCATCTTTTGGCTACAAATTCCTGTGTATTTAGTTTTTATAGATATAGCGGGTGGCTACGCTAGCTCAATAATAAGTTTGCATAGTTTCCTTTTTCTTGGAAACGGCATTATAAACAAAATGAAGCTCGGCGTTAAAAATTAGCAAAAAGTTATTAGACTGGTCCGAAGGATGCCCTGTAAAATGGCTACGGCAGCATAATATACATCTAGATGTGTCAATTTCAAGAAATATGTATAAAAATTGAGGTTATTTCTAAAGCAGACCCTGTATTATATGGAACTAGTATCTGTAACATATGATTCGGTGCCAGAAATAATAACCACTCGAACACAAAAACATTGTAGCTGTTTTTACCCATATTACGATGGGTTTGAACAAGAGAGGAAGTTCTTAAATATCTGCAGATGTTACAGGAAAGGGTATATACAAAGCTTATTATTCAGTGTAGTAAACGACTTTCGATACCATTCCCGAACTATACATACCAATTAACCAAATAGATGCCGCGTTATGGGCCAGAAAAAAATAGGGAAGTAGGAACCAAAAGTATAAGAGGAAGTGAATACGATATAAAAGCATTAAAATTGATACTAAAATTATAATTAGCTGGCAGATGTTACTTTTGATTTTATTACTAAGGAAATATCATGTAATATACAGATTGTCTTGGCTATCGTTCAAGATAAATCTGGCTTTTAGTGAGTTTTATTTTTGTATGACTTGTCACTGTTTGTCAGTGAAACGTATTCTTTGAAAGGAAATGATTGAGGTTTTACGCCGTAGTTCTTTTTGTAGTGCTGAAATTTGGGCAAAATGTGAATACGGACATTTATTGGGGTCGATATGCTATAGAAAAGTAAAAATTGGAATAAGAAAATAATAGTTATCGAGAAAAAATTATAAATAAAATATTTAAAAAAAAAAGATAAACAAATTGAACAATTATTATAATTAATTAACAAACATTACAATATAAAATACCTGCCTTACCGAATATACAGTAATCTAATTATTTTAGGAAATATACAATTAAAATAAGTTATAAATAAGTGTGTGTGGTACCTGTAAGTAAAGTAACTACATAAAAGATAGTTCCACGAAAATATAGGATTTCTCGTGTATAAATAATTAGTTTAAAGAAATACTTTTACACGAGTAAAGGTAATAGTGCACAAATTCCACTGGAATAAACAAATGTATGTATTGCATTTTTCTTTAAGAATTTTAAGAAGAAAATTTTATAAAATAGCCAGCTAACAATAGTCAAACAACGGAGGTTAATGAATTCTAGCAAGTAAATTTCTGATAATTAACCGATAAAAATCAGAAACATTTAAAAGTAAATAAAAGTAAAGGTAGTCACACACACTATTTACTAATAATTATGGACGGTCAGTCTGGTAGTGCAACTCCGATGCAAGAATTACAGTTTCAGTTGTTATTGGAGCAGCTGTCATCATTAACAGTTGGAATTAATGAAACTCCTTGCTGGGCAGAACAAGAAGATTGATGAATATATGGTTAATGTGACTCATATAACTAGAGAGAATGAACTGTTGAAAATAAAAATAGGGGATCTGGAGAAAAGACTAGATACTACATCTGAAAGCTCAATTTATGCAGAACTTACTTCCAGGAGTATAAGAGAGCGAAACATTATTATGCACGGTGTCGATGAATCAGTTGATATTCAAAAGATAACGTCCGAGATTTTAACTGACCTTTTTTCAATAAATACTCCGAAGCCTGTTAATATCACTTCTTCTTCTTCAAGTGCCGTCTTCGTTCCGAAGGTTGGCAATCATCAAGGCTATTCGTATTTTGGATACCGCTGCTCTAAAAAGGTGACTATTGGTGGCGTTGAACCATTCGCGAAGATTTTTTAAACAGGAATGTCTTCTCCTTCCTATTGATTTTCTTCCACTTATTTTTCCTTGCACAACGATCTGGAGCAGTTGATATTTGTCCCCCCTCATAACGTGACCCAGGTAGAGCAGCTTCCTTTTTTTAATAGTTAGGTCACTAGAATAGGTAAAATAAGCAACTTGAGACCTCGTCCTTTGAAGGTTGAGTTCTCTTCCCGTCAGGAAGCAGTTACTATCTTAAAGAATAATTATAAGCTATCAATTAGAAAATACTCACATATAAAAATAAAAAATGACTATACGGCAAAACAACGGGACGAACTTTCTAAAATCTACGAAGAAATTAATAGTAGGAAAGCTAAAGGAGAAAAACTACGTGTGAAGTTTATTATGGGAAAACCTACCATTGTTCCTGAAACACACAAAAGACAACGTGAGGAAGAGAAATCACCTTATAAGAACTACGCTAATATTAGTAATGTCCAATCAGCTTCTTCAAAAAACTTCACCTAATGCTCTGGAATTGTCATGGCCACCAAAATATCTTCAATTTATGTGATGAATCCGTAACATTTGATATATTGTTTGTTAGTGAAACTTGGTTGACTAGCGATAAATTTACCATACCCATACCTAATTGTTTATGTGATTATAAGTATATAACTTCATCTGCAACTAAAGAAAAGTCGTTTGGTAGGCCAAGCGGTGGTTCATGCATTTACTATAGAGATTATTTTAATGTTACTGTACTTCATAAATCTAACTCGAATCTTATTTGTTTGTTTTCTGTTCATTATTTTATTTTTATTGTTTGTGGTGTTTGGTTTAAACCGTCTCTAGAATTAAGTCACATACTTGATGCTTTCCAGATTCTGTTGACAGAAATAGAGGAGAAATATAATGATTGTAATTGCTGGCGACTTTAACTGTAGAAATTGAATAGATGAGGCTTTTACTTGATGAAGATCCATACTGAACGATGAAATAAAACAATATAGATTCTCATAGATGTCATTTCTAAATATTGTTCATTCATACCTCGATTTTCAGTTAAAAACTCAACGGAATTAATTAATAATATTCAAGATATAATACTACCCCATAATTCTAAATTCATATCGTTCGATGTAACAAATCTATTCCCTAGTATAACTCCTAAAGAAACTATAACTCTTGTTGATAACTTGCTCACATACAATAATGTTAATCCTATAATTCACTCTGATATCATTACTTTATTAAAAGTGTGTTTGAATCAAAATTATTTTCATTTCAATGGAGAGGTTTATAGCAGTAAAGATGGTTTGATTATGGGCAACCCTCTCAGCCCCCTACTGGCAGAAATATTCATGGATAATATAGAAAAAATAATTCATGAACACCCCCTTAGTAAAAAATTTATGTACTGGCACCGATATGGGGACGACATTTTAGCTAGCTTCATCGGTACAAATAGACAATTAGAGAGCTTCATTACTTACATAAACTCGATTCACAATAATATCAAATTTACCGTAGAACTTGAACAAAATAAGTCTATAGACTTTCTAGACCTTACTATTTCAAATATAAATAATAAACATGATTTTTCTATATTTCATAAACCATCACATACAGATATTACAATTCATAATAGTTCGGTCCACCCATTCAGTCATAAACTAGCAGCTTTCAATAGTATGATACACAGACTCTTAACAGTCCCATTAAATATTAATAATTATACCAAAGAATTAAATATCATAAAACAAATAGCAGTTAATAATAATTACGATCCAAATTTAATTGACAATATCATAAATAAAAAGATAAAAAAACAGACTTTAGAACAAGTATTCCCCTCAGACAAAAATAATAGACCATTTAAAAGCTTAACATACTTTGGAACACCATCCTTAAAAATTAAATCATTTTTAGAAACTTTAGACATGAATATTTCCTTTAAAACTGATCACAATTTATCCAAATTCATTAAAAATAATAAATCTAAATCTTCAAAATTAAACAAATCAGGAGTTTATAAATTAAAATGTGGTAATGACAATTGTGATAAAATTTATATCGGTAGAACTTTTAGAAATTTTAAAACTAGAATTTCGGAACACAAACGTAGCTATGACAACAAAAAATTAGATTCTAACTATTCAAATCATTTATTAGAAAACCAACACATTTTCGACCCAAATTTTGAAATTCTCCATGTAGTCGGTAAATCCTTTAGTTTAAATTTATTAGAAGCCCTAGAGATTAACAAAAATAAATATTCAGGTAATCTCCTTAACGACCCAATATATATCAATCAGTCTCCTTTATTGAATCTCTTTACCTAGAAGATAGCTTAGGAATGTTTGTAGTGAATGAATTTCCAGGTAATATCTTTTAATACCATTGTTAACCTTAGTAAATAGATTTAGCACTGTATATATTAGGACATTTTTATATTTTACCTTCATTCATTTTGACAAAGCTACTGTGTTAGTGAAACGCGTCAACAAGTTTAAATTGAACATTAGTTCAAATATAAAGATTTAAACAAACTATATTGTTTTATTTCATCGTTTAACTGTAGAATCGGTTTATGTGGTAATGTTTCTGAAATTTTTGGAGGTACTAATTTATTTGATGAAAGGTTGAGTTTGCATAGTAATTTGAATACAAGGGGTAGGCAACATTGATTTTATGGAGAACGTTTCATTTTCTGTATTAAACGGCAGAACTTCTTTGGACCGACCTGGTCAATTTACGTACATGGGTACACAAGGCAGCAATGTTGTGGATATGGTGTCGGTAAACAACGTATTCCTTACAAAAGTGAATGTTTTTTTCGTTACTAATAATGATTTTCTGTCGGATCATATCCCTATAAATTTGGTTTTAGAACATCACAACTCCGTGGAAGTTTCTGGTTCTGTTACCTTAAATTCTTCACGAATGTATTCGTCATTGATTTGGAATGATAATATGTCTTTAAATTATAAGCTAGACTCTAGTCTAGTATTTTTTATCCCCGACCCAGACAAGTCTTATAACAACCTATGTGCAGCTATTACTGAAACTGCTCATATTATAGGGTTTAGAGACAAAACAAGAATTCTACTGAATACCACTAGAATCCGAGAAAATAAACCATGGTTGGATGAATCTTGTATCCAAGCTAATAAATCTATGAATAATGCACTCAAAAACTGAAAGCAAAATAATTTTGAGGATGAATTAAAAGATGTATACATAAAACTAAAGTGTAGTTATAAAAATCTAATCAAGTTGAAGAAAAGAGGATATGAGAATGATATTATCTCTCAATTGGTTGCTCAAGATTCTGGCTATGGATGATACTAGATATCCTAGATAACAATTTTTTATTAAAATAAATCAGATAGAAATGTGGATCAACTTGAGCTATCATACATTAATTAGGAATAGAAAAAAGTAGTTGAGACGTATTATACACAGTTGTATGAATCTGACTTGTCTTTGGTTTCTAGGTATTCCTATTTATATCTATATAGTTTGTTTACTGTTTCCAGGAGTCCAAGTTTGTATTTACTTGTAAAATTGCCCATTCAGTTCACCCGCACACTTGCTTAGTTACGTACGGCAAATGCTTTTAAAATTAAGTTCATCTTAAATGAAACTACGTGTTATATAAATCCCGATATTGAATACTTCGCATGTAATCGGAATGAAAAGGAAACATTGCAGCATCTTCTTTTTGATTGTCCAATTTACGACGTCATGAAACAAAATATTTCTTGTTTGCAGAGTTTGGAAGCATTAATCAAACTCTGCAAAATATCACACTTGCTGAAGCCAGGCAAATTTGTGTGGAATATTATAAGATTACGGTCCGTTATTATCAATGAGTAATTGTCTTTTATGATGTCTTTTAATGTCATAATTTATTATTGTTAAATTGTTTGTTATACTCGATAGTCGAAATTCTGTAAAGTGACTCATCGCTCTTACTGTCCATAAAATCAGTTGCAGAAGCGAACTTCATGAGCGCATCATTTTTGAAGGGTTCTTAATAGTCCTAAATAAAAAATAAATAGAAAATGTTCTTGTACGCTCTGGCGTTTAAATTTGAGAGAACAGAAATACGAAATTATTATGGTAGGTATCATTATGTATATACAGGGTGTTACCAAGAATAATACACATTTTTAAGGATGAGCTATAATAAGATGTATATAAAAAAGTCGATAGTCGAAATTCTGTAAAGTGACGTCATCGGTTATCTACCGATTTAAAGTGAACTCCATGAGCGTATCATAGTTTAAGGGTGCGAATACTGAAATATCTGGAATTTCAATTTTTAACATTTGAAATAATAACTTATCACAAGTTGTTCATAAGTAAGTTAAAACAAAATAAAAAAATGTTTAAAAGTCAATTCCAACTTACTACTACTAAAACTAAAAAAAAGTTGTTTGTCAAGAGCAAAATAACGGTATGCAGCGCCTCGTCAAACAGTTTCTCAACGTCAGCCATTTTGAATGTACTGTTTTTTCTCGCAACATAATTTTTCACTTGGGCCCAAACCAGCTCGATGGGGTTAAACTCACAGTGGTAGGGAGGAAGTCTAACAACTGAGACGTTGAAATCTTTCGCCATTTCATCGACGACGTACTTAATATAACTGCTTTTATGTTTCCGTACGAGAGATAATAATTCAACTTTTAGCATTGCCTCGTTGTGCGGAATGCTTTTACTCTCTAACCAATCAATTATAACCCTCTTGCGGCTAGCTGAAGTAGGTATTTGCTCCAGTCGACGAGAGTGGTATGAAGCATTATCCATAAATATCACTGAACCAGGAGTTACCTTTGTTAAAATTGATCTAAACCATGTTTCAAACCGGTTACCATCCATCTCTTCATGGTAATCGACAGTTTTTTTGGACTGAAAACTTAGTAATCCACCTTCTACAAATCCTTCCTCGCTGCCAATGTGAGTGATAATCAGTCGACGTCCTTTCCCAGAGGGAGCTTTTAAACCGGAAGAGAAACTCTTCATAAAGGCTTGTCGATTGCTTCGTATATTCATGTCTTGCCACACTTTTGACACAGTGTGGCCTTCATTTAACCATGTTTCGTCAAGATAATATATGTGCCGTCCTTCGTTACGAAACTGTCGTATCTGTTTTAAATAATTTCTCCTCCATTCCACAATGTCATTTCGTTCAATTAAGGCACTGTTTCTACTTCTTGTTTGGTAACGAAAATTCATTAATTTTAAAGTTCGTCTCAAAACTTTATCACTGATGTTTGGTAAAGTATCATCAGCTTCTATTACCTTGCTCAATTTAGCTACCGAGGGGATTTCATTCCTAAAATAAAAAGAATGTATTCCCCTACGTATAGCATTCCGTGTTTGGTCGTCCAAAACAATTTTCTTTCTTCCCCTACTTTCCGGTTTACAGTTTTCACCTCGTTCTCTTGTCAAAGATCCGTCCCGCGATTTCTTTAGAATATTGTATATAGTACTCTCAGAAACTTTAGTTAAATAACTGCACTTAATCACAGCGTCACTAACACCCAACTGTTTGTCCATGGCACGCAGTCCTTCGTACACATTTAATATGAGGACTTTTTCTTCCCGAATTAAATTGTTACGACGCCGTTTTTTATCGCCAACACCGCTACACTCCGCCATTATTGTCACTAAATATACCGATATAAATATTACAATAAATACCAATAATAACCGATTTATCACACAAAACCACAACACAAATACTGATGTTACGCTCATGAAGAGAATAAACACCTCACACAACTGTTTACTATCACTGTCTCATTCGCGTAGCTCGATCTATCTATCTCGTTCTCAAAGCCGGAACATTGAAGCGACTCTCCAACATTGTCAAATCGGCGAGTTTTTCACAACAAACTTTGCGTTCAAGAAATATACATAAACACTTTATGTCACATTTCAAGTAAACTAATTATTATTAGTCTGCTTGAAATTTGAAATAAATATATTAAATTGGTATTGACTTAATTACATTGCATCTTTTGTACCTGAAATATTGACACAATGGATTTGAAGTGTATTTATAAAATACAGCATTTCTCTCTAGAATACATATGGCAACTGCGCTTTAACCAAAGTGTTGATTAGATAGCTCTGACTCACTTTACACAATTTCGACTATCGAGTATAGTGTATAGCGTATTGTTTAATTTGTACACATACATCCTTGCTGTAAACTCATGTTTCTGGAGCAATAAATTATTATAATTAAGTTATAAATAAGAAGTTCCTTGTAATAATTGTGATGCTAAGTATATAGGACTAACATCACAATATTTGAAAAATAGATATACAAGTGACGAATTTTTTGGATATTGTTCAGGGCGTCTCACAAATGAAGCCTAGTGATTTTCAGCTCGCCAAAGCCAATACAACGAGTCCTATATATCCAGATATAATCCATTTTTGGTAATTTTGTATATAGTATATGATGTATAGATGAAAAATGAAAATTTTGAAGGGTAGGAATACTTAATAAAAATATAGGCAACCTGCTGGAAACTGATTATAACTGTTTGCCACTATTTTTATTATATAGTTAACCTTTTCAAACCTCATAATGCAAATTATAGCACAATCTTCGGTGCACATAATATATATACAGCGTTTATGCTAATACGAATTCAACAAGACCTTGTTTTTACTGACTCGCTAATCTTTTTTTTTCTTTTCGTTAACCATTCTTCATCTGGCGAAGTCAGATAGCCTTGCAGTCGACTGAATAAATCTTCCGAAGCGATTCTCTTCCATTAAAAACAAGGCGCTTAATATTTGAATCAATTAAAAAATGTATTAGTATTAACCAGATCTTTTATCACTAAGACAACTTGAATTGAACACATAAATTTGGATCAGAATGATTTTATTGAAGATGGGTTTTAAGAACGATTTACAGCGGCGTAAACACGAACATTGTGTTTAAGGAGTTTTGTATTTGAATTAAATTTTTATTCTTGTTCATATATATATATATATATATATATATATATATATATATATATATATATATATATATATATATATATATTAAATTTATTAACTTTATTTACTGGGTAATATCTAATTTTTACTCAAAAAATGTTATTTTAAAACTAATTTGAAGGTATACATTCCAATCTCTATAGTAAATACAGGATGTCCCAAATTATCGTTTACAGGCAATACCTCGCTTATTTGACAAGATACTCGAAAAATTAAAAAAAACTGCTTTGAAAAGCATTGAAGTACCTCATTAATGACGTATAAAAAATGTATCACATTTGACAGCCCTGTGGTAGCTACCCCTCACTTTTAATTTTCAAAAGCGCCTCCTGAATATACTAATTCAAACATTGCATGTCGTTCTATTCGGAATACAACTACTAAAATAAATAGTTTTAACGATTAAAACTAACTTTTCCGCATCTGTGTGACGCCCTGAACAATATCCTATCATAAAATTGTCACTTCGGAGGCTGTATCATGCTAATAAACCGAAAATTCTCCAAAAATGACACAAATGTGGTGCTTCAAGAACCATAGCATCCTTTGTACAGGGTCTAGTGAGCTAATAATCAATAGAGTTTATCTGTGAAATGCCCTGAACAATATTCAATCATAAAATTGGTCACTTGTTTACATTGCGGAGGCTGTATGGTGCTAACAAACTGAAAATTTCTCCAAAAAAATGCACTCTGGAGGCAAATAAGACACGTTACGAAAAGTGGCCGACGGCAACATACACACAGGATTTTTTTTTAAAAAACCGTTCATTCGTGTTCTTGCAGTAAAACGAAAAGATATCTCAAGAAAAAATCCAAAATTCCAACTTTTTTGGGGTAAACCAATACTTTTTTCGCATATTACATAGGGTTGGGCGGAAAAGTAAAAATACAAATCAAAATAAAGTGTATTTGAATGAAGAGAAGATAATACATCTTATAATTCGCAAAAAAATTAAGGAAGCAAAGGAAATGTGGCTTCAGGAATCCTGCAATTCCTATTGAGCTGGTAAAACTGCTTGATGACTTAAGCATATCTGCTCTGACGGCATTCTTCAATCAGGTCTACCAAACTGGGAAACTTCCCAGCGACTGGCAGAAATCGATCTTTATCGCCTTACCTAAAAACAACAAAGCTAATAGGTGCAATGACTTCCGATTAATTAGCCTAATGAGTCACACTTTAAAAATACTCTTAAAGATACTCCTCAATAGAATTTATGCCAAATGTGAACACAATATTGGCAAAGAACAATTTGGATTTCGCAGCGGACTAGGCACACGCGAAGCCCTTTTCTGCATGAGGACACTATTACAAAAGAGTTGTGAGTTTCGAAAAAATATCTACATTTGTTTTATTGACTTCGAAAAAGCGTTCGATCGAGTAAAACACAAAACTTTTCCAATGTCTAAAATCATATAACGTAGACCATCCTGATATGCGCCTTTTGTTAAACCTGTATCATAGTCAAACAGCAGTAGTCAGGCTAGATGACAGCGTTACAGATGGAATACCAATGAAAAGCGGAGTAAGACAGGGATGTGTTTTATCACCCCTGTTGTTTAACCTTTATTCGGAAAACATATTTCGTGAGCCTTTATATGGCAGGACAGAGGGAGTAAAGATAGGTGGCGAAATTATAAACAACGTAAGGTACGCAGATGATACTGCCATCATTGCAGAAAACATGGAAGACTTGCAAATCCTGCTGGATAGAGTGCATGAGGCTGGTCGAAGATGGGGTATTCATATAAACATCAAGAAAACGAAATGGATGACTGCAGGTAGAATAAACATAGAACCAATTCCGATTACAATCAACGGACACAACATTGAACTGGTATCCCATTTCAAATATTTGGGTAGTTGGCTGAACAATGATATAACGTGCGACGAAGAGGATTGAAATGGCACGTAGGGCATTAAGCAAATGGAAACCAATTCTCACGAATAGAAACCTCACAGTTCAGACGCAGTTAACAACACTCCGCTGTTACCTGTGGAGCATTTTTTGTACGGATGTGAGACATGGACGCTTAAATTTGACATCATGAATAAAATAGAAGCGTTTAAGATGTGGTGCTATCGGAGAATCCTTAAGATCCCGTGGACTGCACATACCAGTAATGAAGAGGTACTCAAACGGCTGTATAAGGATCGAGAACACCATAAAAATAAGAAAGGTCAGTTATTTCGGTCATATAATGCGAGGAAACAAATATCACATCCCTCGGCTGATCATTCAGGGAAAGGTTGAAGGCAGAAGATGGATAGGTCGCGAAAAGCTGTCGTGGCTACGAAATATTCCGAGTAGCGATAGATAGAGAACAGTTCAACCAAATTGTCATGGAGATAGCCCACGCTTGAAGACAGACACGGCACCGAAAGAAGAAGAAGAATGAAGATCTGACAAAAAATGAACAAGAGAACCAGAAGGGATACAAAGCAAGCATTTGCCAAAGCCGAGAGAAAAAAAGAAAGAGATGAAGATGGTATATAATAAGGTAACAGTAATTAAGAATAGAGTGAATATAGAGACGAAAAAAGCTATGAAAATGAATTGAGAGCGTACAAAAATCAAAGAAAATATCAAGGAAATGAACCGACAGTGAACAAATGAAGTTTGGTACGTTGAATATCCAAGGGATGTATGAAGAGGGAGCGATAAACAATTTGGAAAGTGAAGCGAAACAGTACAATATAAATCTGATTGCAATTCAAGAGACGCACATGAACCATATCCAGACAAAAATGCTAGACAAATATGTTTTATCATGTGGGGGGAAAACAAGGATTTTTAGAATAGGTTTCTTAGTAAGCAAGAAATTAAAAGAAAATGTTGTGTAGTTTGAACCAATTTCAGATAGAAATGAACGGCATAAAAAATATATACATCAATACAGAATAAAAAAACAGATGAGGTAAAGGGAGAGTTCTATGAAAAGCTATAAGAAGACTATAGCAAAATAAAGAGAGGTAATATCAAGATAGTCATGGGAGATGCCAATGTCAAAATAGGAAAGGAGGCTGGATACAAGATCACAATAGGTGGAGAAAGTAAGCATGAAGTGAAAAATGATAATGGAAGACTATTAATAGAGTTCGCTGATGAAAAAATATGAAAGTGATGAGCACACATTTTAAAAGCAAAAAAATTCGTAAAGGAACTTAGATGTAACCCAATAGAGAAAACACAAATCAGATTGATCATATTTTGATAGAGAAAAACCACCACACGTGAATACGTGCAGAAGGGCAGATATGAACTTGGACCACTTTCTGGTAAGAGTAGAAGTGAAATTACAAAAGAAAAGCTACAAGAAAGAAGTGAAATCAAACGGACGGACATTGAAAACCTGTTGCAACCAGAGATACAACGAAAGTGTGAAGACGAGATTAAGAGGTTATCAAAATGTAGGTAAAAGTGAAAATAAGAGTATTAACGAAAAATAGTAACAAGCCAATGAGATAATGAAGAAAGCGAGTGAACAAATAATACCAAAGAAGAAACAGCGGAAATTGGAAACATAGTGGTACCAAGAATGCAAAATACACTGGAAAAAGAAATAAGCTTAGAATCAGAGCAATACAATCCTGAACAATATCCAATCATAAAATCGGTCACTTGTATACACTTAGGGGGATGTATAGTGCTAAAAAACCGAAATTTGTCCAAAAATAATCAAAAATGTAGTATATCTGGATGTATAGGACCCGCTGTACTCGCTCTAGTCAGCTGAAAATCAATAGGGTACATCTGTGAGACACCTTGAACAATATTCAATCATAAAATTGGTCACTTGTATACACTCTGGAGGCTATATCTTGCTAACAAACTGAAAATTCTCCAAAAATGACAAAAATTTGGTACTTCAAGTACCATAGAACCCGGTGTATTGGCTTAAGTGAGCTGAATATCAATAGGATTCATCTTTGAGACGCTCTGAATAATATCCAATCATAAAATTGGTCACCTGTATATACTCCGGAGGTGTATCCTGCTAACAAACTGAAATTTCTCCAAAAATGACAAAAATATCATACTTAAAGTACTGTAGCACCTGTTGTACTGGCCCTGGTGAGCTGAAAATCAATAGGGTTTATCTGTGAGAGGTCCTGAATAATATTCAATCATGATATTGGTGACTTGTTGAACTCCGGGAGTTGTATCGACCTATCAAACTGAAATTGCTCAAAAAATGACTAACATGTCGTACTTCTAGTACCATAGCACCCGTTATGCTGACTCTGGTGAGCTGAAAATCAATAGGGTTCATCTGTGACATGTCCTTAACAATATTCAATCATAAAGTTGGTGACTTGTTACACTCTGGAGGGTGTATCGTGCTAACAAGATATGTAAGGAAAAGTTGCCGACGACAACAACGACGACATACCCACAGGATTTTTTTTCTAAAAACTGTTTTTTTGGGTTGTTGTTGATGGAAAACGTAAAAATAACCCAAAACAATCTCAAGTTTCCAACTTTTTTTGGGGTAAACCAATACTTTTCTCGCATATTAGATAGTTTGGGCGGAAAAGTAATAGGACGTAATTAAAAAAACGAACAAAAAATTACAGCAAGTGTTCAAAATTATTTCCTGCAGAATCCATCCAATCTGCAAAACGTGTTAAAAGCGTTCATACCGCCTGAATCATAGCTGGTATAACGCTACGACATGCTTGAGGAATACGTTATTTAAAATCATCTTCTGAATCCACAGATTGTATTTGATAAACCAAGTCTTTAAGATAACGCCACAAAAAATAATCCAGTGGTGTTAGATGTAACTAGCGGGGAGGCTAAGATATAGATCCATAAGTACCAATCTATTAGATGAGAAAAAGTTGATCGAGATACTCCTCAACAATACCAGCATAATGAGGTGGGGCATAGTCCTGTTGGCAGACCATTGTGTTCCGTTGTACCACTCGTATTATTTTACACTGTCCTACGATATTTCTTGACCTTTTAAGTTCGCTGTTCAAAGTAGAGATGGTATGACTAACTGCAATTTACTTACAACAAGGGGGTCAATATTCTATTGGTTTATATTAGAATATTCAAGTAAGAAATTAAAGTTAATTAAGTCTTAATTAGTATGTTAATAAAACCTTAGATATATTCCAAGTATAACTACAATAGTGACTTTTCAACACTATAGTACAATAGTTTACACTTTCATAAAAAATATATTTTTATGTAGTACATAGTAGGTTTGTAAATTTGTTTACAATGAGATTTTAGTTAATTTTAACTACTATTACTTAAATCCAAAATACAGTTTCCCTCAGATTTTACAAATATTAATTAATTGAAGAAAAGTAAAAAATAAAGAAAATTCAGGCCTGTTCGTCCTTATAGGTCCTCCCACATTTTCCTCCATGCTCTCTCGGTCTCTGGAATACCCTCATGTGTCGTATCAACCAAATGGAGTTCCACTACGAAGACATTATTTTTCTGTCATTTTGGGCGTGGAGTGTATATTCAAAATCAAGCACACGTCTTATAAAACAAAACGAGTAATAGACGTATTTTACTAACAGAAGCTATTTTTATAACTACCTTAGAACGCTCTTTTTAATAACAAAAACACATTTCTTATTTTGACATGACAAAAAAAAGGATGGATAAATCAAATTTGAATAGATAACATCTCAAGGAGGCAGCTCACCTTATTAAAATGGTTATATCCCACACAAATCACAAATTTGGGATTACTAAGGATTTTTAACCAATGACAAAAAAAATACCACAAGGTATAGGTAAAACCTACCTCGTTTCTTGGTTTCTACCAAATGCCAATTTAAAAAATTTCCTATCCAAAGAAATCAAGATCACTTTGTCTCTCTTCCATAACCTAACAAATACTTTATACTTGACAAGTTCTCTTGATGGCCTAACTAATAGTTACCAATAAATCAAAAATACTTATTTTACGAAATGTTTCTTTCAGATACTTCTCTTAATTTGAAAGATCGTTTGTATGATAAAAGTTGGTTGTTCCGACTGTCTTTTATGGCGGATATCATTCAAAAACTGTACAAACTAATCATTACAATGTAAATAAACAAAAGTGTTCCAGGCCTTCAACAAAATAATTTCCTTCAAAAGAAAATTAGATTTTTGGATTATTTGCTATGGTAAGAGAGAAATAGAAATCTTTACGTCACTCAGTGAGTTTGTTAGCGATAACGACTAGTGATGGATGAATTCGAATTAAAACATTCGTTGAATCCGATTATTTGGCTACTCGGATTCATCCGATTATTTTTCAACAATACGAATATCGATTTCTTAAAACTCTGCCTGCCACGCTCGCTCCGTCAGGTGAGTGAATGAGCGGAATTCTGCATGTATTCCGATTTCGGGCGGTTATTTGGAATTTCGACATCGCATCCTATGTCCTTTTCGATGCGGATTGCGCCGATGAAGCCAAAATCGTCGGTTGGAACATACAAAAGAATTCGGAATCTAATAATTAATCCGATTATTTGAATAATTCGATTCCGATTATCGAAACCATCCGAAAATCTACATCACTATAACGAGAAATGTTTCAAGATGATGTATTTGAAGAATTGGTCCAGTATGTCAATTCGATGCGCGCATCTTTTGAGTATTTTCCCGAAGAACAGAAAAGAAAAAGAAAACTGAATTCATGGATTCATAATCCTTTTTTACCCAACTTGCAAAAGCCCGAAAGTATGTAAAACGAGATATATGAATCTCTTCTAGAAATGTCGTCAGACACAAGTATGTAGTCACTGTTCAAAACGACGCCCCTCAACGATTTTTGGTGATGAATATTCAATGCTTGCCAAAATGGCTCACAATATTCTTCTCCCGTTTCCAACAACATATTTGTGCGAAACAGGATTCTCAACCTATGCAGCCACGAAAACAAAATACCGCAATAGACTGGACGCCGAACTTGATATCTATCTATCTTTCAAACCAGTTGATGAAAAATAAAAAACAGTTTCATACCTCCCATTAGTCAGATTTTTGACTTTTTTAATATCTTCTATTATTATAATTGGTATATAGTAATTTAATAAGTAAAGTAAGTAATAAGTAGTAACTATTACATTGTATTTTTATTATCAGGGCCGATCCTAGCAGGTGTGCAGCGCGTGCATCGCTCGCAGGCGGCCAAACTAAGGGCGGTCGCGAGGCGGCCACAGACCGCATTTAGTTATAACAATAGGCTATTTTTTGAAAGAAGAAAAATGAAACGTTGGTGCTCAGTTGTGTTGTGTGTTGGTCTATTGTCCATTAGTAATTAGTATCTTCTCCTACACACATTCTTCATTAGAGAGCAAAATTCAAGGCAGAGCCGGCAATGCGGCAGAAAAAATTGAAATTTCTATAAAAAAACCAAGGGCCATATTTTTGACACGACTAAGTAAGTTTGGTTCTTGTATGCGGGGCGGCGGTTTATTTATGTACGTATAGTCTTTACGATGTCAATGTCAGTTGGAACGGCGAAAAAAATTTTAAAAGCGGTACCAGCGGCGAAACCTTTGAAAAAAACGTGCTGCTGTTCGCCAGGCGGCTTTTTTCAAAGGTTTTGCCGCTGCGGCCTCCTTTGCATTTTTTTCGCCGTGCCAACTTACTTCGTAAAGACTATATATATCACAGTCGGCACGCGGCTCGCAGGTCAATGGTCAAAAGAAACTTTATTCTAGCGGTTTTCTTTATAGATAAGACATGGATTGTTTCGACAAAATTGGAGCGATGAGGCATCGGAATTTTTTTGCTACTTCACCACTATATATAAACCATTTTCATTTCAAAATGTTCACTCGTCGGTGTTGCAGGTTTTTGCGGTTTTCCTGCATGCTCTGTGAATTTATTCACTAGCCAAATGGACCGACGATCGACGCACCCGCATTTTTAGATTTAAAATTATTATTATACCGCCGACCACCGTAAACAGTCCCAAACCACCGAAGGCACGTCACCGCAACTTTCCATCAAATTCCAACAAAATACCAAATTCCATACACTTTTGAAAAATGTCTCCTATACACTTTTTCACATAACTCTAAAAACCAAAAATTATAAATCTTCAGTATTCCTAATACATCGCTCTTAAAATATCGGAGATATTTCAAAATCAGTAAATAACACTCAATTTTTATAATTTCTGACACCTAGCCAGCCCAACGCATATATCTATGTATCGGCAACGATACATGGTTCGTCTTCCACACTTACAATCCCATCCTAGACACTTTTTGTCACACCATCTCCGCACACTTCTGAGCTTCGCTGCCTCCAGACATCAACCCCCGATACACCCCAATACAGCACAACCCTCCAGTTACTTTCTAGCGAAAAGCCCACCCAATCACTCTCAGTCCTATACACTTCTAAGCATATTTTCCTAGTCACCTTTTAAATAATTTTTACTAGACACTTTTAAACCCCAACTTAATTTCTCGGTCAGCGCACATCAAACCACCCAACACACCCCCAACTCAGCCCTGAAGAGGAAACCTATCCTACACCAGGGCACCAACAAGAAAAGAACACACAACCAAGAAAACTCCAATCCATCTCAAACTCATTTACGAACTTCTCTGTCTCTCTCTCTCAAAATGTTCATTTATCATTTAACATTGAAGAAGACTGGTCATAAACACAATCAAGTGTAAGTTAATATTGGAAATTAGTGACAAGGAGTTGCTGTTGAGTATCGTTTAAATCAGAACTGTGGTAAGCACCAAAGCTCTTGACTAGATTTATGAACGAATGAAATGTGGTGTTTTCTAATTAGATAAACAAAGTGGGCATATTTTTAAACTAATTTTGTCGCGATTATTCGTTTTGAAAAAAAGTACAGAATGTTTGAAAATTCAAAATTTATTTTCAATTCTTTCAAAATTCGTTAGCACAAAATATAATTATCTTACAAAATTATAGGTTACCAACCGGGGGAGTTTATGAAAATTTTAATTTTTACCCAGATTTTGAAGGAGCGCTACGAATCATTATTTATTTTAAATAATTTTTCAACAGGAATGGGGATTTCTTATGAATAACACATATTCTTACACATTAAGTAAAAAAAGTATCAACAGTGGTAGGTACTTTTTAGAGGTCATTTCGATGAATTTCAAAATTTCTGAAGAATTCCTATTCATTTTATCTGCATATGTGAGCCATGATATACTTATCGTTCTTCTTTCTTCTGACCTTTTACCTTTAGATGTCGTCTTCGTCCAGAAACAGAAAGACTAAAAATGAGTCAGGTGCCTTCTATAGAAAAGAGAAGAATAGAAGAAATCTCAGAACAAGGGGGAGCATTGAAAAAGTATTTTGGAAAACCGGATAAAAGTGAGCCAGATCAAAAAGGTTTGAAATCGCGGAGTTTGATTATTCTCAACTATCAACATCCACCAGTACTAGTGAAACAAACAATAAATCGATAGATTTCACACCCGATGAAGGTGATAAAGCTGCAAGATCATCATCAAGCAGTCCCATTCACAGTGAAGCCGAATGTGAAGATGAGAGCAAAGAGGAAGAGGGCTCTGCTCAAGTAGCACTAGATGATCCAGCTACTTGGCCTAACGTTTTGACAAAAAAATATATTGATTTATTAGTAGAACACGGTCTCAAACAAGTTGCAGATTTCAAATTTCCGATTGATGAGAGTGGCAGAAAATTTAGCTGTTCATATTATAACAAAACTCTAGTGAACGGGGAGAAAATAAATCGCGCGTGGCTCTGCTATTCCATAAAAGTAAATTGTACTTGTTGTTTTGCATGTAAAATGTTTAGTTGAGATAGTTCAACACAACTTGTAAGTACTGGCTTTTCTGATTGGCGTCATTGTTCGGATTACCTCAATAAGCATGAAAATACTCTAAAACACGTTAACTCTATAAAATTGTGGTGCGAAATAAAGACGAGGATGGAAAAAAAATGTACTATTGACGCGAAACAACAAAATGTTTACAATAGAGAGAAAAAGCGATGACGCGCTATCATTGAGAGAATGATTGCTGTAGTACAATTTTTAGCCGGTGAAAATTTAGCATTCAGAGGAACTAGTACGGAGTTGTATCATAGAGATAATGGTAATTTTTTAAAGGCAGTAGATGTTGGCCAAATTTGATCCAGTTATTTCAGAACACCTTAATAACATCAGTAAATACAAAGAAAAAAAAACACGTATTCCACACTACTTAGGGCAGCATTTTCAAAATGAAGTAATTCATATTTTAGCCGAATCTACTCGTAATGAGATAACACGCAGTGTCAAAAAAGGCAAATATTACACTATAATTCTCGACTCTACGGCCGATATTAGTCGTACAGAACAAATAAAGTTTGTAATTAGATATGTGAACACTACTGATGGTAAAAGTAAAGTAGATATTTTAGAATTTTTTCTAGGATTTTTTCCAGTAACTAATACCACTGGAGAAGGTCTGTGCAATTTTCTATTAGAGAAGCTAATACCTAGTCTGCAGCTCGAAGTTAAAGATATACGTGGTCAGACAATGGATCGAACATGAAGGGGAAAAATATAGGGCTTCGAAACGGATTCTCGATATCAATCCTAGAGCATTATACGTGCCGTGTGCGGCTCACACCTTAAACCTCGTCGTTAATGACGTTGCCAGCTCCAGTGGTGAAATTTCTGGATTTTTTGATATGGTACAAGAGGTATATAATTTTTTTTCTGCGTCCCCCTATCGATGGGATTTACTAAGAAAATACGCGAAAAGTCTAACTTTGAAACTATTAAGTGAAACAAGGTGGGAAAGTCGTATCAATGCTATTAGACCTCTAAAGCAAGACCTCAAACCTCAAATGCCTTAATTGAAGATTCCACCAGAGACGCGAAAACAAAAAATGGTGCAAAATCAATAATTAAAAATCTTGAATCATCCAAGTTTTTGTGGTCAATTTTGATTTGACATGATTTATTATCAAGAATTATTAATGTTCTGTGTAAAATGCTTCAAAATCCTAAATTAAACATCGCGGAATGCATTGAAGGCTTAGATAATTTAAAAAAATATTTTGTTTCACAAAGATCAGACGATAATTTCAAAATATTTGTCGAATCAGCCACAACACTTGCTAGAGATTTAGGTATTGATCCCGAATTTCCAAGTTCGAGGCTCAGGAAAAAGGTTCGTTTATTTTATTGCGAGGGCAGTTTGAATCCCTTCCAGCAATTCAAGACTTCTTTCTATTTTGCAATTCTTGATCACGCGATCTCTTCGGTAAATGAAATATTCACATTATTATCTGAGTGCTTTTCAATATTCTGCTTTCTGTATGAGTTTCACAACATTTCTAGTGATGATCTCATGAAAGCCTGCATGGACTTAGATATTAAGTTACAGGTACAGGAGGAAGGAAGTATCGTGAAAGATATAGACGGTATAGAACTGTTTAATGAAATAACTTCATTCAAAGATATTTTTCCAGGTTAGAAACAGCCAATTGAGGTATTAGAAATCATAGTAAAAAATTATCTCATTTCCTGTTTTGCTCTAACAATAAGAACTTTTTCAACCTTACCTGTTTCTGTGGCTTCAGGAGAAAGAAGTTTCAGCAAATTAAAAAATAATAAAAATTATTTGAGAAATAATATGACACAAGAAAGGCTTTCAAATTTTGCCATCATCTCTATTGAATCCGAAATCAGTGAAAAGATAGATTTTACGGAAATTATTGATAAATTTGCCACTCAGAAAGCCAGAAAGGTTATTTTATAATTAGGTAATTATAATGATTAGGTGGTACCTAGTCTGTAGACAGTAGAACAACTGATTTATATACTTTTCGTTGAGTTGGTACTTTTTTATGCAAAGGTGATATTATTGTTTGTTTTTTATTTTGATAAAGTATTTTGTTGCTATTAACCTTTTTATAAGGTGGCCAAAAAAATAAAGTTTTCAAATTTTATTTGCATTTTTACTCATGATTCACTTCTTACACTTATTTCACACACAACGATTGTGACCTACGAATACGATAAAAATACGTAAACGTCTAATCTATTTTTTCCTAAAAACTGAAAAATGACAAAACTGCAGCATAACTATAAATTTAAAGGCATTTGACCTTGAACAGAAAAAAAATTTCACCTGCGGCGCTTTCCTTTTCTGTCACCCCCGCGCCACGAATTACTCGCCCTCCCTCCCTCCCATGGAACAAAGCTGTATACGCACTGAGTATGTCCAAAATCGTTGTGTGTAAAACTGTGAAATAGATGTTATACAGGTAGATGAGTTGAAGAGTTTATAACGTCAACGTTAAATATTAGTCAAAATATGAAAAAAACCTCTGGAGGGGCGGCACATCTGGTATTTGAACGCGGGCGGCCAATACCCTAGGATCTGCCCTGTTTATTATGCTTATTAATAAAGAATACATTTTTAAAAACCATTGTTCTATTGTAGGGTTCCCTCAAGAATTTCGCTTTCCAAAAGAGTCCCGTCACCAAAAAAGTTTGGGAACCGCTGGCCTAGATGTACTGTCATTCAGATTGCGGTCAAATTTATCAAGTTGCAATCAGAAACTTGATTTTAAGTATGCGAAGAAGATGTGCAGCAATAATTCAAGCAATGGGGAGGGAGGTAAAACGCTTTATTAATTTTAAGTTTGTTAACAAATTATGCAATAAAGTTATTGCTTTATTTTTCGTCCATCCAGTATTTATATTTCTATAGTTCATTTTATGCAATACTAAAACGTTAATTTTGCGAAGCAGTGTAGTTCTAAGCAAACATAATTTATAGGATGTAGTACCTGCTTGCTATTTTTCAATAAAATAAAAAAAGGTTCTGTTTGACGAAGGCATGTGGTAAACCTACTTTGAACAAAAACATCGTTTAGAAGATGTTTAATAGTATCATCAACTAGGCTATAGATTTACAGTCAGTCAAAAGGCTTTTAACTGACGAAACCAAAGCTCAATCATCTCAACAGAAACGGTCAGATGACCGAAAAGCAAGCCAAGTTCAAAATGTATGCCATGGAAGAGGAGCTAGTCAACTAGGCATTGTTTTAGGTCTTTCTAACAGAACTCAGAGGGTCATTGTAAGATTGTAAGTCAGTTGGTTACCGTAACTCATCAGGTGATCCAGGTATCATATCCAAGACACGAAAAAAGTAAAGTAAAGGTTATTAGAGAAGAAAAAAAGTGTTATTGTTACCCTCCAAATTAATTGAAATCTTGTTTTTTTTTACTATTGATACTGATAGATTTATTGTTGAAAACTAGCTCCAGCTTCTTCAAACAGTAAACAACAAGTATAAGTAAAGCAATATTAAATTAATTTTAGCAGTATAACTCTATATTTTGAAAATTAATTTGAACTTTTCTGATTGTTGAAACTATTAACTTTTATGTGTGATCTTTGAGAACAATGTTTTTATTTTCCTTATAGGATTGAAGACGAGTAAAAAAATTGTCATTTTGTAGAAACATATTTCTTCTTTTGCCTATAAAAAACTTTCAGTACCTAACTAAAATAAACTTACATTGTAAAACTATCATTATTATTTTACATGTAACAAGAATCCATAGAAAACAATATCACAATATTTGTTTTTTCGTAGAATCGGTTTAATAATAAAAACTTTTTCGACGAACACGTGTCTTGGCGTCCCGACGTCGACGGTAATAATCGCAACTGTCACATATTAAACTCGCGCGTTCCAAAAGACTAACAACAGTCGAAGACTGAAATAAACTGAAACCGAAACGTTGCGTCGTTGTTTGTTGTTGCTGGTGTTGTTTCTTGCTGAAACTGCACGTTAAAATGGCTTCGCTAACGCGCAGACACACGATATATATTAGCCCGATAGAATTGGAGCAGAAGATCAAATTTGTCCGAGTGAGATGTAAAGTTTTTACCATTTTTTTAAAGCAAAATACAGAAAATCTATCAGACAAAATCATGAGCTGAAGGAATAAAAAACATACAAGGTATCCTAGGAATGAGGAGGACAAAACATGGGAATGAGTAGATGGTATGAAAATACTGTCAGCACTTTGTGTAACTTTTTTTCCTTTGTGGAGTTATAGGGGTTTAAGGTTAGAAGTGAAAAATATTTATAACTCTAAAACTATGTTCCGGAAGTTTATGAAACTTTGATGGATTCTCAATCATATCAATGCATTTATTTTGTCAATATCAGTAAAAATATTAGTGTTGCAGAAAGTCAGGATTGGACTTGGTTCACTGGTTAAAAAGTGAGAACTTTTACTGTTGTGAAGTAACAAACTTTCAAATACAGATTACAGTTCATTCCCCAAATATTTTTCTACAAAAAGATGCTATTTATCGCAAACGGTAAAATTAGTGTTTTTCGAGAAATATGGGATTTTGTGGGACACCGCAGAGCACAAATTAAGCCATCATTACTTAGGAAATATGCTTTTACGCAATTGGCCGCTGTCAATTATTTTTTATACGCATTAACCATCCATTCGGAACTGTAATTTTATCAATTAGACAGCTGTCAATTTATTTGTTAAATACCGCAACCATTCTGTAGAAAATGTTCATCGAAACAAACATTATTTTCGTAAAAACGTATATTAAAAGTACTCGTAAGTATGTGTTAACAGCCATACTAAATCCTATTACACCAGCTATTTATTTTATATAAAAAAATGTTATTTCAATTAAAAAATGATAACATATACAGCTAATATGGATTAAAGCGCAGATAGGATATAATGAACATGTAGATCGTTTAGCTAAAAATGCAGTAGAAATTTGCGCCTTATCTATCTATCCACTTACTGTACCAGACGCATTTGCTAATTCTAGGTAAAAGCAAAGTTGTCTATTGAAAAAGTCTTGGAACGATTATTGTAAAGTATCTAATACCCAATATTCATAAATTCAACAACAAATTCTGAATAACTGTTGGTACAATTTTTATTCCTGCCGACGTAAATACATCACAACTGTTGTTAGACTACGCTTTAGACACGCAAGTTATCCAGTACATTTATATAAAACAAAAATTTTCGACACAGGCTTATGTCAACAATGTCATATCAAAAGTGATCTGAATCGTATTTTCTTTTTACTGCATCAATTCCCAAGAAACTCAAAACCTTATTAACGATCTAACAAGAGACGTGTTTTTCCCACCTTTCAATATCTGCCATATTTTAGCTTTAAACAAAATGAAAGCATATAACGTTCTGATGAAATTCATATGTCAGGAGTGCCCATACTTTTTCTTGGTGAGATCGACCTAGCAAAAATATTTGACTAGGAGATCGACATTCAAACCAACTAAAACCAAAATATAATGACACCATCATGCCATCATTTCAGCCTTTTGAACGTCCACTGCTAGACATAAAGGCCTCCGTCAATGATTTACGCAACGAACGGTCTGCGTTTTTTGCATTCATCGAAGGCGCGCGATCCTGCAGATCGTCGGTACATCGTGAAGGAGAAATAGTTATCAGAAAAGAATTAGAAGTAAAACTGCATTAGTGATGTTTATTAAATTTTTAATCATCCAACACTACAAAAATAATAAAAAATATTACTGATAAGTGATAAAAAAGAAAAAATTATTTTAACACTGATGTCGAAGCATGACATTGGTGGTCTTCCACGAAATTTTCATAATTAGGGATGTTTTCTGTTAATGCTAAACACAAACAGGCTGTCAGGTGGTCATTTGATTTTGATTTTATTTTCATATGCGAAAATGCAGACTCGCACAGATATGTTGATGCAAAGAAAGCAGTTATTTGTAGGGCAATTTGTTTCATCAATGGATATTTTATTTCGGATATTGATGACCAGTGAGAATAAGAATCACTGTTGCCGGCTCTAGCTTTTAAATTTATATCCGAAATGAGCTTCAACATTTCATCCTCAAGAGCAGTACATTCCATATTAAAATAGTCGCCACAGCTAGAAGAGATTTCATGAACATTTGTGCAGGTAAATGGGTAAGAGAGAAATGATAAAATATTCTCCATTTTATTAATATCTTCAAAGCGTCTTTCAAATTCGGTCAGAATTTTTGTCACTTCGTTTTCATGTGACACGAAACTTTCAGAGTTTTGTTGCAATAGCAGGGTTGGAAAGCTCCTGCAGTCTTTGTTTTTAATTTCTTCCTCCAATTGTTTCAACTTACACTTGAAAGCATTTATGGAGGACATCCTGTCCACAATATTTTTACCTTTTCCTTGCAACTCCAGGTTTATATCGTTTAGGTGCTTTGTAATGTCGACTAAGAAAGCCAAATCGCTTTGCCATTTTCCATTTTTCAGCATTTCAACATAGTCTCCTCTGACTTCTAGAAATATTATTATTTCAGGCAGTAACTCATGAAATCTTACAAGGATCTTCCACGACTTAGCCACCTTACATCTGTGTGAAGAAGTAAGTCAGTGTGTGCTTGAATCTGCTACTTTCCAGTTGTGCTTTGAATAATCGCCGCTGCAAACTTCTCGCTCGGATGGGGTTTGCTACTTTGAAGGCTATCGTCATGACATCTTTCATGTTTAATATTTTTCCACAAAGTGCTTGTTGATGAATCACACAGTGAAAAGCGAAAAAGCTCGGAAATTCTTCATTAGCTCGACACAGTGCGATGAATCCGTTATGGTTGCCTGCCATGGCTGGAGCTCCATGTGTGGTTATGCATACAAGTTTATACAGCGGCATTTGTGCTTCTTGTGTGTACTTTAGAAATGAATCATAAATATCTACTCCTCGAGTACATTCTTTCAACGGTATCATTGTTAGAAAGTCTTCTTTAACGGTCATATCCATGCGTATGAAAATACACAGTTGCGCCACATCAGATGAGTCTGTGGATTCATCAAATTGGAGTGAAAAGGAAGAGCAGTCTCTGAGATCATTCATAGTTTGACTTTCCTCCAAGTTCTTGCTTATTGTTTCCACACGTCTAGTCACGGTTTGCCGGAATAGTTGAATATCTTTAATGGTTGAAATTATTTCAGCTTAGTTTTTGAAATTTACGAACAAAGACTCAGCTGCTTCGAGAAAGCATTCTTTTATCATCACTCCGTCATCAAATGGCTTCTTATTTTTAGCTAAAATGTGGCTTATTTTGTATGATGCAATAGTAGCCGCTTTGGACTTCTCCAACGGTTTTGTTAACATGGCTTGTTCACCTGCCAAACAACGCTTCATGTCTTTCAATTTAGATTTTCGAATATCACTGTGACGTGGAAAGCGGTCTTCATGTTTTTTATGTACGGTTTTATAATGTCTCTCCAAATCACCTCGTTTTGTTGTGGCGATGGCAAATTGGCATATCAAACATACACACTTTTCGTTTACCATAGTGAAGAAAAAGTCTTCTTCCCACTCAGGATTGAAGTGATATGTTTTGGATTTCTTCGGTCCACTAATTGTTTCAGGGATTCACGGTTCTCCGTCTACAAACAATAAAAAACACACGTGTAGCAACTTAAGAGCCTGATAGCATGAATTAATTATAAATATGTTTTATAGACGATTTCAGCAAAAACATATATATATATATATATATATATATATATATATATATATATATATATATATATGCACAGACTACAGTTTGGGTACGAAAACTTCAACCTACACGACAGTTTGAGGACAAGTGGTCAGTTTCGGGACGGTCCCGAAACTTCTACCGTTCATCTTCCATACAGTTTGGGTACAATGTCCCCAAATTACAGTGTGGATAATTTAGAGATTAGTTATCGTACATTTTCAGCCCAAATGTAACAGTGAATTTTAAGAAAATATATATGAACCACTGGATGTTGGTTCCCATCAAATATATCATAAAAAATATAATGTTATAGTTGGAGTAGGGCTCTTGGGTCTAGCATACTTCCATATTTGATAAAAAAATTTAAGGGCGGGAGTGGGGGTGACTTTGTGAAATACTTTGATTTGATATTTTTTCACGGGAATGTATTGATGGATGATTATCTTTCATTTTATCCTAAATCAGTCATCCCCCACCCAACCACTAAGGGCGGGGGTGGGGGTGACTTTGTAAAATAGTAATAAAAATAAATTATTGAATTTGGAATCAAATTGTACGTAGTTTTTTACGTATACACCTGGAATTTCATTTTGATGGCTTTTTTTATAAAGTTATGCAAAAAAATGTTATCAAAAAATTGATTATTCAATGGTGTAGAGCTCTCGGGTCTAGCATACTTCCATTTCCAATTTCACAGCAATGTATTGATGGATGATTATCTTCCATTTTAAACTGAATCAGTCATCCCCCACCCACCCCCTAAGGACGGGGGTGGGGGTAATTTTGTAAAATAGTCGTAAACATAATTTTTGAATTTGGAATCAAATTCTACGTAACCTTTTACGTATACGCCTAAAATTTCATCTTGATAAATTTTTTTTATAAAGGTATTCAAAAAAATTGTTATCAAAAAATTGATTATTCAATGGTGTAGGGCTCTCGGGTCTAGCATACTTCCATATTTGATAAAAGAAAATGTTTTACGGGAATGTATTGATGGATGATTATCTTTCATTTTAACCTAAATCAGTCATCCCCCACCCACCCCCTAAGGGCGGGGGTGCATCCCCCACCCACCCCCTAAGGGCGGGGGTGGAGGTGATTTTGTAAAATAATCGTAAAAATGCTTTTTTGAATTTGGAATCAAATTCTACGTAATGTTTTACGTATACACCTAAAATTTCATTTTGACAACTTTTGTTTATAAAGATATGCAAGAGAAATGTTACCAAAAAATTGATTATTCAATGGTGTAGAGCTCTCGGGTCTAGCATACTTCCATATTTGATAAAAAAAATTTCACAGCAATGTATTGATGGATGATTATCTTCCATTTTAAACTGAATCAGTCATCCCCCACCCACCCCCTAAAGGCGGGGGTGGGGGTGATTTTGTGAAATAGTCGTAAAAATAATTTTTGAATTTGGAATCAAATTCTACGTAACCATTTAAGTATACGCCTAAAATTTCATCTTGATAAATTTTTTTTATAAAGGTATTCAAAAAAAATGTTACCAAAAAATTGATTATTCAATGGTGTAGAGCTCTCGGGTCTAGCATACTTCCATATTTGATAAAAGAAAATGTTTTAAGGGAATGTATTGATGGATGATTATCTTTCATTTTAACCTAAATCAGTCATCCCCCACCCACCCCCTAAGGGCGGGGGTGGAGGTGATTTTGTAAAATAATCGTAAAAATGCTTTTTTGAATTTGGAATTAAATTCTACGTAATCTTTTACGTATACACCTAAAATTTTATTTCGACAACTTTTGTTTATAAAGATATGCAAGAAAAATGTTATCAAAAAATTGACTATTCAATGGTGTAGTGCTCTCGGGTCTAGCATACTTCCATATTTGATAAAAGAAAATGTTTTACGGGAATGTATTGATGGATGATTATCTTTCATTTTAACCTAAATCAGTCATCCCCCACCCACCCCCTAAGGGCGGGGGTGGAGGTGATTTTGTAAAATAATCGTAAAAATGCTTTTTTGAATTTGGTTTCAAATTCTACGTAATCTTTTACGTATACACCTAAAATTTCATTTTGACAACTTTTGTTTATAAAGATATGCAAGAAAAATGTTATCAAAAAATTGATTATTCAATGGTGTAGAGCTCTCGGGTCTAGCACACGTCCATATTTGATAAAAAAAATTTCACAGCAATGTATTGATGGATGATTATCTTCCATTTTAAACTGAATCAGTCATCCCCCACCCACCCCCTAAGGGCGGGGGTGGGGGTGATTTTGTAAAATAGTCGTAAAAATAGTTTTTGAATTTGGAATCAAATTCTATGTAACCTTTTACGTATACGCATAAAATTTCATCTTGATAAATTTTTTTTATAAAGGTATTCAAAAAAAATGTTAGCAAAAAATTGATTATTCAATGGTGTAGGGCTCTCGGGTCTAGCATACTTCCATATTTGATAAAAGAAAATGTTTTACGGGAATGTATTGATGGATGATTATCTTTCATTTTAACCTAAATCAGTCATCCACCACCCACCCCCTAAGGGCGGGGGTGGAGGTGATTTTGTAAAATAATCGTAAAAATGCTTTTTTGAATTTGGAATTAAATTCTACGTAATCTTTTTCGATAACTTTTGTTTATAAAGATATGCAAGAAAAATGTTATCAAAAAATTGATTATTCAATGGTGTAGGGCTCTCGGGTCTAGCATACTTCCATATTTGATAAAAGAAAATGTTTTACGGGAATGTATTGATGGATGATTATCTTTCATTTTAACCTAAATCAGTCATCCTCCACCCACCCCCTAAGGGCGGCGGTGGGGGTGACTTTGTAAATTAGTCGTAAAAATCGATTATTTTTAAAAAAAATGAAATCCCAACAACGTCATCGTTTTCATAGAATTTTTTTATATACGGTCCTAAATTTTCATAATTTGATCTTGAACTTGAATTTTTTCTCAGGTATTGACAAAATTTCAGAGAAAATGCGATGATTCTGGATATGGGGACACTCTGTGATATAAGAAACGGGAAGACATGAAGACATCATTTTCGGGATGCGTGAAATCTCAAAAAAACACATTCAAAAAAAAATTCTCCCTCAGGGGTGGTCTTTTTGGGTATTTTTGGCAAAATGAAATTCCAACGACGTCATCGTTTTCCTTGAATTTTTTTATGTACGGTCCTAAATATTCATAATTTTATCTTAAACTTGATATTTTTCTCAGGTACCTATTGACTTTGACAAAATTTCAGAGAAATCATGGAAAGTTAATTTTCGGGATACGGCATATAGGATGCGTTATGTATTTGTTTAATACAATGATTTCCAGCAGAGCGGAAACTGACTGAAACAGAATTCCAAAAAATTAAGTGTTTGTTATGCCATATGCTTCTTTACACACGTTTAAGATAAAATTATGAAAATTCAGGAACGGACATAAAAAAATTCAAGGAAAACGATGACGTCGTTGGAATTTCATTATTTACAAAAATAAGTGTATTCACCCCCCAAAAAAAACACCCCCGAGGGGGAATTTCTTTTGAATGTGTTTTTTTGAGATTTCACGCATCGTATATGCCCTATCCCGAAAATGAAGTCTCCATGTCTTCCGGTTTTTTATATAACAGAGTGTCCCCAGATCTAAAATCATCGCATTTTCTCTGAAAGTCAATACCTGAGAAAAATTTCAAATTCAAGATAAGATTATGAAAATTCAGGACCGTACATAAAAAAATTCTATGAAAACGATGGCGTCGTTGGAATTTCATTTTTTCGAAAAATAATCAATTTTTACGACTATTTTACAAAGTCACCCCCACCCTCGCCCTTAGGGGGTGGGTCGAGGATAACTCATTTAGGAAGTTTGCTAGACCCGAGAGCTCTACACCATTGAATAATCACTTTTTTGATAAAATTTTTTTGCATAACTTTGCATAACAAGATGAAATTTTAGGTCTATACGTAAAAAATTTTTACGACTATTTTACATATTCACCCCCACCCCCGCCCTTAGGGGTTGGGTGGGGGATGACTGATTTAGGTTAAAATGGAAGATAATCATCCATCAATACATTGCCGTGACTTTTTTTATCAAATATGGAAGTATGCTAGACCCAAGAGCCCTACTCCAACCTGCAAAGTTGTATATATAAGAGTTTATCCAAATGCTTTATGGGAAATTGCTGTTTAGAGTGCTAAGAATAAATTTTTCAAATGTCCCTGAATAAGATTTTCTAGAAACACTATTACAAAAATCAAAAAATCGCTAACTTCAAAAATAGTGAAATTAAACAAAATGTGTCATTCAACTTCTTAATTGTAATGCTTGTAAATAAAAATAAAATTAAGAAACAATATAGATTTAATATTATGATGTAACATTTAAAATATCAACAGGATAAACTAAAGAAAAAATGGAATACTATATAATTATTGTATACAATACAGCCAAGTCAAATTGTTTTGTATATGAATCAATAATGTAAACCCTTCTCACAGAAAACAATAATCGTAAAATTGCATAATCTTCGCTTCAATTCAAAGTTAAATTATATACGAAATTATATAGGTACATTAAGATATTATATTCATAGTAGGTATAAACCAACTACAAATTAGAATAAATCGTGGGATAAATTAAAAAATATTACCACAATTTTTTGTCCCTGACTTTATTTTTGTACGACTACCAAAATTTTCCGAAAAAAATCGGTGAAGTACCAGATTTGGTATTATATTTCTCGAATTTCCACACTCTGCATACTCATTTATTTCCTGACATTACACACACTTTATTAAACATTTTATACTTAAATTGGCCTATAAGGGACTGATTAACCAAATAAAAAAACGGCCACTTGTTATGTTAAATTTTGGACTACAAAAAGTCGTGGCCTTGTTCTTGCGTCCAACCTTCTGCAGAATACACGGAAGCGCATTTCGCTTTTACTTCGATTTTCGAATGCATTGAGTCGCACTCCATTTCCGTTAGACCAGTTTTATAAAACTTATGATCTATTTGGCTTAGAGTAGAATAACTTGAGACAATTTGAAGGCACATAGCAGCGAAAATGGAATTTTTTGTTGGCCACCTCGCCCATCGGACATCATTCGAACCTCTTTAATATTTTGATGTGCTAGAATGTAACCGTGAATATAGGAAGATATTTCAACTGATCCTCTTTTTCCTTGAGTTTCCTCGCAAACAACAGAGAATATCTTGGTTTGCAAAGCTGTAAACTGAAAAATTGTAGATGGTTCATATGCTCAAATAAAGGTTTTAACCTGCTGGATCTTTGGGTATTGTAACAACTGCCTGTAGATCGAAATTTGAAGATAAAACTTCCGTATTTTCCTTTACAATTTTTTTGTCGTCATCCTGGACTTTCGAGCTAATGGTTTTCTTTCTAAATATTCTCGACATTTTTTTTTCCTTTTATTATTTCAATTTCTATCATTGTTTTTTGCTCTAATCACAAGACAACACTGATCTTGCAACGTGGAATACAGAACAGTGCAATGTTTTCTGGCATTTATGAAATAATTTGCAGTTACAAAAGCGCGAAAATGTTACAATAACGATTATTTATAAAGTTCATCGAAAAAGATAATCGCGATACCGACAAATTCGCAAGCATCTAAATAATTGTTTGCAACGTCAGACACGCGAAAGTGGTACATTCAGATATTTTGAATAATTGTTCGCAAAGCCAATAACGCAAAATTGTGAGTTTGTCATGGATAATATGGTTCATTTTAAGACTTATGGTGCACTTAGGTCAAAACGGCCAATTTTGCACATTCATGGTTTTGGCATTGGACCGACGATATTTGAAAGATAAACATGTGTAAGAAATAAAACATTTCTAATGTCTACCATTTATTTGTTTTAAGTTCTTCAAATATATTTAGTGTAACCCCTTTTATTTATTTAATCCAGTATTAGCCCAATTGCGGTACATCAGTAAGGAACTGGCTTAAGCATTGGTGGTACTCAACGTGTTAAATCAGATATATTTTCACAAATTATTTATGTATCAAGCAGAGCTTTGTTAATATTTTTTGCTGAAGGAAATAAGGCATTTTATACAAAGCCGTTTTGATTCCCAGTAAGCAAAATAATTACTTGTTTTCCTCTCGAGCACAGCGCATTTATAAGACACAATTCAGTTAATTGTCGGCCTAACCGCATTAAACGACATCGTGAGTGTCGGACCACGTTTTATCTAAATAAACATATTTCTATTACTTTCCCTATAACTTAAAATCTGACTCAAACAATTATGACATGACGAAGTACCACAATACGGGGCGATTCCATAACACGCATTCGACTATCTAATTTTTTATACTTATCGTAAAACCACGCTCTATTAAAATTGGTCGAAGTGTTTCTAATGATGTATATTTAAAATATTCAAAACTCTTGCATTTTATTAAAAATAATTTTTAATGTTGAGACTTGATTTTCTTTGTACGTATTGTAAACCGTTCGTTGAATCACATCTTTAGATGAACTGTCTACCCGACGACTGACGATAAGCTTTCGTTTTATATCGTGTTCAGTCACAACACCTCGTTTAATTACTAAATAAATTGTGGAATAAGTAATTTTCGTTAACTTGCTTATTCTTTTAATTATTTCATCTTGAGTTGAATTGACATACTTAGCTTTTAAGCTTGATTACATATTTAAAACTACTTGTTGAAAATGAATATGCAAATCTCGATTTTCAAATTCCCGAAATTGTGTCTCATTGTTATTAATTAGAATTGCATTACTAAGATGTATTTCATCATTAACTTGGATAATATCATAACTTTGAATTACATTATTAGCAGGAATTTCATTGTTAATGTGAATTACACCAAAAGGTCTCCAGAAAACCATTGCACAAAACAAATCAAAGACAACTGTATATAAAATAATTAAACCGCATTCAATAAAAATCTCCTGAAGAATATTGAGATATTAATCTGAAAACGGCGCGCGCTCTTTAAAAAAAATGTTATCTTCTTTTTCATAAAGTAATTACGACCTATACTCCAACACCTCTGCCGACGACCGGCGATTTGAAGAATGCTTTTTAGCTACGTTGATATTCAAAAGTAAGATGAGCTTTCCGTAGCTTGTAAAAACTGACCACCGATATGTATTGATAAATTTATCGGTATTACTTAGTATCTACTTAAAGCGCTTATTAACGAAATATCGCAGTGCCCTGGTAAAATGATATTTTTTATACTGACTTTGGAAGAGGTATAAGTATTTTTCTAAAAAAGTCAATTAAAATTTGTTGTTCAAATCCACGCCACATAAACATTATTTCTGAAGGTACAGATCATCCCACCCAATTATTTCTTGCCATCATCGATAGATTATGATTTTTGGTCGAGTTATAACAATGCCAAGCGAGTCAAAAATTTTAGAAATCAAACCTAATATTTGTGTTTTAGTTAAAATATCTCAATTATGTTTATCACGGGTAACTACATACTCAAGGTCTTCTCCTATTGTATTCCAGAATATTCTCAATGTTTTAGAACTATCATTTTCAATAAAAACGAACCCAGATTGATAGAAGAACTACCCTCCAAATTTTGTACCACACAATTCGAATTTCATTTTCTCAAATTAAAACTTAATGTTTGAGAAATTTTCTTTGCTAAAATAATCAGTTCAGATTCCGACCTATACTTTTACATCTGGTTTATCCCAATTATTACTCGATATTTCTTTTAAAACAACGGGTCGCTATGAATGAGGCCGGACCTGCTCGGTATGTTACTAAAATTCTCTTATCTGTACGATTCTCGACCTTCTAAAGTCTCGCTAAAAGGGTGCTTTTTGTTAGAGAAAAAAAGTTTAGTTTTCAAGCATGAAGATGTTTCTAGTTATTAATGTATAATTCGTTTGTGTACACAAATACACTGTAGTTTTTAGTTTATCAATTCAGTATTTTTCCTATATTAAATCAAACAGTAGTTAGTGCCCGACGTTGCGTTATATAAATGCTAAAAATTAGTCTCCAAACTATTTGGGATGTATAAGAATCAGCTGGAACTGTTATACAAAAACAGTGTATAATAAAGCTACATAGCATGATAAGGAGTTTTGAAATAGGTGATATTTTATAATCGAGCACTGTTCCAACAGTTTCAACCCATACTTTCTGGAATCTATTCAAGCTGTTTTGAAATAACACTATTTATGGATTTCGATTAAAAATTGCTGAACAACTGTTTATTTTATAGAAAATTCGATCTCACATTTGAGAATGTTGACTTTACTGAATACTGTGCTTATCTATTATAAAAAAGTTCCTAGTATGTATGCATTTACTATAGATGAAGGGCCTTGCCAAAGTTTAAAATCGTGTTTGTTTACTATTTACGTTAACTAACTTAGAATTTTGAATACTATTGAAATTAATAATTAAATTCAATTAACTGTCTTGACTCTTACTTCGTGGAATCTACTGTTTTAAATGAAACTTCTGTTTCTAGATAATTCCACAATATATTGAAAAAATGTTAAAAATTCTAACAATTGTCAAATTTCTTAGAATTACGAATCTTCAGCTATATACAATAATAATATGACTTGGGTGTAGAATGTTAAAAGTTATAAATGATTAGATTGGAATCGCTCTATTCTAAAATTATCAATCGACTGTTGAAGCTCCTGTGAAAGTACTCTTGTTCTTATAGATAATGCTAGGATTATTTTAAATATTCCGCTAAGGAAACCAGCAGATCAGTATCGGTTTGTAATAATTATATCTGTGAGATAACTGGACGATCCCAATAATAGTATATTATTTTATATGGAGGAAAAGTGATACTTTTCATGACGCGCTCGTGTTCAACAGTCGAACGGAGTGAGGCTGGTAATAGAGAGCAACTCATGAAAAGTAGCTTTTCCTCCAAATAAAATATGCTGTTTTTTCTTCAAATATCGACAAATTAATGCAAAAACGTCTCTTTTTGATAGTGATAATTTTTAAACATAATTGGGTTCGCAAGGCGGTTTAGACCGGTGTCGGTGAGTAGGAACAGGTTGTTGCTATAGTGATGTAACATAAAGCTGTCAGTGGACACTGTCAACAATATTAATTTATTTTTTACAATTATTGCGTCTACGGCTGCTTTTCTATCTATGTTGCTATGATAACACTTTTCCCTCCGCTGGCGGGAAAGTGAAAACTAAAGCTCCGGCCGAGGAAAAATGAAACGCCTACACAGTCGAAAACTGACAGATTTACTGACGTTTGAAGAAAAAATAAGTTTTCTTAGACTCTCTCAGAAAGTTTAACTACACATAGTTACTTAAAAGTGTCCTCTAAATGTAGATTTTTTTCATTTCTTGCAGCACTAAATAGACTGTTAAAGATTGTATATAACATGTGATCCTATTGTGGCCAACATTGAAGCGATCGTTTCTTATTAGATAACAGCAGCAATTTTCTTAAAATTGTCTTAAAAAACTGGAAATCATTAATGAAGAGTATAACAATTCCCCGCGAGGTTTTGGTCAGTATATAACTCGAAAACTATTTGAAGTAGAAAATTAAAATTAGGCAGTTATAAACCGTAGTATTACACATTTCAAGCAAGCAGTTACTTTGCTGCAACGTCATGTTTCGGGTCACGTGGTATCATTTTTAAAAAACTTAATGAGACAACCTGAATATTGTTCCACTGCTGTAAAGGTATCTCTCATACTAATTCGGCGATACCTATTTTTGTGTGTCAGGTACTTAGAAACGAAAAACAAATTTTTATAAGGTTTTTTATTTGAAAAAAAAAGAGAGCTGAGAAACAAAAAACATATTCTAGTAACAGCTATTCTAGTTGTCAAAAGCTGTCAGCATCAGTGAACAATCGGTCACTGTATTATTGTTGTTAAAAGTTTTGTGACTTGAAACTTACCATGCCTTTACGTTTCACTTATGACGAGTATGTCGATATGCTGATGATCTATGAAGAATATGGAAAAAATACCAGACGAGCTAGAGATTTATATAGAAATCGTTTCCCCGACCGAACAACTCCAGGAAAAAATAATTTTACTTATGTAGAACAAAAATTAAGACACGGTTCATTTCCAACCGGAAAACATCAAAATTCTCCACGTTAGCCTATTCTTACGGAAGATAATATTATTAACATTCTTGCTTATATCCAAGTCAATCCCCAAATTTCAACTCGATGTCTGCAATAAGAATTAGGAATAAGTAAATCTACTATTCAGAGGGTGTTCAAGCAATACAAATATCATCTTTTAAAAATACATTTAACGCAAGGTCTAACTCCTGCAGATCCAGAAAGAAGTGTCAATTAAAATCGTAGAGGACCCTTTTTTCTTAAATAAAATATTGTGGAGCGACGAAAGCCGTTTTCACAATAACGGTGTAGGTATCGTTAATAGATATAATTGTCACTACTGGTCGGCTGAAAATCCCAGCTGGACGCGAGAAACGTATTTCCAAACTATTTTGGGAATAAATGTTTGGTGCGGTTTGTTTAATGGACGCTTGATTGGGCCGTATTTTTATGAGGGGAATTTGACAGGCGAAAGGTATTTAGATTTTCTCCAGAATATTCTTCAACATTTGCTTGAGAACAATCCACTAAAAGAGAGAGCGACTATGTGGTGGCAACAGGATGGTGCAACTCCTCATTTTGCTCAGCGAGTAACGTCACATCTGAATGTGTATTTCCAAGACAGCTTGATTGGGAGAAATGATACAATACATTGGCCGGCTCGTTCACCACATATAACCCTGTTAGATTTTTTTCTTTGGGGATATTTAAAAGGATTCATTTCTGTTACAGCTCCTACCGATGTAGATAATTTAAAAAACAGAATCAGAGCAGCTTGCCAATCTCTCACACCAGAAAGTATTGAAGCAGCATGCACAAGAAATTTACTTAGATTTGAATGCTGCATTAATGAAGGTGGACATAAATTTGAGCATAAACTGTAGTAAAAGTGTTATTGTTTTCCAATTCTTTTTGTTTTTCAAATAAAAAACTTTATGAACATTTGTTTGTCGTTTGTATATACCTAACACAAAAAAATAGGTGTCGCCGAATTAGTATAAGAGAGACCTATACAGCAGTGGAACAATATACAGGGTGTGTCATTAACTTTTCTAAAAATTATACCACGTGACCCGAAACGTGACATTGTAGCAAAGTAGCTGATTGCTTAAAATGTGTAATACTACCCACAGTTTATAACTGCCAAATTTCAATATTGTAGTTCAAACAGTTTTCGAGATATATACTGGCCAGAACCTCGTGGGACACCCGTATATAAAAAAACTATGACAAGCGGTATTTGTTTAATTAAAAAAATTAAAAACGTAAAAAGTTCTTTTTTTAATAAATTAACACGTTGAGTGCCGTATGTATCCAACACGGATACACGAGATACGGTGCTTCCATCGCCGTATGTATCCGCGGCTGATACACAACTATTTCTGTTATTTCAGCCGCATGTATCGACGTTGGCTGCATGCCTTGCATATATCTCTATGGGGACTATCGCACTACGGCCTGGCATACCCAAAACCTTATTTGGCCTGTATATTTTATCCTTAGTTTTTTCAGGACACCATTTTTTCAGTTAGTGGGTTAGTGGGCCATACACATGAAAAATGGATTTGGCCTGATATACCCAATTTTCCGCTTCCACGGAAGCACTCAACGTGTTAAATATTAATTAATTAATATTTAATCTTAATAAATATAAGAAACGTCGTACATTATAATCTTTGAAAAAAAATGTAGGTCATTAGTAATCCAATTTCGAAGAAGTTTTTATTTTTCAGTGAATCTCAACCTTATTCAGTTATTGTTATTTATATTAAGATACACTTTTAATAGGTTAAGCACTCTTGGGAATGCCCTTAAAATTTATGGTTAGTAATATTTATTGATAGAGGTAACAGTATTTACTCACGACAATTAAGAGATTTATATTTAATTTACGTTTCAGAAAAACAAGAGTACAAATCTATATGACCGAAGATGATAATATAATATACAGTTTGAAATTTGATGGACGTGTTTTTGTGTGTCTTCTCGAAACTAGACTCGCGTTAAATTGTTATTTGTCAGTGTTTTCTAGTCTTCAGCATTCTGATTTTAAAATATTATTGAGTTTCCACTTTTAATAATAATGGCACAGTTTACTGAAAATACAACAAACAGTACTTTAAAGAATAATAAATTATTACTCTGAACAACTTGTTAGGACTGAATAATCCTGGAAACATTATTACTGATACCTAGTAATGTTCTTTTATTCCTGTAACTTATACCATATCTAAACGATTTTGTAAATATTATTTTCCACGGACCTTACATAGGTACTTCACCAAAAGGGATCTCAAATTATGCCCTAATTTTCTAAGAATTGATAATTTTTTTTGTAATAGCTTCATATAGTGCAATGAACAAAAGCCGTACCAAAAAAGATACAATACACCGATGCCACATTATAACGGCTTGATGTAATCGCTTATTGATACCTATACTCTGTTTCATGTTTATCGTTGGTAATTTATTAGTATTACTTTGAAAGGTCTTCAAAAAGGCGTCCGTATTCTTAATTATCAATGACTAATTAAATATGAAATATGTAACGGGTGCCCCAATAAGAATGGCTTTCGGCCATATATCAGAAAACGTTCATGGTACAGCTGCGAGTACAAAAAATGTAACAAAAGAGATAAAAAACTTGAGAAGCCAAATTTTTCAAAAGGCGGCATAACAAAAGCAATCATTGCATTCTTCAAAAAATTCTGCGTATATGTACTTGATATTTAAAGTTTCAGTCTACTTAAATAAGATGTGGGGGAGAATGGGAATTGTTATGAAAAAAACACCCATAACTCCGGTTCTTAACCGATTATTGCAAACTTAGTCATCTTGAAAACAGCTCTTTTCCACTAACATAAGAGTGAAAATTTGGACATAACCTAATGAGTAACTTTCAAGCGAGGGGCGCTAATTTTTTTAAAATCTAGTTATCTTTGGAAAATATTAAATAGGAGCATGCAATTTTAATCGGGATTATAAAAGTAGGCTTAATTTGTAACATAATGGCGAATACCGCATGCCGATATCTTTTCCGGTCCCGACATATCTTAAAAATTTATGAGTCAGTTGAAAACTAACAGCTTTAGAAGTGAAACTTATTATGTTACGCAAAAACTGTGAATGAGTGTACAAAAACTATTTACAATAAAAGACAAACAAAAGTAAATATTCTTTTTAAGAAATTATTTTATTAAATGTTCAAACAAACCACAATCTTGAGCCAAACTTTATTTTAATTCCATTGCTTCAAGTAAATGCATGAATATTTTAGAAATAATCAGATATACTTCTGTTCAACATTACCGACATTGTTGAATACATTAGCAGAATGGATTTATAGATGAAAGAAAAATTAAATAGTTTACTGACGAAACCAGGTATCCAACCAACGACCTTTAGGTTTTCAGTCTAACGCTCTGCCGACGAGTCTATTTCGCTTAGTAATATCATGGAGTCTACTGATGTAACAGAAGGGGAGAACAGCATTGCGTCTCTCTCACTGAGCTTAATTAAATAATAATTAGATAAGGACAAGGAGTTTAACAAATTTGTTAGTTTTACGAGTTTACTTTTACGCCAAAAATCCTGTAGTGTCCCATAAATTGTTTCACTTCATAAAGCGTAAATTTTAAGCATTCACCTATGAATATAGATTACCTACTATGGGGTAGTACGGAAAGGATTTTAACAATTTTGAAATAATTACAATTGACATTCCTTGCCCTAATAATAATAATTTCAATATTACTTTTAATCTGACTGTGAAACGGCGTTAAGGAAGTTAAAGTAGAAATATATGTATGTTTTTTTCCATGGCCCACTACTTCTTTTTATATATTTCCACTTTAACTTCCTGATCGCCGTTTCCCAATAACATCGAAATATTAATTGAAATTACCATTAATCAACTTTAATTCGTTCCAAATTATTAAAATATGTTCGGAACCTATAGCCACAGTAGGTAATCTATATTTAAAGGAAAATAATTAAAATGTATACGTTTTTTACGATATGTCGGGATAGGAAAAAGATATCGACATGCGGTAATCGGTATTCTGTTACTAATTAAGTCTACTTTTATAATTCTCGATTAAAATTGTATACTCCTATTTAATATTTTCCAAAGATAACTAGATTTAAAAAACAAAGTCAATAGCGCCCTCTAGTGTGCATGCTACTCATTAGGTTATGTCGAAATTATTAAACTTATGTTGATGGAAAACAGATGTTTTCAAGAAGACTAAATTTGCAACAATCGGTTAAGTTGAACCCGAGTTAAGGGCGTTTTCTCATATCAATGTCCCCGTACACATTATTTGAGTAGATAGACTGAAAATTTAATATCAAATATACGCAGAATTTTTTGAAGAATGCGATGATTGTTTTTGTTATGCCCTTTAATTGAGTTAATTTTATGAAAGTTGGCTTTTTAATGTTTTTATCCAATTACGCCCTCTCGCGGTATACCGAAACTTTTGTTATATTTTTTCCCGCAGTTGTACTATTAACGATTTCTGATATATGGTCTAGAGCCACTTTTATTGGGACGCCCGTTACGTATGTAGTTTTTTTAACGAAAAATTTTGAACGCGGAAATCAATCAAACTTTAACAATTCGGTAGGTAGTGGAATGAATGGCAAAAGGTCAAAGGGAGAGCTATCTGTTATTTTTTTTAAATGAATTAAGGGTTATGATGTTGGTTGATTGAAATGTATATCCTCATGAAAAGTTTATTTGGATTAGACCGCAGGGCTGCCAGTTAGATTTTCATTTCATCAGTAAAAATCTTGTCAAAAATTGAGTAATTTCAATAGATTTATTTTATGCTATAGAAATTTCAAAAAGTATAATGAACTAAACTTATGACCTCGAAAAAATATGTATTATTTGAAAACAAACTTTTCATTTAAAAACAAATAAAGTAAACATACAGTGTCCACCATGTTCGCTACATATGGGAACAATTTTTAGTTGTTGTATATAGGAAAATTAAATATATACGATCGATTCTGCATGGTCGATAATCCAAAATTACATCTTGACATCAGTTACATGAACACTTCATGGCCACAAATTGGAAAAATTCGACGTGGAAATGCGAAAAGTGAGGTTAGATGCCAAAATACCGAAAATTGTTATTTAGAAAAAGTGATTAAAATGATATTTTAGGAGTACGTACAAAATTTGAAGCAAAAACAACAAAAAATAAGAATTTCCTTATTTTTCTCCATTACGGTCTTCTGAAATGATATTGCCTCAATTTCTTTTTTGAAAGAGTTCAATTAGCACCGTATGTAATTTATAAACGTAAAACTATTCAAAATTGGTCATTAAAATCATTCCTAGAGAATTAAATGGAAATATTAGTTGAGCATTTGAAACTTTCCTGTAACAATACCTTGTCCAATGTTGTCAGTTTGTGAAGTTTAAAATAATTTAGTACTGATACCACAATTGAAAAGAACCGTTTTTGATATTTTCAATAAATATTTCATTAAATTATTAAAACTCATTAACTAGTCATAATAATAATAATAAATTGGATTAGTTTACCAACGTATTACTATTAGTGTTTTAAATGAAACTCACGGTTTCTAGTTAATACCACAATATAATAAAAATTGTTGAAAATTCTAAAAAATTGTCAATTGTCAACAATTGTCAACCGTGAGTTTCATTTAAAACACTAATATGAGTAGATTCCGCGAAGTAAGGGTCGAGACAGTTAATTTCATTAAGTTATTACTATTTTTTGAAACAATATTCAACAGATTACCCACTAACTCATTACTAATAAATAACTTAATATTTCAAAACACAAATTCAAAATGTCCTCCATCTCGTTCCATACATTTCACCGTCCCGGAATTCGTTTCTCTTTGAATATTTCGGAGCGTACCTTGGTTAATAGCATATACGCAATCCCATATGCATTGTTCTAAATGTGCGACGTCTCTGAAGGGTGTTACTCGATAAATTTTGTTATTTGAATAGCCCCATAATAAAATGTCCAGAGGGCATAGGTCCGGGGACCGTCTTGTTGGAAATGAAGATTGGCTCGCTTAGCCAGTGGGATACCATCCAAAAATTTGGTTAATTCATTTTCCAACAAAGTTGAATAACGCCTGGCATTCAGGTTTTCTCTAAAGAAAAATGAACCAATAATTTGACAATTCCAAATTCCAGACCATACATTAACCTTGAGTGGGAGTTTGTGTCTGCCCATCAACGACAGTTTTGTGAGCTTACTGTTCCATTTGATGTGAAAGTAGATTCGTCGGAAAATAAAACATTTTCTGTGAAATTTGGATTATCTTCTATAATTCAAAAACCAAACCGGACGTCAAAATATTTTTCTTCAGAACTTGAATAAATTTAGGCTTGCACGGGTGAAATTTGTTTGTCGCATTGTTTTGATTAAGATGCATATAGTTAATGTCGTATCAGTCATGTGATGGAAAAGACTTAGCGTTTCTACTTGTAGTTACTTTAAACTTCTTTAATAATTTTGCTACATTTCTAAAATGGACGTTTTTGCCAGGATATTTTTGGTTAAAAATATTAGCAGCTTCTCTTGAACATTGATAATTTTCTCCGCAAATTAGAACCAACTCTATTTTTTCTTCACGTGACAGTATAGAAGGAATTTTTAGTTATAGATAGATAGATAGATATAAAAATATCTTTGCAGAATGTGTAAATAGAAGTAAACTTAACGAAAACGGAGAATTACGGATCAAATGCAACAATGATGTTACACGAGTATTCGTTTATGATTTTAAAGCCCACTTAGTTAATTTAAAACTTTGTATTGCGGCAAAGTATTTGAGAAAAATGGGTTCTAGGATGATGAAAGTATAAAACTAGGAATCGTTGTGAAATGTATGCAGACCTTTCAAAGATAATAAATTATCTTGTATTCATATTATCGCATTGTTTTTTTTATAAATATTGTCCAAACATGAATCATTACGCTTATTAAATAATAGTTATTAATGTAAGTTGTCATGTTCTGAAACTTTGATGAAATATTACATAAAAAAAATTAATATCGGCCCTTTTCAATTGTAATATCACAATTAAATTGTTTGAAACTGCACAAACTGACAAGATACAAAAAAATTTCACGCGTTCAATGAATATTTTCATTTTATTATATATGAATGACCTCAATCAATATTTCTGAATTGTTTTACCCTCACACATTAAACATGGCGAAAAGTACGGATTTTTTTATTTTTTTGTTTTTTTGCTCGAAATTTCATAAATGGCCCTAAAATATCATTCTAATCACTTTTTCCAAACAACTTTTTCGATATTTTGCCTCCATGACAGTGGCATCGTGAGTGACGTCAGAATGTCTTTTCAGATTAGCGACCATGCAGGATCGATGGCATACATTAAATTTTCCTATATCCTACAACTAAAAATGTTTGCCATATGTAGCGAACATTAAGGGGGATACGATATATTATACCTACCTACTGCTTCATTTTAAAAATAGTAATCACAAAATAAAGTTACGTAGATACTCATCAGGTACGAGTATATAAAAAAAATAGAACGAATAGTAATGAACAACAAAAATACAAAACAAATAAAAAAACAAATGTAAGAAAATAACTGTTATAGGTATATAAAAAATCGATTTAAATCTGAATCTGATAAAGTATTATCCTTTTTTGGTATATACATATCATTAGTATGTAAATGTATTACTTCTTTTGTAAAGTTAGCATTAGTACAATTTGCTTTTCTCGACTGCAAATACATAATTTTGTGTGTGTAGATGTCTCACATACTAGTTGTGGCTAGTTTGTTTCTTTCGTTAGTTTTCATTAAATAGGTAGGTAATAAGAGAAATCTCTTAAATTAATTTAAACAGAGCGTTTGGAAATATCATGCGAGATATGATTAATTAAAAATTAATAATAATAATAATAAACAAGTGTCATAATTTTTTTCATCAATATGCAAATCAGTAGATCTGAAAATATAGTAAAACCGGCAACCATGTAAGACCGTTTCTATTTCAGATTTTATGAAAGACTAAAATATGTTATCTAAGTATGTTTTTATAATGTCTGCTGTGGAATCGCCGCCTTAATGTTTTTGCTAATAGCGGCGTTCTTATAGTTTTTTTTATTATTTCCAACATGCAGTTGTTGGGTTAAAAATATTTATACATATAGATTATTTTCTATAGAAACCACATAAATGCAATATACCTTGAAAATAATATATTGAATTGAATTGTGATGGTGGAGCGAAATGTAAAAAATTCTTGTTTTTTACATTTTTCTCTTGGAATATTGAATTATATAGATACGTTATTTATAATCATTTAATCCAATAAAACGTATTTTAAAAAAATAGCAGATAGTGTACACTTTGCCATTTCACTACCGAATTTTCAGAGCACACTCTGATAGATTACAGAAATCATCAGAAATGTATTCTGGACTGAGAAAGATGTGTCATATTTGCTGTACCTATGTTTGTACAGGAGCAATATTAATATTATCTAATACCTATGCACTATTTAGAATCAGTTGTCTTAGCGACGGGCCTGGCTCAGTGGTGGATCTAGGGGCGAGTGGGCCTCAGGACATTTCTTACAGGTACACTGAGTAACACGTAAAAAGTAAGAAAATTAAAACGTTTTCCATTCAGGACAAAAACTAATACAAAACGAAAACTTAAATTTTTTTGTATCATAAAAAGTGTCAAAACAAAAATATGTTTTATTCAGCTACTTAATTCCAAACCAATATCTAGATTGGTATTTTCCGTATTACATTGAAAGGAAATAAATGAAATACTTTATATAAAATATAAAAACTAATAATAAACTAAAATCTAGAACTACGTTCTTTTTCTGACTTTAGTATTGGCAAAGTAATCTATGAGATCTTTTAAATCTAACTTCGCTGCGATATTATATTCTACATTTAAAATAGATTGATCACGATGATTGTTGACCTAATGCAATTTCTTAACATTTTCAATTTACTAAAGGATCTTTCCAATTGCGCAACAGTTACGCACAGGTAGGGTAAAAAATAGAAGAAACATAACATAAACTTCAGGAAAATCAAGTTTCATATACGAATACTATTTGGAAAAGTTTCCTCTTCATATCTTTTTTGAAGTCATCTCTTTAACTAGTTCAAGTAACATATCAATATTGATTGACAACACCGTTAGTAAAAATTTCCCGATGTTTTCGAAATTAGTATTGTTGCAACAAATAATATTCATTTGATTGATTGCATAGCAGAAAACCTCTATTCAATTTGATTGGTATTGGTATCAATTGAATAGTAATATACCCGGACTTTGAAGTAATCTTCTCTATTATCAAATTGCTATTCCAAAGCAAGCTCAACAATTTGTTTTGGTACTCTTCGTTGCCTTTTAAATTGAAATACTAGCTCTATATTGCATTTAATTGCAAGAGTTATTGGTTCAGATATTCAATCATTCTACGCTTCTTGAGCTCTTAAAGCAGAAATGTAGGTCAATGTATTTCTTAAGACTGTTGCGCCGCCGATATAAATATCAATTCTTTGTAAAAATCTTGATACGTGGTTTACTTGAGATAAAGTTTTGAAGATAAAAATATTAATAAAAACAAATTCAAAGTTGGCCATTTTCTTTTTCAGATTTTTAGCTTCCATGGTTGCTTCCTTTTTCTGCGATTTCGATTCAATATCTGAAGAGCTTTTAGAATATCGAACAATCGAATTTTTATTGCCATAATTGATTGAATACTTCCTGACCAACATGTAGGGTTAAGTAATTTCTGATTCCCCAGTAAAAGAAGACGAAAGCTCCCATCGTTTGATAATAGATCCAAAAAACGACGATCGACGAAAATATGATAAATGAAATCCCGAATTTCCGCATATTTCATAAATTTGCAAAAAATGAATTTTTTAATTATATCGCAGTATTACATAGAAACATAATTGTTATTATATTTGGAATAAATTGTAGCAACATAAAAGTCAATGACATTCAATGATATATTTAAAAAAAATTCCAAAATGTTTCGTTTACGCAACGTTGGGGACTAATGGGTTAATTAGAAAATTTATTACAATAACATACCATTAAAGCCATTCTGATTACATGAATGCAAACATTCTTCCATGTTTCTGGTGTGACTCTAGCAAATGTGTCATCTGTCAACTTTAACACGTCACCTACCTTAAAAGTTGTATTACGCACTCCAACTTCATTTTATAATAGCCCACATCTTTTCTATTGGATTCAATTTTGGATCAGGTGGTGGCAAACGTAACACGGAAGGACCGTGTTCAGCTAACAACTTATAAACAACATAATTTTTAAATATTGGTTTATTTAGCTGTATTTTCCTGTAAAGTTCCGGCTTAATATCAGTATAATCAAAATGAATACTTCTTTCCCGTAACCATATTTGCATATCTGCCTTTTTCCAAGTAGACGTTGGGTTACGTTCCACAGATCGTTATATGATTCATTATTAATAACTATTACAAAGTATTTACTATCTCGACCCATACTTCGTGAAATCTACCCTTATTACTGTTTTAAATGAAGCTTACTGTTTCTAGATAATTCCACAATATATTGAAAAAATGTTAGAAATTTTAAGAAATTTGACAATTGTTTCGATATTAAATATCATCGTCAGAATGACAGATTATACATTCCATTTGATGCCTACCTGATGATTAATAATTATTTTTTGCTAGACTTAATATATGTTAATAGAAAAAAGAAGAATATATGATATTACAATTATTAAAGCGTAGATATTATTAGCCCTATGGGGATATCCTGGATATCTTTTTTCCCAATTAAGATAAGTATAACTGTGCAATGATATAGAAAACCAGGAAAACTATAACTGCTGATTTTTAAAATTATCACTTAAGAAGACAGTTTAAAAGTGGAGGACTCCCTAGATTTATCTGTTCATTGACAACTTGATATTATGGGTTTCTTAAGTGTCTTCTAATTTCCAATTCTTCATGGAAATCCAGTTCTTGTGTCTTATTTGTGAATACAATTTCAAAAAAAATTACAATATTGTTTAACCTGAAATTGACAATATTGTTTAATCAATTTATTATTCTCGTGATTCTATATTCTACTCACATTACAGCTAGAACTTGCTATCAGAGCCTTTAAAAAGACATTTTTACGATAATGTTCAGAAATACAGCATAAAAGCAACTACAAAAATATAACAATATACGAAAAACGATGTTTTGTTGTTGTTCAATGCCGTCAGCCCTGTTATAAGAGGCGGATCCTTTTCATTTTCGTCGTTTGTGCATCGGATATTACGAGATAATCAATCCCCAAACTTATATTATTTGGGTTGCATACTTGGTCTAATGGTCTTGCATTCGGTACGTCAAACTTTATACCATGGAATAATTTCTTTGCTTCAAACAGCTGTGTTTATATCAAAATCAAACAAAATAACGTTAAGTTTGAAAGTTTTTTTCAAAATGAATGAGAAATCAGTGTGTACTGAGTGCAAGTCATCTTTCAAGCGAATATATGGGTTGCGGAAACAAGTAAAAATATTTCATGAGGGAAGACTTGATGATCTAGCTCCACTTAAAAAGTGTATAAAGACTTACAACTCCAGTTGTGATATCTACAAGAAAAATTTCAACCACAAGAATCATCTCCATAAAAAGACTCATGGCATTTTATCAGTAGATTCCTCAGAATCATCTCCAAAAAATGCAAAGAAGTGCCCTCTCTGTAGTTTCAAAAATTCGGATAAAATACAATTACACAGTCACTTTAAGGAGAACCACGACATTGAAACGTCTACTGAAAGCTTTGTTTTTGCGACAAAGGACGATTTTGAATCACGGAAAAATGAAATTGTATGATCTGATTTTAATAAACTTGCACATGCTTTTCTTATTCAAACTGTGAACCTGTTAGTAATAAAAACTGTCTATGGTTTTTAAAATTAGTTTTAGAATATGATTATGATTGATGTTAAGTATTATACTTTTTTAAATTAAGTATTACATTGTTCCCACTTTTTTCATATTCTACACATGGATGCATTTTTATTTTATTAACATCAAACTAACATACTTCCATATTTGATGAAAAAGAATTTTTCACGGGAATGTATTGATGAATGATTATTTTTCATTTTAATCTAAATCAGTCATCCCCCACCTACCCCTTAAGGGCGGGGGTGGGGGTGACTTTGTAAAATAATCGTAAAAATAAATTTTTAAATTTGGAATCAAATTCTACGTAATTTTTTACGTATACACCTAAAATTTCACTTTCAAATCTTTTTTTTATAATGTTATGCAAAAAATTGATTATACAATGGTGTAGGACTCTCGGGTCTAGCATACTTCCATATTTGATAGAAAACAATTTTTCACGGGAATGTATTGATTAATGATTATCCTTTATTTTAACTTAAATCAGTTATCCCCCACCCAACCCCCTAAAGGTGGGGTTGGGGGTGGCTTTGTAAAATAGTTGTAAAAATAAATTAGAATTGGAATCAAATTCCACGTAATATATTACGTATACACCTAAAATTTCATATTGGTAACTATTTTTTATAAAGTTATGCAAATAAAATGTTATCAAAAAATTGCTTATTCAATGGTGCAGGACTCTCGGGAAGTATATATTTGATAAAAACATTTTTTTCACGGGAATGTATTGATGAATGATTATTTTTCATTTTATCCCGAATCAGTCAAAATGTTTCACGGAAATGTATTGATGAATGATTATCCTTCATTTTAACGTAAATCAGTCATACCCCCCCCCCAACCCCCAAGGGCCTGGGATGGTGACACGTTTTATTGAATATCTTTGGCAATAATGAAGAAAAAATATGAAAATTGGTATACATACTCAAAAAAGGGTTTATGATTCGATGACACACTCAAAATCACCCCAACCCTAATATTTCCCAAACACCCGCCCCCTCTACCCTTATGGTATGAAATAAGCGTGTAATCATTTTTTAATTTGAATTTTATTTTATTAAATATACATATGCCAAATAGTAAATTTTAATTCTTATTCGTAAAGCCGCAATAGCGATTTTTATTTTCATTAAAAAATCAATTTTTTTATTACATTTTTTTTGCATAACTTCATAAAAAAAAGTAATCGAAATGAAATTTTAGGTGTATACATAAAATATTACGTGAAATTTGATTCCAAATTCAAAAATTTATTTTTACCACCATTTAACAAAGTCACCCTCGCCCCCGCCCTTAGGGGATGGGTGGGGGATGACTGATTTGGGATAAAATGAAAAATAATCATTCATTAACACATTCCCGTGAAAAATTTTGTTTAGTAAATATGGAAGTATGCTAGACCCGATAGTGGTGCACCATTGAATAATCAATTTTTTAATAACATATTATTTGCATAACTTTATAAAGAAAAGTTATAAAAATGATATTTTAGCTGTATACGTGAAACATTACGTATAATTTGATTCCAAATTTACAAAGTAATTTTTACGACTATTTTACACCCCCGCCCTTTGCGGGTGGGTGGGGGATGACTGAGTTAGGTTAAAATGGAGGTAATTCATTCATCAAAACATTCCCGTGAATTTTTTTATCAAATATGGAAGTATGCTAGACCCCATTTTTCTTGCATAACTTTATAAAAAAAATAGTTACAAAAATGAAATTTTAGGAGTATACGTAAAAAATTACGTGAAATTTGATTCCAAATTAAAAAAATTCATTTTTACGACTATTTTACAAAGTCACCCCCAACCCCGCCTTATGGGGGTGGGTGGGAGATGACTGATTAAGGTTGAAATGAAAAATAATCATTCATCAATACATTCCCGTTAAATTTTTTTTTACCAAATATGGAAGTATGCTATACCCGAGACTCCTACACCATTGAATAATCAATTTTTTGATAACATTTTTTGTGCATAAATTTATAAAAAAAAGTTATCAATATGAAATTTTAGGTGTATAAGTAAACAATTACGTGTAATTTGATTCCAAATTAAGACATTTATTTTTACGACTATTTCACAAAGTCACCCCCACCCCCGCCTTTAGGGGATGGGTGAGCTCTGACTGATTTAGGTTAAAATGAGAAATAATCATCCATCAATACTTTCCCGTGAAAAATTTTTTTCTATCAAATATGGAACTATGCTAGTCCCGGGAGTCCTACACCATTGAATAATCAATTTTTTTATAACATTTTTTTGCATATCTTTATAAAAAAAGTTATCAAAATGAAATTTTAGTAGTATACTTTGAAAAATTACGTGTAATTTGATTCTAAATTAAAACATTTATTTTTACGACAATTTTACCAAGTCACCCCCCCCCGCCTTTAGGGGATGGGTGAGCTCTGACTGATTTAGGTTAAAATGAGAAATAATCATCCATCAATACTTTCTCGTGAAAAAAATTTTTCTATCAAATATGGAACTATGCTAGACCCGAGAGTCCTACACCCTTGAATAATCAATTTTTTGATAACATTTTTTTTGCATTACTTTATAAAAAAAAGTTATCAAAATGAAATTTCAGTAGTATACGTAAAAAATTACGTGTAAATTGATTCTAAATTAAAACATTTATTTTTACGACAATTTTACAAAGTAACCCCCACCCCCACCTTTACGGGGTGGGTGAGGGATGACTGAATTAGGTTAATATGAAAAATAATCATTCATCAATACATTCCCGTGAAAAATTTTTTTCTATCAAATATGGAAGTATGCTAGATCCGAGAGTCTCACACCATTGAATAATCAATTTTTTGATAACATTTTTTTGCATAACTTTATAAAAAAAAGTTATCAAAATGAAATTTCAGTAGTATACGTAAAAAATTACGTGTAATTTGATTTTAAATTAAAACATTTATTTTTACGACTATTTTACAAAGTCACCCCCACCCCCACCTTTACGGGGTGGGTGAGGGATGACTGAATTAGGTTAATATGAAAAATAATCATTCATCAATACATTCCCGTGAAAAATTTTTTTCTATCAAATATGGAAGTATGCTAGATCCGAGAGTCCCACACCATTGAATAATCAATTTTTTGATAACATTTTTTTTGCATAACTTTATAAAAAAAGTTATCAAAATGAAATTTTAGTAGTATACTTAAAAAATTACGTGTAATTTGATTCTAAATTAAAACATTTATTTTTACGACAATTTTACCAAGTCACCCCCACCCCCGCCTTTAGGGGATGGGTGAGCTCTGACTGATTTAGGTTAAAATGAGAAATAATCATCCATCAATACTTTCCCGTGAAAAAAATTTTTCTATCAAATATGGAACTATGCTAGACCCGAGAGTCCTACACCCTTGAATAATCAATTTTTTGATAACATTTTTTTTGCATAACTTTATAAAAAAAAGTTATCAAAATGAAATTTCAGTAGTATACGTAAAAAATTACGTGTAATTTGATTCTAAATCAAAACATTTATTTTTACGACTATTTTACAAAGTCACCCCCACTCCCACCTTTACGGGGTGGGTGAGGGATGACTGAATTAGGTTAATATGAAAAATAATCATTCATCAATACATTCCCGTGAAATTTTTTTTCTATCAAATATGGAAGTATGCTAGATCCGAGAGTCCCACACCATTGAATAATCAATTTTTTGATAACATTTTTTTTGCATAACTTTATAAAAAAAATTATCAAAATAAAATTTTAGTAGTATACGTAAAAAATTACGTGTAATTTGATTCTAAATCAAAACATTTATTTTTACGACTATTTTACAAAGTCACCCCCACTCCCACCTTTACGGGGTGGGTGAGGGATGACTGAATTAGGTTAATATGAAAAATAATAATTCATCAATACATTCCCGTGAAAAAATTTTTTCTATCAAATATGGAAGTATGCTAGATCCGAGAGTCCCACACCATTGAATAATCAATTTTTTGATAACATTTTTTTTGCATAACTTTATAAAAAAAATTATCAAAATGAAATTTTAGTAGTATACGTAAAAAATTACGTGTAATTTGATTCAAAATTAAAACATTTTTACGACTATTTTACAAAGTCACCCCCACCCCCACCTTTACGGGGTGGGTGAGGGATGACTGAATTAGGTTAATATGAAAAATAATCATTCATCAATACATTCCCGTGAAAAATTTTTTTCTATCAAATATGGAAGTATGCTAGATCCGAGAGTCCCACACCATTGAATAATCAATTTTTTGATAACATTTTTTTTGCATAACTTTATAATAAAAAGTTATCAAAATGAAATTTCAGTAGTATACGTAAAAAATTACGTGTAATTTGATTCTAAATTAAAACATGTATTTTTACGACAATTTTACAAAGTAACCCCCACCCCCACCTTTACGGGGTGGGTGAGGGATGACTGAATTAGGTTAATATGAAAAATAATCATTCATCAATACATTACCGTGAAAAATTTTTTTCTATCAAATATGGAAGTATGCTAGATCCGGGAGTCCCACACCATTGAATAATCAATTTTTTGATAACATTGTTTTTGCATAACTTTATAACAAAAAGTTATCAAAATGAAATTTCAGTAGTATACGTAAAAAATTACGTGTAATTTGATTCTAAATTAAAACATTTATTTTTACGACAATTTTACAAAGTAACCCCCACCCCCACCTTTACGGGGTGGGTGAGGGATGACTGAATTAGGTTAATATGAAAAATAATCATTCATCAATACATTCCCGTGAAAATTTTTTTCTATCAAACATGGAAGTATGCTAGATCCGGGAGTCCCACACCATTGAATAATCAATTTTTTGATAACATTTTTTTTTGCATAACTTTATAAAAAAAATTATAAAAATGAAATTTTAGTAGTATATGTAAAAAATTACGTGTAATTTGATTCTAAATTAAAACATTTATTTTTACGACTATTTTACAAAGTCACCCCCACCCCCGCCTTTAGGGGGTGGGTGTAAGGGATGACCTATTTAGGGTTAAATGAAAAATAATCATTCATCAATACATTCCCGTGAAATTTTTTTTTATCAAATATGTTAGTATGCTAGATCCGAGAGTACACTTCGAGGACAACTTATACAGTATAAGTTATACTCAGTATAAGATATACTCGTCCTCAAACTGAAGTCTGTGCATACATATATATATATATATATATATATATATATATGGGCACCCCTGTCATATATGAATCAAAGATATGCTTGTGAATATGTGAAACAGATTTGTTTACCTCTGTTTATCCCAATTTTAGTTATTCCTACCTTGCTCTTTGGAAAATCAAAAGCAAGGAATCCGATAAGCGAGACAAAAAAGAAGCTGCTTATAAAATACTATTTGTGAAGCAAAGAAAAAGGAACAGAAGAGACATTTACCGATGATATATACAATGTCAAATTATGGTACTACAAGTTATTTGATTTTTTACATGATCAAGACATTCCAAGGGGGTTCGAATTTTAATTCGCATGACTTAAGTTTTCCTATTTAATAACCAATGCTTACTCCTTTTTTTGGATTCCTTTTCACTGTTTTTATACTATTTTTCTTTAAAATTAACTCGAGGCTCAACAATTCCCGTGCGTCATCGTCTTCAATCGATACCAACACGAAAATAACTGAAGACCGCTCCGGTAGACGCTGGTTGGCCTTCCCAGGCAAACATGTACAGGCAACATCTCCGGTAAACCGTAGCGTGTATGGCGTGCTTAAGATCGTACATATTACAACGGAGTTGTCGGCTCATTTGGTTCGACGGAGAATGGTAGAAAACGATATATGTACTGTGATTTTTTTTAAATGGTAAAAATTAATTAACATCTATTTTTTTAATAATGTAAATAGCTAAGTTTCGAAAAAAAATTAATGAGGAACAAGGTTTTCAAACCCTACAATTTACACAGCTTAATTTATATTTTATTATTTCTTTGTTGTTTTCAGTATCATTTGTATTGAAAAATATAAAAGCCTTATTGGTACTTTATTTCAGAAATTTGTATTAAAATTTATTTATTAATACATAGAATGTGGTACAAAAACACTATATTGGCGAGTTCTGTTACAAATTATTTTCAGCTTCTAAGCGACGTTGTCGGCTCATTTGTGAAAGCGAAGTTTTAGGGAAAATATCATTTTTAATAAAATTTCAAATATTCTACTTTTTAAATATGTCTGCAGTTGTGTTACTAAAAACTGGTGAATATTAATAAAGAAGCTAATAAATAATGTTGATCTCATACCAAAAAGACGATAAATTAAAGAGAAAGAGGAGAGTTGGAGAGATAATTTTTCCATAGATCAACAAATTTCTACCATGTTTTCTTAATAATCTGATATTAAGAAGATACATCAAAGAAAAACGACTTAAATTGAAATTCTTAGCTGTTTCAGCTGGTCTAATGAATTATCTTGCAACTTACGGCGTACAGTTTCCGATTACGCCGCGATATGCTCAGGTTCTAGTGTACTAACGGTAGAGGTAAGCAGTGTCTTAAAACTCCGAGAAGATGCTGTATTAAGAATCCAGAGGAACTAATTGAGGAATTACAAAAGAAGTAAGAATAGGAGGAATGATACCAAATATTTTTTAGAATAACAAGTTCGTACCTTACCTGACAAAAAACCTCCTAGAAAAGTAACTATAGTATATTGTAAAACAAGTATCACAATGACTCATTTCGTAGTACTGTAATAGTTTAAAAATCTGTTACAACAATATATAATTTAATTTGGATAGACTATGGCGGTATTAACCTTCTCCGACTAACAAGTTTAGTTAACTTTCTACAATGAAAAGGTACGTCCGTAAATTATTCGTCGGTAGGTACCACTATTAGTACCGAATTATTAATTAAATTTTGCATATGCATGCGAAATTCACCTGGGTGGTCGTAAACTGCCGTTTTTTGGTAAATTGTGGAAACTGATATCACGTTGTGTTTGGTTTGGTGTGCTACAATTTTCATAATCTGGTGATATTTTCTTCATACTTTGCGGGATTATAAACTTGAAAATTGTATTTGTTATTGTGGGATTTTGTTGGATGTCAGTGGATGCTTCCAGGATTATATTATTCCCAAATAACTGTCTCAATGAGGTTCAATTAATGCCAAGCCAACGCCAGCGATTTACAACGTTTTACCAATAAGGTATGTGTTTTGGTCTTTTTTGTTGTCTTTCTTTTCGTATCGTAAACTCTGTCGGTTCTAGAGAATAAAGTTTCTGATTGAATTTTGTTCAGCAACATGGCAGATGTTGTTCGGGAAGGGGTTTTGTCTGTAGACAGTGAATGATTTAAATAGGGGATTTTAGTCCCTATTTCGATTGTTTTGGTTGTTAGGAGACGAACAAATTGTTATGTGTATAGTGTACCATGCAGAAGCCTACACCCACTATAAAGGGTGTTTTCAGCGCGATATATTGGTGATAAAGTCCTTGATAGTGGGCAGTTCAGCTTGTTCATGTAACTATGTGTTTTTGGGAAGTCTACGGTAGATTGTTGCGTGTTTAATTGCCATGCGGAGACACTTGTGCTGTACAACTTGTAGTGTATTGAAGTTATGTTTTGTGGCAGTGTAATATACCGGAGCAGCGTAAGTTAGAATGGAACGAATTATGTGTTTGTATATTGAAAGTTTGTTTGCAGTTGAGAGACTACTATTCTTACAGATTAACGGGTACAATTTGCTCATTGCAATTTTGGCTTTTAGTACTTGTAGTGCAATGTGCGCGTTGGCATTGGTGTTACCATGTACAGTACTTTAGCGTATTACTGAGTGTGATGTATTGCCCATCTATACACAGCTGTAATTGCAATGAGTTTTTTCTTACTCTTCTCCTGAGTAACAAGTACTCTCTTTTGGAGGCGTTAATCGTAAGCTTGTTGTCTCTCATAAAGGGTAGTATGTGTGAGTTTATATGTATTTGAATATTGTATAGTGCTGATTCTGATGTTGGTGCTGTTGATACGAAACATGTGTCGTCCGCATACATGGCAGTAAGAATTTGAGGGGAGGAGGAAAGATCGTGGGTGAAGAGCGAATAAAGCAAATGTGATAAGACAGATCCTTGGGGAACCCCGGCTTGTATCGGGAATGGACCCGCTAATCCGCTGTTCACCTTGGAATAAAATTGTCTATTCGTAATATACAGGCTAATGATATGTATTAAGTAATCAGGAAATTTTAGTTTTATAAGTTTATACAGTAACACCTCGTGCCATACGGAGTCAAAGGCTTTCTGTATGTCTACTGTGACCATGACTGCCTTGCTTTTGGCAAAAAAGCCTTCTCTTATGTAACTGAACACACGAATGATTTGCGCAACCGTACTGTGTCCGCCTCTGAATCCGTTTTGCTCGAGAGGTATTATATTATTTTTATCTACATGTGCTTGAATTCTATTAAAAATGATTTTCTCCATCACCTTTGCTATATTGTTTAACAGGGATATTGGTCTGTAACTATCCACATAACAGGATTGTTTATTAGCTTTGACGATTGGGATAACATTGGCAGTTTTGAGCATATCTGGTCAATTGCCAGTTTTGTTTAAAAAATTAGCTACGTAAGTTAATTGTACTACAGCTTTTTCAGGTAAACTTTTGAGAATGATGTTTAGTATACCATCCATCCCCGGTGCTGTTTTGTTTTTAAGGGTGCTAATTGTATTATACATTTCATGAGTGGTGACTAAGTCTTTTTGTGTAGTGTGTGTGTTTTGAGTAAGTGATTTTGAACTGTGTGTGTAATATTGATATGGTGTTGTGTGTTTGAAGTGGTGTTAGTGAAGTTATTTTGGAAATACTCCCCAAAGGCTTTTGCGATTTCTGTTTTTTGTGTGATTGTTTTACCATTAATTATAATCTATGCAATTTCTTAATGTTTCCCTTTGAGCTTTCTGGTTACTTTCCATAATGAATTATCTCTCGGTGATAGTTTTCCTAAGAATGTTTCCCACGTGAAGTTTCGATATTCCCTTATAAGAGTATTTATTGTCGTTTGGTATTGTTTCAAAATTTGATTATCATTCTCGTCTGTTGTTGATTGCCATCTGCGGCAAATTTTGTTTTTATCTTTTATAATTTTTGTTATGTATTTAGGTAGGATGTTATGATTTTGTGGTTTGTGTTTAAGAGAGGTGGATTTGTTTCTTGCTGTTATGATTATGTTTTGTAAGTTTTGTATTACGTCGGATAAATGCTTTGTATTTTTGATATTATCTGTAATTGTAAGCTGTTCATTTATATATCTTCTATACTGCGTCCAGTTAGTGGTTGAGTAGTCATGAATATTTGTGGGAGATGGGTATATGGAATGTGTTATTTTTAATTCTAATAGGATGGAGCCGTGGTCGGAATTAAGGTCAGGGATGGTTTTTAATTTTGTGATTGTATTTATAATGCGGCCAATGGCTAGATCTATTGTACTAGCAGAGTAGTTCTTAAATGGGAAGTGGGTGGGATCATCTGTACTGTATATATTACAGTCCGAGTAATCGCAGAATTTACATTTGCATTAGGGTGAGTGGCATAGGAGTCCCATAGGGGGTGCTCACAGTTCAAGTCCCCCACTATGAGAACCCTGTTGTGTGTTTTAGTTATGTAGAAAAAATCAATTTCTGTCAATTTGTTGAATGGGTGGCTGTATGCACCAACAAGTTTGAGTTTATTATCAATTAAGAGTGAGATATGCTCAATTGAAGATTTGTTTGGTTGCAGGAGTTGGAAGTTTATGTCTTTTTTTATTCAACATCTGCGGGGCGGTCTTGTCTAAGAAGACTATATTCTGGGTTTCTAAAATTCACGAATTTGTTTGGTTTGAGGAATATCTCCATTCGAAAAAAAATGTATGGTTTGTGAGCATCGAGAAAATGGCGAAGAAGATCGAGCTTGTTAGTTACTCCATGTACATTACAGAAAATTATTTTGAGAAAATTTCGATTTTGAATTCCTATTTTTCCACCTACCTGTCTAGATGTAATACTTGTCTATGCCTTGAAAAAAATTATTATAAATCGTAAATTTTTCAAGTTTGTTCGTCGCTTTTTGTTACCAACTAATAAGTGATTACGAAAATAATTTTAATTTCGATAAAAAGCAGTGGAGTGCCATTTTTTATTGTAATAAAATTATATTTTGTTCAATATCAACGGTTCAAAAAAAGGTAGATGATTAATTTTTTTCATTCAATGTTAGAAAAATGTATCCTCGTTTAAAATATGTAGAAATGAATATACCATCACATTTGTTTTTTTTTTGAAAAAAAACTCAAAAATTTGCTACCATTTCAGTTAACGCCATCTAGCGGCGAAGACGAAAGTCAAAACCAAATAAGCGTTTTGTAGTGTAAATTATGCTCTTTCATATTAGCCCAAATTTGTTAAAATCGGTCAAGCGAAACGGGAGAAATCTTGGTTTGTTTTAAAAAACAATTGAACTTCCCCCACCGCTTTATTTCGATAGTTAGAACAAAACATTTTAGACAAAAAGTGTAGGTGAATAGTCAGTAAATATGAAAATAATATCATCGATATACTTTCATTAGGCAAAATTCTATAAAAATCCCATTTTACTACTTAGTGTTAGTTGTTACGCCCTCTAGCAGACGTTTGACAAACTCGAAAATAATTTCCAGCAATTTCTCTTGGCGAATTTATCATGAATTTTTTTTCTAAATCTATACGACCAATATCTTATGAGATATGGGTTCTCGCTACCCTTAATTGATCACCCGGTGCAATGACATCCCTCAAGATTCAATTTTAGGCCCAATAGTATTTCGGACAGCCTCTCCAAAAATTTACCAAAAATGAAGTACATCTAGATTTATAGGACCCGTTGCCAAAAATGACCAAAATTTGGTACTTCAGGTACCATAGCACCCGTTGTACTAGCTTTGGTGAGCTGAAAATCAATAGGGTTTATCTACGAGATATTTCGAACAATATCCTATCATAAAATTGGTGACTTGTATGCACTACGGAGGCTGTATCTAACAAAACGGGTTAAGCGGAAAAGTAAAATTAAAATATGGCAGTCCTTCCTTTAATTATTACTTCTATCTGCTACACTAACATTACCATATAGACTCGAACTGACTCATCTCTAGGAGTATATAAAGTGAGAAGATGGACGAGAAAATATTTACACTATGAAATAAATTATAACGTCGTTGACAGATTTCCCAGAACATTAAATAATCTCATTAAACACAGAGAGGTAACAAAAGCAGGTTTTTTAAAAATAAAAATTTATCATTTTATAAATACCACATTCTAATCCGTATAATTTATTATTCTACAATTAAAAAATAATTTTTTTGGTATACAGATTTGTAAAAAAAAGTTAGTATCAGCAAAAAATAAAGAAAATTTAAAACCACTTAAAATGGTATCGTGTGAAAAAAATAGATGCGAATCCTATAAATCTAGTAAAAATAATCGGTGTTGCGCCAATGATAAAGTAAAGTGTAACATTTCATAAAAATTACCATGCCATCAAAATTCCATCTACGTTTACCATATTTGTCTTTCTTGGTAGATGGCAGATGAGACGAATACGTTTATGGTTACGTAAACGTACCGAGAACCTAAGGGCCTTATCAATTTTATATAGTTTAATTTTTATACGGATTGTCCTCTAGCGGAAACCGGGTCAATAACCTCACGATTTTCCAAACAAAGTTATAGAAATACAGTTAAATAATGACATAATGTTTGTTATTATTGAAAGCTTAGAAAATTATTTTTTGAATTAGAATTTTGTTTTTTCTGTATCTATATTTAAATACATCTTAACAACCGTGGGCGCCCGCAGGGGGAGGGGTAATAGAGGCACCCCTCGAGATTTTGAGTGTAAATACGTTTAACAAATAATTTGAAGAAAATCACACATAATCTATTAACAAATGCAATTTAATCATTGTGCAAAATCATTGGATGATCATAGCTGAATGACGTGTCAATTCAGCTGCCGGTTACTCTAGTCTGAGATTCTCTCAGCTCCACGGTCTCGTCCCGCCCGCTCTTTGAGACCAAGTGGACAGAAAAATATAAATCAATAATAAAGTTCAATAAAAAGTTTGTTGACATTATTCAAGCACTTGAAACCATGTCCACAGATGGAAACAAAGGTACAAGGCAGAAGGCTTCACTGTGCATTTACAACATATACATCTCTAATCTGCTTGCAGATAATAGCCCAGTAATCTGGCATACTTGAGGTTGTGAGTCAATTGCTTCAAAGTCCGAGAGTTGATTGGTTGAGAGTATAAAATCATATTCAACAGTTAATTTCCACCTTCGAAACTCACAGAGAAGAAAGTGTCCAAGAGTTAAGAAAAATGCTGAAGTTCTACAAAAGCAAACACATCGTGCAAATTAGCTTCCCAACCAATTTAATAATTCAATTCATTTTCAAAGTCTTTCATTAACCACTTCCAAGGAAAAAATTCATTTTCTTCTAATTCGATTACATTTAATTATTTCCCTTGTCATTTTGAAGTATGACATTTCTGCAATTGACAGCTTCCGTTATTATATGCTTCCATGTTGTTCTCTATTATTATAAGTCAGATGTTATGAGTGAAGTGCCTTTCTGTCTGGTTTCGTGTGCTTTGCTTGTAATGGACTATCTATTTAAGTATTATGGATACCTTGTGTTTCAGTTTCCCGTTCACAACATGGTGCTCATCTCTTATTTTTGTTTGTAAGAATTACTTACATAAAGAAGTTCTTTCGTTTCAGAGGTTGTTACCTTTAATTTCTTCCCTCCAACTATATTACCAGTATGGGCTCTTCCCTATGGGAATTGAGGTTGACTTGCCCAGATCCTTCCTTTTAGGAATCGATCCTAAACTGGTTGCACTATTCCCTCTGAGAATTGAGGATATCAACGGTCATATAGACAAGATTTCTCCCTCTCATATACACAAGTTTAACCGTTCAACTCTTACCCCCCCCCCATAAGATATTTTTCTTTTCATGGTTGATTGCTCCCTTTAAGCTCAACTCTATTACTCCATTTCAATTTCAATTATAATCAAAATTTTTCATTTGTAATATTCTTTTTAGAGATATAATTACTATTAAGTGACTTCCTTTTCAATTTGTGACGAGAGAAAGAATTTTTCACGTTTTTCATATTTCAAAAATTTCACACTTTTCTCTTCTAACATTTATGATTACCGACGTGTGTTCCCACGGAAGTAGAATAAAAATTTTTAGATCAGGTAAGGTTGGAGACTTTTGTAATTGTTTCCTTTAATTATAACAAAATAATAATTTGTAGCCTGAAGATGGCCCGTATGTAGGCCGAAACTAGTAGCTGCACTGTTGTCAACTATTAAAAATGCTGTGATATTGTCTTTGAGTTTTATTCAGAAAAAAATCTAATTTTTGTGTTTTATTTTAGCTTATTGCAGACTTATTCCAAGGTTTGGTATTCACCCACTATGGTGAATTAATGAATCTGATATATATATATATATATATATATATATATATATATATGTTATAATTAAACTTTATAATTGGGAACATTTATTTTTATTTATATATATATTTATGTGATAGTCGGCAGCATGAGACTCCTCCCTTTGAGTTCAGGACGCATATGTATAACATTGATATACATTTAAATACTGAATTTTGAAATTTTTCTAGTATGTTTTATTCCTGAATAAAATATATACCTTTTTGTTTTTATCGACTCCAAATATTATTATAGAATGAATGAATTATGCACCATTTTCTAAATGTATTCTGAATATTAAATAGAATGATAAAAAAAATACCAACACTTTAATGAAATGATTTAATAAATTGTTGAGATTATATTCAAATTCTTTTTACATAAATTTTCTTTACACCGCTCCTGCATTCTTGACTGGTCATGCGCACTGAATGCTTAGATTGACTGCGTTGGCGCATAGGAGAAACACATCCTCGTATATCGTTTCACAACGACACAAAACGTATAGTTCACAGTCGACGTTGTTTATATGAATGTTGTTATAAATTTAACGTTCTTAAATTCATTGCAATCATTGAAATATTATTGAAAATCATACTATACAGTTACATACATATATCAAAATGCGAGTAAAGTGAATGATGAATAATAAAAATAGTTAAGCATGCATTCGAAGAAATAGAAATGAAATGGTACTTTACGTACAATGTAAACAATGATGATGTGAAATAAAATTATTTTACAAGTAAGTACAAATTATTACTATTATTAAAGTTGCATGATAATTAAAATTACATGGATATCAATGGATATGAAATGATATTCATCATTTTATTGTTTTTGGCCTTTTTTAAAAAATTTCTTTCTATTTGGAATTCCCAATTAAAAAAACTTAAAAACCACCGACCTTATTTCCAATTCTCGGCACTGTGGAACTGCTGCAAAGCGTCTCTTTTTCTTGAGAATTTCTTATCAAAGAAATACTCTTTCTGCACACTGCACTTTATTACACGGTTTAAACAAAATTCATATTATGGTTTTATAATGGTTTTTAACTTAAAATTATTTACTTTTACATAGTTTTCTCAAAAATTTTGTAGAGATGAGATACATAGATGCTCACTACTCTTCTACCAACGCCCGACTCTCATTTTTTTTTAAATCAACAAACTTTTTCCCATATCAAAAACACAGCCTGCTTATATTGTTTTTTTATTCGTCAATTGTCAATTTGAGTGTTTTTCATGAAAATACAAAATTCTTTAATTAAAATTGTCCTGGAGGATAATAACACTTATATAAATGGGTTTATAATGTCTTAGGGAATATATAAAATGTCCTTTACTTGTATTACAATCCCAAAATTTGTTGTAATTCCCTTTTTATGGTATTTTTATTTACAATTAAATATACAATTTCTACAACCTAAAAAAATTATTTATATATATGGAACTGTTTAGTTTTCAATTTATGAATTTTTACTAATTTTATTTTATATAAACTCTTATTTATTTTCAAATTTGCCTTTTATGTTTTATATTCAATTCCAAATCAATGATTTTAGGTTGGCAAGAAAATCACTAGATTTTATTACTTTCTGTTCATTAAATTCTATTTAATTAACAGATTTCCATGACATATAACATGGCTCTGTTCCGTATGTCATCTTTCATAAAGTTTTTTTCTTTTTTTTTATAAATTCCTTTTCATATTGCCAACTTTTACTACCATCGTCTGTGAATATCGTTAATCAATTAGTAAGTTGAGTATTAATTCTTGTTATTTTAGGTTTCAAACAAACAACATTCTACTTCATCCAGATATTGACATGGCAGTGTTCAGATGATTTTGAAAATTGTTGACATTGACTTGACCTTAGGATTTAATTGTGAAGGAAAAATTTTTATACTTAATTATAATGTTATCATTAAATTTTTTTCCTTATCCTTTAATCCTTTCTTTATAATTGATTTTCTCAATATTTGATAATACATTTGCTTACTTCATTCACTCGTTTATGTTAAATTTAGTTTTCAACTAGATAGTGTCTCATGATACACCCTACGTATTAATAAAAAATCTTTATAATATTCAATCTCATACGTGAATTATTTATATATATTAGAGGACTGGTTCAATATATATATATATATATATATATATATATATATATATATATATATATATATATATATATTAACATGGAAAAGAACTTGCGACACTTTGTATATGATAATATGTAAATATAAAATTTAAAATTTTTATTACCATTTAAATCATCAGAAATATAGCTGATCTATGGAAGCAAAATCATTCAAGAGAGAAAGTAAATAGTAAATCAAACCGAGGAAACGTAAAGAAAATATTTAATGTACCCTATACATGCACATATGGTAGAGATAACATGAATTCCAGCTATTAAGAAAGAACCTTTTAGAACGTCACCTTATATAAACTGTAACAATCTATTTTTCACATAGTACTAGTCAAAAGATTATGATTTGTTTTAAAACATCCTAATTAAATATCGTAAGAAGCTCTATGTAAACACTAGAAAATTATTTTAGAATATGTCAAGGAATAAAGTCAAAATAATAAAAACATTAGGGTTATAATGTCTGACATTTGTGAAATTTTTGTCATGTTCAATAGATCAAATGAAAATAAATAGAACCGTCAGTTTTAAATATTTTGGATATTATATAAAAGGAAGTAGTATATGAAATTTGATTATTTATAAATATAAAACGGAATGTTCTAAAAAGATAAATAAACAATTTGAAACATGAAATGAGATTTACCAACAAAAATTTTTATAACCGATTTGATTGGTGAATTATACTCGAAATGTTTTGATCAGCGGCAAGCGGATTGAAAAATTAGGAAAAAATGAATGGGGAAGTTGTTGATAATGAACACTACCAACTAGGTAGAATTCTTTTAACAATGAATGGGGGTGAAAATTGAATCTTTGTAAGAGAATTTTGAATATTAACTAGAAAAGCAGTACACTTTGGATGGGAAATATAAAAAGAAATACATTATTCTTTAAAATAATTCAATAAAATTTGTAAAAGAAACTGATAAATAGAGAAGTAACAAGAGATTGGTAAAAATAGCAGAATACTAACCTTAAATATTTATCCGTATAATAAAGTAAAGTTTGTATCGTGGAAATTATATCTCCACGATACATCTCAGAAAGAATTGGACTATGGAAACCCATCAAAGATGTATTGATGCAGATGAAATATAACATCATCTTTGGTTTATAACCAAACAGGAGAAACTGTAGAGTATCCCAGGAAGAATCCTACAAGAGGAATTAAACAAGGTGAATAGGACATAAGTGAACAGGTATTTAAAAACTATTTCGTTTTAAAAAGTTAAATAAACTCACTTGTATTGTGTGTATATCGTTAAACTTTGAAGTTTCACAGACATTAATCCTCACCATATACGCCATTTTATTTTGTAAAGTTTTTGACATCAGATGATATTTCGTTTGTATAATATGTTGCATAATTGTACCTATATGTAATAATAATCCATTTGTGTGAATGTGTATTGAATGAACGATCACTGTAGATAAGTTATTTTTTTTAAATTTTGTATTTGAATAATGTATTTGTTTTCCTTGATTTCGCATTAAATAACGTTTTCCATTTGAAAAATTTAACTGCATTGTTGGAGAATTTCATTTCTAGACTATTGTTTAATTTATCAGTTGGCATCATTGATGAGACGGATCGTAACTGGAGAGGGGTCTCGAAACAGAATGATCAGGACCGTTCTATAAAACTTTTGTAGAGAAAAGAAAAGCAAGAATTTCATTTTTTATTTGAAACTTTTTAATTAATAAAAAAAATGTTTTTGGCGCTTTTAATATAAATAATTTTTTTTATCCATGAACCCAAAATCCTGAGGTTTTTAAGTTCTCATATAAATAAATAAAACTAGGATTTCAAAAGTATTAAAAAGGTGAGTGTAATTATTTCATGACATATTTTAAAAATTTTTAATATACCGGGCGAATCAAAACATATAATTTATATAAAGTAAACTATAATACAATCAATAACGGAATCACAGGAGTAATAAACCACCATAATATATATATATATATATATATATATATATATATATATATATATATATATATATATATATATATATTATAATTAACACCTTAAAGCGACAAATTCTATTATGATTGTGATTATTTCTATATACACAATTTATTTTAATAACCTTTTGATATATATAACGCGTATTGCTATATATTTAATAATTTATGGACGCCAACTTACCATAAATAGGTAAGTAAAATTTAATATAATTATTCTGACTTAATTCAATTATCATAAAAAAAAATAATGTAAATGTATATGCTCCGGCTATATATAAGACCTCTTATTTTCAGGGAGTCGGTTCTCGAATGAATTGCAGTGTTCAAATATATCTTTTCTTTTTATTTCCTGTTTTTTTTATATAAATTTAAATTAACATTTTTACACAGTTCTACAATTAAGCTTTTATTCTAAATTTTAATTCAAGAAACACCCTGTATGTTAATTTTCTCTAATTTGACCTAAATTTATTACTATTCAAAATTTTACCATCACTACCTCTAAATTGTATACTAAAAAACTCTTACCTTTCTTCATACAGGACTGCTTCTTTTGAATTCCTCAAACAAAGATCTTTGTTCTGGATGAATTTCAATATCTAGCTTACCTTATAAAGAAAATCTATTAAAATTACAATTAACTAAACAAAATTTCTATATCCAATGATCCAATAATTAACAAAATTTCAATAATTCATACGACTTCAATCAAATCAAATAGAACTTTCTCAAAGTATCAACGAAATAACCTAATTTAATAATTAGACAACTTTAAAAAAAAACTACTATAAAATTAACTAGATCTTTCTCAAATGGTTAACGAAATAACCAAATTTATTAATTACACAACTTTAAAAAAAACAACTAACTAGTATAAAATTTAAACCGACCTTATAACTTAATGTTCTTTTTCTGCAAACTCGTCGGTATATGTTTATTTATGTGGTTCCGCTGTCTTATATTGGGTTCATGTATTTCTTTACCATGTTGCTTCTTTCCAAAATATTTATTTCTGTTCTCAATATAATGTTCTTCTTCAAATTATTAGTTACCGTCTCCAATTACTTATTTTGCTCACAATCTTCTAAATATGTTCTATTTATGTCTACTATCTGTGTTAAAATAATCTCATGTTCTATTTTCCCAGTCTTACATCATTCCATAATATTTAATCTCTGTTTTCCATATACTGTTTTAATTTTCAATTATATTTGTTCTATTCCTTGTATTGACTATGTTATTTTAATTTTCAATCCCTGAATCGTCTCAAATATAATTTATTTAGTTATTTTTTTCGTCCTTTCGGGATAAAAAACTTCCGTCACCAAAATATGTCAAGTGAATAGTCTCCCGTTTCAACAACCTCTCTCCTCACTTCCTTCCTTAGTTTCCTTAAAGGCTTGTTCAAATAAATTTTTATTTTTTATTTTCATCAATGTCATGTATTGTCAAACTCAGATTTTATTCGATGGAAATTAATAGATCAACTATCAACAATACAACCACATCGAACATATCATTTTCCTTTCTAATCATAACAATTCTCAATTAAGACACTTCTTATTTCCTACTTCCGTATACCTTTTCAGACGACTTTCTTTCAAATAATTAAATATTAAATATGTGATCAACACATGTCACTACAATGGTGGGACAACCTGTATGTGACAATATATATCCATCGCACATATGCCTAACGTCAAAAGCGTTTTGAAGCAATCCGAATGGCAATACACTTTATCGATAATTTGAATATGTGGCCCAGAAATAATGATAACCATGACAAGCATTATAAATTGAGACCTGTTATTGACGCACTTTGCTCAAAATTTCAAAGTATTCCATTGGAGCAGCAATTGTCAGTAGATGTACAATTATGTGCAACAAAGGCTAGGCATCACTTGAAGCAATACATGCCCGCAAAACCTCATAAGTGGGGGTATAAACTGTTTATTCTATGTGCAATTAGTGGGTTCTCCTATAACCTATAACTTTGAAATATATACAGGCTCAGAAAATATACCGCAATTTAGAATACCTGATGAACCAGATTAGTAGCTGCATCAAATACTGTTCTACGTTTATGTAGGGTTGTTCTAAATAACCTAAATTATGTTGTTTACTTTGATAACTACTACACATCTCTTCCCCTTATGTCATTTTAGGCATCCAAAGGTACATTAGCGTTAGGTACAGTAAAAAGAAATCGTGTTCCTAAATGCAAATTGCCTTCTGAGGATGAAATGTAAAAAAAGTGACCGAGGAAGTTCTTGGAAAGACAATAGAAACGTTTCCTCGTTGTCTACCTTTACCGGAGAGGCTCCGAAAGGAACAGTAAAGCGTTTCGACAAAAAACAAAAGAAGACAGTTGAGGTTCAATGTCCAAACTATGTTTTCAAATACTATAGGCACATGGGGGGTGCGTACCTAATGGACAGCTTTATTGGTCGCTATAAAATTGTCATGTGTACCAAAAAATGGTAAATGTTAGATATGATTGTGGTAAATGCTTGACTGCTTTATAAAAAGTAGCGACTCAACGAAATGAAATGAAAATACTAAAGTTAGCGAAATTTAGGACAGAAATTTCTGACTGCCTTTGCCGAATCGGTACAGAACGGACATCAAAAAGGAGAAGGCCATCCGATGTAGAAAACAAAATTAGAGAGAAAAAGAACGCTCTGCTAAAACTTCCTGCATTCCACCGAAGGACGTTAGGGAACAACTTAATTGACCTACAAATTCCACTACAACAAATAAGCCCTAGGAAATAATGTTAGGTTGAGATATTTTCAGTTACTGGACTATTATTGTTTTTTGATATATTATTTCTTCACCAAATGTTTCGAATTATTTGGCTACTTCCTGTTCAATAGCATTACTTCCACATACTTTTTCTATTATGATTGTTACAATATATTTCTAGGTATACATAAAAAGTTAATTTATCTCAATTTTTGACGTAGTACCACCCACTAGATGCCAATACGTCACTATCGGCATGTGTGTTCCTCATTTTTCAACGTCAACATGTGACTTTTTCATCTTCTTCGGTCACAAGCGAGTTAGACCGCCGATATCGGTCTATTAAATTTTCTTTCTTGTGGCTAACCGACCGACACATAGGCAGAAAGCGCGTGCTTCAGTCATTGCAGTACATATCGAAAATAAACTGTTTGCTTAAAAACTTTCTTTATATCTGACTTCCATATTATTTTGATTCAGAGAAATATTAAGCTAAACAGACACAATCAAAGGGGTTTATAAATGTTTTTGGTTGGTAAATTAGCTTTAGACAACAAATTTAATTATATATGCCTTATCCCTTGATCAAAGTTGCAGTTCAGCGTCTGAGTTTTCTCCTAACGTATTTTTGTCTGTCTCTTTTCATTTGTCCTTGCGCTATTTCCGAGAAATTCGTGACTTTGAAGTCGTTTTGTAAAAGATGTCGTATTCTTGAGACAAAGACGAGACGTTTTAAGAAAGAGAAAGGACAAAAGCGGTACAAATTGCTAGTAGAAAAAAAATTGTAACTGTTGCTGATCAGTTACGTAATTGGGACTAATAGAATGTCCCGATCGGTTTTATTTTGATTTTATTCGACTGTGAAGCACGTTTAAACGATAGATAATGTAAATATGAAAGCAAATAATGATTCGTAGAAAGTAGTAGTAGTATACTATTCTCATAGTATTATTGGCCCAAAAAATAGTTTCAAAATTATAATAATAAATAAGGAATGAAAAACTTGTTTCTAATGCAATCGTTAAGGTGAAGGTCAACACTGCAATGGAAGTTATTAATATCCACTGGAGCCTCACCCCTTTTCCAGTTTTCCCACATATCTTTCAAGGATATATTATCTATGTTTGCGGTCGACCTCGAACCGCTCCCTCAATCTCTTCCATGAACACGAAACATGTAGGTCAGGACAAGATGAAATCGGGGTTAAAACGGGAACGTTTGAAGGTTAAAAGTTGGGCGGAATTTCGGGTATGGAATAATCGTTCGCAGCCAAGATGTGGTATATAGAAGGTGATTCTAATGTTAGCTGCAATAGTTTACAATAAACATAACTGCACAAATGATAGAAAAATCACACGGCATATAAAAAACTGTCTACACTCATCCAAAAAATACTAGCAAGCAGAATAAATACAATATTAGAGCAATACTAATACGGGTTTAGTAAAGGTAAATCAACCATAGACGCAGCTCATATTATTTCATCAATTTTCATTATTATTTAAGGGAAGTTTTATGTGCTCGATTGGTATAGAACAATTTTCAAAAATTAATTTAATTTCATTGTAATCAATTTTACATTTATTGGATTGAAACAAATAACTACTTAACATACCATTGAACTGGGGAGAAAAATCGTTTTGAACAGCATAAAAGTTATGAGCAATAATATAATTTGATATTTTGTAATTTATAATACTGCTACAGATAATTATAGGTTCATTGTACATTTTTGGAGAGTTTAAGATTTTTTAAATCCTGGTTCCAAGACATACGTTCAACTACAACAGTACTAAGATACTGCAACATGCGTGTTAAAATCCATTTAACATAATGTGTTATTTATCAAGCAAAATTCAAATTAAATATATTTCGCGCGCTCTCTTTGCAAACTTCCCGCTAATTCTCATGTTCCAAATTTTCCCCACCTTTTAATTGTTGTTTCCTCGCTCTGCTTCTACTTACTTGTGAAAAAGTCATTGTGTGAGTAGGTGGGTTGGTTTACCCGTCTAAAAAGGCGGCTATACTCAAACGTCCAAAAGTTTAATGATAGTTAGTTATCGCAGTTTTGATAAATGCATCTTGAAAAAGGTAAGATGTGTTTGAACTTAGTAATCAAGAAATTAATATAAATTCAAAATTTCAACGGACAGAAGTTCCATCTTTGCTCTTTGTTTCAAGTCAATGTTGCCAAATCTCGCCATAAGACAATTTCGAATTAAAATGTAAACACCTTTCAATAAATAGCCAACATTAATTGTGTAATGACTAAGTAGTGCCTTATACTTTCCTACTATACCTACCTGCATTATTGTAAATATTTTGTGTCCTTGCTGGTAACTATTTTTAACTATTTGTTAAATAATTCATTCATTGAAATATATTTTATAGTAAACCGTTATAATTTATTGTTATTATTGATTCCTCATTTTCCCCTATTTAGGGGTGGTCCTTCGATTAAACGCAATCACTAGTATGAATAATTATGAACTGGCTACTGTTACGTCACCACACAGTCCTTTGCTCTTTTCTTAATTTTCTTCCCGCACTTTATTCATACAATGCGGACCAATACAAACATCGATTGTTTTTTGAGATGTATAATATTGCTAGGAACCATAACGCAATTAACCTAAAATCAGACACTAATAGACTTAGTAAAATTTATTGTCAACTTTTAAAATCGTTTTAGTAATAAATTTGTCTTATCACCCTGTAATTTGTTTTAGTGTGTTTCTTGTTAGTTTTTTATAAACATTTTTATATCTATACCTGATTGGTTTTTTAAAATTATTTTTCTACGATAACTATGAAAAGTATACAAATAGACACAGCTTACTTGCTTTCAAAGTTACGAATTTCCTACGGTGCGAGAAAGTGATGCGGACATTGTCTGTACCGCACACTACACATGCGTAAAAGATAGCAGAATAATATATTGGACAATGAGCATGAAATGACATATATTTCCCACGAGTAGGTATATGAAATTTTGTAATACGAGCGTAGAGAATACTACAAAATTTCATATACCTACGAGTTGGAAATGGGTCATTTCATGCAAATTGTACACTATAATTTTTCTACGACCATCTGAATCATAAACAAATCTATAATATTTTTCATAACAATTTTTATTATTAACTTTACTGCCGTCATTGTTGCATGGTTTAGAGAATTTTTTCTCTGAAAATATTAAGTCGGGTTCTTAACGCTGAGCGAACCATATATTTTTTTCTTTTTGTACATGTACCTACCTACGTCGTGAAACAAATAACGTTCAAAATTTTCAAAGTTTCATAACTCGGAAATAAAAAAACAGTGGAATATAGATGGGTACTATACCCACCTAGAAAAATTGCAATTAATGATTTCAAAATACAAACCCATGCTAATATGCCTACAAGAAACCAATTTCAAAAACAATAGAATCCATAATCTAAAAAATTATAATTGTTTCGCTAAAAATCGAGAAAATGCAAGAATAGCCAGTGGAGGTGTAGCAACATATATTAGAAATACAATAGATGCAACATCAATTCATCTAAAAACTACTATTGAAGCAGTCGCCGTTAGAGTGAAAGATACAATGACCTGTTCATTGTGCAACATATACATTCCCCCAAATCAGGAACCTACTACAGAAGAACTCACTGAGCTGCTGAGCCAAATTCCAACTCCTCAGATAATAGTGGGAGACTTTAATGCCCACAACTATATCTGGGGCTCTACTAAGCAGAAACCATTTGGAAAAAAAATTGAAAATCTATTAGAAAAGTATAATCTTAACCTCCTAAATGACGGCCAAAAAACCAGACATGACATAAGAACTGGTGAAGATTCAGCAATCGACCTAAGAATATGTCACCCATCTCTCTCACAAATACTTAATTGGGATGAATCAACGTATTTATACGATAGTGACCACTATCCCATAATAATTAGCAGTGAACCGGAAAATACACCGGACCCAATAAAAAAAAGGGAAAATAAAATCAGCAAATTGGAACGAATTCCAAGAGTTTATACAAGAAAATCTCCACGAGTTAAAGGAAGATGCGGATATTGATCAAGAAGTACATTTTATCACAGAATTAATAACGCAATCAGCAAATAAACATATTGGACGGTAAGAACACAACAACAAACACCAAACGGTTCCCTGGTGGATCTTGGACTGCAAAGAGGCTGTGAAGCAATCGAAAGAAGCTTTTAACAGATTCAAAAGAAGCAAGACGGAACAAAATTCAATTGAATTCAAACGATTGAGAGCCAAAGCCAGATACACAATAATAAAAGCGAAACGGGAATCATGGAAAGAGTATGTTTCAACAATAAACAGCTGAACTCCAATGTCCACTATATGGGAAAAAGTCAAAAGGATATTCAAACCAAAACAATTCAATACAATAAAATTTCTGGAGATAAATAACACTATTTATAAAAACCGAAATGAAATAACAAACATCTTATCAAGTGAATATCAAAAAACCTCAAGCAACTCAAACTACACATCAGATTTCTTGAATCATAAAAACAAAGCAGAGCAGCAAGAAATTGACTATAATAATAATAACCAGCAAACGAAAAGTTTGAACTATGCAATAACCATTGACGAACTTGAAAATTCACTCCAAAACTCTAAAAACTCTAGCCCAGGTCCTGATAATATTCCTCTTATTTTTCGAAGAAATCTAAGTAAACAAACCAAAGAACATTTACTAAAGATATATAACCTAATCTTAACAAAGAAAGTATATCCCAGAGCATGGACAATTTCCATTATAATTCCCATTCCTAAGCCAAGTAAAGCGAAATCAGATCCAGAATCATATAGACCAATTTCACTCACCTGTAGCATGGGAAAAGTTCTTGAGAAGATAATTAATAACAGACTTTTATGGCACCTAGAATCAGAAAAACTAATTATACCCGAACAGTGTGGTTTCCGTAAAAATCGCTCCACGCTAGACAATCTTATCGATCTAGAATCTGAGATCCATGAGGCCTTTGCAATAAAGCAGCACTGCATGGGAGTATTTTTTGATATTCGTAAAGCCTACTATACAGTCTGGAAATACTCAATAATCAAAACTCTTTACGACTGGTCAATACGGGGTGACATATTGAAATATATATCGAACTTTCTAGATAAATGACAGTACCAAGTACGAGTAGATGGCGTATACTCACAGCTGAACACCCAAGAAAACGGCATTCCACAAGGGTCAAATCTCAGCACGACATTATTTCTCATAGCAATAAATTCAATTATAGCAAACTGTAAATCACCCGTGAAATGCAGACTATATGTAGATGACCTGGTTATCTATTGCAGAGGGAAAAATATGACTACAATACATAAAACCATCGAACAAACAATAGCTACAATAGAGGATTGGTCAAAAACAAGTGGACTGCGTTTCAACACGACAAAACCCAAAGCTTTATGTCTCTCGAAAAGGACTCAACCACAACTTGAAAACTTGTACCTTTATGGACAAAAAATAGAATATGTGAGAGAAATAAGTTTCCTAGGAATGATACTCGACCGAAAGCTGACACGGAGATCACACATTCTGACATTGAAGATAAAATGCCAACCTGGAATTAATTTACTCAGATCACTCGCATTCAAAAACTGGGGCGCAGACTACTCAAGTTTACTGCACATCCATAAATCATTGATCAGATCAAAACTTGACTACGGAGCGATTGTCTATAACTCTGCCAACAAAAGCCTTCTTCAGTCAGTGGAAGTTATACAAAACACAGCTCTTCGCATCTATTTGGGTGCCCATCGTACAAGTCCTATCCAAAGCTTACATTGGGAGACTGGAGAGTTACCGCTTTCTTACCGAAGAGAATATCTAAGCATATCTTATGCTGTCTCTGTAATATCAAACAAAAGAAATCAAGTAGCCCACAACGTCTTATCTGATCGTTTTAAAGCCAAATTTTTATCTAGCTCAACTACTCCTCCTTTGTATCACAGAGTCAAAACGTATTTAAACAAAATAAATTCGCATTTCCCAAATATTTATGACGTCCCATCAATAAATTATCCTCCTCCATGGACAATAACACTCCCTATCCTAGACCTAAGCCTCGCCTACCTTAATTAATCAGAGACTTCAACAGCCAGAATAAAACAAGAATTCCTTCTTCTTCTTCTTCTTCTTCTTTTAAATAGACCTATTGGTCTGTTGCTTGCTGAAGCCGTCTCTGGAGGGTTTCTTGCGAGGTGGACTGCCAGCTTTCCTGCCACATTTTTGGGGGTCTTCCTGGTGGGCGACTTCCGTGTGGCTTGCTTTCCATCATTATTCTCGGTAATCTGTTTTCGTCCATTCTTCGTACGTGCGCGTACCATTCTCTTCGTCTCTGTCTGCCCCATCTGACTATGTCTACTATGCTGCATTGAGCTCGTACGTAAGAATTCCTAAGAGCCTTAAATAAATACGTTAGCATTTATAAGATATACACAGATGCTTCAAAAAACCAAGATGAAATTGGGGCCGCCTTCTACTTCGAGGACTTTTCGAAATCCTACATACTCTCACCCTTCACATCTATCCATTCAGCGAATTATTCGCCATCTAAGGAGCACTCAAGAAAATCCAGAAAATCAAGCATAAAAATGTCCTTTTAATATCATCATCATTTGATGTCCTTCATTCTTTTAATATCTGACTCTCAAAGTTCACTAACAGCACTTCGTCAATTGTACTCTAATCACCCTATAGCCATACTGATCAAGAAAGAGCTACAGAATTGCAGAAACAGGAGCATACATATTAAATTCATGTGGGTCCCATCCCATACTGGAATAGAAGGGAATGAGACAGTAGATCAAATAGCAAAAAATGCATTCACCAATCAACAATCAGAAAGGAATGACTTTACCGTACATACTGATTTGAAAGCGTTCTACAAGAGCAAAATCTACGAAAAATGGCAGGAAGAAGCAAGACATAACCGACACAAATCATACGAAGTCACTACAAATTCTCACGGTTGGAACTGTAAAAACATAAATAGAAGAGAACAAGTGATCCTTTCTCGTCTTCGAATCGGTCATACGCGTATCACACACGACTACTTACTAGCGGGAAAAAATAAACCAATGTGCGAAATGTGTAATAGTGAGTTAACCGTGAAACACCTGGTAATCGAATATGCGAAATACGATAAGGAACGGAAAAAGAATCAACTACCACTAAAAAAACTATTACAAGAAAAGCAAGAAACTATAAAACTTATAAACTACCTAAAAGACTGCAAATTAAGTAACAAAATATAGAAACTATAACCAAGCTACAATAAGTGAACTTCCATCATTTCCACTCGCTAATAACCCTACGTGGTTGATGCGATTGATATATAAAAAAAAATTAACATTTTATATGAAAAGTGTAATCGTTAGAATTTATGAAGTAGGTGTTTCTGAAGATAGAAGATAATAGTTTCTCCATTTAAAGAAATCGAGACATTGATTGCAAATTTTGGGAAGAACCAGTCAATTATTTTTTTGACAGATCTGCAGAAAAAAAAATTTATAGTGAAGAATAAGATGTTAAGAAAATTTAAAAGGTACCGTAAAAATTTATATTAGAGATCTCTAAAATGCCTTTAGTTCAAAATTTATAAATTCATTCATGAACAGTAGTTTATAAAAAATTGTAATTGTCAGTTAATAATTAAAACTGTCAAGTTTCTAAAAAGTTTATATATGGTTGAAACATTTTTTGTAAATTCTTTAATAATAATTAAAATAAAAATTAGGAATAATTGGTTAATATAATAATTTCTTTATCAATTGATTACAATAAAAAAAGGTTATAATATTAATAAACAATTTAAATTAGATAATTTTTTCGAACCCTACCCTGAGAAGAGTCGACATATATAAAAAAAATTAAATAATAATCGTATAAGTCTTTAACTATTAAAAATAAATCATAAGATATAACTATAATAAAAAACAAACTATTTCAATATACTACATAACAAGTTTTTTTTAATTTTAGTAAAATTTGCATGTTTATGATATTGTGAACAACCTACGCTTCCTACCTTCCTACCACGAACCGCCACTGACAGACTATAAATTCGTGTTCAGTAGTATTTTTAAATAGCCCCTCGTATTTCTTATTATTTGATATATTTATACGTATCATCGACTAAGTTAATAGAGATGGGAATACCAGATATGCAATTGTTCCAAAAGAAGATATTCGCTCTTATTAGTCCTCAGCCCCAAGTTCCTCATTTGTTTCTGATGGTAATAATATAAGTAATAGGAAAATTATACTGAAAACTTTCCAGCAGCAGTGGCAACATTACTATTTTCTAACTCCGTAATATCAGATGACCCTGGAGATTGGCCCGAAATAATTATATCCGCAGATGAAAGATTTTTAACGCAAAAAGGACCCCATCAAATTACGAATTGGTATCCAGTAAACTCACAACGCTGAGAATTTTCTGCCAGATGTTTTTATCGTAACCTCACGAATGGAGAGAAAGATAAAAGGGAGTGGCTAATTTACACAACAGAAGATGCGGTATACTATTTCTGTTGCAAAAATTTTGGTAAATCTTTGACCAACTTTTCTAATAAGGAAGGGTGTTCTGATTGGAAACATTTGTCACTAGTGCTAAACAGACATGAAAAGAGTGACTCCCATAAAAAAATATCGGATATTAGTTAAACTTATCAAATATGTTATTTAAGGGAGTTACTTCGAATGAAAGTTGATTACGTTCATTGTTGGAATCGTGTCATTGAAAGAATAGTTTCAGCAATACAGTTTTTATGTCGTCAATGTTTAGCTTTACGTGGTATATTTAACAAATTATATGATAAAAAATAATGACGGGAGCTAAAATTAATAGAAACGTTCACCAAATTTGATTCTTTAATGGAGCAACATGTTCGACACACACATAAGGATCAAATCAGCCACAGCGGTATGACAAATTATTTAGGTGATAGAATTCATTTAATCGTAAACTTAAGGATTAAAATACGATGAAATAAAAAGCAATTCGATCTTCCCAGAAATGTCACACTAACTAGAGCTAAAGCTACATTCTGCTGAAACCATATCTGATTGAATTTGTATTCAAACATGTACAATCTCACTTCTGAACAGTATTTCATCACTGCTTAATTATTTGTATAAGACTACATGAAATATCAAATGTTACATTTGGTTCAACTCGTATTGAAGCGAAGTTTCAATAACATACAAGGTGATTGATTTGGAAACCCAGAGTGACTATTATAGTAAATACAGTAAATCCGGCAACATTGCATAATTCAAATCTAGAAACTACGTATCTTATTATATCTAATTTTTTGTACAGTTCAGTTTACCCGCTTTCGAGGTAAGGTATTTCCCGACAATCCAGAGAATATTTTATATTAGTAATAGGGTTCTTAGCTTGACATCAGCAAACACTTCCTTCAATGTCTAAACTCAGTGCCGATTGTCAATAAATAATACTGAAATAAAAAAGAGTGTACATATTAGTGTATGGTTTGTAAGATGTTGAGGTAAAATCAAGAAACTGATGTCCGAATACCGAGTTTTGTTTTGAAACTCATTTGAAATGAAGATATGAAGAAACGGGTCAACTTTCGTTTAGCTGAAATCAGTTATGGAAAAACTGTTGCCATGGCAGCCATTACCATGGTAACGGGTACACAAAAACCTAAATCATATGGTGAGAAAATGCGCAGTTGCCAAGTTGACCCCACTTTCGTTTAGCTGAAATTAGTTATGGAAAAACTGTTGTTATGGTAACGATTGTAGTGATTAGTAGTAAATAAAAACCCAAATACTATGGTGAATTGCGAAATGTCGACCCAGCGCGCATTTTTCACAGTCTGTTGATAGCTGTTCATAAACATTTTCCATTTGGTTATTGTGTATGTACGTATTCCTGATAGTTATGAATAATGTGGATAATCATGTGTAAGGTGTAATGATTCAAAATATTTCAACTAACTTCGATGTAAACAACTCTTTAATATCAACAATAAAACAACAACAATAAAAAGAAATTATTTTGAACAGGGGAAGGGAATATAATCATTGGATTCACCCTTCCCCTTCTTGACTAACCTTAATGCATTCGCCCTTCCCCTTCTTGAAAAATATCCAATACTTTGTAACGCGCGCATCAGGTTATTCAAGAAGGGGAAGGGTGAATCCAATGATTATATTCCCTTCCCCTGTTCAAAATAACTACTTTCAGATGAACACAAGTGGTTAACTTGGTAAACGCGCGTATCAGCATTGTAAAATTAAGGTTTTCTCCCTTTCTTCACCATCAAAACGGTTGCCAGGACAGCGGATTTTACGCAAAACTAGTTTCAGCCATGCTGAGGTTGTTGATTTGGTAACCGCGCATTTCTTCACCATATTATTTGAGTTTTTGTGTACCCGTTGCCATGGCGGTTTTACAATAACTGATTTCAACTAAACGATAGTGGTCAACTTGGCAACCATGCATTTATTCACCATATGATTTGGGTTTTTGTTAACTACTAATCACAACAATCGTTGCCATGAAAACAGTATTTCCATAACTGATTTCATTTAAACGAAAGTGGGGTCAACTTGGCAACCGCGCATTTCCTCACCATATTATTTAGGTTCTTGTGTACGAGTTACCATGTCAATGGCTGCCATGGCAACAGTTTTTCCATAACTAATTTCAGCTAAAAGAAAGTGGGGTCAACTTGGCAACCGCGAATTTCCTCACCATATGATTTTGGTTTTTGTTTACTACTAATCACCACAATCGTTGCCATGGCAACAGTTTTTCCATAACTGATTTCAGCTAAATGAAAGTTGAGCCGAAGAAACTTTAAAGCTTTTATTAAAAAAGTCCAGATGTATTTTTCTATTTTATCAAAGTTATCTCGACTATATGTGAATATGGATAATATTATGAAAACGTTGAGATATAAATAAATAAAATGGGCAAATCTTGTTGAGCTAACTCAGGAAATATAACAAAAAGTCATTGATAAAATGTGGAATGTATATTTTTTTACACATTTATTAATTATTGTATGTATGCATGCATTTATGTAACGAATGTCATTGTGCAATAAAGAATTAGAAGTTTGACAAGTTTGACGGGATTGGAGTGTCTAAGAAATGGTGTGGTTAGGTCAGGTAAGTTATTTAATATTTTATTGTTTAACGGATTTGATCATAAAGAAGATACAATGTAGGCGGAGGTTTATTACTACAAAATAACTATTTTCGTCAGGTTTAATAGGAAACGTCAGTAATCGACGACTTTTGGATACTTATTTAGTAATCAGTTACTTTATATTGGTGGAACTCTAGACTACGTACCACAAAAAATACCGCGACAAAATCGCTTAATCAAAATGCCGGCCCATCTTTAGAAGTTAATAATATAAAAGAAGCCGACGAAATAGATATATCAGGAGCAGTAGTCGATAGTAGATCTTACAATAACGTTTTGTTATTTTCTTCATTCACGACTCAGCATGATCATCGTGTTTGCCTGTCCTCGCTTCAATTTTTTTTATTATTCAGACAAACCGACACTAAACAATCGTGACGACAATTTTTTATCAAAAAACAAAAATAAAAGACACTCTTTTAGGATAAAAGAACCACGTAAACTCTACTAATACAGAAACTGAGGAAATTATGTTCCAAAGCATAAAACAATCACTATTCAACTAACTGAAACTAAACTTTACCCATTTTAACCTTTAAAATGTAGTTTTATAAGTTTTGGCATTTAGGTGTAGTTTTTTCGTAAATGGATCCATTTCCTGGACTATAAATATTTTTGCTACCAAAGTTTTCATACCATCTAAATTGGCTGCTATGTTATTTTAAGTTGTTGTTAGTGAAGCAAATTAGTTAAAACGTATCTACAGTTAGTATTGTTAATTATTTTCAACGCCATATTTCTTTTTGCTTACCAAAACAATGTCGGCTTGATTCTTGACCTGTTCATATGCCACTTCCACAGTTTTAATCTTCCCCTCTCCCGAATCCGTCGAATCGCCATTTTTCGTTACAATTTTATCAATTTTTTCATACACGAGACTACTCGACGAAGAATTTACATCTTCAGCAGTTTCTTTGGATTTATCGGGTGATTTTTGTTGCGTTCTTTCGATTTCTGATGACGGTAGATTAGGATCGGTTAGTAAGGGGGTGGTGTCGTCTAAGCTTTCAGATTTTTCGTAAGTGTTGGATGTTTGCGGGGAAGTTTTGCGACTTTGGCTGTAAATGTGCCAGCTTGTATCCGTGTAACGTAGTGCTGCTTCCTGAAAGTTGGCCAAAAACCAAAAAAAATGAATAAACAAAAAGTATATCAATTAAAAAATAATATTAAAAATAAAGAAAATAAAAATTACAGCATTACGTTTAAAAAATATTTTTAACATTTTTTACAGTAGCAATCGAAAAATACGAATTTCTGTGAATTGAATGTGAAATGTCAAATGTTTTTGTGGTTAACTCTTCGTTCAAACTAATTTAGTTTCTAAACATTTAGGAATAATACATTCAGCGGTAAAAAACATATTATAGGGTGAGACAGACGTGCTAAGCAATTAAATTATATGAATTTGGTGCCATGAAGCGACAGTTTCTCGCTTGTTTCAGTTAGCATCGTATAGTGGTCGAAGCATGCTTGTAATGAGAGAAAATAAAATGAAATTAGAATTGTAGATGATAGAAAGAGAGTTGTCTAACGAAGCGGAACTAAAAAGGGGTTTTAAAGGGAAAAACACAGTTTGGGTTGGCAAGGACTTTCTAGGAGAGTGTCTGAATACACACAGTAGATGAATACTAAAGAAAAGACTGCAGAATAAATGATCGGGTACAATAACTCATGATAATATTGGGGATAAGATAGAAAAAAATAGTATAGAATAGAAAAAAATTGTAAAGGGAAGTTTAAAGAATTTATATAGAAATAACTAAAAACAATTCCTGTAACCCATTAAAATGTCCGCACGAAATACCTACAAATTATGTGCCACTAAATTGTATTGCAATTAACTTCTATAGGTAGAGATCTAGTTAGTTACAACCGATTTTAACGATTGGTAGTTTACGACTTCCTTTTTTATTTTGCTTTTAAACGAACCATTATATTCCATCAATATAAATATAAATAAACCCATAAAAAGTTATTGTTCAACCGCACCTGTATTATATAAACAAAAACAAGAGTGTTTTTTCAATTGACATCAAACGATATTTGTGAAATCATTCAAATGTTGGATTATTGGATACAAATAACTACAGTAGAAACGGTGAACCTTTTCCATCACGTCACTTAGTTGACGATATTATTCAACACATACTATGTTGGTACCGTCTCCTTCTAATAACAGAAAAAGAGCGAAACTCAATACAAGCGTTTGTCGTATTGTTTTGATTAAAATGTATATGGTTGATATAGTATCAGTCACGTGATGAAAAGTCTTAGCGCTTCTACTACAATTGATGATACTGAAAGAAACTACAATAAAATCGCAATCGGTGCGGAGTAATAAAACTGTCGGAACAGGTCATTTCAGGGGTGGGTACCTATTATTATTTTTAAGGTTCAGAGACATTCGGATTACTGAAATATTTATTACGAATATTATTGAGTGCCTATATTATTTTGGTGTATTCGGTTGTAATTTTTTTTATGAACATATAAACGACTTGCATATTATTATTGTTGAAACAATTTTCAAGAACTATTGCGAGTCTTAATGACCTCAAGCAGACGGGGTGGGATTATAATTTCAGAGATAATTCCCCTACCTGACTATGGAATTAGTGTATTTTTGTTTCAAAGGTAGTTACAGTCTGACTGTCAGCAATTATTAATTTAGTGAATTTAGAAAGAACTTGCTCGCTTGATAACTTTTAAAAAGATTATTAGTTTCGGTTAACCCATTAGCGCCCAGACTATTTTCGTGTCTCCTATCATCATTTCCTTCGGTGAAAATACTAAAAAATACATAATAAGACTGGACAAAATATCATAAAAAATATCAACAAGTTAGTTTTCGAGATATCTGATGTTGCCATATGGCAACACTGGGCGCCCATGATAAGTAAAATATCTAATTAGGTAGCTTGATAGGAAATATACATTCCAGTCTTTGATTCATGAAAGGCAGTTGAAATACGATTTATTTTCATTGAAAATGTATTCGTGAACTCATATTACAAACGAAAATATTGAACTAACGTAGGTGGAAGAGCTTGAAACAGTTTATACACAGTGCAACATCGCACTTCGCACACATGGTTCTCACGACTGATTTGCATGTACTTGCAGTGCACCGTCTCTTCTTATTTTCCGGTGTATGTTGAACGAAGTGGTCAGTTCGATCGAATCTGATGTCATTTGATATTCGGCTATCAGAAGTAGATTCTATAGAAGCTGTTCTTCTCCCAGTTCTTTTAGGAAGGACTTGATATTTTTTCAAATATACATTGGCTATTTCTCTTCTGAAATCCAATTGCGACACTTTTTCTTTCCGAGATTTGTTATACAATAGCCAACTGTTATGCAATGCTACGTCTAGGAGCCAAGTAAATAGAGGCCAGTAACATTTATTGCCCCTGACTCCTATTCGATAGCATGCTAGATTTTGATCAATTTGATCAGTTCCCCCCATAAATGTGTTATATTTTGCGATAGCGAATGGCCGTGGAATCATTATATTACGCTTTTGCTGCTGAGAAAATCTTTTAACTTGTCCCACTTCTTGAGTACCGCTGGACGAAGAGATTATTGTGACGACAGCATTATCCATCCATCTGATGTATAGATGACCATCTGTTTTTTCTACAGCAGTTTTAAAAGTACCACGAGCTTGTTTTGCGAACAAATCTTTGTTCGTTATAGGGCATTGAGCTGGACTTCGGTTTTCCCGTATTGTGCCAATAGCAGAGTATCCTCTAAATCTCAGGAAGGAATATAATGCAGGATTTGAAAATAAATTGTCAATGTAAAAATGATAACGTTGATCTCTTTTTATCAATGGAAGTTTATCCATCATTATCAGCAGTGGGCTCGCAGCTTTACCAAATAAGACATCATATTGCGCAATTGCTTTGGGACTCTTTCCATGATAGAGGTCGAAGTTCACTAGGTAGCCATCTTTGGTATTGATGCACAATACTTTATAACCGAATCTTATGGGCTTGCCCCTGATAAATTGTTTGCAGCTATGCCTACCATAATATTTCACCATGCTTTCGTCATAAGATAGGGATGAAATTTTTTAAGCATTTTTTTTCAGCATTTCCAGAAAAGGCCTTATCTTCCATGCTTTATCCATTGGATCCATTTTAGTATTATCCGCACAATGTATGAATCCACAAATCTCCAGAAAACGGTTACGGCGCATCGCATGAAAGACAGCTGTATTGCGCATATCGTCACCGGAGTCCCAGTAGCTTCTCTTTGAGGGAAGATTGTTGTAGCCAGTAACAAATAGAATAGCAATAAAACAACGAATTTCAACACTAGAGATTTTTGGATCCGGGCGGTTCAAGAACAAAGCATATCGTCGGCTCTCATTCACTAAATAGTCTATAATATCCGCATCAATGAATTGTTCGAAAATTTCAACTGCAGACATGACTTCATATTCTGAATAGTTTGCTTGAGGAAATATGGAATTTTGTTCAAGATCAAAATCTGCAACCAACTCCCAGGTTGGTTTGAAACTTTTTTTTCTATTGATTCTCTCGTCCAACCAATGTTTCACATTTTCGTCCAACAGAGAGCGCCCGTAGGTATTTCATTCTGTACGATAACTTCAACTCCCCCTATTCTGTCATTGTTTGGCATCTTGATTTCGGCAGGAGCCGTAATTGCCGAGAAGTAAGGTTATCAACTAACCTACAAATGAAATAATTATTATTTTATTGCAACGAAAAAATATAAAAATTATATGATTTACCCTCCCTCGTCTTCATCTGCGGAATCTTCATCTGTATCCACATTCGGCTCTGGTGACTCAATGTAAATATCACCTTCGATACCATCATTGAATGCGATGTCTAACGCTTCTGCCAACGATAAACCGTCCCTGGAGTGAAAATATGAAACTATCAGATTTGCAGAGTATAAGCGCATAGTGTTGCCATATCGCAACAGTAACATTCTGATATATATAACTCGAGTGAATTTCAACCGAACGTTCACCAATTATCAGGACGAGAAATATGTATGTACCTATAATAACATTTATACTATGGCATCACCATCTATTTGCATTCAATCAGTCAAAAAAATACTTACGTCAAACGAACATCTATATTTTCTCGAGTTCACGCACCACTAATATTCTGGAACCACACAAACGAAACCTATTACGTCTAAAATGCAACTGCTGTGATAGAATCGACGAATGGTCTATTGAGCATCGAATGGAGTCCCCACTGTTACTTTAAATTGTGCCCCATTCTCTCGAAAGCTATTTAGATTTCAGCGTGTATAGTGTTGCCATATGGCAACACTGGGTACCGCCCAGTGGGCCCAGGGTTAATAGTGATAGTGGCAGAAAATTTGCAGTATGGATCCGAGTTTACACCTGTAAAGGGTACTAAAAAGTCCGCGTTGTCGGTGAACGCGAAAGTAATAATAAACAATGTTTATAATTACTTAAGAACTGAAAATTCTTCGGGTTCAGTAGATGACATTGTTGCAAAGACAATTTTTAAATTACGTGCAGAAGGCAAACCAATATTTTACTTGGGTTAATGAAGTCCACGCTGTCAGTAAAATGTTGCAGGATACCAACATTCAATCTTCACGACAGGCTTTTTTGGAAGGATTATCTACAGGATTGAAGTGTCCATCCGGTAAGGGACGACGTCTAATCATAATTTCCATTGGCAGTGATAATGAGTTTTTAGATGGTGGCTCTTTAATATTCAAATTTAAAAAAACTTTCCATTCAGAACGCATCTTTGCTTTTTCCATATTTCCTTCACTAATTTAAATAAAATGTCCTTGAGCATGGTTCCTACTTTTTTTATGAATTTTCCTGTCGCTTTAATTCCTTTTAACTTTTCTATTACTTTGTTAAATTCATCATATCCTGACCTTCGTCTAAGTATTTCTCCTCTTTCTTCATTTCGCCTTCATCTTCGTTGTAAATAGTTTGGTATTCTGTTGTCAGTAGGTTTTTAAAATGACAATTTCTTCCATTTTTTCTACTATCCATTGATTTTTTCCCAATTTGAATGTTTCACAGACTTTCTCAGTCCTTGATCCTATACATCGTTGTCTGGTTTTTGTTTTACGTTTACTTATATTTCCACATTCTTTGTCAAACTAGTCATGAGGGACTCCTTAGACAATTACATAAAAGTTGTACATTCAGACGTTCCAATTACATCCAGTAGAATTTGACTGTTTAGATGACAAAATTAGAGAGAGCGTCTGTCAGCACGATGAAGCATAAGAAATTTAAGAAACAAGAACAAAAGCTACAGAAACTTGAACACACAAAACATAGAATTCAATACTCTAAACATCATGAAACTGTAAGTACCTACATACCAACACACTTTGCACCACGATTTGAAAACCTTTCAGACACTAATTTTACAGATAGTGAAATAGCATACCACCAAAATTTACGAATAATATTCAAATAATTATAGCTACAGAGTCAGAAATAGCTTTCAAATCTAATTCAAATAATTTTCTTTATGAGAAATTAAAAATTGCACATTTAATCAAATATATTGAACCTTCAAAAGTTAGACGTCAAACAAAAAATGACATTACAGTTTTAAATGCAATCAAAACGAAAGTAGAAGATAATAACCTAACAGTTACAAAATCTGACAAGGGAAATACAACTGTCATATTGACAACTGAAAATTATAATTCAATAATATATAACTTTATAGAATCTAGCTATGTAAAAGTTCTTAAAGCAGACCCAACAAAAAAGTTTTCTAATAATGTAAGGGATATTGTTAATACTTCAAATTATCTTTTAAGTGATTACGAAAAGACGTCTATCATACATAAGAATTCTCATTGTCCACAATTATATGAAACCGTTAAATTACATAAAATAACGAAACCAGTTAGACCTGTAATTTCTTATGTTAATACTCCTAATAGTACATTGGCAAAGAGGCTTAACAATATACTTAATAGTTACGAATATGCATCTAAATAATCAATTAGAAATTCAAAGAACTAAACAAAAAATTAAAAGCAATCAACTTGCAAGATAACTATAAGCTTATTTCATTTGATGTTACTAATATGTTCACTAAAATTCCTCCTAAAGAATGTCTAATACTTGTAAGAAAATTACTGGACGATAAAAATATTAATCCAGGAATAATATCAGATATACTTAATTTATTTGATGTATGTATTAATCAGAATGATTTCACTTTTGACAATAAGATATATATATGCAAAATGAAGGTTTACCAATGGGAGCCCTATATCACCTATTTTGGCAAACATTTTTATGGACAGTTTAGAAAGAAAGATCTTTGAAAGTAATATTTCAAAAAATGTTTTATTTTGGTATAGATATGTAGATGACATATTAGCTTGTTTTATGGGTAGTGAACGACAATTAGATGTATTTTCAACCACATTAATAATGTACACACAAAAATTAAATTTACATTAGAAATTGAAGAAAATAGCTCAATCATTTTTCTTGATTTAAAAATTCAAAGAGTTAATAATGTACTCGATCATTCAATTTACCAAAAACCAACACACACTGATGTGACAATTCCATATAGTTCCAATCACCCCATGTTACATAAACTAGCGGCATATAATGCAATGATACATAGAGCATTTTCAGTTCCTATGAACAAATGTAATTTTGCTAGAGAGATTAATACAATTAGACGAATAGCAACATCCAACGGTTACCCATTACATATGATAAATAAGCTAATTAATAAAAAAGAGGAAAAAGTGGCATTACAACTAATATTTCCTAAACAAACTGAAAAAATAAAAACTTATAAAACCATCACATATGCAGGAAATATTTCTAATAATATTTCAAAGATAATATCTTTAGCAACGAACACAACAATTTCTTTTAAAACAGAAAGTAACGTAAGTACAAAATTGTTAAATGTAAAAACAAAAATACCACCATTAAAGAAATCAGGTATACATAAACTCAAATGTCCAGAATGTAATGCTGTCTATTTGGGTCAGACCCTTGGAAATTTTGAAATCCGATACAGTGAACACTTACGAGTATACAGATTAAAACAACCAGATAAATCCCACTACGCAAAACATCTATTCGACACCAATCATTCATTGACACATAACACAGAACTGGAAGTACTACATATTTGTGATAAGAAACAAGAACTGGATTTCCTTGAAGAATTGGAAATTAGAAGAAACTTAAGAAACCCACAATATGAAGTCGTCAGTGAACAGATAAATCTAGGGAGTTCTCCACTAATAAACTGTTTTCTTAAGTGATAATTGTAAAGATCGGCAGATATAGTTTTCCTGATTTTCTATATCATTGCACAGTTATACTGATCTTAATTGGAAAAATGATATCCAGGATATCACGTTGAGTGCCAAGGAGGGATTGAATTAACGCCTCTTAGAAACCAACTCCCCTTTTTGGGTTATTTACGAAAATTTTAATGTCAAATGCATGTAAATGATTTTGTAAACCGACCATAAACATTTCTGAGGTCACTAGTAGCTGTCCAGTTAACTGGACGTATAAATATTGTCCTAAAAATTACAAAAACTTGTTATTTATTCATTTGGTTTATTCAAAATAAGAAAGGAATTATCTTTGGCCTAAATACTATTATATATCAAGCGCTAGAAGATCCTGTATGCCGACTTTTGAAACAGGGGTAAACACATGGATCTGGTTTATCTGGACAAACTGGACAGAAATATCTTGTTTTCTTTTGAACTTTTGTGATTGTACACTGACGGTATCTCTTCATTGTGCATTTTTCTTTTTCTGTAGGAGGATTTGGCTCTAAAAGTGGAATTTGCCCTTAGTTTCAACCTCATTCTCTACTTGCAATTTGCCTGGCTGATTGATAAGTTTCATAATCACTTCTTCCCGAAAGTTTAGGATCCTAATATTTTTGTTTTGATAAAAATTATATAAAAAACAGGAATTCCACAAACACAAATCTATTAAATGAAATGCGTAAGACAAGAAGCGCGACCGGAACGAAATTAGTTGTCGATTGAGCTACATGTTGCCATATTGTCTTCAATATTGCTCTCAACATCGCCAAATCTATGTTAGATTCTTTGACTATAACCCGCACTAGACGTATTCAATTCATTCCCGTAACCTCACAACAAATCAAAGTGTATAAACCCGCTGTTTAAGCTCGTCCAGTTAACTGGACGCGGGCTATATGTAAAGAACTCGCATGTCCAGGTTACTGGACGATGGCACTCAACGTGATATCACCATAGGGCTAATAATATCTAAGCTTCAATATTTGTAATATCACATCTTCTTTTTCTATTAACATATATTAAGTCAATCACAAGTTAGGTCACTTCTTGGTCTAGCCAAAAATAACTACTAAACATCAGGTAGGCATCAAATGAAATGTAACTTCTGTCATTCTGTCGATGATATTTAGTTATCGAAACAATTGTCAATTTTTTAGAATTTTCAACATTTTTCATTATATTGTGGAATTAGCTAGAAACAATTAGTTTTATTTAATACACTAATAGTCATTTCTCCTTGAATTTTCTCGTTGCTAAAACTTTTTATGAATTTACATTAAAAAAATTCCAGTTTGATTCTTTATTGGACAATTTGGCAACATCCAACATCGCGCGTGTTCCATCACTTTTGTTCCTCTCTAGTTTAGCGTGAAGTTGTTGGTAAACACAAAAATATTATGCAACATTAACCATCATTGTCATTCTAAATCTAAATTGATTGCGACAAATTACATCAACTCCATTTAGCACCTAGCCACTCGAAAATATGAATCAGGCATACGGTTAGAATAGGACGAACATATATTGATAGAACGTGTTAGATGCGTGACGAGAATAGTCTTCGTTTATATTTTGACCTTGACGTCAATCAATTTGACGTAATGAAAATTTACTATATGTTAATTGAACTGCTCCCAAATACTAATTAATTAATAGAACAATAAATATACCAGGAGAGATAAAAAAATATACGTTTTTATTTTGTTTTATTTAATGTGATAAAACTTTAATTGTTATTTTTCCAACGTTTAATGGACACACATTTTATACACCAATCTACAATCCTATAATCTGTCAAATATCCAGAAATATATTAATGGAAATATTCTTGATTGTTTAAGGGAATTTAATAGCAGTTTTGAATTGCATATTGAAAGGAATTAAATGTACAAAACGTTATCATAAAAATGGAATGAAAAAGTAGATAAAACGAGTAGCTCTAGGTGAGAACGTGGTTTTCAAACAACAATAAAACTAATAAGGTCGTTACCGACTATTTGTGTTGTTAGTAGCGCCCTGAGCACGTCACGAAACCTTAGATATACTTAAATGGCGGATTATTTAGTACCCAACGAAAATAGGTTTACTATTTATTATTTATGTGCTGCTCATAGACGTCGTTTGAGGAAGTTAAATAAACAAAAGGTCAACTACTGGATAGTAGTTTATAATCGTTTTGTCCTTACGACAGTTATTTAAGTCTTTTATTTATAGTATATCTAATGTCAATGTGAAAACATAAAAGTCAGGTATATTTTCTAAAATTGCTAAACTCACTATACAATTGTTTTCTTTTATTCAGTTAATAATTGAAAAAACTTGGCGGTTGGTATAATTAGACTTTGCATGGTAGAAGTGTCACAATTCTGCAATGTTTTTTTAAAAGGCTCGCCTGTGTTATGAGAATTGTATGTTTCGCAAAATGTTTCTAATCTTGCTGCATTTATATTTGTAAAATTCTTAAAATTATACACCTCACAAATAAATGTTTCTAAAACTTCAAAAATTTCAGCCGATATACCATGCTCTCTCTCGCACCTCAAGCTATGCATAGTGCTGTTCACCCGCACTTACATGAAACTTTCTCGATCATCCGGCAGGTGAAAAATTAGTAGTTTTTGGGATTATTTTTCATTGAGTATCTATATATAGCATGGCAACGCGGCAGACCAGTTATATGGGATTTCACTTGCACTGATACTTGGGCTCCGTCTCATGTCCCATCCACATCTACTTCCGCAGACGCTGCAGCTTTTAAAGGCGAAACTTTTAAAATCAATAAATACAAAAATTTGGAGAACATTTTTATTTCTGTAGCAATTGAAGCATCATGAAGCTTTAAAATTCATTAAAAAAATCAGTAGAAACCAATGATTCAAGAGCAACTTTGTTCGTTATAAAACAAATAAGTATTGCAATTCAAAGAGGAAACGCTTCATCTTTTCTCGGTACGTTTCTCCGTTCTAAGCCTCTAGAACTTTTTATGAAACCTAATCATAAGAAACCTAATTTTTCTACCACTTTCAAACTTTCTCACATCACCGATCCTTTTTCCGAAATTCTTATTTAACATCTTCATTCTCTTCTTCAGAATGTGTGGCTTCTGATAATACATGCTTTGAGAATTTTATAAATTATACCTCCAACAAGCTTTTGGGCATCAGTCTAATAAAAAATATAGATGTGTTTTTAAATGAAACTCAAGGTCTCTAGTTAATTCCACAATATAATACAAGTTATTGTATTATTTTCAATAACTTGTATTATATTGTGGAATTAACTAGAGACCTTGAGTTTCATTTAAAAACACTAATGTAACGCGAAAAATTCGCCGAGCCGTTGTAAATTTAATTTGGCTAACCTGTCGACTGAGAGAAGTCACAGCGCTGTCGGAACCGAGTTAAAAATTTCAGTCCTCCATTTGCCGTCAAGGTGTAAACACACATCTGAACAAAAGATATTTGCATGTGCTCTGGGAGCCATAACGCTATTTCACGGAAAAATTTTACATAGGGGAAGAAAATATCGCTCGATTTAACTAATCGAAGGTCTGACCCAATAATATACTGGACCAGGGGGTGCCGATGACCGAAGGATTCCAGTAGAATTGATGGATTTAAGAAAACACGTGGAAAATTCCCGTAGACGGCGTTAGCTGGTAGGATTCAATAAAAGGGGGGTTTTAGTATACGGACATAAAAACGCTGATTGGAATTTAATGGGTCGGTGAGACCAGTTCCAGGAGGCCTGGATTAATCTGGAGGAATTTCAGTTCCTGTTCTGGTGCCGGGAAAGGAAAGGTTACAGTTCTCCTTTCTTATTTCTTTAAACTCAGTAGTAAATTCACATCTATGCTTCACATATTACCGTTTTTTTATATTAAGTTTTATTTATTTTTTTTTCCTTACTTGAATTTTGTATTTAAAATATTTTGAAATCTTGCGCATAGATTAAGATACGCTGGAACACTTGGTACGTACCTAGTATAGCGGTATTTAGTAGTTTTTTTTTTGCCTATTTCTAATGGTTTCTTGTATATAATTTTGCGCCGTATATAATTTTGAGCTGTATATTCTCCAGCAACGCTAAACTCGTTGTAATTTAAATTTCTGGCTTATGCAACCATTATATTGGTATAAATTGCGGAAGTGTGAACCCTTGTAACTGTACATTGGTGTTTTTTTGGACATATATATAATATATTATCGTTGTAATTTTTGGAATTTTGTACATGAACAATTTGATCGATTCTTTAGAATCTTTGCTTTGAGACATCGGTGTAGTTTGGGGCCCTCAGCTCTACTGCACCCTGAGATTACAGCCTTCAGCTGAGCTCAGACGACTTTTTTTTTATAATATTTTTCTTTTGGTAATGATATTGTATCATATATTTTGAAAAGAGACCTTTGGTCCACCAAGATTAATTAAAATTTCAATCAGGGTGTATTTGCTGACTTTTATTTATTTATGATAATTTACCTATCAGTTTAACCTTTGGAGTGTGTAGTGAGTGTTGTTAACCCACTGAGGAGTTGTGGGCTAACTTAGGAAGTCTTGGGTGCTTGCCAAAACTTCTCTGGCGCCCTTTATGTATACTCAATAATTTTTTTGAAGAATCCACCCCTTCTTCGACTCGAAGCTAGTCGACTGGCGAGCACGGGTTGTACCACGTGAGACAACCCGCATACCTATAACGAGCACGGTGAGGGTTTGTAGGTTTTTCTCGTTATATGTTTTTGGCGCCCAACGTGGGGCCGTTAGTATTTTTTTTATTGTCAGCAATACATATCCTGTAATTTAAACTTAAACTTTTGAAATTAAATTTTTTTTAGCATCTTTGATTAAACTTAAACTTTAAAAATCAAAATTTCAGTTGTAGCCATTTGATTAAACTTGAACGTTTGATAAGTTAAATTTGCAGATTTGTTTTCAGTTTATTTTAGCACCAGATTTAAGTGTAATTGTTTTATTGGGGCGTACCTGGAAATAATTTCCCTTAATATGTTTTGATTGTGCCAGATTTAAGTGTTTTTAGTAAATCTGGGGTTGTGTTCAATTCGAAGGGAATTGTTTCATTGGACGTAATTTGTAAGCAACTTACCTGATTCTGTGAGATTATAATATATATCAAACTGAAAATTTTATGGTAGAAATCAGACAAGAGTTTATTGGTTCGTGGGCAACATTTATTTTCTCTTCATACTGATTGATTATTGGAATTTTGGAAAATTCAATATTGTAGATTTTATCTTTTTTTAAACTTTGATAAATTTTCAACTTTTTCTTAGAAACTTAGTCATTGTAGATTTAACTTCAGTTATTGTATCTTTTGTAATCTATTGCACCAGATTTAATTGGGTTTTTTATAGTAAATCTGGGGATTGCTTAACTTTGAAGGTAATTGTTTCAATTGTGGGCGTAACCCGGAAATAATTTCTCTTAATTAGTTATTGATAGTGCCAGATTTAAGTGTTTGTAGTAAATCTGGGGTTTGAGGTCTTGAAGGGAATTGTTTTATGGGGCGTAAGTGGTAAACAATTCACCTAATTTTGTTAAGCAGTGTTAAATATTAAATTGAAGTTTCAATACAGGAAACGGACAGATTGTTCATTGTTTGATGCGTTTTTTTTTTCTTCTCTTCTTTTTCAGGTAGCAAGTGAATAAGAAGATTTCTGATATCGATATTATTGTTTCAATAAAAATTGTAATTTTGAAAATTTTATTTGATTATCTATTGTATAATATTTGTAATTTATAGATATTGTAAATTTAAAAGGTGAGTTACATATTGGGTCACACTGTGTATAAATTTTAGTATCAGAACAGTAACTGAATTCGTAAATACTTTGCTTTATGGTAAGTTTATTTGACTTTCGACGATTGTAGGCTGCATTGTGGGTTCGAACCTTAGCGGATCGGTGTTGTGGAAGTGGTGCCTTGGGCTTGTGGACTCCTGTATTTTGGAATCGCTTTTGAGGAAGGAACGTTGCGTTGGTTCGAGAAGTACACTTCGTGGAAACTCTGTGGGTTGGAGATATTGTTTGGACAAATAGGGACTTTTGGACATTCGGTATCTGGATTTGGGTTTTAAATTCCTTGTTAGGTTTCAGTTGGAGGGAGACCATTTGAGGTACAGGTGTGTCGGTGAAGAATTATTGTTCCGCTAGGTTGGAAATTGGTTTGTTGCCTGGTTTGCTTGTCAGATTAAACTTAAAAAGAAGAAATGTCTCGTAGGTTTGTGGTTAATCGGTTGGTTCAGGATGAGCTTGTGTATGAGTTGACAATACGTGGTATTGCAAGTGGCACGGTGTCTGAGATGCGGCGTAGTTTAACTTTAGCGTTGCAGGTAGAGAAGGAAGATGATAGTATAGATCCGCCAGAGTATCCGTATACAGCTGCCGAAGACTTGAGCGCAGTTGAGAATAAGTTAGATCAGATTGAGCCCGGTGTAGAAGAGTTCAACGAAACTCGTGTGAGTGGTAGTTTCCAGAAGTTACAGAGTCAGTTGGTGCATGTCATAGGTCGGTTGGAACGTGCGACTAATTTCGAAGCAGGTGATGCTGGTGTTCGACAGAGGGCAAAAGTAGATGAACTAATGGCTAAAGCTCTCTCCTTATACGAATCATTGGGAAGTAAGGCTTCTAGACATGAGCGTTCTCGTCAATCTCAACCCCCCCAATTGGAAATCCTCTCTCAACCTGGGCCGTCCTTTGCAAATTTGTCAACTATCCGTAGATCGACTCTCAATGAAGTCAGACCACTTCCTAATCCTGGTAATGCGTCGAGGAACTTGTCTAGTATTAAGACGATCTTGCCTAGCAAGTGGGGTTTGGTGTTTTCTGGAGATCCCAAAGGTATTTCACTATCGAGCTTTCTGGAGAAAGTGGAAGAGTATCGAGTTTCGCGTAATGTGGATAAGGAAATTTTGTTAGCTAGTGGTATCGATTTATTTTCTGGTAGGGCTTATCAATTTTATTTAGCTTATAGAGAAGAGGTCAACTCTTGGGATGAATTCGTGGATCTATTACGGGAGGAGTACTTGTCCGTGGATTATAATGAAAAACTGTTCGAGGAAATTAAGAGTAGAACTCAGGGTCCTGATGAAAGTATGGGAATTTACTTGGCTGTGATGTCTGGTTATTTTAAAAGGTTGACTTGTTCCATTTCGGAGGAAACTAAACTTAAAATATTGCTAAGGAATATCACGCCTTACTACCAACATCATCTTGGACTTATAGAAATTAATAGCGTGCTTGAGTTATTGACCTTGGGTCGTAAATTGGAGGCTAGGAAATCGGCTATCGAGAATTACAGTGTACCCTCGAGGGAACTAAATTGTATGGAGCCAGACCTAGCTTATGTGTCATCGCATGTGGAACCTGTGTCTGAGGTTGGAACTCTAACCCTCCCTACTTCGTCATCTATTCCTAGAGTTCATGAGCTCGTTTGTTTCCGTTGTAAGCAGCCAGGTCATCGGGCCGTAGCGTGTCGTAGTAATAGGAAATTTTGCTTTAGATGTAAGAAAGAAGGATTCACGGTTAGGACTTGTCCTGATTGCTCTTCCAGAATTAGCCAGCGTAAACGAACCGAGGCGTGCTTGAATGATCGGATAGAGTGCGTCCGTGAAAACCCCCCGATCAGTAGTTTTCGTGCCGTTATAGATTATGTGTTGGATCATGTCGTTAATGATGAACGTCCTTATCTTAAGATAGATATCCTAGGAAAAACGTTGTTAGGTCTTTTGGATTCGGGCGCTTCAAGAACTGTTTTAGGAGGTAAAGGATATGAGTTGATTTCTTGTTTAGGGTTGACTTTGGATAAAAGTAGGACGACTAATTGTACAGTGGCAAATGGTAATGTGTTACAGAGTATTGGAACCGTAGTGTTGCCCGTGGTTTTGAGGGGTCGTATGCGGTTGATTGAGGCTCTGGTTGTCCCTGAATTAACTCATAATTTGATCCTTGGTGTAGATTTTTGGAATTTGATGGGTGTCGTCCCAGATCTTCGCCATGACGAGTGGCATTTTTCGGCAGATCCTGTGTTGATAAATAGTGTGAAACATGTGTCGTCTAGAACAGTACTCACTCCTTTGGAACAGCAGAGACTTCAAGCGGTGATTGATAGGAATATGGAAATTATGGGAAAAGATCTAGGGTGTACCGATAGAGTAGAACACGTGATAGTAACTTCTAGTCCCCCCATCAAGCAGCGATATTATAGGGTCAATCCCATTGTACAGAGGCATATTGATGCTGAATTGGATGAGATGCTGCAGTTAGGTGTTGTAGAACCCAGCAATAGTCCGTGGGCTTCTCCAATTTTGCTGGTCAAGAAGAAGGATGATTCCTATCGATTTTGCGTTGATTACAGGAAGTTGAATGCTGTCACTGTTCGAGATAGCTACCCTCTTCCCCTGGTAACGGATACTTTAGAGAAGTTGCGTGAGGCTAAATATTTGTCTAGTTTAGATGTCAAGTCCGCTTATTGGCAAGTTCCGGTAGCCGAATCTTCAAGGCAATACACTGCTTTTACGGTACCTAATAGGGGTCTATTCCAGTTCAAACGACTACCATTTGGTTTACATAATGCCCCAGCTACCTGGCAGAGACTTATCGACAATGTTTTAGGCCATGATCTTGAACCGCATGTTTTTGTCTATCTTGACGACGTGGTTATTTGTACGCAAACTTTCGAAGAACATGTACGGGTGCTCGAAGAGGTTTTTAAGAGGTTAGCGGATGCTAAAATTACTGTTAGCGTGGATAAGTGTCAGTTCTGCCGTCCTGAAATGAAGTATCTTGGGTATGTAGTTGATCGTTTTGGGTTGCATGTGGATCCGGATAAGGTGAAGGCAATGTTGGAGTTACCGACTCCTCGTAATATTACGGAAGTTCGTCGTGTGGTTGGAACCTTCTCCTGGTACCGGAGATTTATACCTAATTTTTCAACCATCATGGTCCCCATCACGGGTCTTCTGAGGAAAAATCGTCCTTTTGTGTGGTCTTCTGAATGTGAGTCTTCGTTTCGTCGTGTTAAGGAATGTTTGGTTTCTGCGCCGATTCTTACGTGTCCCGATTTTAATAAACCCTTTGTTGTACAGACCGATAGTAGTGGTTATGGTTTAGGGCTCTTTCTCGGTCTGTCCCTGTTGTCGATGAGGTGTCTGTGGGGGTTTCATCTGAAGAGGTACCGCCCCCTCCGTTTGATACAACCAATGATAAGTGGTATTGTAAGATGGTGAAGAATGTCGCTAGTAATCCCCTTAAATTTCCGGATTGGCGTGTGAAGGATAATCTCCTCTTCAAACATGTTGTCAATAAGTACACACAACCGCTGTCGCCTGGTGAATCTTGGAAACTGGTAGTTCCCAAGGCTGGTAGGTCGCGTATAATCATGGAAGCCCATGTCCCTCCCACATCTGGACATACGGGTATTTTTAAAACCTTCCACAGAGTAGCTGAGCGTTTTTACTGGCCGAAAATGAGGGTTGACGTCGCTAGGTATGTTAATCGTTGTGAGGTGTGTGCGGCGCATAAGGTGTCACAAGGTAAACCTGTTGATAAGATGGCGTCTCATCCAAAGCCTAGCAGGCCGTGGGAAATGATTTGCACAGATCTGATGGGGCCTCTTCCTAGGTCGAAACGAGGTAATTCTTTCATCCTTGTCGTTACGGATTATTTGACCAAGTATGTGCTGATATACCCACTTAGAACAGCGTCTGCAGCGGCCGTTGCTCGTAAGATTGAAGATGAAGTATTTCTTGTATATGGGGTACCCAAGGTGATTTTGTGTGATAATGGTCCCCAATATCGTAGTAATCTTTTCCGAAGTTTAGCTTCCCGATATAGCTGTCGTATCAAGCTGAATGCCAATTATCATCCAAGGGCTAACCCGTGTGAAAGAGTTAACCGTGTGATAAAGACTATGATGGCTTCCTATGTCTCGGATAATCATCGTTGTTGGGACGAGCATCTCGCTCAGATAGGATGTGCGATTAGAACATCTACTCATGAAGTCACGAAGGTAACACCGTATTTCGCTAATTTTGGAAGGTCTATGCTGTTGTCTGGTGCCGATTATGTTGATAATTCAGATTTAGATCTGGGAGATAGTGTGAGAACTCCCGAGAGTAGTCGTAATGAGAGTTTTAGGAAATTGTTCGCTGACATCAGGAAACGGTTAGAGGATGCCAATCAGAAGGCTTGTGATAGCCATAATCTGCGGCGTAGGCATGTTGAGTATCTCCCGCACGATTTAGTGTGGAAGAGGAATTTTGTCCTTTCGGATGCTGCGAGGTTTTACACGCGTAAGCTAGCGCCTAAGTATATAGGGCCCTACTCGATAGCTAAGAGGGTATCTCCGTGGACGTATGAGTTACACGATAAGGATGGAGCTACGGCAGGAGTATGGCACTGCAAGGACTTGAAACCATACTCTACGCAACCGCCTGACGATGAAAATTAACCTTTCCGGGTTAATTTTCTTTGACGAAAGGGGGGGAATCTGTAACGCGAAAAATTCGCCGAGCCGTTGTAAATTTAATTTGGCTAACCTGTCGACTGAGAGAAGTCACAGCGCTGTCGGAACCGAGTTAAAAATTTCAGTTCTCCATTTGCCGTCAAGGTGTGAACACACATCTGAACAAAAGATATTTGCATGTGCTCTGGGAGCCATAACGCTATTTCACGGAAAAATTTTACATAGGGGAAGAAAATATCGCTCGATTTAACTAATCGATGGTCTGACCCAATAATATACTGGACCAGGGGGTGCCGATGACCGAAGGATTCCAGTAGAATTGATGGATTTAAGAAAACACGTGGAAAATTCCCGTAGACGGCGTTAGCTGGTAGGATTCAATAAAAGGTAAATGGTTGTAAGATACTTTCTCGGAATTAACAGATTTGTAGGCAATTTAACGTAGAAATTCTGCTTGATTCGTAATTTATTGGAGTTTGTAATCTGGGTTCGCGGGATAGATTCGTTATAATTTTATAAATTCTTATTAATTCATATTCTACATGGCTTTATATTTTGTTGAAATAAGAATATATCACAGGGGTTGTATAAACATTCAGGGATGTGTCCAACGACGTAGTTTTTATATTATGGGTTTTTATTGGTATCGTAGTTTTTTTGCTAAGCGGAAAAAAACCAGTCATATAGTTTTTATTTTCAGAGTAGGTGGCTTTTATACAGTTAAAAGTCATGAGGTGTAATGTAATTATTTGCGAATTTCGGGTATAGTTATTATAGTCAGTATGATGGGATATTACGGGGGTACGTCGAAAATTTGACCGGGGTAAAATGTAAACCCTATGTAGAGGCTAATTCGTTTCTCTATTTTAGGGGGGTTTTAGTATACGGACATAAAAACGCTGATTGGAATTTAATGGGTCGGTGAGACCAGTTCCAGGAGGCCTGGATTAATCTGGAGGAATTTCAGTTCCTGTTCTGGTGCCGGGAAAGGAAAGGTTACAGTTCTCCTTTCTTATTTCTTTAAACTCAGTAGTAAATTCACATCTATGCTTCACATATTACCGTTTTTTTATATCAAGTTTTATTTATTTTTTTTTCCTTACTTGAATTTTGTATTTAAAATATTTTGAAATCTTGCGCATAGATTAAGATACGCTGGAACACTTGGTACGTACCTAGTATAGCGGTATTTAGTAGTTTTTTTTTTTGCCTATTTCTAATGGTTTCTTGTATATAATTTTGCGCCGTATATAATTTTGAGCTGTATATTCTCCAGCAACGCTAAACTCGTTGTAATTTAAATTTCTGGCTTATGCAACCATTATATTGGTATAAATTGCGGAAGTGTGAACCCTTGTAACTGTACATTGGTGTTTTTTTGGACATATATATAATATATTATCGTTGTAATTTTTGGAATTTTGTACATGAACAATTTGATCGATTCTCTAGAATCTTTGCTTTGAGACATCGGTGTAGTTTGGGGCCCTCAGCTCTACTGCACCCTGAGATTACAGCCTTCAGCTGAGCTCAGACGACTTTTTTTTTTATAATATTTTTCTTTTGGTAATGATATTGTATCATATATTTTGAAAAGAGACCTTTGGTCCACCAAGATTAATTAAAATTTCAATCAGGGTGTATTTGCTGACTTTTATTTATTTATGATAATTTACCTATCAGTTTAACCTTTGGAGTGTGTAGTGAGTGTTGTTAACCCACTGAGGAGTTGTGGGCTAACTTAGGAAGTCTTGGGTGCTTGCCAAAACTTCTCTGGCGCCCTTTATGTATACTCAATAATTTTTTTGAAGAATCCACCCCTTCTTCGACTCGAAGCTAGTCGACTGGCGAGCACGGGTTGTACCACGTGAGACAACCCGCATACCTATAACGAGCACGGTGAGGGTTTGTAGGTTTTTCTCGTTATACTAATATGAGCATATTCCACGAAGTAAGGGTCGAGACAGTCAATTTCATTGAAAATATAGATAACCACCAGCCAGATGATGTCCCATTCTTAGGAATACTGAAGAAGATGACTATGCTAGAGAATGATGCGATTCCTATACGCAATAAATTATCTTTGACCAAAACAAAATATAAAACTGATTTACTCCCAATAGAGTTGAAGACATCAAATAAAAAGGTAAACGACCAAATGGAAGGTATTTATACTAATATACTAACAGTGTGGCATACTCTAACAACACTAATACTGACAATTTGTCTGATGAAGATGATAACGGAAATCACGCACCAGTAGCCGATTTGAGTAAAAATTTTAATGATAAACTCTCCAGAACAGTGAAAAATGGTACTAGCCTCGCCAATAAGACAACTGAGGCTAGATCCAAAATATCTGATGTGACCAATGGAGTGAAACCACTAAGTACAAAATCAATATCAACCAGAGTTAAAAAATCTAGTAATAATTTTTCAGTGACCAAAAAAAAATGACTTTGCCTTCAATAAGTGTCAAAATAACGCCGATGTTTTGCAGTCAAATTCAAAATTGGAAGAGAATGAAGAGGTAGAAAAAAATAATGGTTCAGAAGTCGATAGGGTCGTAGTAACTGAGGAATCAATAAACATCAATTCCCTTTCTAAAAATAATACTAGAATTAACATACATTTCATTTTCGATTAAAGATTTTCATAAAGGGGATGAAACTCAACAAGAACAAGAGTACACGTCTAAAAATGATGTAGATAACAAGGAATATATTAAATATATTAACAATGTGAACCAGACCAATGATCTATCGACATCAACCAAACTTTCCAAAACCGCAATATATTCATCCAATTCAATAGCAAACAACATCTATTCAAATTCCTTATCACGCCGATCAAGTGAGAAAGACAATAATAGAATCCGATATTATTCGGACAATGATTCTTCTTCTTTTAGTGCCGTGCAGATTCCTGCGTAGGCGTTCATCTTCTCTATTCCTATCATATGTTTCTATTAATTGCAGCATACTGCAGTGTTTGGAAGTCCTTTGTCCCTGTCCATTGACGAATATTTCTAAGCCATGATAATTTTTTCCTGCCTATTCCTCTTCCCCCCCTCCCTCTATTTTACCTTGAAGAATGAGGCGTTGAAAATGGTAGCGTTCTCCGCGCAGTATGTGTCCGAGGTAACCTATTTTTCTTTTCTTGATATTTTCGAAAAGTTCTCAATCCGTTAGACCGGCTCTTCGGAGAATGTCCTCATTTCTCACATGGTCGACCCACGACACCTTCAACATTCGGCGCAGGGTCCACATCTCGAAGGCTTCTATTTTGTTGATGATTGCTGCTTTCAACGTCCATGCCTCAACCCCGTATAGGAGAACGGACCAAATATAACACTTTATCATCCTATACCTGAGGTTGAAGTCCAAGTTCTTGTCTGTAAGGAACTTACGAAGTCTTAGGAATGTTGTTCTAGCCTGCTCGATCCTGCACCTTATCTCTTGATCCGGATCCCATTCTTTATTGATCATGCATCCCAAGTATTTAAACTGTGTGACCTGTTCGATATTTTCTTCATTAATATGAATTCGAGTCTGTGGAGTATCGTTTCTACTGACAATCATAAACTTGGTTTTGCTGAAGTTAATTTTCAAACCTAGTCTTTGGCTTTCTTCGTTAACCCGATCCAACAGACTTTGCAGATCTTGTGCGTTTTCTGCTATTATTACGGTATCGTCCGCATATCTGATATTGTTAATGGGGATTCCGTTTACTTTAATACCAAAGGGGTTGTCCGAAATTGCGTCGGAGAATGCCCTTTCCACGTACAAATTGAATAACATTGGGGACAGGACACATCCCTGGCGAACCCCTTTCCTAATTTCAAAATCTTCAGTTGTCTCAGTGTTGCCTACTCGAATTTCTGCTTTTTGGTGCCAATACAGATTACCAATCAGTCTTACGTCCTTTCCATCTAGTCCCAAATCTCTGAGGTACGTTATCAAAAGATTGTGTTTAACGTTGTCAAATGCCTTTTCGTAGTTAATGAAGCACATGAAGACATCTTTTCTTTGATCTTGGCAGTTTTGGACCAATGTCTGGAGACTGAATATGGCTTCTCTAGTTCCGAATCCGCTCTTAAATCCGAACTGGCTGACACCGCTTACTTCCTCGAATTTTTGATAGAGTCTTGTGTGTAGAACTCGAAGGAATAGTTTTAGAAAATGGCTTATTAGACTGATGAGACGATAGTCTTTACATGAGGTTGCGTTGTTTGATTTTGGTATTGTGATGAACGTAGAGCGGAGCCAATCTTCAGGAAAGTGTCCAGTGTCGTAGATGTTATTGAAGAGTCTTACGATTGTTTCTAGATTTTGTTCGTTAATTAAGTGAAACGTTTCCGAGTACATATCATCCGGACCCGCAGCTTTTTTATCTTTCATTAGCTTGATGGCATGTATGATTTCACTTTTTAATATATTTGGTCCTGATGTAGTGGGTATTTCTGTTGCGGGGTTCCCTGGCCTGTCGTCATTGAAGAGACTGATTGTATATTCTCTCCAGATTTGCAGCAGTTCTTCGGTTGTCGCTAGTTCGTTGTTCTCCTTTTTAATAAACCCAACGGTCTATTATTGTACAGTCCAGCTACTTTTTTATGAAGGTGAAAACTATCCCCAAGTCTGTTCAGATCTTCAGCCTCTTGGCATCTTTCGTGTAGCCACTTCTCTTTTGCCGCTCTAATTTCATTACGAATTCTTCTTTGGAGGGCTCTATACCCGTTGTGATCGTTCTGAACTTTACATTGTCTTCGCTCTTCCATTAACTCTAAAATATCTTTAGTCATCCACTTATTCTTAGTTGTTGTTTTTATTTTGGGGAGAAATTTTTCGTTCGTGGTTTTAAACGCTTGTTTAAGATCAAGCCAGTGTTTGTTAGTATCGTTTGAAGTGATAATACCTTCTAGTTCTTTATTAAGTTGGTCTTCGTACAGTGTTCTTGTTTCTTCGTCTTTTAGTAGTTGTGGATCCAGCGTCTTCCTGAAGTTTTTTGTTTTGAGTCTGGCGAGGCGTAGAACAATGTTGGCACACACTGGGATGTGGTCTGATGCGATGTCGGCACCTGGCATTGTTGTAACCTTGCTAATAGAGTTTCTAAACCTGCGGTTAATTATAATGTAATCTATTTGATTACGGATAATGTGTTGGTCATTGTCCGCTGGCGCTTTCCAGGTGTACAGTCGTCTTGGTGGCAGTTTGAACCACGTGTTCGCAATTATAAGATTGTTCTCCTCACAGTACTGAATCAGCCTTTCACCCCTGTCATTTCTCTCGCCCAAGCCCCAATCACCAATCACTGAGCCCATTTTACCTTTGCCAACCTTGGCATTTAGATCTCCAAGAATTATATTAATTTCATTCGGCTTTGTGAGTTTTAAGACCTGATCTAGTTGTTTATAGAAGTTTTCAACTTCTTCTTCTGGTTTATCCGCTGTTGGGGCATAGACCTGGATAATATTAATGTTAATGGGTCTACCAAGCAGTTGAACCATGACTACCCTTTCGGAGAGGGGGACAAAATTTTTCATTTATTTTTGTAAGTTTTCGTCCATTAGGATACCAACCCCATGTTGGTGATTTCGATCATTATTATTGCCGGAATAGTAGAATACTTTACCCCCTGATTTGAGTATTCCGTTTCCAGACCCTCGGACTTCACTCACTCCAAGAATGTTTACCCTCATTCTGTTCGGACAATGATAGTAGTTGCGAAAGACTCTTAACAATATCTTCACAATCAGATCCATAAAGTGTATTCCCCAAAAATCTTTGGGTCTCAATGGCCACAAAAATATTGGTAACACATGTTTCATGAATAGTATATCTAAAGAAAGACGCATACATAAGAGATATTAACATAAACATATCTAGCATGAAAGGAACACTAATTAAAGCATTTGCTGAAGTTATTCAAGAGCTTTGGTCTGAAGACATAGTGGTTAATACAGTATCATTGAAAAGTCATATTCAGCGATTTACTTCAAGACTCATGGGATACACTCAACATGGTGCACAGGAGTTTCTCCGTTACCTATTAGCAGGATTTCACGAAGATGTCAACAAGGTATATGAAAAACCAAAGCCCAAATTAACAGAAATTGAAGACAAACTTAGTGACATTGAGAAAGCACAAGAATCTTGGTTGAGATATTCGAGAATGGACAACTCCAAGATTGTGGATAACTTTGTCGGTCAATTAAAATCAACAATCAGGTGCACACACTGTTGTCACTGTTCAGTTACCTACGATCCCTTTTGGGATTTATCCCTTTCGATACCCCAAAGAACAGGTCAATTACGACTTTCACAATGTTTAGATACGTTTACAAGAGAAGAAGCACTCGACGATGATGAGAAACCAACATGTTCGAAATGTAAGGATCGAAGACGATGCACTAAATAATTCTCAATTCATAAATTTCCGAAAATATTGCTTATTCACCTGAAGCGCTTTTCGCAAACAGAAAGATTTAGTGGAAAATTTAATGTTGCAGATTTTCCAATAGAAGGGCTTGATATGAGCCATTACGCGGCTGATAATGTGGCACCTTATATGTACAACCCTTACGTTATATCAAATCACTGTGGAGCCACTTACAATGGACACTACACAGCATATTGCTGACATCCCTTCACGCGACAGTGGCACGAATATAACAATTCAAAGGTGGGAATCTTTAGTCAGTGGAGAAGCATATGTTCTCTTCTATGAACAAGATGACACAAAGTCCCACCTTTAAGTTTAATATTTTTTTTTATTAGTTTTTAAATTGTATATTTTCATTGTGAACCAATGTCTTATTTGGTTTTCTCCGCAAAATTTATTTATATATTTATAAAAAAAACTAATCTCATATGAAAAAAAATGTCTACTCATTACTAAATGTGAGTGCTAAAAATTCGTAAATAATATATAAGTCCAATGATACAGAAGGAGTATTTACATACATTGCCAGAAGGGAATATCTAAAAGAACTTGAACAGCTAAAAGCTAGAGCGATGAACAAACATAATGCTAGAGAAATTAGACTATAAGCAGCAAAGTCTAGGTGGACCGAAACATCCACAAAAAAGACAGTATCGGAGATGCACCTTTTGCAGAAATTGTAAAACATTTTTTTAATATTTGTATGGAGCATTCCAAACATACTTGTCCGAATTGTGCTCAAAAATAACATTTGTTTTCTTTTCGTAAATTTTGATATAGAATAACCATTTGTGTTTTTGGATATTTTATCTTTTGTTACACGCTGTAGGTAATGATATATGATATGTTAGTTCAATGGAAAAGTTCATAACAAATTATATGTAACCTTATTATAATAAAATTGAGAGCTTTTTCATGAAAATCACATTTTTTTAAAACGTGTATGTCACACCCAAGCCATTCCTTTGTGTCACTATTGTCCACCCGTTTACTCAAGGTATAATGGGAATATTCAAGTATAAAATTAGTAGACATTGGCATATTTAAAAGGAAATTATTTTTCTTTTTTATTGCAGCAAAGTCTATTTATAGGAAAATTAGGAAACAGTTTCACTTAAAAAATCGAACAGACAAAATAGTTGAATCTAATGCCCTTATAACATACAAAATGAAACAGATCCAGTTTGACACAAAAAGTATCTCTTTCAAAAAATATATCATTATATTTTATCTTTTTGTACCACATTGTAGCGATAAATGGGTTAATGTTGTTATTTATGATACTGAGCCGAGTGTTGTGTTTTAAATTAACTACGTTGGACTCTTACTTATATGGCAGGCACTTTAATAAATCATAATTATAATTAATTAGAAAATATCTGGAATGGTGTAGATTATTTTTACTTTCGGAATTTGAAAATTGGAGAATTATACATTGAAACATTTGATTTGCGTCATTTGGTAGAAAGTTTACCATAAATACCAACTTATTAATATAATTATGTAGTATGTATAATGGGCAAAATATTTTTTAGAAATTATCTTATCAAAACATGAAATTATCTGTTTAAAAAATGTATAAAAAACGATTGTAAATATTATTACTTACAAACAACCCTCAAAACATCTCTCTCTAAGCATAGAAATTAATAAAGATTGTGAAAATTTTAAAATTATCCATAATAACATATGAAGCATTAATATAAACCTAGACGAATTTATAATTCTCTTAGAAAACTTACATATCGGATTCGATTGTATTGTCTTATCAGAAACATGGGCAATAGGAAATTCGAACCTATATAATTTAGAGGGTTACAACAAGTTATATAACGAGGGGGATTTCGATCAAAACGATGGAGTTGTATACACAAAATCAGAGTATAATTATACATACTCAATCATACCTTTGAATGAAAGCAACATGTAACAAATTAAAATCATTCTCAATGACAAGAACAACTTTCTTATCAATGCTATATATAGATCCCCAAAAAGCAATCTCGATCAATTCGTTATCAGTCTTCAACATTATTTTGAGAGTTCAGCGTTCCAACCAGAAAGTTATAACATTTTCATTGGTGATTTGACTATCGACCTACTAGAGGATAATGAATATAATACAGACTATAACAACACACTTAACGAATTCGGTTACATTTCCACGATTAATAATCCAACAAGAATACAGGGTGGACGTAGTTCATGCATTGACCACATATTTTTAAAATCCAAATTCAACGTACTTGATCAAATACTGCCCCTAGTATTGCAAACCGACATTACAGATCATTTCTCAACAATACTACAGATAGTACTGGAAAAGACCAAATGCCCCAAGGAACGAGAAATAGTGAAATACATAGATGAAACAAAACTTAAAAATACAATCAGACAAAAATCTTGGGATGTCTTATACTTGAATGCAGATCCTAACTATGCAACAAATACTTTCATTGAAACACTTCAAAAATATATAAACGACTGTACATATACAAAAAAATGTAAAAGGAAAAACACGAAGATCGCCCCTTGGATGACAAATGCTTTACTTACCTCAACTACCACAAAAAATAAAATGGCTCAACTTTTGAAAAGAAACCCAAATGACAACGAACTAAAACTACAATACAAAAAATATAGAAACAAATTGTCGACTCTAATTGAAAAAACTAAGTTCAATTACTATAAAAACAAAATTGAACTAAAAAAATCAAACACAAAAGCTTTCTGGAATATGGTTCAAGAAGTAAGTAACACCAAAAAATCGAAGATCTCTATTGATAATATTGAAAATGAACTAGGAGAGTTATTAACAAATCCTAAGGACATCGCAAACGAATTCAATACCTCATTCAATGGCACTGGGAAAAGACTTGCTCAAAATATAAACCCATACCCTAACTACAAAATCAATAGACCCTCCCTTCCAAACTCAATTATACTCCTACCCACAAACACACGTGAAGTAAACAGCATTATTCAAAAGTTGAAAAACCACAAACGAAATCAAAACGGAAATGCTCAAACTTATCGCATCATTAGTAACTGAACCATTAACTTACATCTTCAACAAATGCATAGAAACTGGTATCTGGCCTAGAGCATTTAAACATTCAGTTATCATTCCAATATATAAAAAAGGTAACAAAAAACTGACAGAAAATTATAGACCGATTTCATTAATCACCCACTTCTCAAAAATAGTTGAGAAACTTCTAAAAAACAGACTACAAAATTTTATAAATAAATATAACATACTTTCCGAAAGACAATATGGTTTTCGAGAAAAAACGTCCACTCAAGATGGTATTCTGACCCTTACTGAAAAAATATATAACTCGTTAAACAACAACAAACCCTGTCTATGTGTTTTCATTGATTTATCGAAAGCATTTGATACTGTTGGCCACGAGTTGCTCATTCAGTCGCTGGAGGACATCGGTATCAGAAATACTTGCTTAGATTTATTCAAAAGTTATGTTACGAATAGGTATCAGACAGTCCGAATAAACGGTGTCGACAGTAAATCGTTAGTCGTACAATGTGGAGTGCCTCAAGGTACGGTCATCGGACCCTTACTTTTCAACATCTACATGAATGGATTGTTTTCTGTGAGAAGCAGAGGTAACATTATCGGTTCCGCAGACGATACCGCGATTTTCTACGAGGCGGATAGCTGGACAGAACTAAAAGAAATAGTAGAAACAGACTTTATTATCATTAAAAAATGGCTTGCAAGTAGGTTGCTAACTATAAACTTTCAAAAAACCAACTTCCTACCTTTCAGTTGTTATAAAACAAATCTTCCTCACTTTAGTCAGCTCAATATCCTCGATGGTAAAAACCATCTTACAATTACAGCCGAAAGTAACATAAAGTACTTAGGAGTCATAATAGACTGGCACATGAAATGGGACATACGCATCAACTACGTAGCCAAAAAACTACAATGTATTCTTTATAAATTAAGATACATGAAAAAAAATCCTTCCTGTTCATTATTTGCTCATACTATATCATGCATTCGTTGAAAGTCACTTTCGATACGGTTTATTAGCATGGGGAGGTGCACTAAAATCGCACATCCGACCCCTTGAAGTTCTACAACGACGATTCCTGAAAATTATGCTAAGTAAAAACTCAAGATATACAAGTGATCTACTATTTCAAGAATCAGAGGTACTCGACCTAAAGAACTCTACAATGTCAACATGAACTACTATACAACAAAACACTCGTCAAACTTACCAAAACATACCTATAACACTAGACAAAGAAATAATTATGTAATACCACAAATAACAAAATCACTGCTGAAAACTAGTTTTTCTTACAACACTCCAAAAATGTTCAATTCTTTACCTGAAACAATTCGCGCTATACCCAACTCATTCCAATTCAAAAAACAGCTGTAAATGTTCATGAAGAGATCTAAAGTTCGAGTCTTTTGAGAATGATTATTTTAACCAATCAATATTGACCAAGAAACTTCCCCATTGTTATATTTCGTATACATTTTTTATCTCTATCCCATTTCCGTGTGTGTTAAATATGAATACGCCTCAAGAAATATTGTTATTTTATTACATTTTCACACTTTTACACATTGTTGTTGTAACCGACTAACATTCCAATTTATCTGTAGTATTATATGTCCTAAAATGGTAAATTAGTATTATTTTTATAACATTTTATTTTGTGATACTTAGTACTGTAGTTCGTTCATGTTGTTTGTAGTTTATAACATTATTGTATTGATTTCACTCCAATGGATTATATGCATAGTTCTACTGTATTTATGCCTAATTATAATTTAAAATTCCTTGTGTCGTTGATTCAGTTTAATACATATAATTTATATTGTTTTTATTTAAATGAAATCAAATAGTTTATAACTAATATTGTTGTATGTGACCATTGTATATGATTAAATTGTATTTTTTTGCGAAACAAGTGTAATAACATTTATCGCCAACCTACTTTATTCACTTCATGTAGTGTTCTTATAAAACCATCTTTTTGAATAAAGTTATTATTATTATTATTATTATTATTATTATTATTATTATTATTATTATTATTATATCTGAGATCCACCTACGAATTAACATATTTTTTATTATGTGAAATTTTTGTAACATATATACTTATTTGGAAATTTCAAAAAATTACCATGTATAATAATGTCGCACCTGTACAACCGCAAGATCGGTAAAATAATATTTCCCAAGCACTTGTCTTCGGTACCATATTTAAAAAAATCACACTCGTTTATGAAAAATTTAAAAAATAAACAAGCACTGATATTGTGCGCTTTATGATAATCCTGTTTTCCAAGCTACCTCTGTTTTGTTCATGTTGACTGAGTTAAGATCAAACACTCAAGAGCACTTCAACCACTTAGCACATCGTCCTGTTTTTCCCATAAGAAAGTACTAAAATCTTTTTGTTAAAGAATTTATTGTATATTGAGACGCTATAAACCGACATATTTGAATTAAATAAAAAGTTATCGCGGTAGTTACGTAACATAACCTGAGTAACCTATAAGCAACTAAACATATTAATATACCTTTTGTATTATCTTAATTTCGTCTTTAGCGAGTTCCTTAATCCTATTTTTCATGCTTCTCTTGTTCTGTCCCATATTTTTCACTTTCGCGCACTTCACCACCTGACACTTTTGATTAATTGTGTTCTTTGTACCATATTAAAACCGTACTAAGTATTCAAATAAAGTAACAGCAAAATATTTGGATTAACTTCCAAAGATATAACGGGCGCTTTCGTCATTTTATATCTTGAATGTTGATATAACCTCTTTTCGGTGTTGTGAATTTAATGTGTTATCTATGTTTTGTATAATTAAAAATTTTTTGGTTCGGTTATGAATATATTTGCAATGTTAGTAACAGGTGTTTTACGTGGTTTACGGTGACGAAACAATTTGCGCTGTTGGTTCAAATAAATGTCAGGTACAAGGCTTACTAGATGTTTTAATTAGGTAGTAGCTATTTGTACGATACCCGTTATTTTAAAGATGAACATTTATTGTGAGCGAGCTTTTAAGATTTTTATTGATAAATAGCAGTCAGCTTGTTTAAATATTTCATTTTTGGCTACTTAAAAACCCGAAAGAGGTAGAACAGAAATACAAAGGAAGAGCTAAAAAAGACACGGGTAAGACTGGTTTGACGAGGACTGCAAATAGGCGATGGGAGTAAAGAATTATAATGGGCAGAAAATGTTGGAAGATCCGCAAAAGGATGTTTAAAGACAATACGTTTTGAAAGAAAAGCGTCCAAGAAGATCTGTAAAAGAAAGAAATGAGAGTACATACATAAAGAATTTAAAATCCCGACTGACGAAGAAATAGGAGAAGTAATAAGAAACCTAAAGAACAACAAAATAGGAGGCTACAACGAAATACCGAGGACCTGAATCCGCGACCTAATAAGGAAAATTTGGATTGAAGAAAGGACACCGGATCAATGGAATCAAACAATCATTTGTCCGATATATAAAAAAGGAGACAGAATGAAATGCGCAAACTATAGAGGCATATCCTTGCTGGATGTGACTTATAAGGTCCTAGCGAGAGCAGTGAGAAAAAGGTTATATGAATATGCTAATCAGCAAGTGGGAGAGTATCCAGAAGGTCAACTATATAGATCAAATGATTCAAAGTAACACTCAAGAGCAAGATCTCAACCTGAACTTCACGTTCACCGATTTTAAGTCGTACAGCTCCGTAATAAGAAAACAATTATACCAGACGTTAGAGAGCGTCCATAAGTCCTATTTCAACCTCTCTGGAACCGCTCCCTCCTTTCACGTAGCCTAACATAGGTTTTCTTTGACTCCCCCAAGGATGGAACGTAGTTTTTGACTATCACGTCCAGAAGACATTTTGTGGTTTTTGTCAACAAACTATTTCGTTTATAATGAACAAGACTAATATCCGTAATATTTATATTTTTTATAGTTATATTCTCTCACCAACACTGTTTAACGTGTACTCTCAGGTCATCTTTGAGAAGGCCCTATGGAAAAGAAGCGAAGGGGTTGAAATCAGTGGCGAAGTAATAAGCACGATAAGATACACTGACGACACTCTGATCTTGGCAGAGAGTCTGGAGCACCTGCAGATACTTGTAAATGCTGTTAGTATGGAATGTCAGCAAATGGAAATACATATTAACACAAAAAAAAACTCATGATAATCTCCAAAACACCCGATCAATTAATAATAAACGATCAAGCAATAGAAAGGGTAGAAAAGTTTAAATACTTGGATGCTTTCATTACCTCAGACCTAAATCAGGACCAGGAAATCCGTGTAAGGATTGAAATGGCAGATCGGCATTTCTAAAATTTAAATCCATGTTTTGCAATAAAAATTTGAATTTAATACTCCGGTTGAGATTTATGGAGTGCTATGGTTGGTCCCAGCTATTATATGGTGTAGAAACATGAACGTTAAAGGCACAAATAACTAAAAGAATCGAAGCCTTCGAAATGTGAATTTACAGACGTATGCTGAAAGTACCATTACTAACGAGGAAATACTACATAGAATTGGTCGTGAACGAAAACTACTAAAAATAATAAAAATACGTAAGACAGCATATCTCGGTCATGTATTACGACATGATAAATACTCTCTGTTACAAGTGATTATGCAGGGCAGAGTTGAAGGAAAGAAGGGAATTGGGAGAAAGAAGAAATCATGTTTGAGGAATATCCGAGAATGGGCAGACATGGGCGTTGAGGAACTTTTTCATATTGCTAAGTACAGAGATGCTTTTAAGAGAGTGGTTGCCAACCTCCGTTAAATGGGGACGGCATTCGAAGAAGAAGGTAGTTATAAAGATGTTGACTCAAATTGGTATCTATAAGTTACACTTAAGTAGATAGGTTATTCCGCTTCGAGCACATTCCCTAAGTAAAATAACATGGGAACTCGCTAAGGTTCATTCTGCACTTTTTTGACCAATACAAAGTAATTACGGCTGTGAAGTCATCAACCCCAAGATTATTACGGCTGTGAGGTTATTAACCCCACTGCTGTTATGCTTATGCGTCAAATGCGGGCGTGCTATCCTCGAGCATCCCTCACATGTGAGCAATCTTGTGTCACGATGGCAAAAAGGCACTAGCATGTATCTCTGTTATTATTGATCATATTGAAGTGAGACGAATGGCATTAAGAAAGTGAGGTGATAATGAGTATAGACAAGACGTAAACAAATAAAGCCATACGGGCACTAGTATCTATCTATGTTGGAGGTTGTCGAGGTTCAGAACTCCAGTCTCACTACTGGGACTTGAAAGATCCTGAACTCTAATAAAGAGGAACAGGGAACTATTCTCACGGAGCAGCCTGGGGGTCGAGGGTGTGACTCGAGATCAAGAAACCTGCTAGAAACTCTGAGAAAGATATTGCCATGGTGGTCGAGGAGGGTCAGGGAGAGATAAAGGAGGGGGATGAATAGAGGCTGAGTGAGGCCTGTCTCGTCCATAATAATTCACGTTCACGAATGTTGCTCAGACTAACCTGCATCACGGGAAGGGAGCTTCAGCTGTGATTGCAAGGTTGTTCGCTAAACTACAACTGGATATTGTACTGATCCAATAACAATGGATCAACAAAGAAGGTCAAATCAATGGTTTGGCATGCAAGGATTCTAAATTGATTTATGATCAAAAGGAAGTATCTCCGCGTGCCTGTGTAATCATAAGTAATAACATAAAATATATATGTGTTTCAGAATACATGTCACGGGAACTTGTTCCAATCATGGTTCACCTCAACATTGTGGGTATCGACCAATACATCGTCATTGCCTCTGCCTACTTCGCTGGAGACAGGCCGATGATACCCCCAGAAGAAGTACAAGAGCTAGTGAGACACTGCGATGGCAGATGGCTGCCAATCATAATTGGTTTTGATGCCAACGCAAACAATACCGTGTGGGGAAGCACTAACAACAACGCTAAAGGTGAGTGTTTATTATAATATTTCTTAGCAAATAACCTTGAGACCTTAAACGTGGGGACAACCCCCACTTTTGTCACGTGAGCAAGAGGAGAGGTCCTGAACGTAACAATTGTTAATGTTGCTGCTAGGAAAAATGACCATAGGATCATCGAATTTAGGATAGAGGGAGATACTACCTCGATTCCTACAATACGAAATTCTAGAAATACTGATTGGTCTCTCTACAAGACCAATCTGAAGGACAATTTGGAACATGTCGAAGTAAATGGGGTAAATCACCCGCACTACGACCTGGAACAAAGAGTCGAACAGATCAGTGAGGCAAAAATGGAAGCTTTTCATTCCAGTTGCCCACTCTCAAAAGCTCGTTCAGAAAAAGATGCTCCTTGGTGGAATAAGAACCTGTCAAACCTCAGAAAAGAGGTCCGTCGGCTCTTTAATAGAGTCAAACGTGACGGCAATTGGCAGAGGTACACTGAGAAGCTTAGTCAGTACAATAAAGAGATTAGGAAGGCCAGAAGGCTTAATTTTCAAGCCTCTTGCGAAAATATCACTTCCACTCACACAGCGGCCAGACTACAAAAGGTCATGGCAAATGGGGGAACTAACCCCACAATGTCGCTGGAAAAGCCAGACGGATCAACCACGGAAGTTGAAGAGTAACACGATCGATTCTTCATCTTTGAACCCACTTTCCAGTTTGTGAACCAGCAACAAGTACTGAAATAGCAATGAATTACGCCAAAAAATCCCGCAATGAGGATTGGGACATTGCTAAGAAAGTATTTACCACACAACGGTTGGAATGGGCAATAAGTACCTCTCAACCATATAAATCACCAGGAGTAATATTTCCAACACTCCTGCAGCAAGGGATAGAGGAGATTCTTCCTCACCTGCTGAAGATTACAATAAGCAGTCTAGCGGTGGGTCTAATACCTAGACAATGGAGAAGGGCAAGGGTAACTTTCATACCAAAAATAGAGAAAAAAGATGGGACTGATCCCCGATCTTTTAAACCCATCTGCCTAACATCATTTCTACTCAAAACTATGGATAACTACATAAGAATAGAGAACCTGGAGAATATATCACGTCATGAATGTCACCATGCCTACAGAGCGGGTCGATCAACTGAGACGGCTCTGTATCAGCTGACCGAAGTCATCCAGAGAACTCTGAACAACAAAGAAATCGCAATGTGCGTATTCTTGGATATATCTGGGGCCTTTGACAACGCAACTCATGTGTCTGTCAAAGAAGCATTTAAAAGGCGAGGAGCAAATGAAACTATTGTAAAATGGATGTATGAGTTGTTGACGACGAGGATAGCTGAGACACAGGTGGGGAATCAAAGCACCTCAGTTAAAGCCCCTCGCGGGACACCTCAAGGGGGAGTGATATCTCCCCTTCTATGGAGCCTCGTAGTAGATGAGCTGCTCTACAGGTTAACGGAGCCTGACTTCGAATGTATGGGCTATGCTGATGACATAGTTCTAATAGTCAGAGGCAATTTCGAGAGTACCTTGTGTGATTTATTACAAAAGGGCCTCAGAATTATTGAGCAATGGTGCTTGTCAGTGGGGCTAAACATTAACCCAAATAAAACCATAGAATTTCCATTTACCCGGAAAAGAACACTTCCAGCCATGAAACCCCTATCTTTAAACAGGGAAATCATAGAATGGAAATCAGAAGTTAAATATCTAGGGATAACCCTAGACATACGCATGTTGAAATAACTGCTAGTAAAGCAATAAGAGCTTTGATGGCGTGCAGAAATCTAGCTGGTACGAGCTGAGTCTGTAACCCAAAAAAACTGCGATGGATGTATGCCATGATTGTGAGACCAGCAATTACGTATGGTGCAATAGTTTGGCATACAAAAGCAAGTCAGTACAGCACGAGGAAGACCATTGACAAAGTTCCAGGGCTTGCCCGTGTGTGCATCATTGGAGCTATGAAAACGTGTCCAACTAGAGCACTTGAGATCATTACAGATCTCACACCTCTACATCTAGTGATACAAAGATCTGCCCAAAAGGCAATTCTTAGAATATCTAAGGAAGGTTCAGGCAATGTGAGTATTAAAAATCAGGGAATCTGGCCCTCTCTAAAAAAATACGAATCTTCCCAGTGAGGAAATGATCAAGAAAGTAAGTATCGAAAAGAATTTCACTAGGGTGCTAAATAAAAGTAGAGACTGAGAAAGGGAATACACAACCCAAAGTCTCAAAGAAAACACCATTAGATGGTATAAAGATGGTTCAAAAACCACCACTGGAGCAGGCGCTGGAGTATTTGGTCCTGGCACCAGATACTCATTATCGTTAGGTTTCTTCCCGAGCGTTTTTCGGGCAGACATACGTGTGATCGAAAGATGCGCGGAAATGAACCTAGAAAGAAACTATCCGAAATGTGACATATCGATCCATTCTGATAGTCAAGCAGCTATCAAAGCATTGAGCTCCCACGTCATTGACTCAAAGTTGGCATGGGAGTGCCCAAGAAAACTTGATGAATTAGACAAGAATAACAGGGTCTCTTTAGTCTGGGTTCCTGGCCACTCGGGAATCACAGGAAATGGAGAGGCCAATACACTTGCCAGGAAAGGAGCACAAACGCCCTTTATTGGCCCGGAGCCTTTCTGTGGTGTAAAAAAATGCTCCTATAAGAAAAACTTTCGGAAGAAAGAGAAAACCGAAAAATAAGCACTCTCGCGGTGCCTTCCCGGACTGGAACATTCCAAAAAGTTCCTCCGGAACTTTGACACTGCTAGATCCTAAATATATTTGGATCTCAGTAAAAATAAGCTACATCTCCTTAAGGGCTTTCTTAAAGGATACTGCCGCCTTAGGAAGCACCTAATGAGAATAGGTCTAGCAGAAATTGACGAGTGTAGATTCTGGGGGGAGGAGGATGAAACTCCGGATCACCTAGTTCTAGAATACCTCGCCATTGCAAGCCAACGCAAGAAATGCTTCGGACAAGAAACTTGTAAGAGTGAGGATCTAACGTCGTTGAAGCCGTCCCAAATACTAGAGTTCATTAGAACCATGGAATTAGAAGGCGAGCTGTAGTAGTAGCGAGAACAGCTCTGATAGGGGGGACACAATAATCCTTAGGTTGCAGTGCATTGTAACCCCCTTACAATCTAATCTATCTATGTTATTATTGATCGGATTAAAGTGGAACAAACAACATTATGAAGAAGAGGGCATATGGAGTATATACAAGAGGAAAAAGTAGAACCATAAGGGCACTAGCATGTATGTCTGTTATTATTGATGGTATTGAAGTGGGACAAACGGCATACGGCATTGTAAAAATATGGCGTTTTTAAGATATAAAAGTAACCAATATTTGAAAAGGAACATTCAATTTATTCGGTAAATTATTTAACAAAATAAAATACACGAAAAGAAATTACTGCCTCCATCCTCCGCACAGCTCAGCGTATCTTTCGAACTGATCCCCCTCTGCTCTTGACGCTACGTGGACGTTGGACACTCCCTTAATAAAATTCGAACTGCCAAGTAAGTTTGGCAACAAAAGCCAGGCATATGCAGAAGATGTACTCATGGCAAGATCAAAGTAGGAATTGCTAAGGATCTTTGCTGTATTTGAAGGTGAAGCAAACATGTACGAATTGCACATCAACGAGCAAAAGACCTAGTATACAGAAACGGGATCTGCAGCGAGCACTCATCAAACCGTAAACCAAATCGAGCAAGGCAGAGAGTACAGCATCGAGAAAGTTGAGGAAGTCGAATATCTGGGGATGACTATAACAACACAGGGCGACGAGATGAAGGAAACAGACAAGAGGATAGCGAAAGGTAGGAACTATGTAAAAAATATGAAAATCAAGAGCTGCTAAGCTCAGACTATACAGGACAGACGTAATTTAGCCTACTGTACTGTATGGATGCAAATGTTGGGTATTTAATACAAAAGAAGAACACGCAATTAACACAAGGGAAAGAAGAGTTTTCAGCAAAATTTTTGGAAGGATGAAGACAGAAGACCAAAGCTGGAGAATGAATATTAAAGTAACTCAATTAGATGGGGAACCTGAAATTTACCGGCTGGTTAAGGCAGCTACACTTCGGTGATTGTGCCATGCTGTAGGATTGCCTGATGCATGATGGGCCAGAAATGTGCTAGAAAGAGGCCATAGAAAAAAGTGGATTCCAGTCTGCGAGGAGGATCTACGAGGTATCGACGTGAAAAGCAGCTGCTACTGATAGAAAAAGGTGGAGAAATTGATTGAAGAGATTTGAAGCCATGCGTTCCTACTGAGAGGTAGAACCATAAAAAAGTGGATTCCAGTCAGCCAGGAGGGTCTACGAGGTATCGAAGTGACGACCTGGTGAGCAGCAGCTCCTGTGCCATGTGTCCCTAGTGCCTAAAGAGCTGATGTATGTGTTATTAAAAACCGCTAAGACGACTTCTAATACACTTTATTAACATTTAGTTTTTATTATCCCTGTATATGTTTATATCACCTTTTTATTTATTAATTTAACTATTCATAGTTGAAAAATATACAATGTTGCAAATTATGGAAAAAACTAAATAAATCTCAGACCAAACGTAAACTCCACCATCTGCATCGCCATGAAAAAAATGTAAACAAACATTTTTTCCCTCCTTCGCCAATCATATTATAAACATAAATTCCTGAATATGTTTATGCCATATCTACTAAAATAGCTACTGTGTAAACCGAGATTCGTTAAGCAGACATGCATTTTGTTTGTCTGTTTATAATATTGATTTCAACGTTAAAAGGATCTGTATGGTATATGATGAACGGGTTTAGCAATTTTAGGTAAATAAACATTGGTATTTTTAGGTTACGTTGCAAATCTCTACTTTATTCCTATATAGTGTAATTGTGTAATTTTTTCTACTCAAGAAATGGTGGACATGATTTGAGTACCGCATTTGAAAATCTAATGGATCGTTTCAATCCCACCGGTGAAGTAAAATACGAAAAAAAACGTAGCAGAAACAGCCTTATTTGAGAAAAATGAAATGAAAGTACTGATAAGTATTGCAGAGGATCCATATACAAGTGTGAGAAATATTTCACAACAGCACAGTTCAAAGAATCTTTAAAAAACATAAATTGCATCCTTATCATATATCTAATTCCATCAAGAGTTACTTGGTCGTGATTTTCAAAAAACAGTTATGTTTTGTGAATGGGTCCAATTTAAAATCAATCGCCAGAGATTTTTTTTTTATTTTGTGCTTTATGCAGATGAGGCGGAAGTAATTGCACAAGTGCATCAAAAATACCGATAATTTTGCATGACAGCGTGTTGTCTAAAAACTGCATGAGTTCATTTTCATATTTTGGAGAAAGAGCCCGACACCGAAGGTGGAGGGGTCTTTTTACAAAATATGAAAATGACCGAATGTAGTTTTTCCAAGACAACACGCTCGAATGCAAAATTATCTGGTTATTTTGATGCACGAGTGTAATTCGGGGGAATATTTCCCGAATATAAATATTGGTTTAAGAGGGGTCTCACGTTTTAGGAACCTGAAAACAGTTGGCACCCGTGATTTGCAACAAAATTTAGGTTATTTTGTAGACAACAAATCTAAAGAACGCAGGGAAATTAAGTGTTGAAATTTTAACACAATATAACTTGGACCTTTGTCTTGGGGATCAGGTATTTTGGTTGAGTTTTATATTGTTATAAAAAAGATATAAGCCATTAAGTGATGGTGTGATTTTGACAGTTTTGACAATTTGTGGTCACCAATCTGGACACCAAAATCTGATCCCCAAAAGGAAGCCTGGAGAATTCGATTCTGAAAATATGAAATCTCAAATCATTGTATTTTTTGAGATTTGTTGTGCGCAAATTTTTGCAAACGAACATCTTTTTACTTTAGTTCAACCGCTCCACCGTCTTGATGCATGGCGCTGTATAGAACAATATAGAACATTGACAGAAGACGACGGTCAATTCATAGACAAATAATATTATAACTTTCTCTATGGGTCAAATGCTGTTGTCATATGTTTTGTGTTCATAAAAATTTATAGTTTAGTGTGTATTGTATTTGTAAGTGATTATAATTAAGTAATTTTCATCATAAATAAGTAAATTTGTGCTTCGTAAATGCTATTTATATTTACTCCACAAGATTGTGTTTAGTGCTTCATGCTTCGTTGCAACAAAAATGCACTTTTTGCACCTATTACACAAATAACTACTTTTTAATGTTATTCTTATTTATTGTTGGTAAATACATCAAAGTGATATTATGTGAGAATGATTTTGAGTTTTTGTTCTTTGGAATAAATATACCATGTTTATACCTAATAATAGTAATTGTGATTCCGCTTAAATTGAATTTTATTTTTGTGTTTTTCTAGACAAATTTTGTTCTTCATGAGGTCAATTATTTCGCTTATTGTATTTGTTTGTAAATTCAGTTTTGATACAGAGTGGAGGCATTTTATTTCAAGTAGTGCATCATCACCTACAAGCCCTAAAATATTTTATCAATAAATGTATGTCATTTAATATGCAAAAAGAATTTATAACACATGGTGATTATTTGTTATGTTAAATATATTTACCATCAGGAGAAGCACCTAGTAACCCGTGTTGAACATCTACCCACAATCCTGAATCAACGACCACAACATTTTGTACTTGTTCAAAAATGCTCTTAGCCACTTTTTCCTTAAGAGGTCCATACTCCATTACCTCCGTCATACAAGTCTTTTTAAGAACAGTTTTAACAAGAGAATGGCAAGGTGTATTTGTTTTTCTCTTAACAACCTGTCCAAAGATTTTATAAGAAATTAGGATGGTTATCCACTTTTTAGCTTGCCTTAACCTATGCACCATAAATAATAGTAATTGTTGAATAAAATTAATGAATGAAGTAGGTAACATTATATTTTAAAAATCTTATAACCATAAATATTTTAAAACTTTGTCTAGCTAATAGTCAAAATTTCCTTGCAAATTGTTTGATTATATAAGCATTTCAAAAAATCAAAGAAAATAAGAAACCAAATTATTATTAAAGGATGACTCAGTAATAGTCTTGTTGATATTAAAAAAAAATTGTAAAACAAAGGACGACTAAAAAGTTAATTTTGTCTACTTGTTGCACTTCGGGGGCTGTATCGAGTTATACAGATAGGTTTTCTTTTCTAAAAACCATTTTTTTGTGTTGTTCTTGTTGAAAAACGTAAAAACAACTCAAAAAATACAAAATTCCAACTTTTTTTTGGGTAAACCTATACTTTTCTCGCATATTAGATGGGTTGGATGGAAAACTAATAATACCAATAATGTATTATACAAAAACAAAAAAAATATTTACCATTCAGGTGATCACACATATGTGTATCTGTCATGGAAAAAAGAGAATGAACCAACTATTTTTTTAATGAAATTAACTGTCTCGACCTTTACTTCGTGGAATCTGCTCATATTAGTGTTTTAAATGAAACTCACGGTTTCTAGTTAATTCCACAATATATTGTGGAATTAACTAGAAACCGTGAGTTTCATCTAAAACACTAACTATTTTTTTTGTATAATGAAGGAAAAATGTTTCAGTTCCAATCTCCACAACACATATGATCACTCTTTGCAAACAAGGTAGAAGCAAACTTGTATATGCTGATTGTATGTTTGATTTTGTACTCTATACATCGATCTTCCCACAAAATATACAGTATAATTTGTCATTACAGATCTTTCGCTTTAAATTTTTTATTAGTTGTTATAGTTGCTTTGTAAGTTTTTTAAACGTTTGCTATTTTAAATTTAAATTCTTAACTGTACCTTACTTTCTTCTTTCTATTAAATGTAAAGCATTGTATTACAAGTAAATATTTCTTTGTATAATAAATTTGGAAACTCTTTGTTTATATTATTGGTTTCTAGATAAAATTGAATATATTTACACATGTAGTTGAAAAAAGAGCCTACATGGCAAATAAAATTTGAAAGCAACCAACAGGAACTCTGAAACTGATACAAATATGATTAGATTGAGGCAAAGTTGTGACATGACGTTCTGTGTTTCAGACTAAATGGCCTATTTTAAATCATGTAAATTTGCAACTTTTTCGTAGTTTAATTTTCTTAGCATGAAACAAACAAAAATTTATAATCATGAAAACATTTTATTATGTTAATATAAATGGTACAAATTTTGAAAGGTAGAATGTTTTTAAAGTATGTATATTTTTCTTCCATTCTTAATTTCTAGCAATTTCCGCAGTGCTGTCACTTGGTATCCATATTATTAAATAGCACATGTCCTTTCATGCAATATGTAATGCACCTTGTATCAGGTTATAATAGTTATATTTTTCAATTATCATTATTATATATTCATCAAAATGAATTATGCAATTCTTGTCTTTTGAGAGCGGTTTTAATTTTTCTTCATTCAGATACTTGAAAGGTCACTTCACTTCAATTAAGCATTTTTCGCTAACAAACCCATATTATCATTAAAACAGGGTTTCAAGAGAATGTTGAAAGATGGTTTGATGATACTAGAACAAGCCATCAGTATTATTTATCTCACATTTTCACATTAATCAAATAATCCAGTAAACATAACCTCAAACATAGCTTTTTAAAATTAAAAAATACGGATTGCAGGATAATTTACATTATCATAACTATAATTTTTGATATCGGGTCGAAACGATTACGTACTTTTTAACAATTTATTCCTTTCAAAAACATTTATGAAACTCTTGAATAATCAAAAATCTACACCCAAATGCAAATTATGTCAACAAATTTTGTTTGGAACCGTGTATATAATATTCTCTTATCTATGCACAGGTGTACTGTGGTTTGGATGCAACATAAAAAATAGAGATAAGGTTTCTGTGCTCACAAGAAGTTGAATTATTTGAAATCAAAACATTCCAACAGAGATGCGTTTCTTTGAACCGTCAAGAGTGAAAAGACAGAGAGAGAAAATAGGTTGAATAAAAAAAGCCGATTCAGTACTACTATCGACATCTATCGTAAATATTTTGAACCAAATAATTACTAAATTAGTAACTAGTATTGTGTAGGTTTTTAGGTTTATATACCTGTTAGGAGGCCCCTCTTAAATATTAAATTCCTATTTCTTTTTTTTAATACAAAATATCCATTTTAAAATATGTTGTTAGGTACAAACAAAATAAAAAGACGTAAAAATACGACATTTGCATAACTATTTTTAATAGAAAGAACGGAAATATATAATAAAACGATTTTTTTTAAAATAAACCTAAACTAAAAGTTGCAGGAATTGCAATGAAATACACAATTGTAATAACTCTTTGTGTTCTGATTAGACAATGCAGATACCGGTACATTAACGGCTGAAGATGTTTGAAAGTGCTGTGGTACATCATCACCACGCATTTTTGTTACTATTTCTTCATGGTCATTTCCATCCATTTGAAGATATGGCGTTATTGATTTGGAATTGGAATGGCCAGTGATTTTTATAAGTTGCTGCTCGCCGACACCCTTTTTAGCGAGATTGGAGACAGCCGTAGCTCGTAAGTAATGGTTAGTTAGTTTAATATTCTCTGTATTCAAACCTGATATTTTGGTTTGTATGTTAGTCCATTTGCTTACTGTATTTCGTCCAGCGGGAACATCTTTAAACCATTTTCTGTTCAACTTCCAAGCGGGATTTATGGTAAGTAAAAAGTCAATTTCTATTTATTCCATCCCGTTTTTTTAAGAATTTTTTGTATAATCGAGTGGGACACAAATCAGGATTGATTTTATTCATTATTAGCCATTTCGGTGAAGCGCATGATGTTTTTCCCCTCCTTGCGTTGTATTAGTAAATACAGGGTCGTAAATAATCCTTCCTGTTTTTTCACCTATGTTATTTTTTTCTTCTTTAAATTATGAAATTAAGCACTTGGTGCGTTTTCCACCACGCCAAGCTAACTCAAAAGCAAAAACAAAAAATACCTTCCTTTGTAACCCATCGGGGGGTGTCTTCATCACAACCACGAACCATATTGTGAAATTCATCGTACTTTAGAAAAACTGCACTTTCTTTTCTTTTCGCTGGATCAGTTTGTAATTGTTTTCTCTTGGCATATTTCGCATCTCTGGCTGTTTTGAATTCAATGTCAGTAAAAGGGTTAAAAATAATTTTATATTCGGTGAAAAACTTATTCATTAGTAATTTTGCGGTGACGTTCCAAATTGTGGAAAAAATCTACTTTAGTGGTACAACGCGGATTTTGATGAAAAATTTTTTTCTGGCTAATTCGAGGTCGCTGAACACGAAAATGAAAGAAAAAAATGGGGCTCTCTTACCAAAATCGAGTTATGAATTTTTGAAGATGTGTTCAGATGAGTACTGCACTGGATTTATTGTCACATTATAACTGCTATAATGATCCGTAATAACTGCTCCACAATGTTAGTGATACACTATAGTTGTCTTTTACGATATTACTCTCTCACGCACATTAAAAAAAAACACTGATATTGATATAAATCTCTTGTAAATTATTTTTTTAATTCCACAATTATTATATCTTTTGCCGTTTCCGTTTAATATGACTGACATATAAGTTTCGTCTGTTTCCTCTTAGCAGTAAGACTTTTACCTACTAGCATAAACAGCCATCATTAGTTACTTGGAAAAAAGTTGCTGAATATTTTCGATATGCACATATCATAGCACAGAAGATATAAACAAGATGTACATCATGAACATACACCGGCTCTTGTGCACCCTTTCCCTTCTTGAATAACCTGATGTGCGTTACAAAGTATTAGATATCAAGTTATTCAAGAAGGGGAAGGGAATATAATCATTGGATTCACCCTTTCCCTTCTTGAATAACCTGATGTGCGTTACAGACTATTGCGCACATCAGATTATTCCAGAAGGGAAAGGGCGAATTCAATGATTATATTTCCTTCCCCTTCTAGAATAACTTATTGTGCGTTACAAAGTATTGGGTATTAAGTTATTTAAGAAGGGGAAGGAAATATAATCATTGGATTCACCCTTTTCCTTTTGTTTTAATTTTTGCCAATTTTCGTTAAAAATTATGGTTCGTCCACACTTTTTTTGTATTAAATGTCTCCAATTGAAGTAAAATTTCGATTCTACTATAGAAAACTGTTTGATTTTTACTCTTTTTTCTTTCCTCAGCTCTGCAGCCCCTGGGTAGGCCCTATGAACAAACAACACCGATAGAACAACACAAAACCGGCCGGGATGGATTCAGGACCCCATCTCCATCGACTAGGACCTAGCTGAGAGCTGAGTAATTCCAGAACCTCTCCAAGATAAGTCCTTTGTCTTGTATTCAATTCTTGGAAATCTAGAATTGGAGATTTTCATTGTATAAGGGCGTTCGTATTCGTTTTGTATTTTGGATATGCAGTTAATGTGAATTATCTATTGAGTTATTAATAAATATAATTTGCTGAACATTTGATATTTGATTTTCAACAATTTATATTAACTTGGACCATCGCGTTAAAATATTTTTAGTATTTCGTTTTGTTAAGTTAAAGTAAATATAAGGTTTTCCAGCTTTTAACCTTTATAGTTTTTTTTGTTTAACTTAAGTATCGCTTAAAAAGCTGGTGGCGTCCAATTTAATATTGATTGTTCACCCCATCTCAGTGATTGCTATAAAAATACATTAACTGGAGTGGAATACCACAACCTGAGGAGGAGTCCCAAGCCGGGGGAGAACATATGTTATAAGAGTATGCATTTTCTGTTCTAAAACTTGTAGATTGCTTCTTACTTGATACATGTCTGGATTTTGCTTTGATTAAAAGTTCGCTTGTATCGAAAATCTTTGTAAACGAGGTTCGATGTAGGTCAAAAGTTTTAATAAGCTCTATATTTTGTGCTTCCACAATAACTCTATCAAAGGAAATGGAAATCTCGCCGAGACCTTCAAATGATCAGAATAAGGAAATAACAACCTGTTATCTCGTAAAGCTTCATGGTCGTAAAGAAAACTTTGAAAAAAAAACAGGGAAAACCTTCTTAATTTTTAAATGAAATTTTATTTTATTGTGAAACTATAACTTCATCATTTCCATCAATAATAAAATATCTAGAAGGAAATGAAACATTAGACAATCCAGTGCAGGAAGCTATATTAACTCTCCTTCTATGCGAGGGCAATTTTGAAGACCTTAATGTACGATATCATCGGAAATGTTCGTCTGCGTTCAGGTCTTCTGAAGAGACCCCCAAAATATGGGCGATATAAGGGATGGAAAAATTCACAAAAGGTACGTTTGATAAAAATCACCACCATAAAGATTCGACCGACAGTAGGATCAATTCATCGAAGACTTTTTCGATCGGTATGATCCATTTCCCTCCCCAGTGGATATTTTAATTAATGCAGCAAGTGCGAATACCAACTGCCACATTATATTTGAAGTAGGAAGAGATTTTTGGAACCTGTTTCCCAGAACTAAAATAGTCAAGGGCAAACATTGTAAGTAAACTTACCTCTACAAATTCCAGAATAATTATAGATAAGAATGGGAACTAACCCCTTGCCCACTAGCACTTTTTAACAGATTCGGAACGTTGGAAAATATAAAATCTGATTTGTATTTTGTTTTCCAAACTGTACCCGTGAATGTACGGGATACTTTTAATACGGTGTCCGTTGTGGATGGTGGATTTTTATTTCACAAGGTGAAATGGACAGTTGGGCATGTTTTCTCTACTATATAAAATAATTATGGGAGATATCTTCAATTGCCCTAAAAAAATATATATCTTTATGTTTTATATTTTATGCGCGAAATCAATTCATTATTCTCCGCCAGTGGCGTAGTGTAGGAGTCACTGACACAATTTTAAATGTGAGCATTTTAAATTTATAAATAAAAAAATATTGCTAAATAATAAATTGAAATATTTGTATGTTCCAGGCCACATAAATAACGTTTTATTAATATTTTCACTCTCCAACAAAGCGCCATTCGCAAATTCCTTAATGGGATATCTATTTACGCAGTTTCTAGAAGTGTCAACAAATTCAATCCTGTGAATTTGATAGTCAAATTACATAAAGATCACGTTCAACTTCTAATGTGTCGTTTGAAATGTCAACTCGAAACAAAGGGAAATCATAAATTATCAAAAGTAAAACGATCTAGGTTGTATACGAGGGGCAGTGATAGAGTTCTAATAACTCAAAGAGATATTACTGTTTAAATTGTAAAAAAATATATTTTCAGTGTCACTATGTCTCAAGATACAGAGATCAAAGTCACAGGGGATTCAGGGGACACTGCCAGTGATCATGTTGTTAAAAAAGTCATGTCTATTATTTTTCCTATATAAATTTTTAATGGTATCATTTTTTATCTCTTGAAGGGACTTTTTAATTGCCCCTGGTACAATAACATAAATACTAGTCGGTTCTAGAAGAAGAAAAAACATTGTTATTTGGTTTAAAAAGAGATTTAAATCTTTTACAGATGAAGTCATTGACGGGTAAAGATTTAACATCTCAATGGCATTCATTGAAATTGGATGGAAATGGAGAATATGTCGATTTACACAGATGCTGAAGCCGATATCGAAGATAAAAAATTAAGTACTCTAAAAAGCTGTTTACAGCATTTGATAAATATTTATTTTTATCAGATATAGAAAGTCGTTTAACAATATCTTCACTGTTATAGGGTTTGTTATTATTTTAATTCGTGTGTCATTGACATTTTCACGCGGCAAAATACAGGGAGAGTCTTAATGACAACCCTAACCTATAAAAATTTCGTTTTTGCGTAGCTTTCGGTATGCAAATGTGTTAAAATTTTAACAAACTTTGTGTGAAATATGACTAGGAATATTTACAACATATTTTCACACCAAGGTGGTCTGTTTAATTTCCCATTTTTGTTTTATGTATCTCTCTCTCGTAAGTTAATGGTCATGTCAATAAAAATACACAAGAAATTCTTCTTTATTGCTGATGGCAAGTCTGTGAGAATGACTCGGTCAACACAGTATTATTATAGTACCAGTTGTACCATTAAGTGGGTGGCTAGAATGGACTTCGAAAAGGCGTTACTTTAAAATAAATTATATGGAAGACATGTAATGTGATAATTAATTTTTTATAAAGTATTTTAATTAAAAGACTATTAATCAATGTATCGGGTGTATGATTAAGAAAGTATCTGTATCTATATGTAACTATTGATAATACAACTTGGGGAAAGAAATGTGTACAACAAAATTGCATACGAAAAACAGCTGGAAATTATTTTCAAGTTTATTACTGCACCGTTAGAGGGCTAAAAGTAATATACAAAAGGTAAACTGATTTTTTGAGCAACTCGAGATGATTTTCCAGCCCAAAGCAGGAAAGACACTTCGCAACCACCAGTCCAAAAAAGGTAGCTACTGAAATCAAAAAGCACATAAATCCGAAGAAAGTACCAGGATATTATCTGATAACAAGAGAGATCCTGAAACGCTTTCCGAAAAAGCAAATATATTTTGTGTCTAAAAATGGTACAATATGTTCATTGTCTTCATTTTCCATGGTAAATTGTATACATATATGGATCATAGTGATAGAATATAAAAAGAACTTCATCTAAGTTAGTGTCATCAACATATTTTATGAAAAAAATTATTTTCAATGGTAATAATAGTATCCAATAAATTATCAATTACCTAACAAGCTATAATGAGATAAATTGTAGCTTCCATTGTAGTACCAAAAGTTTGTTTGTATATTTGGTTATTAAAAATGTAAAATAGGTACTTTCAAAGAGTAATGTAATAATTTCTTGGAAATATTTTTTAGATATTTGACAATGTTGACTGATTTCATTCCATTTTTCACAAACTGCCCTTAAAGTAAATTCTAAATATACATTACTCAATAAAGACAACATCCAAACTGCAAATTTAATTATAATCAGGTACTGAAGTTTGTTAAATTGATTGAAAACGTCAAATGAGTCTTTAATGTAATATTCGGTATTTAAATCATAAGCTTTTGTTAAAATTTCAGTGATATATGATCCTAATAAATTAGTTGGTATACTTGTAGAAGCTACTATGGGTCGAATTGATAAGATTGGTTTATGCATTTTGGGAAGGTCCTTGTTCAATTTGATGTAAGAAGAATTATTATTTAGAATTTCTGAATATAGTTCGATATAGTTTTCTTTAAAGATAATAACAGTGGAGTTACCTTTATCACTGTTAGTAGCAATTATATTGGAGTGCATTTTCAGAAAGAGAATGTTTTTAATAAAATTTCTATCAAAATGACTTACGTTCTAAAATTTAAATATCAGTATATTTACCACTTTATTATAACAATTATATCAATCCTTGAAAATGGAAATCAAACTTTCAGAAAGTTTGGAAAATCATTAAGAAGAAATTTCTATAACAACCTTGCCGTTACCCCAACATTTTTGGTTTTATACCTAATTAGTCGGCAAAGACTATCCTGTATATATTTATATATTGTGGAATTTCACAAGAACATCCAAGAACATTACGGTGAATATGTAATTCAATCTATGAAGAATTAATCAAAAACTAAAATGAACCTCGCTAAAGAATACAATAGAAGATGTTTCTTATTACAATGTAAAGGAGAAGGTATCATTTCTGATTCCACTGTACCATTGACATACCTTCTACATCAACAAAATATCTATGTGAAAAATGCCAGTTCTTTATTAAGGTTAGGAAATAAAATCATAAATATTGAAATATCTAACAATCAAAAAACTATTGTAAACTTTGAACATAACTTGAATTTTTTTAAAACTGAAATCATACAATCAACGTCAGAGTATCTTTTTAATAATTTTGCATTTGGTCAAGTAAAACCCAATAATAAAATAATACATAAATAATAAATACTAAGAGTGATAAAGTTAACTCCACTGTTATTATGTTTAAAGAAAACTATATTGAATTATCTTAAATAGTAATTTTTCTTACATCTGACTGAACAAAGATCATACAATAACAGTTCAAAATAAATGCAATACTATAATTAAAAAACTTTTTAATACCAAGCAAATTGATAAAATTACAAAAGTAAAACTAAATTGTTATAATAGCATACCTGCTAAATTCTATGCCCTTCCCAAAATTCATAAGCCGATCTTATCAGTTAGACCCATACTCGCTTCTATAGGTATGCCAACTAATTTATTAGGATCGATATTCCCAATTCTTATTAGCGTTTGAAACAAATAGACAATTTCATTTATACAAAGACCATTCCCTCCGTAACAAACTATTAAAAAAAACGATAAGGTGCATATAGTGAGTAATTTGAAAAATAACTAAATATAAAATTTCAATTTTGAATAGAAGGTTAGGTTAATTAAGTATTTGATAATTAGATGTCGTTAGAATATAAAATAGAAATAAAAAATATAGTTAATTCAGGGTGGGTTTTAGAACAATTGGGGTTTATTGAGTTGGTTAAGAATTAGGTAATAAGAAATTTGATTTATGTATGACTATTATTCTTTCTAATAAATGGAATTTATTACAGTTTATTTGCACAGTTAAAATTGGCATAATATTTATGCATTGCAATCTTAAGGTTAACTGTGCCTCAAAATTACTATATAATTAGCAATAAATATTTTTATGAAGCAATTTTAAATTGAACAAACAGCGTAAGCAATCTTAGCTCCCTCGTATATAAAAATTCGTCGCGAAACCAATAAAACACCTGATTTACGATATGATCCGTCGAAGAAAAACCAACACTAACACCACAATTTCGGAGAAAATAAAAAATGGACTAAAAATCGCGCTCAAATTGACACGCGCGCGTCGCTTGACGTTTTATGCACTTGTTAGTGGGCTACAACACAATGTGAGAATATGCCGGTTTCGGTCAGGGCCTACGCGACTGGTTCTAATGTTTACATTTTACTCGCTTACAGGCAGTAGGCCGACAGTAGCTGCCTTTATTTCGTCATATAAATAAAATAATCGTTCCAGCATAAATTGAAATACGATTTTAATTTGTGAAATGGCGAATTAATAATAGACCTGTCTTTAGCAGATTGATTTGACGTTACCTACATCATCGAAATAATTTTACCGCAAGGTATATTCTCAACACAAATAATAATGACGTTTAGAAAAGACCTAATAAAATGAAAAATAATTCATAACCTGGCTTCTCTATTTTCAATGAATGCTGATATTTCTAAATAAGCTCTATTAAAAATCTTCAATCAACTAATATAATTTCACCACATTGAGTACAGTTTAATATAGATAATCTTTATCAATTTTGATTTAAGAATCCACAGTTTTCTATGAAAAATGTATCGCTCTTCTGATAATGCGTCTAATAATTCACCCAAAGATTGTATTAACAAATTTACCCCATTAATCGTACATTTGTAGTCATATTGCGTATTTATGTCCATTGTGCACTGGGCCTTATTCATAGTCTAGTGTAAACTCGGCCTTACGTAGTATTCAGTTTTATAGGTTGGCAAGACGTTTTAACGGAAGTGAGGGGGATGTCAATTGTCATTTCGAAAATTTATGTTATGTTTGGTGTTGTAGAAATTAAATAAAGATCAATTATTGTTTATTATTGTTTAAAACAATTGATTTACCTGCATCCTGTTTCCTACAATTTCAGAAGTGGGATTAGCTGTTTAAAGAACGCGTGTGCTGTGATTATTAGGGTAAAAGTTTTCCGTTTATGTGTAACGGTGGTGATGCAAGATGGCTAACGCTAACAATGATAATGGCAGGCTTCCACCAAGCCATAATACCGTTTAAAATGTATTCGAAGAATTCGCCACGAATGGAAATTCAAACAGCTCCGCAACAAGTGGTTGACATTAATGTTCTAATTATTTCTATGAATTGCCTTATGCAATAAAATGCAACCATGCTGCATTTCTCGCTCTTGTTGTAGTATTAATAGTTAATTGAAAGCCATGCTCACTCATCATATCGAGATAATTTCTTGAATCTTCAGTTATTTTCATCAAGTCGATATTCATGTCACCTACAAATAAGCTATAATAATGTTGATTACTTTCTTTATTTAGAATATCCCCAAGCTGGTCAAGAAAGTCGTCAATGCGACTTGTTGGAGATATATAGAATGCTAAAATGCAAAAACTCAGCTTATCCATAACCATTACAATTTTCAATAATATACCTCCGTTTATCTGAATATGTTCATGCGAATGGTATGAGTTTGGTTATCATTCATATCATTCATCATTTTGGTTATAGCTACCTCCATTGTATAGGGTTGTGTAGTTGGCCATGTTGAGGAAGGACGTATCCGGGACCCGCCAAGTTTCTGTTAAAACTATGCACTCGAAACATGTCTCAAGTTCCTCAAGATATATTTTTAATTCATCTATATTTTTTGAAACACTACTTTGGCAATAAATGATGTTTGCCCAGCTGTTATTTTGGGAATGTTTGCCACTGCGTTATCTCGCTTCGGGGTCGCAGGTTCGCTATTTGATTTCGGTCTGTTTATTTCAGTAGTTTCTATTACTTCTAATTGTTCAGGAGAATATATTTTTCCGTCCACAAATAGTTTGTTTCTTCGTATGTAGCAGTTTATATGATTATTTGCTTTCGCCAGAATTAGGTGTTTTCTTAAAATCTTGTGCTCCTCTCGCTGGATGAGTGTTAGGTCATTGGCTACGCTTATGTTGGTACCTTTGAGATTCTTTGCGTTTTTAAGTACTTCTGATTTTTTCAAGTATGAAACAAATTCCACTTTGACAGGAGCTCGTTCTTTCCTACCCAAAAAGTAAATATTATTCAGGTCGTTCTCATTTATTGTAACGTTTACTAGTCGCCCTAGCTCGTTACAAATATATTCAGGCGTTATTTCCTCGGGTTTGGTATCGAGTCCAAAAATCACTATATTATATTCTTTCGCTTTCCTTTCAATGTTCTCAATCCTATTCAAAAGATGAAGGTTTTCTGCTTCTACTTTATTCAGTTTTCTGTACGGATCTTCGATTTTTAAGGATAATCTAACCTCTACTGCTTCTATGAGTGATCCTGCTTACTTGATATTATTTCTTCTAGTATTATATTTTAAATTAATTTTAAAAATTGCGACTCAAATGCATAAATTAGTATGACTTTTTTTATTTGCATAACTTTTTAACACGTTTTCAATTAAACTTCTTATTTATTTCATTTTTCTTGCAACTAAAGAGACTTTGTAAATATGGCTAAGTGTCCGCAAGTGAGCTTAGAATGTGACTCCATTTTAGGGGAAAGAAAAGATCAAAACAAACATATCTATTTTATTTGTTAATCTGAGGGACAAACCAAAAGGTAACCAAATATTATTATACATAGAAAATTGATAACCTCACTCTTTAGAATATGGAAAACAAAGTACTGAAATTTGAAGAGTTTTATTAGATGAAAGTACGTATCCAGAAAGACTTAACAGTTATAAGCATAATGAACAAAATCTTTACTACAACTACATCAATAATCACTGTCTGACGCGTGTTTCGATAAACAAGTTATCGCCTTAAGAGACCGATGGCTTACGTGTGTCAGAGCTATTTATTGACCAACAAAAACAGAGGGGTATGGCGAAGAAGAACTATCCAAACGTTAAGAGTCTCAACATCATCAAAGTGTAGGGAAAGAGACGGCGGGACATACATAAATATTGAATATTGAGAATCTGCCAAATTTGGTTCTCAACAAGAGTACCCCTAGAAAAAAAAGATGTGTGTGATCATGATGCATTGCCAGTGAGGGGAGGACGTAAATTGAATGCAGTTTAGAAGGGGAAAAGAAACAGCAGCGAAACGAGGAAATATGCAAGTAAAAAGGTTGAGGAAAAGACACAAACCTAAATGTGTGTGTATGTAAAGCACACGAAACAAATAAAACAAGTGGTAAAGAAGCATCTAATCCAATCTAATCACACATCTAGTGAGGTTCACTTTAACGCTGCGTGGTGGCGTATCGCTTAGCAACAGACTAATCATATAAATAAAAACAATAAAATAGTAATGTAGTAATTTTAAATAATTGATACATTCTATGTAACTATTACTCCTTTGTTTTCAGAGTGAATTTACGTCTAAAATTCTCTCGTTAGTATCAAATAGTTATATTTACTACAAACTCCACTAGATTCGTGGGACGTCAACGTGATGAATAAAAATCCTGAAGGTATTTTTTCAACACATAGGTATAATAATTATCCTCGATATTCTCTTGAAACAAAATTCTTTTTCGAAAATCTAATAAAATTAAATGTAATTCAAAAGATGCCTCATATTATAATCAATTTTACGTCAAATCCTATTCAAGATATAATGATAATCTAATGAGTGAATTTTACGTCGTTATTATTTCAAATTGTCATCGACAGTTAATTTTGCTTACACTCAATCCCTAATACAATACACAGTCGTAGCAGAAGATAAAACTGATTCACTCAATTCAGAATATAAAACTGACCATATAAACAAATAACAATAAAATAAACATGTAGTAACTTTAAATAATTGATATAGTTTCTATAATCATTACTCCGTTTGTTGTAATGTCGACTACAAACTGTACTAAATTCATCGGACGTCAACGAGATCACGAACCGAGAAAATCGCTTTGTACTAGCTGCTAGTTTGGAATGACGTCTGACGTGTGGATGGTTGAGTGATGTCTGTTGTGTTGTCCGTTATTTAATAGATTCAAGATGCGAACACACATGCGATCGTGTGATACGCGATTTAACTTCACATTAAAAAGCAATTTGTGTTGATATGCACACTGATTATTTCGGATAGTTTGTTATTAATTTGTAAAATAATCGTCGGAAAATGGAATCTATTTACGTATCTCTATAGTAGAAATACAGGGTAATTCATTATGATTTTTAATAGAAACTCGATATAATGTATCTATTTACGTATTTATATATCACAAATACAGGGTGATACCTTAAGATTCACAATTAAAGTCACTTGATATATTTAAAATATGTGATACCTATAAGGTTTTCAAATATTTCCAATTGAATATATAGTGCTTCCTACCGTTTTAGGTTTTAGCCGGAAATTTACTGAAATTTCCTTATTTTATATGGGACACCTGATAATTTATCAGTATACGCCCTACAGCAAAACAAATATTAATTTAAACGAGATCCAGTTTGTTGTTATGCAAATATATTTGCGTGTTTATCGAACTAATAAAACAACTAGTATGTAAATATTTTGTTTATAAATATTGCGTCGCGTCGGTTCAATTAATTTTTTTTAATAATTTCACCATGCCGTTTCGAAACAAGTTCTGCAAACATCGTTAAAGAAATATTACAGCAAGAAAGTGCTAATTTATTCAATTCGTATCAGTGCATGTTTTAAATATTATAAAATAAGAATGTTTTCATAAAACAAAATTAATATGTTATCTATCTAATTGTATTTCTTGGCTAGAGCTATTTTAAATCAAGCAATGAACTTTCATAATATTCTTCTTCTTGTTGTAGGTCTTGTTTATTCTGTAATCCCAGCTCCTGTGTTGTAAACGTCCAGCTGTCGTACGATCTCTTTTGGGGGTCTTTTTGGTGGTCTTTATTCTATCTCTGAATGAGATTCTTATTAACGTTCTTCTGCCTTCATGTCAACTGAAAATTTATTATAAATATACAAACGTGACGCTCTCGAGCAACGTTTGCTGTCAGAGCGAGGCAAGTTGTGTTCACGACGAATTTTATAAACGCTGCAGTAATTACTAAATTTTTGTTGGAGTAGCAATTTGATTTTGGAAAACTAAAATTGTGATTGTTTTTCAGTTTTTTTGAACACCTTAAAGCTTATGTCTATATAAGGAAGGAGATGTCATAAAGATTTTGAATTAAGTAATTGCGAAAAAACATTTTTTAGCCACTTATGTAAGGTGGTCCTGCAATTTTTCTAATTCTCCGTTAGTATCTGTCTACTGATAATATTGCTGTATCCTTGCGAATGTGGCTGTTGTGAGAGCTTCATTCGTAGGGATATCGGTAAAGGAAGGGTCCATCGACACTACCTTGAGGAACTTCGGACTAAACGGGATGATATTTAATGGAATGTTGACAATCAGTATTTCAAAAATCTTTGACTCGGGGAGTGGTGTGAATACTTTAACGAGGTGATCTGCTAGTACGTTAGCCTTTTCTATATCATTATGTGCCCAATTTCTGTCTGGTTTTCTTATAGATGGTATCAGCGTCGTTGGTATCTTAAATTTTTTGGTAACTCTCCATAATCAGTTGTCTTCTGGATATATAGTGTTCAAAACTGTCTTGGCGTGCCTGTTACAGAGCAATTTTAAGTTAATGGGTTAGTCATTTAATTGGGTTGTATCTTATACAGTGAATTTCTATTGAAATTACCTGCCTCGACCCCTTACTTCGTGGAATCTACTCATATTATTGTTTTAAATGAAACTCAACGTTTCTAGCTAATTCCACAATATAATGAAAAATATTAAAAATTCTAAAAAAATGACAATTGTTTCGATTACTGAATACCATCGTCAGAATGACAGAAGTTACATTTCATTTGATGCCTACCTGATGTTTAGTAGTTATTTTTGGCTAGACCAAGAAGTGACCTACCTTGTGATTGACTTAATATATGTTAATAGAAAAAAGAAGAAGATCCTTATCTGCTAACATGGACAAACTTTCTGCCTATATCTTATTAATGAAAAATAACATTGCCTCTGACATGGAAAATAGATAAGATGACAACGATGAACGAAAAAATCAAGGAGTTAGAGAGAAAGATAACAGATTCAAGAACACAAGATATGCCAGCAGAAGAAAAGAAGACCGAACAAATAAAACCTTGCAAGCCAGAAATACTTCCCAAGGTGGAAGATAAATACAGTTTTACCTGAGTCAAGCCTCCAACGTTCGACGGAAAGACATCGTGGACCAATTATGTGAAACAGTTTGAAGCAGCCGCTAGAGTGAATAATGGGTCTGACAGGGAGAATGCAGTTAACTTAACCATTGCACTTCGGGGAGATGCCTTATATGTACTTCAGACGATACCTCTGGAAGAAACGGATGACTTCGAGCAGCTGAAGAAAAAGTTGGACAAGCGATATGGTCACGAACATCTAGAACATTTGTACCAATCTCAGCTGAAGAGCCGAAGGCAGAAACGTGATGAAACCCTTCAAGAGTATGAAGTGGATATTGCCAGACTAGTTCGATTCGCTTATCCATCAGCACCAGAGAACATGTTGGAATGTCTGGGCATCCAGGCCTTTATTGATGGCTTACGTGACCCCGATATGCAGATGACCCTTCGTTTAGCTAATCCAAAAACATTGGTTGACGCATTGACAGCTGCTCTTGAATATGAAGCAGCAACAAACTCTTCGGGTTATAACAAAGCTAGGACCATTCGAGAGAAAGGCAACGAGGACAGATTTGCCCAGATTTAACACTATATACGTGCTATTATTTAATAAGAACTCATTTACCTTTGAACCTTTCAATTTTATGTTTTCTGTTCAAAGAGTGTTTATTATTAGATTACAAAAACAGGTATAAAGAGATACAATAAGGGTGGTCCAACCACTTGACTGTAAACACTGTCCAGACGCCATAATATTTATGGCTTTTTGCAGAGTGATTTAATATAATGCCAAATATATAATCTGCGTGTAAATAACTGACAAGCGTAAGCACAGTGACTCATGAAGGAAGGTACACCGGTTATGATGGAGCCAAGGAACCACGACGAAAAGGTTGGCAAAGGAGTACTAATTGGAAAATGATTGGTTACGACGGCGAAGGAGATCCCAGCACGTGTGATAAACGTGAACGATTACCAAATTACCATTAAGAAAGAGACCAGGATTGGATCCTGCGTACCAGTGACGTCTATAGTTCGCCAAACAACGGCAACTGATAATTCCAATGCCAGATTCGAACAAATGTTATCAGTAGCTTGTCAATCCGTAAATCAAGCTGAAAAGAGGAAAATGAGAGGATTTCTCTTGCAGTATCGAGACCTATTTGTACCAAAAGGAGGGAAGACTAGTAGAGCATCAGCCGTCAAACACAAAATCGATACTGGTAATGATAAGCCAATTAGGCGCAATCAACTCGAAGACTACCACGAGCGAAAAGAGAGGAACCTGAAAGAATATTTCGAGAGATGGCAGAAGAAAAAGTATTAGAACCATCTACTAGTCCATGGATGTCTCCAGTAGTGCTCATCAAGAAAAGGATGGAACTACAGAGATTCTGAGTGGACTATCCCCAGCTAAACAAAGACAAATATCAAATTAGGAATCAGAAAGTTTGGGGATATTGCCAAGCCCCTAACTCGACTCACAAAAGAAACAAGAACTTTCCATTGGGACGAAGACTGTCAAACGGCTTTTGAAACCTTGAAGAGACATTTAACCACGTCGCTGATATTAGGATACCCATTACCAGAGAGACACTTTATTCTTGACACTGACGCAAGCAACGTAGGAATTGGAGGAGTGCTCTCACAGTTCTAAGGAGAACAAGGAAGAGTGCTGGGATATTTCAGTAAAGTCGTCTAAACTAGAACGAAACTACTGCGTCACAAGAAGAAAACTTTTGGCTGTAGTGAAGTCCGTGAAACCCTTTTATCAGTATCCCTATGGAAGGAAGTCCTTAATCCGGACTGATCATGCAGCACTCAAGTGTTTGATGCAGTTCAAAAATCCCGAGGACCAGATCGCTAGATGGATTGAACTACTTCAAGAGTACGATTTCAATATCGAGCATCGAGCTGGTGTGAGTCACCGAAATGCCGAATCCCTGTCTAGAAGGCCGTGCCGAGCAGTCTGTTCCCATTGCAATAAGGCGGAATCGAAGGAAGCCGCAGTTTTAAGAACTACAGTAGTCAACGAAGAATGGTCACCCACCAGTATCAGAGAAGATATGGAAAATGATCATCACCTAAAGATGATTCGTCATGGGAAGGAAGAAAATCTGCGATCTACCTTGCAAGAAGTGTCATGATTTTCACCGACAATCAAGGCATATTGGGCTCAGTGGGACTCCCTTGTCCTGGAAGAATGCTTGTTGAAAAGAATTCTTGAGATCGATTATGGTACCGAGATGAGGAGACAGCTAGTTATCCCTAGAACGAGAATAGCTGAGGTACGTAAGTAAATAGTCCAAGAAAATAAACAGTAGTGAAGTGTTTATATAAATTAGTGAAGGTGAATATACTGTGTATATAATATAAATTAGTGAATAGTTTAGTGAATAAATAAATTAAGTGAGTAGACATACCATGTGTATAAATTTATCTCACCCGTCGTAACAAAAACGTTTAAATAAATAAGAAAAACATTACAATATTAATAATATTTTTAAGTCCATTTGTTAAAAAAGATGCCAATCAGAATTTAACACGTATTTCCCTATTTCACATTTTACAAATAACACTGTATGTAATTCTGAGAAAAATATACATACCTAAAACATTTTTAACAGTTACTCAATTCAAAATCTTTGTAAAGCCGCAAAACATCCGCTTCTGTACAAAATCTGAAACACATTTTCGTTTTATAACTAATACATTGTATAATAACCCTAATTTAGACCGAATTAATTGTTCAGAAAGCATAATAAATCAGTTTCTTAATGTTTTAAAGGCAACTGATCTGAGTAGATAAGTCCATCATGACAAGATTCTTTTAAATAATGAATACAATTCGGGAGTGAGTAGATGACGTGAAAATAATGCTGTGACATAAAAAAATGTTTTTCATACGACCTCTCGTTTCTGAGTTATAGGCCTTTACAGTTGCGAAATCAAAACTTATACATAAGTATATTTTCTAAATTATACATTGGAACATTATGAATTTTCAATGGATGATTACGTCTGTCCATATAGTGTGTTTGATGGAATACATAATTCTACACTACTATCTGAAGCACAGGGGCGGCTCATGCCTAATTGTTAACAAACCGTAATTTTTAGATAGCAAAATTGAATTGAACAGGTTTTGAAAATAACAGCAAACTGACATTAACAAATTAAGTCGCTTGCAATTTTTAATTGAATATCACGTAGTAGCTTATTCGACAGTAGCCTACTAGATGAAATATTACATTATGCAATGAGCACAAAATGGCCATTTTGTAGCGAGTTGCATACTATACTTTTTCTATGACAACATATCGTTCACGTTTAATACATGCATACATTGCAAAAACTTCCATTTCAAAGAAAGGTTATAAGCGCGTTCATACAAACTCTTCGACCATTCTGGTAATAAATTCAGTGTTGTTACCTTTGCTGCTTCTATTATGTTCGGACGTGTCAAATCTAAGTTAATATCACTATCAGTTTCGATTTTAATTAATTAAATTAATAGTTTTTATAGAAAACAACTATGAAATTACTCGTTACCTACTAAAACTTTGACAGAAACGATCAGCTGACATTTCATCAATTTGTCGCTGGATGTCACAATTTGACAAGCCGTAGTCGTCGTGATTTTAGAGTTAACCTAGACCTAACATGAAATATTCCATTTCGCATTTGTTGCTTAGCAACTTGCCTAGTAACTGATGCAAAAATGAAATTCTGTACAAAATGTGCTTGTTTATGATTGAAGTTACGGTTATAAAATGAACATTACAAAACTGGCATGTTTCCGATGAGGTTTCGATGTCGGATCACAGGATGATACGATTCGAGGTCGGGGCTACGCGGCGACAGATCCAGTGTTGTCGAATACCTCAACAAACGGACTGGTGTTTATATAAGGACAAATTGAAGTCGGATGTTGAATGCGCCTTATATACGACTGAAACTGTGGATGAACTTGAAGTAGCCTCTCAATGGTTAAATCGCACGATAATTAATTGCTACGAGGAATCTTGTCACATCAGAACAAAGGCTGTCAATAGAGATGAGCCTTGGTGGAGCAAGGAACTCAGCAAACTAAAGGTCTTAGCACACAAAGCATTTAACAAAGCCAAGAGGACAGGAAACTGGGAAAACTACAAAAAGGCTCTGAAACTGAATATAACAAAGAACTCAGAAGGTCCAACAGAAAACATGGAGGCAGTTCTGCGAAGGGATTTCTAACGTAGCCCCAGCAGTGCGCCTTCAAAAAGTCATCGCTAAGGACCAATCTAACGGTATTGGACTCCTTGAAAAGCCAAACGGAGAGTTCGCCGAAACCATAGAGGAAAGCATGAGATGTTTATTAGACGTTCACTTTCCTAGTGCTGCAATTATTGAAGATAACGCAGAGGCAAATCTTGATGAAACTATCATCAAAACATCTAGATCAGCAAAAAGCCTAACGGGTAAAATATTCACCAAGAATAGAATTGAATGGGCAATTAACAGCTTCAAGCTCTACAAATCACCTGGAGAGGATGGCATCTTATCAGCACTTCTACAACAGGGATCCGATATCTTAATTCCTCACTTATGTAAGATATTCAAGATGAACTTCATCTTGGAATACATTCCAAAAGGGTGGAGAGAAGTCAGGGTCTGCTTCATTCCTAAGAATGGCAAACGTCCTCCAGAGGAACCAAAGTCATATAGACCTATAAGTCTTACCTCCTCCTTACTCAAAAGTATGGAAAAAATACTCGACACATACATGAGAAATGAATATTTATCAAATGCACCGCTTCACGAGAAACAATTTGCCTACCAACCTGGCAAATCTACCTTAGATGCCTTACATTGTCTCGTAAGAGACCTAGAAAAGGCAATAGCTGCAAAAGAAGTATCGCTATGTGTCTTCGTAGATATGGAGGGAGCTTTTGATAACACCTCATATGAATCAATTAGCGCTGCTGCAACTGCAAAGGGTATTCCACCTTCCTTAATCAAATGGATTCAGTCCATGCTAAATACTAGGAAAATAATCACCTACCTCGGAGACCAGTCGACTATTTTAAAAGCGGTGAAAGGTTGTCCTCAAGGAGGAGTGCTATCACCTCTACTGTGGTCACTAATGGTTGACGACCTCCTAACAAAGATAAAAAGAGAAGGATTTCGTGCTCTTGGCTATGCCGACGATCTAGTTATAGTGGTCAGAGGTAAGCACGACGGCATCATTGCTGATCGCATGCAATGTGCCTTGAAACTCATAACTACTTGGTGTTCGAAGGAAGTACTTTCAGTCAATCCTAATAAAACGACACTTGTTCCATTCACTAACAGGATGAAGTTAAGTATACAGACTCCAAGCTTGAATGGTACAACCCTGTTTTTCTCGGAAGAGGTTAAGTACCTTGGAGTCATCCTTGATAGGAAACTTACGTGGAACTCACACCTCGCACACATCACCTCAAAAGCAACAAGGGCTCTTTGGACGTGTCTTAGGCTCTTTGGGAAAACTTGGGGTCTAAAACCAAAAATAATCTACTGGTCATATATAACGGTTGTCAGACCTATCATCACCAATGCTGCGCTTGTATGGTGGAAGAAAACAACACAACAAAGGGCTACAATAGAGCTGCAAAAATTGCAAAGACTCGCATGTTTAGGAATAATGGGTGTAATGAGATCATGCCCTGGCACGGCCTTGGAGGTAATGCTAGATCTCCGTCCATTACATTTACATGTTAGGAGGATTACTCTGCAAAATGCCTATAGGTTAACACAGGCTAAATCTCTAAAATCCGGTGATTTGACAGGACATCTCGAGATACTAAGGGTTGGATCAACCCAATCTATGATGATGCCTAGGGACATAATGCCTGCAAAACAAGATTTCGAAGTTACTCTAGATGTTATTATTAACGATCGTGAGTTAACACAAAACGAAATCTCAGAAATAACAAGGGGTGGCCTCACATTTTATACAGATGAGTCAAAAACAAACGAAGGAGTAGGAATAGGGGCTACAGAACCTAATCTTAGGTTATCAGTAGCCCTAGGTAACACTCCCACAATATTCCAAGCGGAAATACTAGCGATAGACATCTGTGCTCAAGAGTGCCTTAAAAAGCGCCTCAACGCAGCCAGAATATTTATTGCCCCCAACACCCAGGCTGCTTTGAAAGCTCTAAAGTTATGAGTCCAAAACAACCTGGAGCTGCAAACAATCTCTTAAGCTACTGGCTAGATGTAATAAACTATCTCTGTTATGGGTGCCCGGGCACAAGGGAATTGCTGGAAATGAGACTGCCGATGGTCTTGCAAAGGAAGGAGCTAGCACTCCTTTCATCGGACCAGAACCGTTTTGTGGCATTACCAAAAGCCACATTGTGGAAGAAGTCCGGAAATGGGAAAAGGAACTTAGCGCAGCCTACTGGAAAAATGTTCCAGGCCAAAGACAAGGAAAAAGGTTGCTACAATCTTCTGCTCGCTATGCTAAATCGCTCTTAGAGCTTCAGAACTCTGATCTTAGAGCAATCACAGGACTCCTTACGGGACACTCAGATATCACCTCTGCAAGATCGGAAAAGTGGACAGAGGAATATGTAGATTCTGAGATAGTGCAGATGAAACGGCTGAACATATAATCTGCCATTGCGGAGTACTTGTTCGCCTACGACATAGGTACCTGGAACGGTTGTTCTTGAGACCTGACCAGGTAACAAAAATAGCTCCCAATCGGAAAATAGGCTTCCTTAGAAGCCCTAATCTTTGGGACAAAAAATAGATGTAGGGTATACACAAAAGATCTTTTCAGGTCGCAGTGTGGAAAGGCCAGCTATAGGCCAATCGACCCCTTTGTAATCTAGCAACTTGCCTAGCAACCGATGCAAAAATGAAATTCTGTACAAAATGTGCTTGTTTATGATTTAAGTTACGGTTATAAAATGAAAATTTATCGAGGTTGTCGTAGAAAAAATAATTATTAATCTCTTTCAAGTTTTTCCTTATGCCAGTAATATAATCTTCGATAGTATGTAGTACAAATGTTTATTTATTTATTCATTAGTTCTCCAAGAAATGTTTGATTGTGTTTTAATATATCATGTAAGTATTTTCAATAAATAATTACAATTAATGATAATTTTCTTCATGGCGAACGGTTTCCTTGGCATGTTCAACGATCTAAAAATCTACATATCTCCTAAACCATACATTTTATCGAGTTAAATAAATAGTACCTTTTTGTTAAAAAAATCGATTGAAAAATTCAATTTTGCTATCTTTAGATTGTACATATTGTCCCTGTGAAAGTTACGGATTGTTAACCATTGGGCATGAGCTGCCCCTGGCCTTCAGATACATGTGTAGAATATTTATTCCGTCAAACGCACTACATGGACATATGTAATCATCTATTAAAAATTCATAATGTTCCAATTAATAATTTAGAAAATATACTTAAATATATGCTCTGATTTGGCCTATAACTCAGAAACGTGGGATCGTATGAGAATTTTTTTTATGACACAGCCTTATTTTCACGTCATCTACTCACTCCCGAATTTATTGCATCAAGTCCAGGAACACGTTATATAACGTTTCCGTGTAAAGTTACATAAGAAATTAGATTTCTTCCACATATTCCTAGTTTTTTGAAGTTTTTAGTTTAGTTTCCTATTCCTACCTAATCCTTCCCTGTCCACTTTGGCATCTTACTTCTTCTTCGACTGCTTCTTTTTGTCGTTTTTTTTTCACTCCCATGCACATATATACCGCCTACTAAACAACCATACGCGTTTTGTTTTTCTATTTCTTTATTTTTGTATCTTCATCAAGACCTTCGTTTTCTAAAGAAATGAATGCTATCGGAAAGTTTGATCAGAAGTATTTATTACCGGGGTATTATATTTGAATAGTGAGGTTGTTCCTGTTGATTGATTTTAATAACGGGAAATCAATACAAGGGTCAGGGAAAAAACGCAAGTGTGTTAATGGATTTAATGTATATAATATCGAAGATACGTGTGAGAAACACTTTATTAAATTAATCTATCCATTGACACGACTAAAGTTTCTTTTTTAAATCCCCTGGTATTTATACAAACTGATTCTCACCATATATTATTGGAATAAATATTTTAAATAAATGATTTTACTGTTATACTTCACTACTGAAAGAAGCAAATCAACCGCAAATTATTTGCCCCATCATTCATCATCTAAGGTTGATCCTAATGAAATACAAAGTCTTCTATAGTGAATTTAAACCAAGACAATTCACCAAACAATTAGTCCTGGCAAACCGTACCGCGCAAAAATAGTATAAGAAGACAATTAATTGTGGGCACAAACACAGAAGGAGTCGCTGGTACCATCAAGGGAGTGCCTAAATTTGTGGACTTACACGTTTATCGAATTGATCCGGACACCAATGTCACTGCAATGGAAGATTTATTGAAACCACATTTTCCTGAAGTAATCTGCGAAAGCATGTCATCACGTTATCCAAATCTGTATTCTTCATTTAAAGTAAGAATTTATCAAGAAAACTTCAGGAAGCCTATGGAACCAAATATCTGGCCAAAAAATGCCTGTGTCAATAATTTTTTATACCTTCGTAAGCCAGTACAGCCTCCAAAATAGATTTTAACCCGATGTTAATGCTGCTAAATATGCAAAGTCTGAACGAAAAGGAAATATGTGACTTAATATTAGACATTAATAAATACAAGAGCATCGACGTAGTTTGTTTGACGGAGTTGTGGGAAACTAGTGACTCTGTGGACCAAATTCATGTTGAGGGTTTTAATTTAGCTAGTAGTTATTGTCGTGATGCCACTCTTAAGGGTGGTGGTGTTGGAATTTGGGTAAAAAAGGGTATAACTTTTAAAAATAATTTTAATTTAAATGAGTTTTGTACCGCTAAATATGCTGAGTTTTGTTGCTTTTCTTTTAAGGACAAAAATAAAACTGAATTTTTTGTAATAAATTGTTACCGATCACCATCAGGTAATGTTGACATTTTTTTGGAAAATCTAGAGAATATTTAAAATCATTATTTTAAACGTAATGTTTCTTTTATTATTTGCGGTGACTTTAATATTGATACTAGAACAAAAAAATAGTAATCACAGTAAACTTTTATGTGTTATCACCTTTTAATATACACAATAATATTGTCAAGTGGCCGACTAGGGTGTCGGATACCAGCAGTACAACTATTGATAATGTATTTGTCAACTTTCTGAATATTCCCTTGGCCTGTGTCTTTGACAACACTGTATCAGATCACCGTACAGTATTTGTGGAACTCGTTTATGAATTGGTTGCCTTACCAAGTTTTTGCTATAGGAGAGTTTTTGTTGAGAGTGCGACGAGTCATTTTGTTGATAGTCTTATTCTTGAGAACTGGTATACTGTATATAGAATTTTGGATACCAATCTAGCTTTTGATAATTTTATGAGTATTTTTATGCATTATTTTAATATTCATTTTCCACTGTTGAAAAGGAAACTAATTAAGAATAATAAAAGGTGGATAGATAAAGATGTACAATGTTCTAGTAATAATTTAAAAAATCTGCATGCATTGTCTAGACAATTTCCGCAACTACGGCCATACTATAATTTACAAAAAAAAGAACATGTAAAACATTTACAAACAACTAGGAAAATACATTATCAAACCATAATTTCAAGTTCGGATAATCCAACAAAAAGTGCATGGAAACTAATAAATGATTTTGCTGCAAATAATGAGCGTAAAAAAGTCATTTCATTGTATAATAACGATAATGTAATAATAGATAATCCTACTCACGTAGCTAATATGTTTAACACATTTTTTAACAATGCGCCACAGGAAATGGTGTCGAAAATTTCACGTACCGGAGCGATTGGAGAACAACACAATTTTAATTTTAATGAATCAAAAATACCCAATGATACCTTTCGTTTGTGTCCTTTTAATCAGGAAGAATTATATGAACTCTTACATGCCAAACTTAAAAATAAAACATCTTGTGGTTTCGATGAAGTACCAACATTCTTAATTAAAAAAATATGGCCATTTATATTATCCCCACTGACATATCTTGTCAACCTTTCCTTTTCGAATGGAACTTTTCCGGATTTGATCAAAACGGGAAAAATAATTCCAATATTTAAGAAAGGTGATTCTAAACAGGTTAGAAATTACCGTCCTATAACTATTCCTTCTATATTTTCAAAAATTTTTGAGTATAGCTATCTGAAAAGGCTTAATGCATACCTACAGCTAAATAATACGATTGTGCAAACCAACACGGTTTTCAAACGGCAAAATCAATTAACACCGCAATACATTCTTTTTATCAAGAACTTACAAATATGATGGAGTCGGGTGAGTGTCCTGTTGGGATCTTTTGTGATCTCAGCAGGGCATTTGACTGTGTCGATCATAACATCTTATCTATGAAATTATATAATATAGGAATCCAAAATCACTCACTAAATTCGATCACATCTTACTTAAATGCACGTCAACAATACGTGAGCTTACCAAAAATAGCAAAGAACAGTATCGAAACCTGTACATCGCATTATCTATCATCAACAGTAGAAGTGCCCCAAGGATCAATTATGGGTCCAATTCTGTTTTTAATTTATACAAATGACATTGTGTCAGTTAACTTATCAACTCATTTTACATTATATGCTGATGACACCTCGTTGTTGATTTCTGATAAGTGTCAATCAGTAGTTGCAGATAATTGTAATAGTCTCTTGGCGGGTCGTTATAATTGGTTTTGCATGAATTCACTCTATCTTAATGCAGAAAAAACGCAAGGGATACAATTTCATCATAGACAAAAACAACTGCAGTTTGTAGATCTAAAAATTGATAATCAGTCGATAAAGTTTGTCTCTTGTGTCAAATTTCTGGGCTTGCTGATCGACGAATGTCTTAATTGGAGTAAGCAATGTGAGGCAATTATTTCGAAGTTGAATTCCAGTAATTACATTTTTTTAAATCTGAGATCTGTTCTTACACAAAAACAAATTATTATGCTGTATCACGCACAAGTGGAATCCCGTCTGAGGTATGGCATATCTTTCTGGGGAATGTCTACCAATTCTAAATACGTATTTGTGTCACAGAAAAGAGTAATTCGTTGTATTGCTGGTGTCTCTCGTCTAACTGGTTGTAGAGAACACTTTAAAAAATTGAAAATATGAACGTTGCCCTGTTTGTATATTTTAGATGTTTGTGTTTTCATATATAACAACATATGTGGTTTCAAAACTAACTACCAGAAGTATAATATCAATACAAGACGCTGTAATAATCTGTCGTTGCCTTTTCCTAAAAGTAATATTACTTTCAAATCCCCTCCTATAATGAGACTACGACTTTTTGATAAATTACCATTATATATTAAATCAAGTAAAACAATAAAATCATTCAAAATTTTACTCAAATCGTTTTTAGTAGATATGTGTTTTTATTCAGTCGATGAGTTTTTAAATTTGTAACAACTTTGTGTATATTATCCTATATTTTTCACTATGCGTCATTTTCACTTTACTTTTAGGCTGTACTAGTTAGTTAGTTAGTTAGGTAGTTAGATTAGTTTTTAAGAAAACTGTTGACGAATTTTATACAAGCTTTGTTTGTCATTCAAAAAATAAAAAATTTTACTTTATTTTTTTTTACTTTATACTTCACAACTAGTGGTAAATAATTATTAATATATCTACAACGTTTTTAACAAAGAAAATATACTTTTACAATAAAGAAATAACAAGATACATGTGACTTTGTATAAGACCACTCGATAACGTAAACGTACAATGAAAGCCTATTCTCCTTTTTATGTAGGCCTTAACCTCATGTAAACTAAATCTCCCTGTAACTCTTTTAGGTAGACAACAATTATTACAATTTTAGTGTAATATGGGATACATACAAATTAGGTACTTCATTACTCCATTCAATATTTTTATAATTTCCACGACACTTAATTTTTGTAATAATTGGCAACAAGGTAAATTATACCATTAGCTAATTTACAGCATCCTGTATAAGAACCAATTTAACAATTGCACGTGCTCTTACTAGTATAAAACAGACCTAAAATAACTTTATTCCTCTGGTAATTTCAAGCTCTTTATCGTAAAAATACGTAACAAACAACATGGCTTTCAACAAAGAAACTCGATATTTGAAATTATATACGCGAAACTTTATTGTATTTTAATAGGTAATTTTCTAGTAACTTTATCCTTCAAACTAAAAATATAATCATATAAATGTTAACATAGTTTTTGTAAACCCGAGTTGGTGGCAACGTGGTATACAAGTGTCACTAGTTTTCGGTTGTAATAAATCAGAGTTGTAATGAAAATGAAAATAATGAAAAGTATTTTGTATTTTAGTACACTTTAGCAAACTGTATTGGTAAAGTATTTTAAAAGAACAAAAATAGAGTGAAAGAAATAAATTAATTTCGAAAAAATACGATATAATTCAATGACAGTAATAAAATAATTTAGCCAGGGCAGCCTTGACAACAGAAAATCCATGTTGCCAGATTGTGTAGAAAATAGAGAGAGAGATGGAAGTAGGAAAATGCTGATTTATTTATTTATTTATTTATTTACTTATTTATTTATTTATTTATTTATTTATTTATTTATTTATTTATTTATTTATTTATTTATTTATTTATTTATTTATTTATTTATTTATTTATTCATTCATTTATTTATTTATTTATTTATATAGATACACGGGTAAACCCAACTACAGAGCAGGGAAATCAATTGGCATTAACAAATTTAAATTAATTTACAATTACAAAATTATGATACATTTACTAGGTAAAGAAATGAGACATAATATAATGTTACGAAACAGCACCTGGTATATTCCCTGAATCCGACTCTGCTCTTGAATATGAAGCAGCAACGAAGGCTTCGGGTTACACAAAAGTTACTAACATCCAAGAAGAAGGCGACGAGGACAAGTTTCACCAGATCGTCAGCTTGACCGAAAGTATGATGGACAAGAAGCCGAGAAAGATCAGATGCTGGAATTGTGGCGAGCTAGGGCATGTACGCAGTTCATGTAAGCGCCCAGGACTCCTGCAAACCGAGAACCCCAGTCACAGGAAAACTAGAACGGGTCGGCTACGAGGGGGCAGCACCAACCCATGATCGTTCCAAAGACCCTTTCATACTGATAGCTTCTCTCAGATGTCGCAACGACAGTGTATATGCGGATGGCGAAGTGAATGGCAAGAAATATGCTGTGCTGGTTGACACTGGAGCAACTAGAACCAATATACGACCAGGCATAATAAACCCCAAGAAGAAGCTTCTACCAACCAGACTGCGACTGCGGACCGCCACAGGCGAGAGTGCCAACGTTCACGGGGAAACACAAATCCAATTGGGAATTGGCGCAGAAAAGTTCACGCATACGGTAATAGTAGCTGACATTTAAGAAGACGTAATTCTGGGAATAGACGTGATGAATGTACATGGTTTCCAATTAGACTTTAGAAACAGAACCATTAAAGTGGGTTCCGAGGAGGTATTCCTTCATCCATATGAAGGCAGCGCGGTGTTGGCAGCTGTACAGGAAGATACCGTTCTACCTGCACGAAGCGAAACCATCATAGCAGCATGGCTACCGGGAATCATGGAGGAAGATACACCGGTTATGATGGAGCCAAGGAACCACGACGAAGAGGTTGGCAAGAGAGTACTAATTGAAAAAGGATTGGTTACATCTGCGAAAGAGATCCCAGTACGTGTGATAAACGTGAATGATTACCCAGTTACCATCAAGAAGGAAACCAGGGTTGGGTCCTGCGTACCAGTGACGTCTATAGTTCGTCAAACAACGACCACTCACAATTTTAATGCCAGATCCGAACAGATGTTATCAGTAGCTGGTCAATCTCTGAATCGAGCTGAAAAAAGAGAATGAGGGAATTTCTCTTACAGTATCGAGACCTATTCCTACCAAAAGGAGGAAAGACTGGTAGAACATCAGCCGTTAAACAGAAAATTGATACTGGTAATGCTAAGCCAATTAGGCAATTATCTCGAAGACTCTCACGAGCGAAGAGAGAGGAAGCTGAAAGAATAATTCGAGAGATGGCAGAAGAAAAAGTAATAGAACCATCTACTAGTCCATAGGTGTCTTCAGTAGTGCTCGCCAAAAAAAAGGATGGGGCTGATGGACCTGAAGTTTGGTTATTGGCAAGTGGAAATGGACCCGGAAGACAAAGAGAAGGCTGCTTTTACCACCGGATCTGAATTATGGCAATTCAACGTCATGCCATTCGGGCTCTGGAATGCGCCCGCGACATTTGAAAGACTCATGGAAAATGCCTTGAGAGGGTTGTCTTGCCTGGTCTATTTGGACGACATCGTAGTACTGGGGAAGACATTTGACGAACACCTGAAGAATTTGGTAGACGTATTCAAACGACTCGAAGCTGCCCAGCTCATGCTAAACCAGAAGAAATGTCAGCTGTTCCAAAACCGAGTCAACTATCTAGGTTGTATAGTGAGCAATGGAGGAGTGGCGGTGGATCCAGAGAAAATTGCTTCCATTAAGCAATGGCCGCAACCAACCGACAAACATGAAATTAGGAGTTTCCTTGGACTTTGCACGTGTTATAGAAGATTTATCAGGAAGTTTAGAGATATTGCCAAGCCTCTAACTCGACTTACAGAAGAAGCAAGAGCTTTCCAGTGGGACGAAGACTGTGAAACAGCTTTTGAAACCCTGAAGAGGCATTTAACCACGGCGCCGATATTAGAATACCCATTACCTGAGGGAGACTTTATTCTTGACACTGACGCAAGCAACGTAGGAATTGGAGGAGTGCTATCACAGATCCAAGAAGGGCAAGAAAGAGTGCTGGGATATTTCAGTAAAGTCCTCTCCAAACCAGAACGAAACTACTATGTCACAAGAAGGGAACTTTTGGTGGTAGTGAAGTCCGTGTATCTCTATGGTAGGGAGTTCTTAATCCGAACTGATCATGCAGCACTCAAGTGGTTGATGCAGTTCAAGAATCCCGAGGGCCAGATCGCTAGATGGATTGAACGACTTCACGAGTACGATTTCAACATCGAACATCGAGCTGGTGTGAGTCACCGAAATGCCGACTCCCTGCCCAGACGGCCGTGCCCAACAGGCTGCTCCGACTGCAACAAGGCGGAATCTAGAGAAGCTGCAGTTTCAAGAACTACTGTAAAGAACAGGGAATGGTCAGCCACGAGGATCAAAGAAGATCAGGAGAATGATCCTCACCTGAAGATGATCCGGCAATGGAAGGAAGAAAATCGGCGACCTACCTGGGAAGAGGTGTCAAGATTTTCACCGAAACTCAAGGCGTATTGGGCTCAGTGCGACTCTCTTGTCCTGGAAGAAGGACTGTTGAAAAGAGTCCTTAAAAACGATGATGATTCCGAGATGAGGAGACAGCTAGTTATCCCGAGAACAAGAGTAGCTGAAGTACTAAATAAGTTACACGACAGTCCATCGGGAGGTCATCTGGGAGTGAAAAAAACCCTTCTGAGAGTCCGTGAAAGGTTTTATTGGATGAACAGCTCCGACGATGTCAAGGACTGGTGCAAGAAATGCACGACTTGTGCTACGAGTAATGGACTATATCGCAAGAGAAAGGCACCCATGAAACAACATAATGTTGGAAGCCCTTTCGAAAGGATTGCTTTAGATATCTCTGGACCATTTCTGACGACAGAAAATGGTGATAAATAGATCCTGGTTGTAATGGATTATTTCACAAAGTGGGTGGAAATTTACGCGATCCCGAATCAGGAGGCCACAACTGTTGCGGATGTATTGGTGAAAGAATTTATCAGCCGATATGGAGTGCCCTTGGAAGTCCACAGTGACCAGGGAAGAAATTTTTAAAGCCATCTATTCCAGGAGATTTGCGACAAGCGGGGAATGAAGAAGACCAGGACAACAGCATTACATCCACGATCAGATGGAATGGTCGAGAGAATGAACAGGACTATTGGAAAATACCTGTCCAAAGTAGTTTCCAGCCATCAGAGAGATTGGAACGAGTATCTTTCTCTATTCGCATTGGCTTATCGATCTGCCGTCAATGAAATACCTGCGAAAATCCTGTTTGGACGTGAAATGAGGCTTCCCTGTAACCTGGAATTTGGTTATCGGCCTGGAGGAGATCTAGCAGGAAACGATTACGTGATCCAATTGAGAAGAAGGTTGGATGATATTCATGAATTAGTTCGAACAAATCTTCAAGTTGCAAGCGACAGAATGAAAAGTCGGTACGACACGCAGGCCACAGAAGGCGGTTTTAAAGAAGGGGACAAAGTATGGTCACACAACCCGACGAGGAGAAAAGGATTTTCTCCAAAATTACAAAAATCCTGGGAAGGTCCATACTTAATCAAGAAAAGGATCAATGATGTTATATATCGCATAGGCAAGATCCCCAACGGAAAACCAAAAGTACTTCACCAAAACCGACTAGCGTCATTCGAAGGAGACCATGACCTAGAGAAAGGAGTAAACCATATTCGAGATGTGTCTGACACTACCTTCGATGAATTTATGGGCGCGTATGGAGGTACCGGGAAAACTAGATATAGAGTCACTTCAGAACAACAAGATTTGTTCTCTCTCCTGGAAGATAATTCACTGGCATACAACATCCCCGCCCGTCTCAAGAACGCACGAGGGTTGGCATCCGTCTTTCGAAAGAAGTTCGGACAATTAGAAAAACTTGAAGACCAGATTCCAGACCCTGGCAAGACACTGAAACTGAAACATAATTCGCGGTACGTCTTCTACGTGGTAAGTAAAAATGAATTTCAAGATCGATCTACCTACCGCGATGTGTGGGAAACACTTCGAAACCTCCGAGACCATGTGTTAGAATCCAGTGTGAAGAAACAGGCTATGCCTAAGATAGCGAGTAACCAGTTGGATTGACGAGTTATCAGGAATATGGTAGAGATTATCTTTCGAGATACCGGTCCAGATATTAATTTGCAGCTACAACCCCCGTTCTCAGTATCCGATGAAGACGGTGCCCTGCTATTTCCATAAGATCGGAAAATGTAGAAATGGGGCCAGTTGCGGATTCAAACATCCAGTCTCAGCGACACATAAGTTCCAGGAGGAACTGCCATTTAAGGAGGGGGTAGTGTTACGAAACAGCACACTGGTATAGTCCCTAAATCCAACTCCGCCATGTATGAAAGTTAAAATTATGGCGGATGCACAGGGATTTCGTAGAATTGTTTACGATTGTGACTATCTTATCTAGACATTGTTTTTGTGACCAGCCTTATCTAGAAAATTCCAGAAAGCCAATTGTTATTGTATAAGCAGCAATTTAGAATTATATAGTAAAAAAGGCACTAATATATAAGGAACCGACCCGAGAAAGTTCAGTTAGTTGGAAAAGTTATCGCGACAAATAAACAAGAATACACCGAAATAGCGAACAGTGAAGTGTTGATATAAATTAATAATTAAGTTTGTATGCATATAAATTAAATGTTAGTGAGTAGTTTAGTGTTTAAATAAATTAGTAAGTAGCAAAACCGTGTGTTTCAAGTTTATCCCACCCGTAATAAAAACGTTTGCTGTTTAAATAAATTAGAAAACATTGCAATAAGATATACTGCAAAAGAAAATGTCTATATCACAATTCATGGAATTAACTATGCTGCATGTGGTGTGAAGTGGAGAATTCTTCAGGATGTTAGTGCGTGGCGTATTTAAATAAAAGGTATTTAGATTTCTGGATTCGAAAACATAGTCTTTCTAATAGTTTAGGGCAGTCAATGATATTATTAATTAATTTGTACGCAAAAATTATGTAATTATAATCTCGTCTTTTTTCAAAGTGAAAAAATTATGCCGATGTAACAAAAATGATTGTGGTGTACCAAATGGAGGGAAAACACCATCCGCCTTAAAATTTAGTAGCCTTAAAAATCGCCTTTGAACTACTTCAATACTCCACACAATGGACGCATATTCTAATTTAGATCTTAGAAAAGCTTAATATAAAGTTTTTAATGTGGACACGTTCTTGAAATCACGAGAGGTTCTTACAATGAAACCATACAAGCGATTAGCAGAAGCAATGATGGAGTCAATGTGATTGTTAAAAGAAAGGGAAGAATCAAATATAGCTCCAAGGTCTGTTAGGGTTTCAGGCCGACGTAAGGAAATGTCATTTATAGAATAATTGAACATTTAGCCGGATTGAGGGACAAATTATTGCGTTTACCACAGCCGACCACCTGGTTTAAATTAAAAGCCAAATTTTCACAATCGTCCATGGATTTGATGGTGCAATATAGTTTCAAATCATCAGCATAAAATAGGTAGTTGACATTTATACACTCAGAAGTATCATTTATAAAAATGTTAAACAAGAGCGGACCAAGTATTGATCCTTGAGGAACGCCGGATGAGGTTACGTAAGTGACAGATTTGAATCCATTTATTTGAACAAATTGTGTACGATCCTGTAAATTAGAATGGAAAAGCTCAACCAGGAAATTTGAGAACCCAAATGCTAGAAGCTTATTAAGAAAAATACCTTGGTCAAGCCTGTCGAAGGCTTTCGAAAAATCTGTATAAACAACATCAGTTTGAGCTCTATCGTCAATCGATCCAGCGATATGCTCTGTAATTGTAACCAAGTTTGTAACTGTTAAACGCCCTTTTATGAAACCGTGCTGACAACTTGTGATTCTACCGCCTATAAATGACTTGTTCTAATAGGATTTCAAAAACTTTAGCGAAATTGCATAATATGGAAATAGGTCGGCAGTTTGGATACGTCTTGTTTACTCCATTTTTAAAAAACTGGACATACTTTCAATGTTTTTCATATCGTTGGTACTTTCGTGGTTTTCGAGCATGAATTGATGACTATAGACAACGGTCGTGCAAGAACAGTTGCACAATCCTCAAGTAAAAAAGCAGGAAAGTGATTGGTTTAGGCTTAAGAGATTTTAAGGCCTCATACACGTCATTTTCAGTGAAACTATTTATGTGCAGATGTGGATATAGGAATCATGAAGGAACTGAATAAAAACGTAATGGGAGAAATACAGCAATAATTAAAAGGTGAAATATTTAATAAATAATTTATCAAAAAAGGCCGCAACTTCGACTCCTGTATTACGTTCGGGTTTACTTTTGAAAAATCACTTCGAACTCCCTCAATATATCATTATATTATTATAATAAGAATCAATGTATCTTTTTTTAATAAAATATAATCAATTCGTTTTCTTCACTCTGTATAGCCTCATTTCACACCTGATTCTAACGCGCATATACACAATACGTTCACAATGGTACCGTTTCGAATTGAGAGTACTATAGAAATGAACAATAATTTTACAGAGCACTTCTCTGAACGTGCTGCGCAATTAGTTCATTATCAATGCGGCAAATCGGTAACCGCGAAAAAGAATAATAAGAAAAATTCGAAAACAAAAGAAATGAAAAGAGGAACCATTCGTAGCGCGAGTACCACGAGGTCGCAATTAACGATCGAGTTGGCCTTGGTGACCGCAAGGAAAACGAAGAATGTATATACCGGGTGTATAGTATATTACTAGATCTGTTTTATACAAGAATAATTATTTAAGTTTGCGAATACAAAGATTTATATTTTCGTTGTTATAAATTTAGTTCCTAATGATGCAAGCGGAGGAAGTGCAGTAGTAATTAAAGAAAATGTACAATATTACGAAGAAGCTAACTACAGAAAAAATACAGATGTTTGAAGTAACAATTAAAACTGACAGATATTCACTAATAAATGCAGGGATCTATTGCCGTCCACCAGATAAGTAATACAGAAATATTTAGCAGCCTAGGAAATAGATAAATAATAGAAGGCCACTCTAATATACCCACTGAGGGTCGGGGTTAAATACAACAAAAGGCAAAAAGATTTTAAATGATGTCAATGAATATGGAGTTATTATCTTGTCTACAGGACATATTGGCCGACAGATATATAACCTATGACCTTTTTATAATCAAAAACATCATCAAATTATCTCCAAATACCTGAATGCCATAAATTATTTATCCATACCGCTGAAGATGTTGATAAAGAAATGGACCAATTCATTAGAGATATCCAAAAAATAGCTTGGGAATCCACTCCTAATATCGAAAGACGCTTAAAAGAATATAATTACCCTGCAGAAATTAGAACAGTGGTATAAAAAAAGGAATGCAAGAGAAAGATGGTTCCAAACTAGAGCTCCACGACATAAAAGAATTATGAAAACGCAACAACTAAAAAGAGACATAACAGTATATTATACACCAAGCGACTAAAGTGACCCATTTAATCCCGCGGGTGGTATTTCACGGAGGACGGAGCCCGAGGGAAGCATTCACCTAAGGGATTAATGTCACTTTAGTCGAGAGGTGTATAAGCTATTTTTTGCAATTCTGGTACTTCTACATACAATCTTAAGAAAAATATATACTACTTATGATGGACTTTTACGAAACTTGGCTGGGCAACCAGGATGGACTCATGGGCGTACGCAGGTAGCTGCCCCCCCTAGAAGATAAAATAAACGTCAATTTTCCTGGCAAGTGGGGATTAAAAACGTGTTATCTACTTTGCGCAAAATGAAGTGTTGGAAACAAAATATCTTTTCAGTTAGATATTTTGATTTAATATTTTTTTATCTATAATTAAATATTCTACAAGATTCGATATAGTATACTGTCGCATCTCGTAGTTTCCGCGCCCTACAAGACAATCAGAGCCATCTAGGATTAAAGCCGAATATAATTTGGAGAAAACAACATCTAGCGCTATCTAGTTACGGACGACAGTACTTTTTCCAGTAAAGAGAAATAGCATCAATTTATACGGTCAATAGCGACATCTTGTATTGAATATCAATACCACGAAGAACGTTCTAGCATGGACAATTCTCGAAAGGAAAGACAGTGATAGCTAGTATGAGACAAGGATGAAAATAGAGTCGAGTATTTTCTACGTATTTCGGGAGCTCTTCTAATATTTTTATATATAAGCGGGATCGTGAGGCGGAGCAAGGCAATTCAGTTCGAATACAATTCACTTCAGTTCTGAGTTTAATACGAGCGAATATTTCATGCGCCATAATTTAAAGATTAGATCATACTTAAATGAGATAGCAAACGGAGCACTCTCTATGGAAAGCAACAAAATGGTTGAAAAGACTAATAATGCAAATACCACCCATTATAAAAGAAGATGGCACCTGGGCTAGAAGCAGGCCCAGATTTCCGCCTATGCCTACAAGGCCCTGGCGTCCCAGCCTACCTAGGGTGTAACCACCCAAATTGGTAACTAGCTTCCACTAGTATCGACCCTATTGGTAAGTCCAGCTGTCCCCGGTGACAACCTTTCGGGCCTTCAGCTCACTTAGTCGGTGAGTGGAAGTGAGTTCTATGAGATATCCGGGATGTTCTAAAATAAAATGGGTGCCAGCCAGGTTTCTGTTCGGCCAAAACGTTCGTCCTATACTAAAACTAGCAAATAATAAAGAAAACAGGTATCTAAAACAATAAACACTAAATAGTCCGGTCATATTAGACCAAAATATAAGAGTAAAGTTACCTAAATTCCCACCAAGCTGAAAATCGGCAAGATTGTTCAAAATATCATTAAAAACAAAATTTGAAAGTTCCCCATCTTTCCCCCGTAAGAAAAATTTTTTATTCAAGGTCAAAGGTCAAAAAAATTAGTTTTTCGCGATTTTCAGCAAAACTGTAAGTTTTATCATAAAAATAATTCAGACGAAAATTGTAGATCATAAAATTATCTACAAAAAATTTATTAATACTTTTTTCTCTACGAGCCACCGTTTTTGAGATATAACGATTCAAAAAGTTGTAATCGTCATAATATGCATGAGTACGCCACGTATATATATACATCTCTATAGTTGTAATATATGTTAAAATATTTTTCTATCGGTCATTGTAACTTACACTACTAATATAAAATATACATAAGTTATAACTATAAGAATATCAGGTAAATTGAAACCCAGTCCCTTAATTTATACGCCATTGTAACCTTGAGAAAACATCTGTCCCCTGTTCAATTGTGTGCGTGGGTAGGGTCTTATACCTGCTATAATAACTGAAATACTGTTAGTCTTGAACGCTAGTTTGTAGTTAAAACATGTGTTTATCCTAACCTACATCGTGCTGTTTTGAGTTTTATAACAAAAATGTCAGATTATTGTTTTATTTGCGCTAAACTTTTAACTGATAGTGAAATTAATACTGTTGAACGTGGTATGAAGACATTAATTAATGCAAATATCGAAAGAGCAGATGAATTTTCGGAGTATCTAAAAAATCAAAAATCTGTGACAATACATGAAAATTGTCGTAAAAATTATACTCGAAAGTCTTCTATTTCTGCAGCTAATAAAAGACAACGCGAAGAACAAGAAGCCAGTACATCCACAGAAAGTCCTCCTCGTACTAGATTACGTTCGAGTGAATCAGCTTTTTGTTCTAAAAAACAATGTCTATTTTGTGGCCAGAAATTGGCATGGTTATCAGCTAGACCCTACAGACTGGGGTTGGAAGTTGGTCAACAATTCATTAGAACCAGTGCACACTTAACTTCCACCTGCGCCGGAAAAACTGCTGAGCTCGTTTTTTAGCAACTGCAAAAAGGGATGCAGTGCTAAATGTGGTTAAAAAAAAGTCGGACTGTTCTGTTCTACGGCATGTACATAGTCAAGGCCGGTTGTGCTCTAATATTGAATCAACAACAGTAGAGGATCCGTTTGATTCCAACGAGGCAACATGCGATACATCGCTATTAACGCAGTTTACATGCACTCAGGATGAAGATGAAGAAGAACAAGAAGATCAAGAAGAAGATTTTGAAAGTTACGTCTCGGACGATTAAATTTCACTACTTTTTTTTAACTTAAATTGCTTTTATCTTTTCAATCTCTGCTGATATCCATTATTTTTCAATAGTTTCAAATTAAACAGGATCAAAACTGACCCGTGGAATAGGCCTACTGGGGGAACCACGTTAAAAAAAATGCGCCAAGTACACTACCTCATAGGTGGCGAGGAAACGTGTGCATATTATGACGATTACAACTTTTACAACTTTTTGAATCGTTATATCTCAAAAACAGTGACTCGTAGAAAAAAAAGTATCAATAAATTTCTTGTAGATAATTTTATGATCTACAATTTTTGTCTGAGGTATTTTTATGATAAAACTTACCGTTTTGCTGAAAATCGCGAAAAACTCATTTTTTGACCTTTGACCTTGAATAAAAAATTTTCCTCACAGGGGAAAGATGGGGAACTTTCAAATTTTGTTTTTAATGATATTTTAAACAACCTTACCGATTTTCAGCTTGGTGGGAATTTAGGTAACTTCGAATGTCTAAATTGACCGGACTAAAACACGAGATTAATGTTGTGAAACATTTAAAACAACCACAAACGAACCCGACGCTACAAGGTTACAGGTAGAAGTATTTTCCCTCTAAGACGGAAATGGAAACGGGTAAATTACATCCACTGATACCAACAGTTCACGGTAGTCGTCATTAAGCAATTTCTCGAGACGTGAGAGCAGCGACCTGGTTCTATCTACCAACACCAATAGAACTGGAAAGTGGACAGGGTTCAAGCCGTACTATATATGGCTAGAAGAAGATTCCCTTTAAACGTCCACTCTCTATGAGATTCGAAAAAGATGAATTGAATGACAGCCGAGTTGTAAACAATTGGATTGTTGATGTATTGTTGTTTACATTTTGATTGCAAAATAGCATTATTAAGGTAACAATAATAATAATATTAACATTAATAATAACAATAATAAAAATATACATTGAGTACAGTGGTATTGACCACACAAATACCCTGATAATTAATTGAATGTTAGTAGCGAGGTGTTGTTATTTTGTGTACCTTGAAGAGTGTTTATGTTGTGTACACTGTGATTATTATCTAATGACAGTAAAAAGTAGTAAATCTCACTCAAATGATTGATAGCTCTTTTCTTATTTATGCAATTACTTGACTGTGAGATAAAGACCATATCTAAGAAGGTTCTCGTGGTTTTATGTGACTCAGTAGCCAGCACTCTCACTGATTCAAAATCCATTCGATGGTCTAAAGTGTTAAAATGTTCTGCGAGGGCGCACCTTTCAGGATGTAACCTGCAGTCATCAAAATGGTATTCTTGACGGTAGATAAATAAAAAATCTTTGAATATCTTAGGGTTTCCGTCGTATGTAGGGCTGAATTAAACTCTTATTTACTACCCAGCGTTTCGAAAAAAAATATTTTGTTTTTCAAGGCTGAAATATGGACATGTTGTTACATTTATATATATATATATATATATATATATATATATATATATATATATATATATATATTGTAATCAATTAAATCCACCCCATTTTATCCCTTTATCTTCTCGTCCCGTAGAACGGTGGTCGCCTCATCATCTCAGTCCAGGCAGAACCAAATAGTAGAGTTCCCAAGAAAAGTACTCCTCCAGGAAAAGGTAAGTATCCAAAAAAATACTCCTACAGAACAAAGTAAGTACCTAAAAAAGGTATCCCTCCAGGAAATACGGTAAGTATCCAGGAAAAACGGTAGGTATCAAATAAGAAGGTATCCCTCCAGAAAAACTCTTCAACGTCATGAAAAACTCTTCAACGTCATAGAACCACAATGCGCCTAAGACATCGAACAAAAGTTGAGTAAACCCAAAAATATTAACAATAAAAGTTCACATGTCATCTACGAGCACATTAGAGAGGAAATCTGTAAGCATAATGAGTTGTGTATGACTTGTAAAGTCAAACAGCAAATGCTAGACAGAGATCTCGACTACTCTCATCGCGAAACGGCAAACGAACGCAGCTATCTGTCATCGAGCAAATTGTCAATTCCAACATAACCAAACTTCTCAACAAATAACACTGCAGTTATCCTTGCGTATTAGAAATTATTTAAATGATTTTAAACAATAATAGTACCATAGTACCCCCGCAGATGTTAATGTACAAAGCCAAAATACCCGAAATTATCAAACTAATCAGATGTAATCAAACAGTCAACGTCTTATGAGTAAATGTTTACACTATATTCGAATGATATCCAAGTTTTTAAGCAGAAGTTTCTGATCAATATGAAAATACTTACTGAAGCCATAACATGGTATATAAATGAACATCAAATATACAACTATCTCGAGAGACAACTATGTATAAACTAATCAGCAAATTTGTTTTAACCTAACACTAGTAAAATGTTTTAGATAAAGTCAAGGAGTCGGCCACACCAGAACCCTAATAAGTTACAGCACTTATCAGCTAAAGCGGACAGTTTTTCGGACTAATGAGGCTAACACCCCAATATGATGTAACCAAAGCAAAAATCAGTAGTCCCACGGTCACTTATATCTACAATAAAAACCACAAGAGAGAGAAAATAAACCCTTAATACCCATGAAATATACAACAAAAAAACTAACAAGAAACTAATTACAGAACTTTTCAAAAGGTAAGCTCACGTTTTGTATCATACGATAATCAAAAACATTTCATTCACAACTTACCCAGTGACAAATATAAAATCGCTGTCAAGATGTAATAACACATTGGTTACAGCCTGCATCAATTCGCCGGTGAGATGATTGCAGAGTGATCACTAAAAGGGTCGGACTCTGACTGTTTCGAAGTGAATCCTCTGAAGGTTCGTTCCCTGTTCGGCTCACTCGCTGAATCTTGTTGGATCATGTGCGGCCGAGTCTTGTCAAGCTGCTATATCTTTCTTCGGTATTTTGCAATCATTGTACAACTTTTTTTCGATATCAACACACAGATGGGAAATTTTGATACCGAAACTGAAGTCAAATTCAACAGTCGTGAGTCTTTCTCAGACAAGATGGTCTGGTCGAACTAACGCCTGCCGAACTCTATATTGCTCCTGGGATGAGATCATGGCAGCTCCTCAGATGATCGCAGATGATACAAGAGAAAAACTATCTACGCGCAATGAGGCTTTAGATATTCTTAATTCACTAGACTCCATGGAAACTTGCTTTCTGGCCCTTCTCTGGGATGCCATCCTGGAAAGGTTCAATAAAGTGAGCAATTCTCTGAAAACGATAAACATTGACCTGTGTACGATCGCTCAACTTTACCTTGGTGACATACCTAGAAGAGCCCGGTTATTTTGATCAATATGAGGCGAAAGCTGTTAAGAAATCCGGTGAAAATAGCGATGCTTACTATATGCGCAGGAAGCGTGAAGTCCAGTTCAACGAAGTTAAGAAAAATGAGACTGATCTTTCGGACAGGGACAAATTCAGAGTAACCATAGACAGGCTGATTTCAGAACTACGTAGCCGCGGATTAGCTTATGAAGAGTTGAGTAAAAAGTTCGACTTTTTTACGAAACTACATCGTATGGAGTCTTAAGACATTCATGAACGAGCCACAAATCTTGCAGCTGTCTATCCGAGAGATTTGGATCGGACTTTGGAAAATTAGTGTCTGCACCTGAGAGCTCATCTGTCATTGGATGATATTACAGAGTTCTCGTCACCATTGAAGCTTTATAAATAGGGTTTTTGGACATTCATCGCAACGTAGGAGTTGCGCTCAGAATGCTTCTTTGTACACCATCATCAAACAGTTCGGCAGAAAGATCGTTTTCAGCGCTAAAGAGGGTAGAGAATTACTTAACCCATAGAAGAAAAGAAGTGAAATTCACTCTCTGTAATGTACATAGAGTCAGAAATAATGCAATGTATAGACTAGGATGACGCCATCCGTTCTTTTGCACTGACGAAAGTTCGCCGAATGATTCTTTCAAGGATAGGTTCAACAAAGTGAGCAAGTCTCTGCAGTTGATAAACATTGACCTGGGTACGATCGCTGTACTTTACCTGTCCTTGGTAACATACCATTTATAAAATATTTTTGATTTTTTCTCTTTATTATGATCATTTATAGCAATTAAAGTTGATTAAAAATTATATTTTCTGTACTAGTGCATTTTGCTACTCACTTAGAGAAAGCGAGAATATAATTTTAGTAACTGCAGAGGAAATTAAGTATAATATAAACCCAAGAAAAGCTCCTACTTTCGATTTAATAACAGGTGAAATATTAAAGCTGGTTTTAAGAAAAGCAATCTTTAAGTTCACTGACATTATTTTGGAAGATTTAACATTTTTTCAATAAATTGTGGAATTATCGAGAACCAGTAAGTTTCATTTAAAACAGTGTATTAAAGATAATTAAAAATCAAGAATTACTAAATTCCCGTAATGTTGCCAACAGTTAAAAACAATAAAACTAACTAAACCGTGATTTGCCATTACAAACATAGATGGATGGCATTATAATAATATTTTATGTTGACCCAATTCAAAACTCGGACAGATTTGTTTAATTTGAAGATATTAACGATTTTGTTTTCGTTCTTATGCTTTATCGAGTTAATATCTTAATTTTTATTATTACAACAAAATCAACGCCATTTTGGAAGACTTTGAGAATTATTACCAAATATAAAATGAATAAATTCCTGTAGTCAATGTAATAAATATAATCAATAAATCAGATTTATTTTTATTCTAATTTTATTTATCTAAACAAATTTTATTATTGATCTCCTTGTACTGATTTTTGTCTTAATCAACACGTCAAATACGATTAGATTAAACTGATTTATTGACAAGAATTACACATTAATTTCACATTAGAACTTTTAATGGTCGCACACAAGCAGAAGAGACTACCTTAAGGTATTCGATACGAAGGTATAGGTATAATAATAACAATTATAAGATATAGACATTCATCTTTCTGAAATGATAAACGACTTTATGTAGCGAGATTAAGGAAATCTTGTACCACCGCGCCCATGGCGTCTGTTCGGTGCCATTGGTTAACAATGTAGTAATAAATAATAAGAGTATGGAATTTTGCTTGGGTTGTAAGGTAATTGAAACTCTGCTCTTGTAGGTGGCACTTACGGAAAAAGACGATTAGCAATGCATAACAAGTTTTAAAAGTTAAATTTTAAATCTATTGGAAATTTTGACATGTATTTAATTGCAAAAAGTATATGAATTTGCGTCCAAAAACTTATGCAACCTCATCTTTTTTTATCAATTAAAAATGCACCTTTTAAAATGTAGGAATTAACAAATTTGAAAACATGGGGAAATAAATTGCTAGGTACTTAAATCTATCAGGTCCAAATTTACATACTGGACAATACCTTCGTCGTACTTCTGCGACAATATTGAAGCTGATAGTGAAAAGGGAAAATTATATATGGACGTAAAGAGAATTGTTGAAAATACCCATCACAAAAAGTTGCTACGCCACTGGGCGAAAACGGATGACGGTAAGAGTTCTTAGACGCTAAATAGAAATTTTGTTGGAGAATGTTAATTCTGTGTATTTTATTACCATTGTAATAATCCATTGTAATATTTGGGGTCTACTTATATTCTTATTGTTGATAAAATTGTAAAACTCTTTTGACAATAATATGTTAAGAATAACAAGTTTATAGCTGTACTTGTTTAAACAGTTTCGTTAATTAGTCGCGTACCATTTGTATAAATTTATAGTTTCTATTGTACCTTTAAATTTGCTGGATTGTCAACTTCAATTGAAAGCCCTAAATATTTTAAATACCTAATCTTTATAGATTCACGACAATTGTCGTCTATTGTCAATATGTAACCATTGTGTATGCCGGCTTATTAATAACCAACCGGAGAAAAGACCTTTCTCCAATCATTACTAACATTAATGAAGTCACACCCTCTGATTTAAAGAATGGCTTCGGACGTAAGTTATATCTTTGCCTTTTAAATCTATTAAGTTAAGATCCTACATCTATACATCTAGTCAAAAGTATTCAATGCATCTTAGCAACTGTGTATTCAAATCAAATTAAGTTAAGTTTGTTATTTCTAAAATTGTTACCGGGTGTTGTGCAAGGGAAATAATTTGTTGTGTAAATAAAACTGAGTTTAATTCAACGTTAACGTATTCGAAGACCACGCGTAGGCAACCAGCCAAAATATAGAATACAGTCCATTAATAGCTCGACTAGTAAAATAGTCAAGCTGACAGAACACGACAGGAATGTACTAAGTCCCCTCCAATTCCGTACAAGTATCGAATTTGGAAAAAAGTTAGACTCCCGATCTAACACCTCCCTCACCAACAACCCCCCCCCCCCTCACCAACAACATAGATGGTTTGGGCTAGACAGTTTAGGCTCTAGATATGTTTCTATTGGAATCAACGTCGTCATGAAAAAAATACGTACCTCCTCCCCTAGCCTCCCAACTTAATTGATCTCCGACAACTAAAATCCACTTTTTCATTATTCGAGCTAGCAAAAAACTGAAAATTGCATTTGAAAGAGAAAACTCCGACCAGTGCATAGGGCCTATGAAAAATTGGGATTCATGAGCGAAAATATACCGGAAATAAGTAATTGGTTACCCCGAAAATTTTCTCTTACATCCAAATAGTTGGACATTCGTTGAGTGTATTCCAGGATTGAGTACTAAACATCTCTTTACAGGCTGTTCAGATTTTTCAAATTCTTTATTAGATCATTCAATGTGTAATATCGGGCTTATTTTAAATGGAACACCCTGTATTTTAATAATTAATAATAAGAATAAAAATAATAATATGTAGATGACCTATGCAGAAAATGCCACCTCCAGAAAGAAACAATCGAGCATATTACAAGTGGATGTAAAATTCTAGCTGGCTCAGAATACACAGCAAGACACAATGCAGCAGCAAAAGTAGTTCATCAAGCATTAGCCACAACTTATAAATTTGTAGAAAACACCGAGCCATACTACAAGTACACACCAGCTTCTATACTTGAAAACAAAGACTTTAAACTGTACTGGGATATTAATATTCAAACAGATAAAACAATACCTGCCAATAGACCAGATATCACTTTTCAGTTAAAGAAAGAAAAAATCACATACTTAATTAACATAGCTATTCACAGTGATACAAACATCCAAACGAAATATGATGAAAAAGTCGCTAAATACATAGACCTGGCAATGGAAATGAAAAGGATTTGGAAGCAGGAAAGAGTAACTATTATCCCTATTATTATGTAAGTGACTGGCCTTACACCAAAAACATTCAAATCACACCTGAAACAGCTAGAACTCGACACAAACATACAAAGAAACTTTCAGAAGGCAGTCATTTTAAAAACATGCCATATAGTCAGATCATTCCTCAATGCACAATAGTAACAATAGACTTTGCACTGACTTGGCGTAGCCCGTCAGTGCAATATAAAACCACAACTATGTGAGAAAAAAAGAATAATAATAATAATAAATATTCGCACAAGACGAACAACAAATGAAATCACTGTTACGCACAACGGAAAAATTCACACAGGACACACAAATGGATTTTAGTATCGATAAGTGTAAAATGCTACATATGTACAGAGGAAAACATAAACAACAAAACACAACAGAAACACTTAATGAGGAGATACTCCAAAACATGGACCCAGAAGATACATACAAATACCTAGGGTTTGAACAAAACGTAAATATTGACCACACTCAAATTAAGCAACAACTCAAAGAAAAGTTCAGACACAGATTGAAAATGATTCTCCAATCAAAACTTAATTCTAAAAATATCACAAAAGCCATTAATAGCTACGCGATCCCAGTATTGACCTACTCCTTTGGTATTATTAAATGGCCGATACGGATTTAGAAGAACTCAATCGCCTCTGTAGAACTGAACTCACAAAACAACGGAAATTACATCCCAACTCCTGTATCGAGAGAATAACAATGAATAGAAAGGAAGGTTGGAGAGGACTTATAGACATACAAATGGTACATCGCACTCAAAATGAAAAATTAAGATCGTACTTTCTAAACAACAACAACTCGCTACACCAAGCGATAGTCAAGGCAGACAAAGAGTATACACCACTTAATCTAGGAAGAAATGTAGTACACGAGGAACCACTAAACATCGCACAACGTAAAAAAGATACATGGGCAGGTAAAACTTTACATGGACAACACTACAAATTAATGCAAAATCCAGACATTGACACAAAACTCTCATATAAATGGTTACAAACCGGACTACTATTTCCAGAGACTGAGGGCCTTGTCCTTGCCATACAAGATAAAGTTATAGCTACTACAAATTATCAAAAATACATAATTAAGGAAAACATAGAGTCGGACCTATGTAGAAAATGTCATCAATTTCCAGAAACAATAGAACACATCACATGAGGGTGCAAACTCCTTGCAGGAACACAGTATACTGAGAGACATAACACAGCAGCAAAAATAATTTACCAAGAGGCCCTGAAACATAAATTAACCCAAACTGAAATACCATACTACAAATACACACCAGAAAAAGTTCTTGAAAATGACAAGTTTAAATTATACTGGGACAGAACCATACACACAGACAGAACAATTATTTGCAATAGACCAGACATAACCCTAATGGACAAGAATGAAAAACATACATATTTCATAGACATCGCAATACCAAATGACAATAATGTTATACAGAAAGAAACTGAAAATATTGAAAAATACACACCCTTAGCCGAGGAAATGAGAGAAGTTTGGAAACAGGATAAAATTTCAATAGTCCCAATAGTTATGTAGGTTACATGTATAACAGCTAAATCATTTGCACAACATTTAAAAACAATCGACCTTCAGCCTATAAATACTCACACAAACATACATAAAGCCGTTATACTACAGACAACCTCAATAGTAAGAACATTTTTGCAATAGAAAGAGGATGTGACTTGGCTTAGGCCCGTCACAAAATCTTAAATAATTACCGAACCAAGTTTCGAGCAACTAGCACAATAATAATAATAATAATATGGTTTATTATAGGCGCTCTGTGCTATCAACTACTTTCAAACGAACTTAATCATCTAATGACCATTGAATGCTTAAGCTCATTTCGTATCCTACAACTAATACACGTTCTGCTATTATTAAAATGCATGTTCACAATAACTATTTCCCATCTAATAATCAATACATTTTTAAATTTTTTATCTGTAATCCCTATTACCAGTTTACATAATTATTTATACCACAAAAAATCAATAGATTATAGGTATGCTCGAATAAACAGTAACAGTATACAAAGGAAAATATCTGCGCATCTAACGAAGGCAAATAATGGTTAAAGAAGAAATTAAAAGGTGCGAAGACTGAAGAGAACTAAGACATTTGTTTGAACTAAGGCAAAACTAGTATGTTTCTGGTCAAGTTCCAAGATCATATGTCAATGTTATTTGAGCAAATATATAATAGTAGGGTCTTTTACACTACAAATATTTATAAAAAACGCATTTTACTGTGTATTTTATAATATAAACGTATCTTCATGCAAATTCTCTAGATAAAGAACAAACAAATATGTCGGATTAAAGTTTGATTGATTTCTAAATTTCACTGGCAAACATCGAGATATGACAATAATAAACTTATTGATAGTAAAAGTAATCCAGTTTATCGATAAGAAATATCGATAGTAGAACCTACATATTTAGATACGGTTTTTATTGTATCATAGATAACATTTAAATTATACCAATCAGTGAATAAAATATAGGTATATCTAAATTTTCTCAAATGTTTTCGATTAATCAAGGTCACCAACATTGAATTTAAAAACTCATTTACATCCAGCTCCCGCGTTGTCGGCAATATTTCCCTAAATATTGCAATGGCAGAATCGAAGGGAGAGTGTATTCACATTCTACCTGGAGGATTCGTTTTCACTTACTTCTCTCCTCCATTTGGGAAATTTGATAAGCGGAATGGACTGTATATTTTTATATGCTGGTTCAGTTTTGTACTGTTTATCAGACAACGATAAGTTTCTTTCTTTTTAAGCGCTGTGTGAAGGGATTCGATAATTTGAAGTCTTGCTCATGACGTAAGATCAGGATCGTGAGATGATGTTTGGAGGGTAACAATATTGGGTATTTTTGGCGAAAGGGCAAGTCAGAGTTGGATAATCGTTCACCTACTCTCAGGAATTGATTATCATCTAGAAACGGATTAACAGAAGCGATATGCTTGTTATGAACGGGTTTATCGAATTTGATAGATTTAATTTCCATAACAAACGAGATTGTCTGGATTTGTTTTATTATGAACGAATTAGATTGTTCTAGGTCTTTTGGACTCAGTAGACGAGTAACTTTTTCTCTATTTCTGAGATTATAGATGAATCGTAGAACGTAAGCAGTTGTTCGTTGCAACTTGTATAAAGAGGAACATTTGAAAACAAAACATTCTCAGAGGTTAGGCGACGGTCTAGTATTCAGGGAAAAGTGCTTCCTTTCTTCGGTAGGATTGGATATTGGTGAAAAAAAAATCAAAAGAATGTGAGACGGATTTTGGGTTGGAAAGAAAATAGGTGCTTGACTTACACAGATGAAATTAATTAGGTTGAAATTTTCCTCTGGAGGTTTTGGACAGATGATATGTGTCTCCAGGTTTCGTGTTCGTAGCAGTTTGAATAATGGAGACTCTATTACAAACAAAGGTGCTCCACTGGGTAGGAAGCCTTCAACCCAAAATAGTGCCACCTGAGAGTCTGACCGGAGGGAAGATTCATCTATAGTCAGTACAGGTTGGAGAACTGAGTGAATTCTAGTAAAAAGTGAGATAAGAGAGTCATGGAGCATAGTTCCAACTTAGGTAAGATGAGCGGTTTCTTTATGGGAGCTACTCTAGATTTAGCGGCTATCAAAGAGGACGTTAAAACAGTATCCGTAAGCCATGGTGCTGGCATCGCAAAATCCGTGCAATTCGTATTTTGTCGAAACATTAGACAGAAACTTGTTCCAGTTATGTAGGTACTATATCGGATTCGGTGATGGGTTAGTCTCATTCAATACCTTGGGACCACAGTTTTTACATGAGCAATTTTCCCTGTACCATTACAGGATTCACTAATCCTAAGGGATCATAGAACTGGGCGACGTGTGACAATATTTTACTCTTAGTGATAGGGGACATTTCTTGCAACTTAGGGAGAGATATCTGAAAATTATCAGAAATAGGCTGCCAGAGAAGATCTAGCACTTTACAAGGAAATTCATCAGGATTTAATTATTTAACAACTGGTTCACATTGAGAAGTATGGTTACATACATTTTCTGAGTTGGATCTCAGCTTGTGTAATTCGAAATGAGAAGGAGATAAAAGAGTAACCAGAGAATTGTATACAACGTTTAAGTCTTGTTCTGAGTCTGTTCCTGATAGAATATCATCTACATAGATTTGGAGCAGTATGGTTTGTTGAGCAAGTGGTAAGTCAGGTCGTCGTAGAGTTGCTTATTTGAGTACTCTGCAGGCCAGGAATGGGGCACTTTTCTGGCCAATTAGATGCATTGAATTTCGTCACTTGGATTGTCCCTCTACGAAATATTTTGGAGAGAACAATATTTGGGATTCATTGCCACCTGCCTATACATCTTTACAATGTCTGCTGTCAATGCATATTTAAAGAGCCATAACTCGGGTTGTACGGAGGGCCCTCGTAAACTGATATCTTTAAGAGAAAGACCACAAGTAGTGGTCGAAGAAAAGTCAAACACTATTCTAGTTTTTGTGCTAGAACTTTGTTACCTCACAACACATAAGTGTGGGGCTAAGTATTTTTTTTACATTGAAGCGTTGTGCAGAAAAAGAGGTATAAGTCGAGCATGGCTTAAGAGTAAGTACTCATCAAGTACTGCTTTGTACTCTTTTTTGAGTTGTGGGATAGAATACTAGTCTATTTTTTTAATAAAAAATAATCGGGAACTTATAAAAAAATGTATATGTAAAAATTGACTGACAACTAACTATTCCCGAATCAGTTAGAAAAATATGTTTCGGATATGAGAGAAGGGGATAAGGTGAAGGCATGCAAGTTCGAAAACAAATGTTTTGTTTTCGAACACTGCCCTTCTGCCCTACCACACACTTCTCAGCATTCGCGCTGTCTTCTTGCGGCAGGGCAGAATGTAAACACGCCCTGCCGCTCTTGTGACTTACGCTAAAGAAACTGTTCTTTTGGGGGGTGTAGGGCAGCGCAAGTGGCCGCGGCATAATCGTGCAATTCAACCAATATTTAACCAAGAAGCCCAGTCAAATTAGTCAAAGAAAGAGATCAAGCTCGGAAAGAGAGGGGAAAAGCTGGTAATTGGTAGAAACCGGTGGAGTAACTACGGGGGGATGAGGGGGATAGAACCCCCAGAACCCTAAAAATGAAAAGATCTAATACATAATCACAGCAAACGTATGCTTTATTGAAATGTACTAAGAGCTGTAGGCTACAATTTTATAAGAAAAACAAAGTAAAAATGCAATTTTAGGGGCTCAAAATTTGAAAAAATGTCTGATACGCAGACTCCCGGTAGTTCATCCACCTCCAGCGCTTCATCCTAGTTACACCACTGGTAGAAACCTTTGTTTTGTGTCGGCTATTAAAGGTGAAAGTCCACAAAAATAAGTTTTTTCTACGACTATTATAAAATTTCTATATACCAATTTATTGTAGCATTAATAACATTTCTTTTGTCCAATTTATTTAAATAACCTTATTTTTTGTATAACAATCATTTATTTTGATGGTATTTACCATAAACTTAATGAAATGAAATTACGTACCATTAGGTTATTTGAAATATAAATTATCCTGCAAAATCAAAAATCATCTTCCATTATCCAACACGAATATAAACTCTGCTTCACTGCATCACCCTATACACTCACTATTATATGATAAACTCCAACTACAATCCAAATTAAACTAAAACACTAAAAACCGTCGAAAACTAAAGATAACCTCGCAAATAAAGTCCGAAACGTCGTTTTTTTCGACTTTGTCGAAACAACATATCAATCTCTACTGTCCTACATAATATAATATAGCGAACGTATGTGGAAATATAATATTAAGGGAGTTGGTTATCGGAAATATTGTTGCTTATCGGATTTGAAATTGTTGATAAATTTTATTGGGATTCGGTATTAACGGTGTGCGATGATGTGCCGCAGCTAATAGAAGCTATAGAAGCTAAATTTCAACAAAATGACAATTATAAACTGGCTAAACATTTGCGCTCGTGCAGAGAAAATTGAAGAAGAATATATTGAAAGAGAGCACGTTATGGATGAGGTGCAAGAATTAATAATAAATGTAGAACAAACCAGTGAGAGGGAATTAGAACTGTCTGACAATGAAACATAATACGATCATTTAGGTTGCCAACCATTATAATAATTTAATTACAAATGCCGTATTAATAGAATTATTTCATTTTATTATTTATTTTTATTATTCTTATTCTAAACCAATTTTCATTCAAACACTGTGAACTTTGACTAGACTATTACAGCTGAACTAATTGAGCATCAGTTGAGGCTATGTTTTCGGTTCTCACTTTCGGGCTTAACCGACACTTAGGTATTTTCAATGTCATAGACGTTGAGCAAATCAAACTACTCTAGTGCCAGACTTAACAGTATAATCGATTTACACAGTAAAAGAAAACATATAAATGTACCATTAAAACCACAAAGAATGGCTCGATTAAAATAAGAAAAAAAAATTCTGGAACGCTACCGTATACCGCATCCTCGTCCTGGTAAAGTCAATATCCTCGATTTACCGAACCAAACGTAAGTGGTAGCCGCTTATTAGGTAATAGCTGTTAATAGTACGACTTCCACTTTTTGCGTCGTACTGTTACGTTTGCGGTTGTTCCGACATCAATGCCATGCAGTCTACCTCGCCCTCCGATGAAGGACGTACCAGTGGAGTACCACGAATTCTTTTAATATCAAAAAAAATTACAAAACTATAGTTTCATCACTGATACTAAAGGTACCATAAAACGGGGTTACTTTGCTCCATTTGTAAGAGCAAAAATAGAAAATGTTCTAAAAAATGCAAATATAATTTTGATTTTCGCATGAGGTATAAATAAAAGGTCGTTATTTAAAAAATTTACCTGGAAATTTTTTTATTTATTATTAAAAAGTGCGGTAAAATCTACCAATGGAAGGGGTTACTTTGCTACAGGTGAAAAATTGTATTACAACTTGTACTATATGTTACCTGGAGCAATGTCTCCCAGCGCATTAGATAGACTTTGCTCCAAAATATAATTCTGCTGTATAAAATTTATCAAAAACATATTTTAAGTATTTTTTATTTCAAATAAAATACATTTACATTCTAAAACAGCAAAAAAAGTATTTTTTTCTTAAAGATTTATAAGGAACTTAAGTACTAATTAATAAAATTAACAAAAACACCGGTTAAAGTAGCAAACTCTCAAATTAGGTCCTTATGGGAATCTACTAAGTAGGTAGTACCTACTAGTTATGAAAAAAAGCGATTAATTCGGGAACAACAAATGCGACTCGTTTAGAAAATTGTTGAGGTGGATCTATAGAACCTAGAACGTGATTCCAAGAGTAAGGCATTACATCTGGTTTAGACGGCCATTTCCACATTTTTAATGGAGCTAATAGTGACTTTATTTTCACCATAGGCCACAGTTTTGTCAGGATATAACAATCGCTGATATTGAAACACTATAAAACTTCCTACATTCCGAATTCGCTTTTAAACTGAGAAGCATTACTTTTAGTTGATTTGCCCTCTACATAGTCTAAGAATTCCTCTTCTTTTTCTTCTTCTTTAACAATCTCATCGAAATCAACGTCGTCTGAAGAATAATCGTCAAATACAATTTCCTTGCTTTTCTATCCAGATGTAGAAGGTTCTTCTTCTATTATTTGCTCTTCAAGCATGTCTGTTTCCGTTTCGCCATCATTTTGGATAATGTCACCACATACACTTTTTCCGACAGGAATGGTTTCTTCTTACGGGGTTTAACGATATTTGTTAATTCTCTTCGTTGACTTTCAAGTTTTTATAGAAACGAGCTTTGAATATAATCTACGCTGCAAGTAGTTTTTGGAATGCTGTTTAGGACTTCTTCTCCGTTAAAGGGAACTATGCCATATTTTCGAAAACCAGCAATTAAATTATCTTTGTTGTTTGGTTCCATAATTTTCAGCATTTTTGACAAGAGTGGAGGAAAGTGTTGCTTTTGGATGTTTGTATTGTGAATGCCTTTATCGGTATCCTTCCACTCCGAAAGCACTTGCCTCCATGCAATTTTCAGTGGTCTGTAAAAGCCACATCTAGTGGCTGTGTAAGATGAGTGCTGTTTGGAGGCAAACAAATTAATGTTATTTGATTTTCCTGGCATAGCTTTAGTGCTTCCATGGTAATATGTGACCACAGATTGTCACACAATATAACTTTTTTTTATTGATGCCGCATATTACCTTTTTAAAGCACGCGTCAGCGTGTTTAAATCGAACTTTCAAACACGCGCGTTTTTTAAAGTCCCCATGGTAACAACAACAACAACTTGAGAAACGTAAGTATCAATGACAACTTTTTTTATTAGTTTTTAAATTGTATATTATCATTGGGAACCAATGTCTTATTAGGTTTTTTCTGCAAAATGTATTTATATATTCATATATACATTGTTTCCCTTTAAATATAAATAAAGAAACTTTTTGATTATTGATCTGACCGTAACGTCAACTAAAAATAAATACTATTTGACGTTCGTGCTCGAAAAATCGCGCGTGTTTGCCTTCAATTTTTTTCAGGCGTGGTATTATCTGGCATTCTAGCCAATCACTAAATATTAACGCATCAAACCAACCGGAACAACTCGAATAATACCGGCATCCCTTGGGACCGTTTCCGGTCCATGTATTCCACATCTTCATGGCTCGATATACTACATATGGGGGAAATAGCTCTCCAGATGAACTTCCGGAAAACATGACTGATTGACTTGATGTTTTTGATGCATTTCGAATTAGTTCTGGATATTTTGACCCTTTTTTGACGATTACTCTTTTTTTCCCCGGGTCATCGCTCAAATTCGTCTCATCAAAATTCCAAATGTTTGATGGTGGGACGTCTTTCAGCTCTTTGGATAAATTTTCAAAAAAAAATTAATCATTTGTTCATCCACAGCGGCTCTTGTTCGTTTAACATTTTCGGCGAAACGTTGTGAGAGTACAGGGTTTCTAATTAAAAAAAAACTTTTTATCCAATCTTTGTCAGGCAAGTTATTTTTAAACGATTATACTTCTCCCCCACATTTGCATAAATAATTTTTTATAACATGTCGCAGTTCCATGCTATTTACAGGCAACCCATATTCCCCTAAAGATATAGTACACTGGGAAATATTTTCTTCTTCATCGGTAGTAAATATGGTGGCCTGGTTTTCTAGTGTATCGACCTTTCAATTTATTAAGGATCGTTCGTTTAGGAATTTTCTATATTAATTGAGCTTTTCGGAGCAAAATAGTTCCATTTTTTATTTCGTTTAAACATTCTTGTAATTGTTCTTTCGTATAGTCAGCGTATCTTCGCGTTTCCAGTTTTCTCACGCATTTTCTAGGCATAACTACAACAAAAAAAAAGATAATCACATTAAAAGTATACTTTGATCCAGCGGAAAGTCACCTCAAAATTAAAAATGGGTATACTCTCGGCTCCGGAGCAAAGTCTCCCCAAAATAACACATTTTTGCAGGTTAGGACAAAAAAAACATTCTTGTTGTTAATCGTTTAATTTAAGAAACAAATAATGCTAAACAACTAACGGATATAATCAACTCGTAGACAAAAACTTACCTAAAAATTAGCACTAATAACAGTTGCACAAACCAAATTTTCAAGGTAAAAAAACGCGCCAATTTTCTTGCCTGTCTTCACGTTGAGATTAAGAATGTAAATAAACTCAGAAATGACGACCTGGCATCAGTTACAAGTTTATAGGCAACATTAAATACAGCAGTGTTGATTTGGTCACATATATTAAGAGTCAAGAAATAGAAGCCAATTAATCTCTTTTCTCATATTGGGCAAAGTCCACCCTTAAGGGGCAAAGTAACCCCTCTTTACGGTACTACCATCTCCAATTTAAATATTAGCCAGCGGCGATGTAAAAAAAATATTTTTTAAAAAACGTTCTAATTTTTTTTAATATTTTTGTAATAATAATAAAGTATATTAAAAATGACTCACTCTAATAAATATAAAAATAGCTTCAATTGACGTTAGAAATACTGTATTATGGAGTTTTTTTATTCTTTTCAATTAAAACAAGGAAAAAAGTCCAATAATTATAATAATAAAAATATGTAATTAACTGTCTCGACCCTTACTTCGTGGAATCTACTCATATTAGTGTTTTAAATGAAATTCAATGTTTCTACATAAACTTGAACACACACAACATAGAATTCAATACTCTAAACATCATGAAACTGTAAGTACCTACATACCAACACACTTTGTACCACGATTTGAAAACCTTTCAGGCACTAATTTTACAGATAGTGAAATAGAATTTGTAAATAAAGGTTTAAAGTACAGCATACCACCAAAATTTACGAATAATATAAAACAAATTATAGCTACAGAGTCAGAAATAGCTTTAAAATCTAATTCAAATAATTTTCTTTATGAGAAATTAAACATTGCCAATTTGATCAAAAATATTGAACCTTCAATAGTTAAACGTCAAACAAAAAATGACATTACAGTTTTAAATGCAATAAAAAATAAAGTAAAAGATAATAACCTAACAGTTACAAAATCTGATAAGGGGAGCGCTACTGTGATATTGACAACTAATGATTATAATTCAAAGATATATAACTTTATAGAATCTAGCGATGTAAAAGTTCTTAGAGCAGACCCAACAAAAAAGTTTTCTAATAATGTAAGGGATATTGTTAATAATTCAAATTATCTTTTAAGTAATTACGAAAAGAGGTATATCATAAATAAGAATCCTCATTGTCCACAATTCTATGGAACCGTTAAATTACATAAAATAACGAAACCAATTAGACCTGTAGTTTCTTACGTTAATACTCCTAATAATATATTGGCAAAGAAGCTTAACAATATACTTAATAGTTACGGATATGCATCTAAATACTCAATTAGAAATTCAATAGAACTAATAAAAAAATTTAAAGCATTCAACTTACAAGATAACTCTAAGCTTATTTCATTTGACGTTAATAATATGTTCACTAAAATTCCTCCTAAAGAGTGTCTAATTCTTGTAAGAAAATTACTAGAAAATTACTGAAGCAATAAAAACTTATAAAACCATCACATATGCAGGAAATATTTCTAATAATATTTCAAAGCGACGAATACAACAATTTCTTTTAAAACAGAAAGTAACGTTAGTACAAAATTGTTAAATGTAAAAACAAAAATACCAAAATTAAAGAAATCAGGTATATATAAACTCAAATGTCCAGAATGTAATGCTGTCTATTTGGGTCAGACCCTTAGAAATTTTGAAATTCGATACAGTGTAGAAATTTTGAAATCCGATTCAGTGAACACTTATGGGCATACAGATTAAAACAACCAGATAAATCCCATCACGCAAAAAATCTACTTGACACCAATCATTCATCGACACCTAACACAGAACTAGAAGTACTACATATTTGTGATAAGAAACAAGAACTCGATCTCCTTGAAGAGCTGGAAATTAGAAGACACTTAAGAAACCCACAATACGAAGTCGTCAATGAACAGATAAATCTAGGGAGTTCTCCACTATTAAAGTGTCTTCATAAGTGATAATCGTAAAGATCAGCAGATATAGTTTTCCTGGTTTTCTATATCATTGCACAGTTATAATGATCTTAATTGGAAAAATGATATCCAGATATCACCACAGGGCTAATAATACCTAAGCTTCAATATTTGTAATATCACATCTTCTTTTTTCTATTAAGATATATTACGTCAATCACAAGGTAGGTCACTTCTTGGTCTAGCCAAAAATAACTGCTAAACATCAGGTAGGCATCAAATGAAATGTAACTTCTGTCATTCTGACGATAATATTCAGTTTTCTAAACAATTGTCATTTTTTTAGAATTTTCAACAATTCTCATTATATTATGGAATAAGTTAGAAACAATGAGTTTCATTTAAAACACTAATAAAAATATGTATTAAAAATTAATATTTCAATTGCCGAATGTGCATTTTACGTTAAAAAATGTGGAAAACGTGAAATGGCCTTAGATTTACTTTTTGTAAAATGTCAGTTGTCAAAACTGAATGAAAAGGAGCATAACGCGACACTGTTAGTTTGTTTTCATATTATTTTACAAGTTGGAACAATTCAAGCTGCCTTAAAAAACGAGATATATATGAAAGTGAAAATTCTCTCTTTTTGGAAATATGAAATGGATAGAAGTTACAACATTTCTTTTAATTTTTTCATGAAAGTTCGTGTCAATTGAACAACTGCCAAGAGCTCTAGGGTTTCTATCTAAAAGTAAAAGCTATCATACAATACCGCATCACTGAAATGATTGAGATCAGCTCTTCTGTTTAAACAATTCTCAGTTTGTTAAATAAATATTATTTCCATGGAGCCTCGTAGCATTTAGTTTGGATTTGATGAGTATAGTCGTTTTGGGCCAATACATTATTTATTAAGTCCAAAGACATGTCAAAATATTTTAAAATAACAGTGACGTTGCCTTTGTCAGATCTAGTGACGATAAGACCAGGATAATGTTTGATGAATTGTTTTGTATATGAATATAAGTTTGCCTTGACTTGTCTAGACGCCTGAACATAATTGGTGTTATAGTAGAACTTCTTATAATAGGATTAGCAATATTGGAGGTAATAGAATAATATATATTTTTAATTTGAAAATTATATTTTCCTACTATGGGTTCTTCGGTCCAAGAACTTTAGTACATCCTCCGCAATAAAAACGTTGGATACATTCTTCATCCTGGTTGTGAATGTAATTTATCATTCATTTCCCTTTTCATAATATTTTCCAAGTTTTTCAATTACTATTTTTAATTTTATGAAAATTTCGCAAAAATATGCTTACTTGCTAAATCAACACACTCTCTGTTTAGCAACCCCAATGGTTTTTTCAGTTTTGGAATTTATGATGTATATCAATTTCAAAATTTTTGTTCCTAATGTTCTCGGTTCGTTTTCGAAAGTGGTATCCTACCTTTTAGTAATAGGATTTGTTGAGTGTCTAATATGTTCCGGTATAATTCCCAAGGTTCTACATCTTAAAAAAAACATTTACGGTTATACCTACTCTTTGACTATTTTCATTTTTGTAAGTAACCATTGTTTCATTGTGGTTAAATTTTGAAATTAATTCCAAAACTGGATAAACTATTGGGGTTGCTAAAAAGGTAGATAAGGTGAAGTATTGATACACAAAGTCCATTAAAAAGAATATTTTTTATGTATCCCATGACAAACGACACACCACTGTATAGATTTTTTCTCTATATCTCTAAGTTATAAAAATTAACACTGTATATTGAAAACAGGTTTATGTCATTGTGAGCATTATAAAAGGTATCTTCAAACTTTATTTTGTATTTAAATGATATTTAAGTAATAAGTTCTAGATTTCACATGATTATTTTTCAAATCCAGTATTAAAATTGTTGGGAAATATATTTATATATTGATTGCGCTATCTATTTGCGGGAGGTCAAACTAAAGCTCAGCGGAAGGAAATTCGCTTACAGTTAACTTCTAAATTCATCTGCTGAAGTTATTCAGTCGTCCGCCATATTTAGTCAATTTTACTATACCTACAGAAATTGAGTATTAAAATGGTTATTCAAAAGACAGAACAAAAACTATAAAAATGTGATTGTGATTGAATAATTAATTGATAACATAAAAAACTTGACACATTTATATGGTATTCTGATGTTAATTACTTTCACATTTTTTTTGTTTTGTGTACAATTCGTCAGTAGTTTGGAAAGAATTAATGTTTTCATATTTTTTAATACCTAATCAAACAAAAAAAATGTTTCATTCAACATAAAATAAAAGTAGAACCAGTTTAGATACATTTTAACTTTATTTTTTTAAATTTTATTGACTAATACTTTAGATTCAACAGGCAGGAAGCTATTTATAGTCTACACGACTATTATCTGTTATCACGACTCTCATTAGAAGAAGAGTTTGAATTTCGAAAAAGAATATTCCTACTTATTTATGTACTGACAATAAATTATTTCGTTAGAAAAACTATGGTTCCTCTAAATACTTTCTAATTTTATTCCTGTCTCATTAAAATTCTGGCAGTGGTGTTACTAGGAAGACGTTTTTTTAGGGAGGGGAAAGGGATGAACTATCGTGAGTCTGTCCCCCCGGCATTTTTTTGAAATTTTAAGCCCTTAAAACTCCATATTAGCTTTGTTTTTCTTATAAAATTCTAGCATACAGTTCCTAGCTTTCAATATATTATACATTTCAATCAAGTAGGCCTACTGTGATTATATATATATATATATATATATATATATATATATATATATATATATATATATATATATATATATTATAGTGGATATGTTTCTATTTTAATATTTATACTTATATGATTTAACTTTATTTACCCGTTTTTACCTTCGGCTAGCCCTATATAATTATATGAAAATTTTTAATTGTTTAAATTTTATACTGTAGTCGGAAGCATGAGACTTCTCTCTTTGAGTCCTGGACACCTATTAGAAAAAATTTTTACATATATGAACATTTACTTATTATGATTTCGTGATAGGATAATCGAATGAATGATTTAAACCATGTTCGTGAAAAGTGTTATGGACATTGACTGGAATAAAAAAAAAATACCAACACTTAAATAAAAATATTTTAATAAATTGTTGATGAAATCTTCAAAATTTTACACACACAAATATTCCTGAACCTCCTCTGTATTCTTTGATCGTCATGCGCACTGAACGCTTATAGTAGCTGCTTCGGCGCAACGGAGCAACTCTTCCGGTACAACGTTTCTCGTCGTCACAAAATTATAGTATGCAGTTAACATGGAGGATGCAAACGTTTCACAGTTCAATGTGCATCAATTTAGTGCATTTAGAATCATATGGTTGAAAACTTATATTAAACAGTTACATATATAATTCAAGTTGTGAATTAAGTGTGTGTTTGATAGTTATAAGAATAGGTTAGCATGCAAAGCGGAAATTAAGATTGGAAAAGCATTTATGAGTAGTGTGAACTTTGATTATTTTACAAACGAAAAACTTTTTACAAGTAAGTACATATTTAATATCTAAAATTATTGTTGCAGAAAATTAGAGTTCTTTAATTATCCATGGATAAAATTTGGTATTAATTATTTTAAAGTTTCTTTGGCCAATTTTAGATTATTCAAATTTAAATGTTCAAATTAATTTCAAAAGTTCACTTTTTCTTTGTTTGTTTGGAATTCCAAATTAAAAAAACTCAAATAACACAGACCTTATATTCCATTCTCGGCGTGGTGGACCTGCAACATCTCGTCTCTTTTCTTAGGTATTCCTTACCCAAGAAATACTCGTTCGGCACGTTTCACTTTTTCACAGGGGTTAATCGACATTAATATCATGAATTTTTTATTGATTTAGATTTAAAATTATAACTTTTACTTTAAAGTTTTTACAAAAAACCTTCTCAGAAAATTACATCCCAGTTCCTCATTCCCCAACTAACTCTCGACTTTTTTTTTTTTAAAAAATCAACAACATTTTTACAATCTCTAAAACACAGCCTCCTAATCTGTTATTTTATTCAACAATTGTCAATGATAATGTTTTTTTATAGAAATACTGAATTCTTCAATTAAAATAGTCTTGGAGAGTGAAATCACTTGTATAAATGGTTTAACAATATCTTATAGAATATATAAATAGTCTTTCACATGTATTACAATGGTTTCAATCCTTGTAATTCCTTTTTTTTTTAGTAAATTTGTTTACAATTAATATACAATTTCTACAATCTAAATTTATGATTTATATATATGGAACTGTTTATTTTTTAATTCTTTAATTTGCACTAATTTCGCTTTATATAAACTCTAACTTAATTTCAAATTTACATTCTCTGTTTTATATTAACTTCCAACTCATTGAATTTAGGTTGGCAATATTATAACTAGATTCAATCACTTCCTTCATTGATTTTGATTTGATAACTAGATTTCTATGACATACAATATGGCTCTTATTCCGAATGTCATATTTCATACAGTTTTATTTTTATAAATTACTTTTTTCAAATTGCAACTTTTTATTGTATTTGCATATCGTTAATAAATTAGTGATTTGATTATTAATTCTTATTATTTTAGGTCTTGAACAAATTAACATCCTTTTCCCGATTCAAGTGTGGACATAGCAGCGTTCAGATTGATTTTAATGAAAATTGTTGACATTGACTTGACCTTAGGATTTATTTGTGAAGGTAACATTTTCTTAAGAATTAATTTCTATATTATCATTACCATTCTATTCCTTATCCTTAATCCATTTCTTAAATTGATGTACTCAATATTTTATAATACATTTGCTTAAGTCATTCATTCGTTTTATGTTAAATTTTGTTCTTAATTAGGTAGTGTCTAATGATACACCATACGTATATACAAAAAAATTCCTTTTTAATTCAATCTAATATATGAATATTTATCTATACTAGAGGACTGGCTTAATATATATATATATATATATATATTTTATTTATACGCTTCTGGGTGGGGGTTTCTGGTATTATCTCAATAGGTAAGTGTCGTGTGAGAAACCATTTGTTAGCCTACATAACCTTAAAATTGACTTGTTTTACGTATCCAATTTGAATTTTTCCACATGGGAAGGTATAAGGACCGTCAGTTTGTCATCAATAAAAATTAAAGAAGTAACAGTACACTGGGTACCGTGGTTATTTTTTAATTTTATAGTAGACAGGCATGTAAGGTACTTAGCATAAAACAATTCATGAAGTGCGTGATAGCGTACCACGCCAATTCATATTGAATTTAATCCTCAGTTATACCCATGAACTTCCTTATTGGTGTCGCTATTTAATGGTCACTTTTGTATGACTGTTCCTTCTCGGGGAAGGTTAAATGTTTCTTACCTTAGACTATTAATGTGTTTAATAGTCGAAGTTTCTTACAGATGAAAAGTAATATACGAGGAACATCGATAAAGTATTGGTTTTATTATGAAAGGCCTAATAATTTTTCTTAAATATATAAAGTGAAAGTAAATTAAATATATGGAAATCTGCAGAGAAACCCGCGTATATAGTGGTGAACAAATACCAAATTATTCAAAAAGTAATTAAAATAGAGGACGTTTCGCGAATATATAGTATCATTTTTCAGCCAATAACCCCAGTTGAAATTTACATTCGAATTTTTTAATTGCCGAAAACAAATTTATTGGTCATTTACCCGCATTTGGTATTCACTTTGGTCGTATTGTAATTTTTTTTAATTAACATTCATTGGGAGGAGCAGGAGGAGGAGCAAATAAGAATAAACGACATCAGTTGTTTAACAAATAATGACTTTATTCTTACGTCGTTCGATAGAGGAAATAAGCATCTTAATATCTGAACATATTTGGTTTCTTCAATTTCATATTGGTTGAAAATATACAGGGTTAAAGTTGGAGTAAAAATTTTTATGAAAAATTACCTTAAAAAATGTATAGTACCTACGTCAATGGAATTGAAAAACTGAAATTGGTGAAAATCAAGATAGGCGTGATACTATTATAAGAAAAATACAGCAGCTTCCCATCGATAATACAAACCGAGTTATAAAACAAGGTTGAACTTTTTAAAAGAATATCCTATTCCCTCTCGATTGAAAATCGAAATAGAAGTATTTTTCGATTTCGATGAAATTTTGCATTGGGGCGTTTTCTGATATGGGTACTCCAAAAAAATTGTCAATTGTTCGGGTAGAAAATTAAGAAAAATTTATGATAATGGGATTTTCCGGAAAACTATAGATACATCAAAAATAACATGTTTTTTGGACTCTCCGACATCAAATATAATATATAATACTATACAATTTTTCTCATACATTCCTAAAAACCCAAATTTTCAATTTCTGGTCAGAAACCGCACAATTTTAGAAACATTTTTGACATGCTACCATAAAAAATTCTGTATTTCGATAGAGGTAAAATACATCTTGTTTGGTTTATTCAGTTTCATATTTGTAGAAAAACTATAGGGTTAATGGTCAAGTAGGAATGATTGTGAAATTGGGTTTTCACTAGTTTCACTAGTTTATCAAAGAGATTTTTTTAGGCTTGGCTGGCATTTAATCGCATCAACACAGGGTGTTTTACTAACGTTGGTCAAATTCAAAGGGCAAAATATGTATTATTTTAAATGGAACACCCAATAATTTTTGATCTCAGTCGAAAGAGTCTCTTTTCTAAAAATGTATAGTTTTCTATCTTTTGTTGCATTAACAACATAGATATTCGAGGTTTCATGTAGTAGTACATTTTTAATTAGTAGTTTTATATGAACGTATTTTGATGCCTAAAATCAACTCATGCTGTGACCGTTTGACGCATAACAACAAAATCAGCACAAAGTCATATAAGTCGGTTTCGAAATGATCTATACCGTGAGTGAAAAAGCTCAAACTGTAATAATTTATGCAGAAACGAAATCAATAGTTCAAACAAGGAGGATATTCAGAAGGAAATTTATGAAAAATCCGCCGTCAGTGAATATAATTAAAAAATGGTATGTACAATTTATCGAAACTGGTTGCATTGCACACTTAAAAAAACCAAGAAATAATGATGGTCTTTTAAACAAGTTGATGTCAATTAATGAAGTGCTACATGATAACGATCATAAAATTTCAATTAGAAGAATTTCTGGAATTTTAGAGCTTAGCAAGAGCGACGTTCAAAGATGTATAAAAATTTTAAAACTAACTCCATACAAAACTCATACTTATCAAAAATTGTACGAGTCAGATTATGAAAAACGAGTAATAGTATGTGAGATTTTACTTGGCTTATTAAGAAACGAACCCAATTCATTATTAATTATGTCTGATGAAGCAACGTTTCACATTAATGGCATGTGTAACAAACATAATTGTAGAATATGGGGTTCTCACAAACCAATTTCTTTTAATGAATTTCAGAGAGATAGTCCAAAAGTAAACGTTTTTTTTTAGTTACGAGGGGGTTAGGGTTCAGGTGCCCAAATTGTTGCCGCTCAGCCATTGATTGGCTTATTGTGCACCCCCACTCACAGGTATTAAGCAGAGTCCCATCCTAAATTCTTAACGAACATCGAGATTCGTCGGACTATGTTTTCCTGCATTCCCTCCTGATTTGTGCCTAGGAAGATATCCAGACAGGAGGCTCGCCTTCTGCACAGGGCAGGGCAATCGAAGACCACGTGCTTTGCGGTTTCTTCTACTTCTCCACACATCCTGCAAATGTGATTTGTTATTTCAATACCCATTTTCACCAGGTGTGCGTTGAATATCCAGTGGCCAGTTACGAATCCTACCACTTTTCGCAATTATTTCCTACCCAGTCTAAAAGCATTTGCTGCGTAGGAACTCGATGGTCCTTTTAGCATTCTTTTGGACTGAGCATGTCCCGTGATTCTGTTCGAGCGCTTTTGGTATTCAAGCGACACCCAGTTGGAAACAGTTTTTCGTACGGCGCTGTATGAAACGCCGTATGCTGGTTCTGGTCCCATGAGAGTGATATGAGCTCCTTTCTTGGCACACTTATCAGCTCCCTCATTTCCAGCTACCCCTGTATGGCTTGGCAAGTAAGAATTACTCTATTGTCTTTTGCCAAGGTTTTCAAGGTATTGTGACAGTCCCACACTATCTTCGACGTATAGCTGTGCAGCTATTTCTGCTTGAAATACGGTCGTCATTTTGCCAAGGCAAACTCTTATGCTTTGCCTGGGTCTGATGCCGTAAACGCCTGCTCCTGTACCCGTTAGGGTCTTTGACCCGTCGGTGTACCAGGTGATATTGTTCAACATGCATTGAGGTTCTCCCTGGGCCCATTCGGATCTACCACTCAAGTTGACACGATATGGTATCTCAGTTTCCACGACCTTGGGCATTCTGTCAGGTGGCATTTCGATGATGTCGCACCTCATGCTGTCGTGTATTTTAGTATGTTTCATAGCATGGTGCTTGCAAGAGTTGCCATTGCACTGCATTCTGTATGCAGCCATTTTAGCCTCCCCCTGTATATAGAGATCTAATGGTGAGATGTTTAGCAGTATTTCCAATGCTGCGGTTGAGATGCCCTTCATGGCGCCTGTAATGCTCAGACACGCAGCTCGCTGCACTTTAGAAAGCGTTTTGGCGGCTGTGCTTTGCTGAACTTTAGGCCACCATGCGATCGCACCATACACCATCATTGGTCTGATTACTCTGGTGTATAACCAGTTTATCATTGTCGGAGTTAGTCCCCAGGTGCACCCAATTGCTCGTCTCATCGTCATTAGCGTAATCTGAGAACGGCTTGTGATGCTCGCTAGATGGCTGTTCCAGGTTAACTTGTCATCTAACCGGATTCCTAGATATTTCGCCTCCCTGGCAACCTTTATCTGATTGCCGAAGAGTTTTGGCACACTAGTAATCTCTGCGATTCGCTGTTTTGTAAATGGTACCATGATGGTTTTCGAGGGATTGACAGACAATCCCTCCGCATCACACTATCTCTCCACTACGGACATTGCCCTCTGCATTAGTTCCAGGCAGATGCCCACGTGTTTTCCCCGGATTAGAATGATGATGTCGTCAGCATATCCTTGAGCATACCACCCCTGCTCGTTTAGTGAGACAAGAAGATCGTCGACTACCAGATTCCACAGCTTTGGTGACAGAACGCAGAGGGTCTTCCAGGTTTTGGTATGAATACCACTTTAGAGATTTCCCACACCGTAGGTATAACTCCTGTGGCTAGGCTTAGTCTGAACAGATTCACAAGTCTTGGAGTTATTATGTCGGCGCTTTTTTGGAGTAGTACAGGGTAAATTCCGTCCATTCCAGGCGCCTTGAAGGGATTGAAAGATTGAATAGCCCATGTCACAGACCCATATGTGACTATGGACTTTGCACAAGTCCAGCTATCACGAGTTGCCAGACCACGGGCAACTTGCCGTTCTTCTCTGACTTCGCTCGTTGCTTCGACTTGTATTTGGGTGGATCCCGGGAAGTGCGTACTGAGCATTACTGCCAGTGTCTCCTCCGGTCCATCCGTGACTGAGCCGTCTTCTTTGAGTACGGTCTCTGGAGTGTTAACTGGATTTTGAGCCATGACGTTTGGTGTGCATTATCTCGGCGAAAAATCTATGGTCCTTTTTTCTTTTCGGAACCAACAGTGACGGGTACTAATTACACGGATATGTTGGAAACTTTTTTTATCCGCAACTAGTTCAAGATGGAATAAGAGACGACGTTTACTTTCAACAAGACGGTGCACCACCGTATTATTCGTTAATAGCACGAGATTCATTAAAAACGTTTTTTTAATGATAAGTGGATAGGTCGAGCTGGACCAATTGAATGGGCACCGCGGTCTCCTGAATTAACTGTCCCAGATTATTTTCTCTGGGGATATGTAAAGGATAGGTGCTACACTCCTAAGCCTAACAATTTAGCAGAACTAAAAAATAATATCAGGAACATCATTGAAAACATTCCGCAAGAAATATTAGAAAATTAATTTGATTATTTTTTGACGTTTCTTAAAACCAATGAAATGCTTCTTTATTTGACACAAGGGTAAGTTTCAACCAATCATGTCATTATTATAGTGGGAATAAAGCTCTTGTGATTATTCTCGGGAATAATCACTGTTGCTTTTATTTGTCTAGCAAGTGTCAGATAGTTGTCAAAATAATTATCTAATTGTGTCAACGTTATATATAAAATGAGTGAACATCATCGGTTTAGTACCTTTTCTGATGAAGAAATAACGAATAAGATTATAGAAACTACTTCGAAAAATATTCTAATAAGTAATCAGTCTATATGGAGACAATTTAAGACCTTCACCAATTTGTGAATCAAAAAATAATCTAGTCAAATATAACTCGAGAATTCCATAAATTAGAAAATAATTTGACAGATTTTGTTCAAACTTGTTGCCATTTGGCAATAGCCACTCGAGCCCTGCGGGCTCTCGTGACTATTGCCTGGCAACAAGTTTTCAAAAAATCTGTCAAATTATTTTCAATTTATTCTCACTCTCTTGTTATATTACTACTGAAAATTTAAAATTTCGCTTACAGTTATGCATAAACGAAGAGGGTAGGCATATGTAGCATTTATTGTAACTATTTTGTTTTTCGTTCTTTATATGTATTGAATAATGTTATTATGTTTTCTTACTAAATAAACTGCTTGTCAGATTTGTTGGCAATTATTTACGTAATTAAAAATGCATACTACATGAAACCGACTTATGATATATTATACACCAAGGTGGTGAAGACTATTATTATCGACCGAGCACCATAATTATTTCGCGAGGGGTTTTACCCCGAGCGGAATAAGGTGCGTGGTTTATAAATGTCTTCACCACCGTGGTGTATATATATTTTTTCCACTACTAGCCAAATTTAAGACAAAAATCAAAAAATTTCTTATAAAAATCATGTACAATTTAATCACTCAGCAATAGAATACCATTATTCCTATAGTATATAATCACCAATGCTAAGTGCAACGAATTAACGAAACCAATTATACGATCATATCCAAAAATTTCACAAAACGTGGTTTATGTTTTACTTAGAACTTTGGACAATACCAGCGGTAGTGCGTTCCCTACACTTGGGTACAAAGTGAGCGTTCATAAAACATTTAACATATACTTCACCATAGAGAAAGTAATATATTATTTGTCTATGAACTTCACACTCTACACCACAGAGTTCACAAACGAACCACGAGAATCGACGAGAGTGCACTCCTAGTTCCCCGCTTGCTATCGGGGAGCTGATATGCGCAATTCGTATAATATGTACAATTCGTATGATATGTACAATGTACGCATGTTCTTGTTTATAGAGATTAAGGCTACGGTAATCGATATTCTGTAGGTCAAGGTTAGCTACCAGTTTCTATCAACATAAGATTTTCAAATTACACTGGTGATCATGTTGAAGGTAAAAACATTCCTCGATCCACCTTTTTTCTGCAATTAACGGAAAATTAACAACACATTTCAATGTCAAAATCAAATTTTGATAGTGTCGATCTACAAATAGTTCAAACTGATTTCTCCCTAGGCGTTTACTTCGTCGTCTGACTGACACTGACACTGTTCTCGCTCCTCACCTCAACCATATATTATGAACGCACTCCTTATGTCATCAGAAATTTTTGGTTGAGCGCGAATTTTAAACTAATAGCAGTTTTATTGAAATAATTTTTTCTTGTTAGATAATTTCAACCAGTAATTATGTTATATGTCTCCTGGGTATACAAAATTATGTTGCACTAGTTATTGTCAAGCTATTATCCCTGTGTTCGAATTTGATTTAAATACCAAATTCTCCTGTGATTTTTATTTTCAACTTCCCCGGTAGAACACAATTCACATATTCTGCCCAAAACATATAACGAAATATATCATTCCTTTCGCCATTTAATATTTCTTTACATCAACAAAAAATTCATTTTAACATTACTACCACATAAGAAATACAGATAAATATCGTCTTCTGAAATTCCAATGAATATTTCAAAGTACCCGACACCTTATCGCTTCATAAAAACCCTCTTCCAAACTCCGTTATCTGTATTTACCAAACCTTTTCAGGCCACAAAAAAATGTATCTGACCGTTACGTTTCAAATTCTTTTATCCCATTGGTCAAATCCTAATATTGTTCTCCTTCCTCGCAATCACGTTAACCGACATATAAATATGCATAAAACCTCAATTTTCGTCACTTCCCAGTCGTCACTCGTACACTTCTCAGTCAGCGTTCATACAAACTTCCCAGCCGGCATTCATACACTTCTCATTTATCCTTCATTCTCTCTCTTCACCATTTAACCGTCGTACATAATGGTGCTCATGTTATAAGAGCACCCGGCGTTGGTCCCGGTAAACCACATGTGTAATTAATCATTAATCATTCATTACACCAGCAGATTATGTGCTAAATAATCAAAGTGCAAAACGCGTATGATCCCGTGAGATTCTTAATTGTTTATGCAAAAGAACACGTTATAAAGTCATACAATATAGTAACATGAAAGTGAAATAATTGTTTAATTTCTTCATCCATCATAATCATACATCCTACAATATATAGTGAATAAAATATACGGTCCTTCGAGCTCAACATTGAACGATAAAACTTTCGATTCCATCTATTATCCCAAGTGCAAAAAGGGTTAATTAGAACATCCTGAATTCTCAAAACATTTGAATTTGTCCATTATTGACCTAGGTTAACAATAGAAAAAATTATTAACCACTAATAGAGAAATTTGACTTGTCAATTGGCTAGAAGACGCAATAACTGTCAACTTCACAGCTAGTAGTGGAAAAAATGATTTTGTTATTCGTCAAACGGTCACAGCATGAGTTGATTTTAGGGATCAAAATACGTTCATATAAAACTACTAATTAAAAATGTACTACTACATGAAACCTCGAATATCTTTATTGTTAATGAAACAAAATATAGAAAACTATACACTTTTGGAAAGGAGAATGATTGGCTCTTTCGAATGAGATCAAAAATTATAGGGTGTTCCTTTTAAAATAATACATATATTTTCCCCTTTGAATTTGACCAATATTAGTAAAACACCCTGTGTTGATGAGACGAAATGCCAGCCAAACCTAAAAAAATCTCTTTGATAAACTAGTGAAACTAGTGAAAATCCCATCTCTTTGGAGCAATTAATAAGCTGGGCATTTATGTTTAAAATCAGTCACTCTTATTTGGGACACCCTGTACTACCAAAACTGCCATCTACGGATGTTAATAAAACTTTGCGCCATGTACACGTCTCAAGTTACTCTAGAAAGAATGAAATTTCCATATAAGAAATAATTAAAGTACCTAATCAAATTTAAATCACAAAATTTTTTGAAATCACGTAAAATACGATGTCGGATATTAAATGTATCAAACATTTCTAATTGAAATGTAGAAAAATTTAGTTGTTTAATCTACAACTTATCAAATAGAAACAAAAAAAAAACTATAATAAATGTTCGAAGTGGGCACCTTGCACTTCTACACATTTCCGAGGTGTTCGGAGGATCTTTATTTGAACTTGAAAGGGCATTCCAAGATTCTGCCTTATAGCGTCACAATGGAAGTTTATTCTATCGATTATTTCGTTCCTTGTGTTTACCGGTGTTGCATACATCAAGCTTTTAAGCTTCTCCCCACTTCCTAAATGATCTTAATAACATTTTTCCTAATAGGTGGATTGGTCGGGGATGTCCATTTGCAAGGCCACCACATTCCCCTTAATTAAATACAATACGGCATCTACTCACTCCCGAATTTTTTGCATCAAGTCCCGGAATGTTTCTTGTATTTGAACTTTCAGCCATTAACTTTGTTTCAAAACTGAAATTTAAACACAACGACTTCCCTAAATCATTCGTTATTTTCAAGCTTCAATTTACAAACCGTTTAGATACTTTTAAAACCCTCCAATCCGCTTTGTCCTTGGATAAAATACAATCCTAATTCTCCTTACTCCGTTCTATAAACTTAGTTTAAAATCTCATCAACGACTCAAAATGCATTTAAGTCTTCCTAGCTAGAGGTAAGTGTATAAAATGCTTAATGCTTACCCGTTCGCAATACATAATTCACTTTTGATTAGAATAATTACCGTGTTAAGAATTAATCATCGAGCTATAGGATTTATAGTAGATCGCAAATGGCTGATTGCGAGTAGATTTTAACAAAAACATCGCTGAAGTGGGCAGATAATGGTTTTGTAACAGCATCCGTGAGTTTTACAATAACGAAAATATAGAGTAATAACGTCTATATATACTCCATTCAATTGACCTTTACCTTGACGTCATACCTAAGAACAACACTTTAATAAATCAGTGGAGGAAGGCAAATACAGGTTGTTGCAAAAAAACGACCACCACTGAAGACTGAAATTTTCAAAAAAAAAGATGTTTACTGAAACTGGAAAATTATAACATCAGAAAAATTGTGTTCTTGTCTCATACCTTCATATAATATATTCACCTGCAGAAAAAAGGAGAAATGTCCGTTATGTGAAAAATTCCATCACACCAGTTTGCACAACCATGTAAAATAAAAAAATCCCAATGGCGCAGGACCAATTGGACAGGCTTATTTCAGTAACATGTTTGTATAAAACCCAAAATAAAAAATTAGATACAAAAGTAATATAATGTTTTGAGATGTACAAAAAACCAAAGTAACATTCTGGCATCAAATCAAAAACAAAAAAATTAAAAAAATTTCTGGTAAATTTTGGAATTTTCTTAAATGAATGTTTTAATGTACGATTTAGAGAAAAGTGTTAAATACAAAAGATGTAGAACGTGTTAAGGTCTATGAAAAAGCTCAGTAACTTTTTTGCGTCAAATGAAAAACAAAAGGAAATACGATTTTTTTTCAACTTTGGCAGGCCGCCATTTTATTTTTACTCGGCCGATTTGGCTCATTAACGAACTCGTCCAAGATTTTGGCCCAATCGATTTTTGTAGCGAGTTTGGTTTCGATCCGTCAAAAAATGCGCCCTCTATCGTGCTTACAAATTCCGTTATAACACATACATATACAGGGTTGGGATAAAGTATGGAACCAAGTAAATATATTTTAAACGAAAAGAACGATATTTATGAAAATTTGCAGGTAAGTGCAATGGGAAAAAATGCATCTGATATACATTTTTTTGTTAATAATATACTTCCGGTTTAACCGGAAATGCCATCAACTTCTTTAATTTAAATGGGACACCCTATATATTTTGACAGATTTTGAAAGAGCTTGTTATTTTGAATTCATACATACTGAGTTTAGTGTAAAAAAAAATGTAAAAACGGGGAATAGCTCACTGTTAGTTGTACAACAGGTGTACATTTCATTATTTTAGAATAATGAGAAACAAAATTACTTCAAATGTTCAAAATGCTCGCCGCTAACTTGCTGGCAATAGGCCATCCTATTAACAAATTCTTGAGCCACTCTTTCCAAGACTTCTCCACGTATTAGTTCACATTAATCAATAATTCTTTGTCTCAATTCCTGTAAGTTTGTTGGTCGTCTAACGTAAACACGTGATTTTAGATAACCCCAAAGAAAAAAATCTAACGGGCTTAGATCCGGAGAACGAGCAGGCCACTCTATGAGTCCTCTACGTCCAATCCATCGATTTTGAAAATTCGCATCCAGAAAATCCCTAACCCGTCTATCATAGTGGGGAGGTGCTCCATCTTGTTGAAATCAAACATTTTGTGGTAATTGCCCATACTGTTGAAGTGCAGGAATAATTTCGTTATTCAGTAGATCCAAATACTTGCCACCATTCAAGTTTCCGTTAATAAAAAATAGGCCTATAAGCCTATTTTCGACAATTCCCATCCAAACATTTAACTTCTGTGGATGCTGGGTATGTGCTTCATGAATCCAATGAGGATCAATACCTTGAGTTATGGCGGTTAACTGTTCCATTTAAACAAAAAGTTGCTTCATCGGAAAAAACTATGTTAGAAGCAAAATTTTCGTCGACATTACAGATGTCCATTAGCCTTTCGCAAAATTCCAGCCGTCGGTCAAAATCATCGTCTGACAATTCTTGAACCAACTGTACCTTATACGGATGATACTTTTCACTTTTTAATATCTTTCCTACAGCACGTCGACTGATACCATGGTTTAGTGCTAAATTTGTGGTGGAAATTTGAGGTGATTCTTCTGAATCGATTGCAATATTTTGTTTAACAGTTTCGTTCGTTGCAGTCTGCGGTCTTCCAGGTTTTAGCAAATTTTTTACCATCCCAGTTGTATTAAAACATTGTAATGTTTGAGTTACTGTTGAGCGTGATATAGGATTTATCTCCGGATGCAAATTATTAAAAATATGACACACTTCTTCATGAGTTCTAACACGATCACCATAACTGATCATCTTTAAAATTTCAACACGCTCTTTTTCACTTAATTGGACCATTCTAAATTGTAAAATTTATTTCCGTCAATTAGAATTTGACACTTGGAGAACAAAAGTCGTACTAAACAGTACTCGTTTATTTATTACTATGCATACAAACAACAATTAGTTTATCTAAATAGTTTTATCTAATTTTGACATATAAGTGACATTTTTCAAAACTGACTTCCGTTAGCAAACGTCACATTTTTCGTAACCAGTTACATAATGAAAAATATTATGTCCTAACTGGTGATGAAAAATTAATTATATCACCAGTTAATAAAAACAAGAGAGAAAAAAAGGAAGTTTAATGTCATATTATAGAAAAATAACAACAACTAGAACTGAAGAGAACTACTAACAATAAGAACAACTAGAATAATTCACATTTTATTTTATGCATTATAAATATTTATGACTCATTTCGAACAGTTTGTTAGGTTAACCCCTGCAGAATTAGAAGTTGATGTAATTTCGTGATGCATAACTGATCTTGAACTTGAGGTGCTTGATTCACCAAGAGTATCAGTGGCAATCCTTTTCTTATTTTCTATTAATGGTAAAATAATAAAGAAAAGTCTGAAATTAATGTATAAAAGTATTGTCTTGTGTAATATTGGTTGCATAACTTGTAGGAATCAAAAAGTGCTGTTTTCAAATCAGAAATAAATTAAATTTTCTTTTTGTCAAACGGACTCACATAAAATAAATTAAATTTTCTTTTTGTCAAAATTAGATAAAATCTTGTATAAAACGTTATGAAATGCTTTATTGATATGTAAACTAAACTTTCTTCTTATCAAAATTAGATAAAATCTTGTATGAAATACGTTATGAAATGCTTGTTTGTGTAACTCGTGTCATTTTGCGGGACCTCGCTCGCCCCGCTACGCGAAGCTCGCTCGTCCCGCAAAAATTTCACTCGTTACACAAGATAATGCATTTCGTAACTGGTTACATAAATAGCTATTTTGCTCTAATGCAAAAAACTCAATGAGGTTGATTAAAGTGTATATTCCTCGTTCTTACAATTTTTTTTACACTAAACTCACTATGTATGAATTCAAAATAACAAGCTCTTTCAAAATCCGTAGAAATATATAGGGTGTCCCATTTAAATTAAAGAAGTTGATGGCATTTCCGGTTAAACCGGAAGTATATTATTAACAAAAAAATGTACATCAGATGCATTTTGTTCCATTGCACTTACCTGCAAATTTTCATAAATATCGTTCTTTTCGTTTAAAAGATATTTAGTTGGTTCCATACTTTATCCCAACCCTGTATATGAAAATCAATTTTCCTCGCCGGCTTTTGATAAGAAAAAAGCACTCGTGTTCGTTTGTCTGCGAAATGGTGTTAGATGTTGGCTTTTTTTAGTCATCTTGATGTGATTGTACTATTTTAAACCTTTGTTAGTTAACTGTTTCATATTTTAAATATCCGTAGTTTAGTTTTATACAACACAATGGAATCTAACCTCAACTCGGAGTATTCCTGATGATGAGGACAACCATCCTCGAAAGCTCGAAATGTTTCCGTTAAGAGTACACTTTTTTCCTTTTCTCTCGCTGCATACCCCAATATTCACCAGTTTATATATATATATATATATATATATATATATATATATATATATATATATATATATATATATCTTAATGCATATCCTCTATCTAAATTCTATAGAAAACATTGAAATAAAGAAAATATGCATATTTAGATGTAATACTAGTAATACACACTGTATTATCAATAATTTGAAAGGTTCAATATACTAGAAAATTTGGCATTTCAAATTCATATGACATTACTGCAGAATAGACTTAATGACAGATAGATTTTAAAACGATTTGAAAAACCAGAATACAGATGTCTCTATCAGCAAATGGCACTTATAAATAAAATAATGAAAATCTCTCTTGGTATATAAAAACGTAAATTTGTAATTTTAAAAAAAAAAAAGAATGCTAGGTAACCAAAGGAGAAGAGAATTATTTATTGAAACATTTTAGTTAGTTGAATTTGAAATCCCCATGAGACAACATCATAATAAGAGTTGTCTCAAATTTAATTTTGAATATTAGGGAATTTATATAATCGTTATCAGTTCAACATATCTTGCCTTTTGTAAAGCCAGTGCGTGTACTATTCACAAAGAATTACCGCTAAAGTGCATTTTTTTTTGCGTTTTCTAAATTATTGATTTGGAAACGTTTGTTCCGGAAATTCTAAAAATACGTTTTAGAATACGTACGAGATCTTCTAGTATACAGTTTGGTGAGTCCAGTCCATATTATATATTATTCTCGAGAATTAATAGGCCTTTGATCAAAATTATTTCGAAAATAGATGCATCTTATAGAAACATTTATATAAGGCCTGTTATCATCAACCTTTTTATATAGCAAGTATTCTATATTAGGATTAGAAAACTGTGATGTCATAGACTTTACAGAATTCTCATTATAGAATTTTCGAACAGTTTGAAGCCATAATCTCCAATCTTCCATACTGAATTTCGGAAGATTTTGCAAATCAATGTTTCTTGCATTCTTTCCAGAGTTCGCTGAGACATTACTGTTACAAATTTTAGGTATGTTATTATTTGTTTGCCTGATGGATTTGTTAAGCCCTGCTTTGAATTGGGAGGTTTTTCGTTGTTCCGTTTTCTGGCTCCGTTTTATTAAGCTACCGTATCCGTATGTTTTACATTACGTTACATGGAGCGAGGTGAGAATGCGGGATGCAAGCAGTGCAAAACGATGATATGGGTTGGTTGGCAGCATCTAGAAGATATCGTGTACCTCAAGCAACACTTAGACGCAGAGCACAAGATAAAAATAAAAACATTAAAGGGTTCAGAAAAGGCTTCAACCTACATTTTCTGAAGAACTTGAGTGCGAAATAGTGGAACTTATAAAAAAATTGGAAACGTGCATGTTTGGGTTAAACACGAAAGAGGTAAGGCAGTTGGTATTCCAATTAGCTGAAAAGAAGAAGCTAGCCCACCGATTTAATAAAATAAAAAAAGCGCTGGTTGGGATTGGCTTTTGAGCTTCAGGGAACGTAACCCAGATATTTCACTTAGAACTCACGAAGCCACATCAGTGGCCCGTGCGCAGGGATTCAATAGGCAGCAAGTAAAGAAATTTTTTGATATATTTCAACGTGCCGGGGCGGAGAAATAACATCACATTTGACCGTATCTATAATGTAGACGAGGCCGCGCTTTCCACGGTTCAACGACCGCAAATAATAATGGCTACAAAAGGAAGAAAGCAGGTTGGTATTATGAGTGCAGAATGAAGGGCACACACTACTGTAGTTTGCTCTATGAATCCAATAGGAAAATTTGTACCACTAGCTTGGGCTTGTGTCAAGAATCGGGCTGAATGACGGGTGACCTTTTTTGTGTGTGGCTGGTCACGTTAGCCACAAGCAATTGAAAGTTGTCTAAAGAAACTGGTGTCATATTAATTTGCTTTGCTCCACACTGCTCGAACCGGTTACATCCCCTGGACGTTTCATTTTTCTGCTCATTATTCGCTTATTATAATCAAAGTAAAGTGGCTCAAAAATAATCCTGGTCGAACTGTAACTCCATTTCAAGTGGAAAAGATATTTGCTGCAATCTATGAACGGATTGCATCAATGGAAAATTCCGTAAGTGAGTTCAGAAAAATTGGAATCCATCCGACCGGATGCTTCTTTATCAACTGACATTCCTGAACAAAATAATCCCGAACCAGGAACATCAGACCATCAGCCTCCACTCACCCAGCACCCCCTTCCCCTTCCCCCCAGCATTGGGCGCTATTGAGATAACGGACATCAAATATCTCTAAGATAACTCTCACACTACCCCAAAATACAAGGCCTGTGGGTATTATTTAGAAATGTTATTTAGTAAAAGATGGAAAAGTAAGAATGGTAGATGTGAAAACGAATGAGGGATCATATCGACGACCAGTGACAAAAATTTGTAGATTTCCACTTGTCCGAGAAACAGCGCAGAATGATGATTCAAATTGATTTACTGGTTCGAATCAATGGGGAAAGAAATGTAGAACTACTTACTTACTCTTTGATAAAAAAAGAAAGTTGTTGATTTTTTAATGTTTTACGTTTGACTTGTCGTGTCAATAACTTTGTTCAAATTACAAAGTAGTTTTCACTTAGAACAACAATAATTTCTGACTGTTACAAAGGGCTTTGCAAAAAAAATTATTTTATAGAATACACCTGAATGTAAATGATATAACGCTTAGAAAACTACTCAATAGCAAAAAATGATAGTGTCATGATTTTTTTAAATGACAACTGTCAGAAGAGGTAAAAGTTAATCCTTATGAAAAGAACATAATTAATGTTGTTTGTCGCCATCTCTTTTCAACATTAAGAGGTCATAATTCATAATAATGCATTCAAAAGAACGTATGTCATTATTTAAAAGACAAGACCCTGTATATGGTTGATGATTCGCTTCAATCAGAAAATAGCAACTGTATAATATGTATCTATTCGATAATTTGAAACTTACCTTACTCTCGCAGACCTTGTGGCAGACATACTTGCAAACTGAAAATAAAATTGATATTCAAATATCTTGAAACGAGATTTATAAGCATTGATTTACATATTTGTAGACGAAATATTTTAAAAAATGATTTTAAAAAACGCATTTTTGAGCATTTTCTGTACTTAAAACAACCCTATATGAACAACCATCCCTTTTGTTTTGCGATTAAAAGGAGAAATATTCGAAATAATAACCGGTTACGATATATTTGTGCCTCATCAGTATGAGGTATAAGCTCTCCCCTTAAACTATTTATTTTCAAACAAAGAGGAGTTGATAGTAGTTATTAATCTATAAATTACACAACCTGTTGTTTTGAGAGGTTCTATATAAAGTATAACAAGAAATATATTAACCCCAATTATTGAGAAAATCTGAACCATTTTGGCATAAAATTTTGATTTTATTAACCATTTAATTACTAAAAATTAAATCTATACCTACTCATCTTTCTACGATTTAAAAAAATATTCGTTTTTTTAATAAATATTCACAAAAAACAATAGTTATAATTTGAATTTCGTGCTGATAATAGACGTTTTTTTTGTTTCTAAATACCTGTAACATGAAATTCCTACTACACGAACTTCAAGTTACATCAATCTTAAGCACTTGTAGGAATTTTTCTAAAGTGTATAACTAGAAGTAAACATTTTATATAGTGACATACCGATGGTTTGTCTTGTCACTCAAGCCAACTTATCAAAACGTACAAGACCACGAAGTTGGGCACTAGAAGCTCTTTCCCATGCATATTTTTTGAAATAATGAGCTAAAGACGTGACGCAATCTATAGTACACGTACTTCTAAAAGAAGATTTTATTTTTTTAATAATTTGAATAATCTACTATTACTGTTAGTTTTAAACTTTATTTACAATTTAAAGAAAGATGTATTAGGAAAATACTGGTTATGATTTTATATATTAAGGGTGTTATAGACAGGGCCGTTCCTAGGGGTAACAGCAATGCAAGAAAGTTGACGGGATTACAAATAAATTTACCAAAAGAATCCGACGCAACCCAATAAACACACAAACGTTTTAAAAACGTAAAATATTTAACATGTAACCTAACGTTTAAAAATGGTTTTTAAGCAACTGGTTATATTACCGGAGTAATGTCGCTCGTTTCTACGTAACATATAACGATTTTTCCAACGTTAAATACAACGTGATTTTCGTAACGTCATTCAAACGTTACCGTTTTAATGTGATTTACCGGTTGCTTTTGAACGCAATATAAACGTTTATAAAACAGTCTTCTGCAACGAAATTTAGCACACATCTTACTAACGTCACTTAAACGTTACCTTTTCAATGTGATTTACCCAGTACTTTTATAACGTAATATAAATGTTTTTATAATGCAGTTTATAAACATTTTTGTATAATGATATTTAGCACATACTTTTAACGTAATTTAAACGTTACTTATTTGATGTGATGTACCCATTGCGTTTGTAACGTAATATGAACGTTCTTATGCTACTTATAGACGGTCTTTTGAAACGAAATTTAGCACCCACCTTACTAACGTCACTCAAACGTTACCTTTTCAATGTGATTTACCTATTGTTTTTGTAATGTAATAGAAACGTTTTCATAATGCAATTTATAAACGTTTTTGTATAATAATATTCAGCACTTACTTTTAACGTGATTTAAGCGTTACATTTAATCGGTTTAAACCATCATTTTCGTAACGATATATTCACATTTAAAATTAAAAGTAGAGGGGGGCATATTTTCACAAAAACTGGAATCGTATATTAACGTTTGTAAACAAGTAATATTTGATAAATAAAACTTTATTCATATTAATAAAATAACAAATAATATTTCTTATACAAGAAATAAAGCATATATGTATTCTTTACTTGTTACCGTCTTCGGTCCTCGATGGATTCCTTATACTGATTAGCTACGCTTACGATTAAAAGGAGCTAGTCTATTCGTACAGCGACATCGATGAGCGGGAACCGGAACTCCACGGCGACGATAATAGGATTACTACCAACTCTTATCACGCGAAATAGTATAAATAATGTTAAAAATACTACGTTAAAATAACGGGCATTAAAAGCGTTTTTGTAAATGCACATGAGTTCAATTAATTCGTTGTTTTCAAATTTGAAAAAGCGTTGTATATACAATGTGGTAAAAACATTGCTGTATAACTATTTATATCACGCGAAATAGTATGAATAATGTTAAAAATACTACGTTGAAATAACGGGCATAAAAAGTATTTTTGTAAATGCATATGAGTACAATCGAGTCGTTGTTTTCAAATTTGAAAAAGCATTGTGAAAACAACATATTATAAACATTTACTGGATAACATTGTATATCACGGAAAATAGTATAAATAATGTTGAAAATATAACGTTAAAATAACGGAATTAGAAAGCGTTTTTGTAAATCCATATGAGTTCAATTAAGTCGTTGTTTTCAGATTTAAAAAAGCGTTGTATATATAACATGTTAAAAACATTACGGTATAACCGTCTTTATCACGCGAAATAGTATAAATAATGTTGAAAATACTACGTTAAAATAACGGACATAAAAAGCATTTTTGTAAATACATTTGAGTTCAATTGAGTCCTTGTTTTCAAATTTAAAAAAGCGTTATATATACAACGTGTTAAAAACATTTCTGTATAACCGTCTATAACTCGCGAAATGGTATAAATAATGTTAAAAAATACTACGTTAAAATAACGGCCATAAAAACCGTTTTCGAAAATACATGTGGGTTAAGCTAAGTCGTTGTTTTCAAATTTGAAAAAACGTTTGGAATATAACGTTTCGAATTCAACCAATTTGTCAACGTTGAAAATTCAACGAGTAACGTTGAAATAACATTAAAACGTTTTAAAAACGTTTTTTTTACGTAGGTGTGTTTATTGGGAAGGAAGAAGGTTATAAATTACATTCTCTCTGCATGCAGCTTTAATTGCCTCCCTGTTAACCATATAGAAGTTGTAGAAGAAAAGGAGAACAGAGACATTGTTCGAATTATACAAAAGTGTTACATTAAAGCTGGAGAGACTTACTTTTCTAGATCCAGCACCCCATTTTTAACTATACCAGAGGATATTGACATACAGGACGCTGGACTAATATCTACAGATAATTTGGTTGCACGTATTTTAAGGAAGAGGACTAATAAAACAAACTAACTTTCTCCTTATAAGATTAAAGAAATCGAACCTCAATTCTACTTTGTATGGAATGCACACATCTTCTTTATGTTTCCTTTTAATAATTTCCAAATGTTCTCCGACTACTTCTCTTGTTCCAATGGAAAGCGGGTTGTTACTTAGTAAGAGGAAAGGCAGATTAGCTTTAACACCATGTTTTGCAGAAACCAATTCGCCAAACTTTCCACGTATATAACTATTAAAAGAACCACATATTTATTTTTTAACAAGTTTAGAATTTCCATCGCAGTCCTCTAAGCCGCATACCTTTACAAGCATTATGTTGTCACAAAATGGTTCTGTAATTGGTATAAGTCCATCTTCCAGTGGGTGTTCACCTTCCTGTGTATTTGATATTTCCAATATCTGTAACCAGATTGTTACCATCCAAATATTCCAACAGGAGCCACAATCCAAATCTCTCATCGGTCGGCTTAACTTTCTTATCGTAAAGCTGGGAAACACTAAACATTTTGAAGCTTGCCATCTTAACAGTTCCAACGATCGCCGAATACTAAAGCGTTAAAATTTGACCTCCTATATTCATACCATCGTAGAAAGGTGTGGGGAGAAGGGGTGGGTGTCGTGGAAACTGCTTCGTTGAAAGTAAAGTAATGCGGTTTTCTTACCTATATGAGTCAAAAATTACCACGATGGACCTTGGCGATTTCCCATGTTATTTTACATAAGGAATGGCCTAGAATCAGTGCTGCTCCTTTACCCATGTAGATCAATATACTATGCCTGCAGTTCAGAAAAGCCACAATAAAGGTGAGGAAAACATACGCACTAATGACGTCGGAAATTCAACTCCAGATGACACATCTGATAACACTCAAAGTACAACACATTCGTCAGTAGAGGAAGATGATGATTACTTCCATAGTTTTGAAAATTCTATTTCTAATTATCACAGTTTTTATGGAGTTCGTAATAGTCCATCCACAAGTAATTGTAATTCTTCAAATGACGAGGCAGTAGAAGGACATATCACAACTAGAGATGTCACACCAAGAGATGTCTCTCCCAGACATGTCACAGTCACACCCGAATATTCAAAAGTGCCTCAACGTTCCAAAAGGTTGAGAAGAACAACTCAAATATTGAACATTTGAATAATTCGGCAAGGGAAGTTTAGCTCTAGAAGTATTTAATGTCATATTGACAGGTATTTTGTCATTCAATTATCAAATAAACTTCAATTCCAATAACATTTATTTTACTCATACTCTAACTGTTTAAACCACAAGAACACAACAGTTTAGCAGTCACTATCGGAGTTGGCCAATCGGTAGTTCAATACATATATATTTTAATTAATCAACATTCAGAAATGATCGTACATTTATCCATTATTGATCGAACATCGTATCCTGAGTTTACTTATCCTACAAAGTCTATCATTATCGTACGTCTGGCAACACTGCCAACGCGTCTACTCCAGAGTTAAATGTCTTCATACTTATTAAAAACAATGAATTCTTGTGGTAAAAAATCTTTTCAGAGAATAAAACATTCTATAAAGATATTTCTCTTGATATCAATACCAATACTTTCTCGGAAAATACCATTTTATTTCGTTTTCCATGTGAAATATTTTTGATTTTGCACAACACACAAATTTTTCGGAATTTTTAAATTAAACTTATCCTTGAATAAAATATTATATGAACTTTATATGAGAAATTGCGAGTCTTTTAATCAAAATAACATCTTATATTAAAAAAAACAAAAATAAAATGAAACATATCAATTCCGCGACGCTGTAAATTGCACGGTTCTCAGCTGGTTATAACCAGATCGAGTTTTCGTAGTTTGCAATAATTGGTAAGCAACCAACGAAAATCCCTCCTGATGAGTTCTTTATTGAGGCAAAAAGTTCGCACAATATTTTTCTGCCGGCTGATTAAATATTTCAAACGTTATATCGTACAAAAAATTACAGTGGCGCACAAAACAATTTTTAAAATGTTTTAAATCTTATACTAATCTTACATTACAGCCTTTTTGGAGCAACTATATTGCAGGCAATATAAATTGCATGCAAAATTGAAAACTAGTCTTCTTACATTTGAGCCTAGTTGTTGTAAATTTCCAACATTTTTTTGACAATTAACATTATTATCACAATAATGTAAGGTTGGAATTTAAGAACATTTTAAACGAAAAGTTGGAAATTCACTTTGAAAATGAATACAGAAAAAACAAAAATTTTACTTCTGGCAATTACTACTACTGCTGTTCTTGCCACTTATATAAAAAGGCGCATTGAAAACAGGAGGAATAGATCTTGTTGGAACAAACCATGGCTAAATAAAACAATGGGAAATTTAAAAATTACAACCGAATTCAAAGATTGTAATGATTTGAAAGCCTTTAAAAATTACTTGAGAATGGATGAACCTACATTCGATAAGTTATTACAAAAAATTGAGCATCAAATAAAGAAAACTGATACTTTCTTTCGAAACAGTATTTCACCAAAAGAAAAGTTAATTATAACATTGAGATATCTTGCTACTGGTAAAAGTTTCATGTCATTACAATATAATTTCAGAATATCCAATAGTGCTTTTCATTCCTATTGTTTGTAAAGGAATTTATGATGAATTGAGAAAGATTATTTAAAAGCAAGTATTTTCTTTTATATAAAGTATGAGTGGATTATTGTGATTATTTATGTTATGTTCAGGTCCCTTCAAGTGCAGCAGAATGGCTGGAAATTGCCAAGCAATATGATGAGTTATGGAATATGCCAAACTGCTTGGGGTCACTAGATGGAAAGCACATAGAAATTAATGCTCAAAGAAAAGAAGGATCTGCTTTCTTTAACTACAAAAAGAAACATAGTATTGTATTATTGGCTTTAGTTGATGCGCAGTATAAATTTACATATATAAATGTTGGAATGAATGGAAGGGTTTCAGATGGAGGAGTTTACGCGGAGCGTGATTTGAGTAAATCAATATTAAATAATTCCCTGAACTTTCCTGAGGATAGACCACTTCCATTGAGAACTCAACCTGTGCCCTTTGTAATTGCAGCAGATGAAGCATTCCCACTGAGTACTCATATTTTGAAGCCCTACCCATTCCATAAAATGAGCAAGCAACAAAGAATTTTCAACTATAGATTGAGTAGAGCTCGCCGTGTATTACAGAATGCTTTTGGAATTCTTGCGAATCGTTTAAGAGTTCTTTTAAATGTAAACCCTGTAATTCCAGAAAAAGTAAAGATTGTTACACAAGCATGTTGTGCATTGCATAATTATCTTATTTCTGAAATGAAGACTAAATATACTGGTGCAGATCCTGAAGAAGAAATCAACAGACAATTTACATTTGTTTATGGTTTGAATAGTCAAGCTGGAAACAGACCAAAAGTAGCAGCAATTCACACAAGAGAGGAATACAATATATTTTTTAATGGAGTTGGACGGGTAGCATGGCAAGATGATAAAATTTGAACAAATAAATTGTCATTCTTTCAAAAATTCATTAATTTTGATTACCTAGAACTATTATCCTACAAACATCAATTTTAATGATCATTTTTTTTTATAATAAATAAAAGACTTCTTTGGGACCTAGAAAGCAAAGGACATCTAACTCCGGAGCAATCAGGATTTAGACCAAATAGATTAACATTAGACAACATAATTGATTTAGAAACTCATATTAAAGAAGTATCCTCAAATAAAGAACACTGCATGGCCATCTATTTTGATGTGAATAAAGCTTTCGAAACAACTTGGAAACACAACATACTATCAAAGCTAAGCAACCTAGGATATCAAGGTAACATTCTAGCTTTCATACAGAACTTTTTATGTGACAGAACATTTCAGGTTAGAGTCAATGGGACAACTTCTTCTATCCAACAACAAGAAAATGGAACACCCCAAGGATCAATTATTAGTCCAACTTTATTTCTCCTAGCCATGAACGATATAACTAGAGATATAGAAAAACCAATACAGATCCGAATGTATGCGGATGACGTGATCATTTTTGTAAAAAGCAGGACATTATCTGCATGTGCAACGATACTTCAAAAACAACTCATAACGATGGAAAAATGGTCAAGAGCGACAGGTTTTCATTTCTCGCCCAGCAAGTCACGGTGCATAATATTCTCAAAACAACCAATTAACCACAAATCTCATATGGAAATCTACAATACTACTCTCAAGTACACCAATATGATAAAATACCTAGGACTTATATTCGATGAGAAACTAAATTGGAAAGCCCATATAACACAACTAATTAAAGACTGTCAAAAAGGACTTAATTTATTGAAATGTCTATCAAACAAACATTGGGGAGCCGATGGCAGATTACTCTTAAACATCTATCAAACACTTGTCAGATCAAAAATTGATTATGGCTGTATTGCTTATGCATCAGCAAAAGTTACAATACTCAAACAATTAGACGTATTACACAATACAGCATTACACATTATCCTAGGAGCCTACAGAACCACACCAGTAGACAGCCTATACTGTGAAGCCGGGAGAAGCCCCACTAAAACAAACTTAGAAGACAAATCCTAAGTCTCTCATATGCCTCAACCCACCACATTTAATAAAAACGTAAATCCAGTCTCACCTAATATTCAAACAGAGCTATTTTACGTAAGAATCCAGCACTATAAAAACAGTCTCAATATATCCAACATCTCTTCTTTAAAAATCGAAACTTATAACTTCCCTCCACCCTGGCAAATTAAGCCACCACATATAAACACTCATCTTTCATGTTTTTCCAAACAAAGCACTAGTATACAAACCGTCATCCAACATTTTAACGAGACCATGCAAAAATATCCCAATTATACCGAAATATACACTGACGCATCCAAACAAAATGACGGACTAGGCGCAGCCATTGTAACTCCTACAAACAATGTACAATTCAAACTTTCAAAATATGCAACAATTCTAACAGGAGAACTTTATGCAGTACTAGAAGCAGTAAAGTACGTATCAACATCGAACTACGAAAAGACAGTTATACTTACAGACTCTTTAAACTCCTTGAAATTATTGAGAAGCACCTATTCGAAAAATTTCCTCGTACTGATAATCAAACAAGAAATTCATCATCTTCAATCTATAGGAAAAAACATACATTTCCGGTGGGTTCCTGCACACATAGGCATAAAAGGTAATGAGATGGCCGATCAACTCGCCAAAAAAGCAGCACTACTTAATACCACACCAATCATTAAGCCCTTATACACCGATCTAAAAACATTTATTCGCAATAAAGCAAAAGAAAAATGGAATGACACATGGAGGAGCTCACTCGCAAAACTTAGAGAAATCAAACTTTATATAACACCCTGGCTAACTTTTACCGAAAATCGAAGACATCAAATCATTATCACAAGGTTACGTCTAGGTCATACTCGAGCTACTCATGAGTACTTGCTTTCACAAAGACCAGAATGTAATATTTGTGAGCAGCCGTTAACAGTGAAACATTTTTTGGTCGAGTGTCCGCTATATCATACGAACAGACTAGCATGCAACATAAGTGAATCTCTGGAAAATACTTTAAACAACAGCAGTGAAAAACCTTATTAAATATCTGCAAATCGCAAACTTTTACCATAAAATTTAAAATGTACTTTAAACAAAACATGTGACATGTCAATATCTATTCATAATGTTAAACAAACATAATATATAGCTACAGACCGCTAATAGCCCTTGAGGCTGATGCGGATTCGCAAATAAAAAAAAATGATCATTTTTTGAAGAGCCAAATATTTATTTTGAAAAAAAATCGATATCGGTATTATTGTCCAGAAGAAAATAATTTTAATATACAGAGGAAAATATGGTAGAGGTATGATTGGAAACGCAGAGATTCCCTGATATTGAAACGCCCTGTACTTATAATTTCTGAAAACTTTATTAAATTTATACATTTCTCAATAAACACTAGTCGTTGGTACAAATATTTTCTCTGTATGCTATTTTTGCAGCCATCAATTGTTGCATCACTTTCTCTTTGAAATTATTTAGACGAAGTATGGCATTAAAGATAGATGTGATGGGGACCACACCTTTGCGTGGTAGTTACTTTAGCATTGTTGGGGTTGTTCGGTCTATTCCAGGCGCTTTCCTTGCATTTAGGTAACTAATCTCTCGCTGAACTTCATTTATGGTTAACTGTTTGATGGCTGGTATATTCAATGGGATATCGGTTAGATCTCTTTCTACCTCAATGTTTTGTTCATCGTTGTTGGGTGTGAATACTTTAGTTAGGCGTTCAGCGCATAATGTTGTTTTTTCTTCGTTGCTTCTGGCCCATTGTGGGTTTGGTCCTAGTTCGTTACGAATGGGGGGAACTTGAGTTTTTGGAATTTTTTATTGGTTTCCATATCGAGTTGTCATATCGATTTAAGTTGATTATGTAGTCTGAGAAAGATCTTTCCTGAGCTTCTTTAATTTTGGATTTTAGTTATTCTATTTAATGTTGTTTTGGCTGCAGGGGTATGGGTTCGGTGCCATTTTGCCCTTGCTTTTCTCTTTTGTGATATAATTGTCTTGATCTCCACTGGGATGTTGTATATTTTGCACCTTGTAGTTGTTATTGGTGTTGCGTGTTGTGCTACATCTTTAAGTGTGTTGATACCGCTTCATCAATTTCAATTGGAGATTTGAGACTTACTTGCAGATTGATTTCCTCCTCTATTTTGTTTCGAAAATAATCCCAATAAATTTAATTGTTATGTGGCCTAGGAATTGATGTTATGTGGATAACAACGGTGCATATAGTTCCTATTATAGGCGAGTGATCAGATGAGAGATCATAGCTTGTAGTGACTTCCATATAGTTAGGAGATATTCCACTAGTAATAAATAGGTCCAGTACGTCAGGAGTTTTATTAGGATCCGTTGGCCAATATGTAGGAGTCCCAGTTGACAGAAAGTGATAAATCTTTTGTTGGACAAGGCTTACTAGTTCCGTGCTTTTGGTTGTTGTTAATCGTGAACCATATAGCGTGTGCTTGCAGGTGAAATCTCCACCTGCGATGAATTTGTGGCCCAACGATTCAAATAAGTCTCTAAAGTTTTCTTTCGTTAGATTATAACGTGGTGAGCAGTAAACTGATGCCGCGGTTAGTTCATATAAACCCAACTTTACTTTTTTTGGGTTAAAAAAAAGGCGGATTCATCTGAATTGAAAATACGAGTAGGTTCTTTTAAAATTGTCAAATAATTATTTTCCTTCAAGTAAGTTGTTATTTCATTGAACCACTTACGAATTTTTCCCCAGATTAACAGCTACCCGTCCAGAAGATAAATTTTGAGAAACTATTACTGATTTCTAGATAAATGTATAAATGAAGAATACCATTTTTTACCTGGTCTTCCACCTTTGAAATTATTTTCTTTGAATATCGTCCCAACTGAATCTATGAGTTGTAATTTTGTTACTGGGAAACCACTATCCGCAATATGAAAAAGCCATCTCACAAGGGATTCCTCCAATGCAGTTAGATTCGTAGGTGAACCTTTTCGACATTCTCTAGGAAATTTCCCATTCTTTTTATAGAGTAGTGTTCTTCTGGGAACACCAAAATGCTTGCTTGCTGTGGTAACTGGCATTCCTCTATCAATATCTCAAAGAGCATTACAAAGATTATCTTGGGAGTATTTCAGTTTTGATTTTGGTTTAATCTTCGGCATTGTGGTTCTAAAAAACAAAATAAAAAGTGAAAATTAATCAACCATGGAAGGACATAGTTTCTTAATCGAATAACTGGTATTAATATTTCATCATCTTTTATTTTTTGCATTTCTTTTGCTAAATACCTGGAAATAAAAGTATTACGTCAATTACAATCAGATATATTTGGAAGTATTTTTGATCAAATATAGGTACATACCTTGAGAAAAGATCTATATCTGCATCTTGATTACTATTTTTTTCTGATATCTCGCTCATTGAAGAGATGGCCTTTGTTGCATTGTCTAATAACTTTGACAGTTGTGAGTCTTCTTGTTTTCGTTTCTTCAAGGCAGGAGTAACTCTTTTTCTGTATAGTGGAGTTTCTTCTGAATAACTTGAGCATTACCGTTTTGGAGTTTTTGTGATTAAAGATGATACAGATGATGGCCTATTTTCATTTTGCTCTTCATCATGAGGTTCTAGAGGAGAAAATGTGTTTGAAATGTTCTCTATTGTCCCATCAAAGATACTTTAAGATTCATTTCTGACTCCTAAAAATACAATTATTGATTAATTGAACCTTAATAAGCAAGAATGTTTTGGCTGTAAGTTATACTTTCCAAAATTCATACGGAAAATATTCACTTACTGTAACTGTTTCATATAATTCAATTTCCAATTGGTATGATAACTTCTGAATCCTCTAAAAATCTTAGCAAGTCAAAACACCATAATGTGGGTTTGTGTACATCATCAGGAGACACTCCACTAGCTTCTGATTTTTTTATTTTGTTCATTTCGTTGGTATATTGGGTTCTCAATGTGTGAATTTTATTTGTCACCATGGCTTCATTGAATGCTATATCTGGATGAAAATTATTTAAATTGTTTACTATATCAGAATATGCTTTATTTCTCGAATTCCTGTTATGATACTCCTTTGATTTGACTCTGTACAAACATGGATGGTTTTCATATAACAAATTCAGATTTGTAGTTGCATCCACATTCCACTGTTGTTTTTTACTACAAATAAAAAAAGTTATTGGGTTTCTCAAGAAAACATAATATATTAACTAAATACGTTACCTAGAAAGGTTTTTCGCCATTTCCAACACTACACAAATCTCTGAGAGATAATTTTAGAAGTTAGGTAGTTTACAACCAAAACAAATCATTAAGTATGGTTATGATTCTTCTTCTACTTTTTATATTCGGCCATTATACAGAACGGCCAATACAAGAATTATGTTGTCAAAATCTATAATCACTACGTAAAGTTGCGCGTAAATAACCTTGAAAATTAGAAACATTTCTATTGTTACGAAACAGCACACTGGTATAGACCCTAGATCCGACTCTGTCTAAGCCAGGTATGAAAATTAAAATTATGGCGGATACGCAGAGTTTTTATAACTGTTTGGGACTATATTATCTAAACATTGTTTTTGTGACCAGACTTATCTAGAAAAGGCCAGAAAAATTATTTGTGTCTGTGTAAGCCGCGGCCCGGAATTTTCTAGTAAGAAAGTAATTAATATAAATAAGGACCGATCAGCGGAGGAGTTAGTTGATAAAGTGATCTCGAGAAATAAACAAAAAAAATACACCGAACAGTAAAGTGCTAATTAATAATCAAGTTTGTGTGCATATAAATTAAATATAAGTGATTAGTTAAGTATATATAAATTAAGTGTTAGTGAGTTAGTGTTTAAATAAATGAGTAAGTAGCCATACCGAGTGTTTGAAATTTATCCCACCCGTAATAAAAACTTTTAATAAATAAGAAAAACATTACATTGGTGTCAGGTGTGGGGTAATATAAATAAATTGCTACGTAAAAATGGCCAAGAGACTATGTGACCTCAAAGTGGCGGAGCTAAGAGCGGAATTGGAAGATCATGAGTTGGAAACGTCCGGTAAGAAAAGTGAATTAGTAGAAAGACTTAAAGTGGCACTGGAAAATGACGGCTTTGATCCAGAAACCGTTTTACTTACTGACTAGGCTTCCACCTTCATCTCGTCTATTTCTGCTAACATGGACGAGAAGATTTCTGCCATGGACGAGAAGATTTCTGCTATGAAGAACGACATTTCTGCTAGCATGGACGAGAAGATTTCTGATATGGAAGAGAAGATTTCAACGAATGTGAAAAGCGATATTTCGGCTATAAATAACGATATTTCTACTTTGAAGAACGATATATCTGCCGATATCTTATTAATGAAAAACGACATTGACGCCGACGTTGAAAATGAAATTTCGTCTTTAAAATCTGAAATCGAGAATAAGATTACAACGATAGACGAGAAAATCAAGGAGATAGAGGAAAAGATTGCCGATTCAAGAACGCGATGCACGCCAGAGGAAGAAAAGAAGACCGAGCAAACGAAACCTTGCAAGCCAGAAACAGTATCTAAGTTTGAAGACATTGGCAGTTTTACCCGAGTCAAGGCCCCAACGTTCGATGGAAAAATGTCGTGGGCCAATTATGTGAATCAATTTGAAGCAGCCGCTAGAGTGAATAATTGGTCCGATAGAGAGAAGGCAGTGAACTTAACCATCACGCTTCGCGGAGATGCCTTAGATGTACTCCAGACGATACCTTTGGAAGGAACGGATGACTTCGAGCAGCTGAAGAAGAGGTTGGACATGCGATATGGTCATGAACATTTAGAACATTTGTACTAATCTCAGCTGAAGAACCGAAGGCAGAAACGTGATGAATCCCTTCAAGAATATGAAGTGGACATTGCCCGACTAGTTCTATTTGCTTATCCGTCAGCACCAGAGAACATGATGGAATTTCTGGGCATCCAGGCCTTTATTGATGGCTTACGTGACCCCGATATGCAGAGGACGCTTCGTTTAGCCCATCCGAAAACATTAGTCGACGCATTGACAGCTGCCCTTGAATATGAAGCAGCAACGAAGGCTTCAGGATATAACAAAATCAGGACCATCCAAGAAGAAGGTGACGAAGACAGATTGGACCAGTTCGTCAGTTTAATGAAAAATATGATGGACAAGAAGCCGAGAAAGATCAGATGCTGGAATTGTGGCGAGCTTGGGCATGTACGTAGTTCATGTAAGCGCCCCAAGACTCCTGCAAACCAAGAACCCCAGTCACAGGAAAACTAGAACGGGTCGGCTACGAGGGGGCAGCACCGACACATGATCGTTCCAAAGACCCTCTCATACTGATAGCTTCTCTCAGATGTCGCAACGACAGTGTATATGTGGGGACACTGGAGCAACTAGAACCATTATACGACCAGTACTAATAAACTCCAAGAAGAAGCTTTTACCAACGAGACTGCGGACCGCCACAGGTGAGAGTGCCAACGTTTACGGTGAGACACAAATCCAATTGGGAATTGGCGCAGAAAAGTTCACGCATACGGTAATCGTAGCTGACATTGAAGAATACGTGATTCTGGGAATGGACGTAATGAGTGTACATGGTTTCCAATTAGACTTCAGAAACGGAACCACAAAAGTGGGTTCCGAGGAGGTATTCCTCCATCCATATGAAGGCAGCGCGGTGTTTGCAGCTGTACAGGTAGATACCGTTCTCCCTGCACGAAGCGAAACCATGATAGTAGCACGGCTACAGGGAATCTTGGAGGAAGGTACACCGGTGATGATGGATTCAAGGAACCACGACGAAGAAGTTGGTAAAGGAGTACTAATTGGAAAAGGATTAGTTACGTAGGCGAAAGAGATCCCAGTACGTGTGATAAACGTGAATGATTACCCATTTACCATCAAGAAGGAAACCAGGATTGGATCCTGCGTACCAGTGACGTCTATAGTTCGCCAAACAACGACCACTGATAATTCTAATGCCAGATTCGAACAGATGTTATCAGTAGCTGCTCAATCTTTGGATCGAGCTGAAAAAAAGAGAATGAGAGCTTGCAGTATTGAGACTTATTCGTACCAAAAGGAGGAAAGACTGGCAGAACATCAGCCGTCAAACACAAAATCGATACTGGTAATGCTAAGCCAATTAGACAATCAGCTCGAAGACTTCCACGAGCGAAGAGAGAGGAATCTGAAAGAATAATTCGAGAGATGGCAGAGGAAAAAGTAATAGAACCATCTACTAGTCCACGGGTGTCTCCAGTAGTGCTCGTCAAGAGAAAGGATGGACCTACGAGATTCTGCGTGGATTATCGCCAGCTTAACAACGTGACTAAGAAAGACAGCTATCCTCTGCCTCGAATTGACGATACGCTAGACACTTTGGCCGGCAGCAAACTGTTTTTCACCTTGGACCTGAAGTCTGGTTATTGGCAAGTGGAAATGGACCCAGAAGATAAAGAGAAGACTGCTTTTACCACCGGATCTGGATTATGGCAATTCAACGTCATGCCATTCGGGCCCTGTAATGCGCCTGCGACATTTGAAAGACTCATGGAAAATGTCTTGAGAGGGTTGTCTTGGAAGACATGCCTGGTCTATTTGGACGACATCGTAGTACTGGGGAAGACATTTGACGAACATCTGAAGAATTTGGAAGACGTATTCAAACGACTCCAAGCTGCCCAGCACATGGTAAACCCGAAGAAAAGTCAGTTGTTCCAAAACCGAGTCAACTATCTAGGTCATATAGTGAGCAATGAAGGAGTGGCGGTGGATCCAGAGAAAATTGCTTCCCTTCAGCAATGGCCGCAACCAACCGACAAACATCAAATTAGGAGTTTCCTTGGACGTTGCACGTATTATAGAAGATTTATCAGGAAGTTTGGAGATATTGCTAAGCCTCTAACGCGACTTACAGAAGAGGCAAGAGCTTTCCAATGGGACGAAGACCGTCAAAGTCTTTTGAAACCTTGAAGAGGCATTTAACCTCGGCGCCGATATTAGGATATCCATTACCAGAGGGAGACTTTATTCTTGACACTGACGCAGGCAACGTAGGAATTGGTGGAGTACTCTCACAGATCCAAGGAGGGCAAGAAAGAGTGCTGGGATATTTCAGTAAAGTCCTCTCCAGAACGAAACTACTGCGTCACAAGAAGAGAACTTTTGGCGGTAGTGAAGTCCGTGGAACACTTTTACCAGTATCTCTATGGTAGGAAGTTTTTAATCCGGACTGATCATGCAGCACTCAAGTGGTTAATGCAGTTCAAGAATCCCGAGGGCCAGATCGCTAGATGGATTGAACGACTTCAAGAGTACGATTCCAATATCGAGCCGGTGTGAGTCACCGAAATGCCGACTCCCTATCCAGACGGCCGTGCCCAACATACTGCTCCCACTGCAACAAGGTGGAATCCAGGGAAGCTGCAGTTTCAAGAACTACTGTAGTCAACGAGGAATGGTCACCCACCAGGATCAGAGAAGTTCAGGAGAATGATCCTCACCTGAAGATGATCCGGCAATGGAAGAAAGAAAATCGGCGACCTACCTGGCAAGAAGTGTCAAAATTTTCACCGAAACTCAAGGCGTATTGGGCTCAGTGGAACTCTCTTGTCCTGGAAGAAGGGCTGTTGAAAAGAGTCCTTGAAAACGATGATGGTTCTGAGATGAGGAGACAGCTAGTTATCCCGAGAACAAGAGTAGCTGAGGTACTGAAGAAGTTACACGACAGTCCATCGGGAGGTCATCTGGGAGTAAAGAAAACCCTTCAGCGAGTCCGTGAAAGGTTTCATTGGATAAACAGCTCCGACGATGTGAAGGACTGGTGTGAGAAATGTACGACTTGTGCTACGAGTAATGGACCACATCGCAAGAGAAAGGCACCCATGAAACAGTACAATGTTGGAAACCCTTTCGAAAGGATTGCTTTAGATATCGCTGGACCATTTCTGACGACAGAAAATAGTAGCAAGTACATACTAGTTGTAATGGATTATTTCACAAAGTGGGTGGAAATTTACGCTATCCCGAACCAAGAGGCCACAACTGTCGCGGATGTATTGGTGAAAGAATTCATCAGCCGATATGGAGTGCCCATGGAAGTCCACAGTGACCAGGGAAGAAATTTCGAAAGCCATCTATTCCAGGAGATTTGCGACAAGCTGGGAATGAAGAAAACCAGGACAACAGCTTTACATCCACAGTCAGATGGAATGGTCGAGAAAATGAACAGGACTATTGGAAAATACCAGGCCAAAGTAGTTTCCAGCCATCAGAGAGATTGAGACCAGTATCTCTCCCTATACGCATTGGCTTATCGATCTGCCGTCAATGAGTCCACGGGTGAAACACCTGCGAAAATCCTGTTTGGACGTGAAATGAGGCTTCCTTGTGGCCTGGAATTTGGCTGTGGGCTTGGAGAAGATCTAGCAGGCGAAGACTACGTGATCCAATTGAGACGAAGGCTGGACGATATTCATGATTTAGTTCGAACCAATCTTCAAGTTGCCAGCGATAGAATGAAAAGTCTGTACGACACGCAGGCCACAGAAGGCGGTTTTAAAGAAGGGGACAAAGTATGGTTACACAACCCGACGAGGAGAAAAGGGTTATCTCCAAAATTACAAAAATCCTGGGAAGGTCCATACTTAATCAAGAAAAGGATCAATGATGTTATATATCGCATAAGCAAGATCCCCAACGGAAAACCAAAAGTAGTTCACCAAAACCGACTAGCCCCATTCGAAGGAGACCATGACCTAGAGGAAGGAGACCATGACCTAGAGGAAGGAGTAAACCTTATTCGAGATGTGTCTGACCCTACTTTCGATGAATTTATGGACACATATGGAGGTACCGGGAAAGCTAGATATGGAGTCACTTCGGAACAACAACAAGATTTGTTCACTCTCCCGGAAGATTATTTATTGGCATACAACATCCTCGCCCGTATCAAGAACGCACGAGGGTTGGCAACCGTCTTTCGAAAGAAGTTCGGGCAATTAGAAAAACTTGAAGATCAGATTCCAGCCCCTGGTAAGACACTGAAACTGAAACCTAATTAGCGGTACGTCTTCTACGTGGTAACTAAAAATGAATTTCAAGATCGATCTACCTACCGCGATGTGTGGGAAGCACTTCGTAACCTCCGAGACCATGTGTAAGAATCCAGCGTGAAGAAACTGGCTATGCCTAAGATAGCAAGTAACCAGTTGGATTGGCGAGTTATCAGGAACATGGTAGAGGTTATCTTTAGAGATACCGGTGTCCAGATATTAATTTGCAGCTACAACCCCCGTTATCAGTATCCGATGAAGACGGTGCCCTGCTATTTCCATAAGATCGGAAAGTGTAGAAATGGGGCCAGTTGCCGATTCAAACATCCAGTCTCGGCTACACAAAAGTTCCAGGAGGAACTACCATTTAAGGAGGGGGTAATGTTACGAAACAGCACACTGGTATAGACCCTAAATCCGACTCTGTCTAAGCCAGGTATGAAAATTAAAATTATGGCAGATACGCAGTGTTTTTATAACTGGGACTATCTTATCTAAACATTGTTTTTGTGACCAGACTTATCTAGAAAAGGCCAGAAAAATTATTTATGTCTGTGTAAGCCGCGGCCCGGAATTTTCTAGTAAGAAAGGCATTAATATAAATGAGGACCGATCAGCGGAGGAGTTAGTTGATAAAGTGATCTCGAGAAATAAACAAAAAAAATACACCGAACAGTAAAGTGCTAATTAATAATCAAGTTTGTGTGCATATAAATTAAATATAAGTGATTAGTTAAGTATATATAAATTAAGTGTTAGTGAGTTAGTGTTTAAATAAATTAGTAAGTAGCCATACCGAGTGTTTGAAATTTATCCCACCCGTAAAAAAAACTCTTAATAAATAAGAAAAACATTACACTATATTTTTCAAGCCTGCAAGTTGCAGTGAAAATGCGCCGAAACGCATGCGCAATTATTATTCAACAAAAGCTAGCAATTAAATTGCCAGCAATTTGTTTAAAAAGGCTGTAATGTAAGATTAGTTTTAACTACATCGAAATGTTTTACATGTGCAGTAGTCGTAAATAATAAAATGCAGTTACCTTACCTCTACAGCACGATCCTTCGTTGAGGATTGGTTGATGACAAAGATGACAAGGACGAGGTTTCCTGAACGTTTTACATCTGAAAGCATGACCTTGAGAAAGAGTGCCACCTTCTTCATTCTGAAAATAATAACGAATTATAATTGATTTATAAAACAAAACCTTTCTAGTTCGTGAAATTAGCTACTAAATACCATAAAGAATACAGTAAATCTCCAACTGACGTTAACGTTACTTCCAAATCTTTTTTGAATAGTTTTAAATGAATTTGAGGTAAGTCTTACACTATAAGGTCACATTTAAACAACGTTTCCAGAGAGATAGATTTTAAAATATTTATAGGTTAAAGTTGACAACACTGTTTTGTTTACGATGGAATTGACAGTTGTTATGTGGTTTTATAATGAATAGACTTACGGCTAAATCTCTGGCCTCCGTGAATAAGCAGATAAGTCCATAAAATGGCTAAAATGAGATATCTTCATGTTTATTCATTTGATATTGATCCCCAGCAAGTGAATAAGCAAATAAGTCAAAAGGTGTATTTTTGTGGCATAGACAGCTATGTGAATATTCAAACATCTTAATAAATTTTAACTTTTATAGTATAACTTAACTTGTCTTATTTAAGGCAGAATTTTTATTTTGTTAATAAGCCGATAAGTCAACTTATCGGGTTATTCACGTCGTAACACGTAAGATCTGAATCGCACAAATACACTTATCTCATTATAGACGCCTTCCGATTTTTGCAAGACTTGTAGATGTGTGTACATGTCTGTTTATTCACGTTTTTCAATTCAGTTTGTATTTTAAAGTAGTGTCAGCCACATGCAGTCTGATGAGTTTTGATAATACCGGTCGGTATTCTGTGTTTTAAAGTGCATATTTAATAATTCTTGTGATAAAACAAAGAGATTTGTAACAATGCATAGAAGAACATCACATATTTTGTCTCTGTGCAAGAAACAACAAAGCGGTACAGTGGGTTCCTAAAAAATTGCCCGTTGGCTGGCGACGTCCATGTTACTGTTTCTTTACAGATCAACCAGATGTCGAAGAAGATAGCAGAAATCGTCAGTTCGTACTCCAGAATGAAATAGCTTCGGAAATATCAACCTATCAGCGAAGTCGAGAATGGGTTTCAGCACAAAACTCACTCAAGCCCTGCAATCAAACTATAGTAGAACATAATTCGGTAGCCCAGAAGGAGTTAAGTTCTACAGACAAACAGGTGCCAACCTCTAACATAGACGTGAACAATCCAAATTTTTTTGACAATTTTGAATTACCAGTCATACAGGATCTTTCAAATATGGAACATTGACGGCAATATAAAAAATAATGTACTTGAAAATACTGATTTTTCTGCTTTCTGTGTTGACAGTACTACTTTGACAGATGGTTTTCTTCACATTCCAAAAGAGCAGGTTAAAGCTGCTGTGTATTCTGTAAAATCCTTAGTTGAACAAACTAATATTTCCACTGAAGAGTTCTCACTTGAAGAACAAATACTCGAAAAAGAGCACGAAGAACAGGATTTTTCTGACGACGATAGTTTAGTAGATCCAAATTTCGTTGCTGGAAATACGGATGCTTCTTCATCAGAAGAAGAAATTTTGCAACCGGTGGCCAAAAAGAGAAAGAACAAGAATGCCACAATGAATAATGAAGGTATAGGAACAGAAAGGCCGATCAAGGAAACAAAGGGAAATGGCAAAACTTTTAAGAAATACTGGTAAAGAGTATGTAGATGAGAAGGGAAACACTGTTAAAGCTAGAATTATGAAACCACTTACAGATTGCAGAATGAAATGCAAGAATAGATTTTCAGATGAAATTAGACATACCCTCTTCAAAGAATATTGGAAGCTCGGTCAGCATGACAAAAGAACTAACTTCTTGTCTTCCCTGATTTGCATTTTCGAAAAAAAGACTACTCGAGTAAGAACTTATTCTGATAGGGTTCGAAACTATTCATGCAAGTACGAACTTTCAGTAAACGGAGTAAGAGAGCCAATTTGCAAAAAATGCCTTATTGATGTTTTCGGAGAAACAAACGCATTTGTAAATCAGATAATACTAAATAAACAATTCTCCATATCCACTATAATTGAAAATGATCAAAGAGGACGAGATGCGCCAAAGAATAAATGGTCTGAGGAAGTTTTGGCTGATGTGGTGAAACACATTCAAAGCTTTCCTGCATATGAAAGTCATTACTGCCGACAGACGACATCAAAAAAGTATCTTCAGTCAGATTTAACTATTTCTAAAATGTATTCTCTTTATAAAGAGAATAGAGAAAATTGTGTTTCACAAACAAACTATGCAAGAAATTTTCATAAACTTGGATTAGCATTTAAAAAACCACAAAAGGACACCTGTTACAAATGTGACACATTAAAAATGAAAATCATGTATGCTAATGAAGATGAAAAGGCCAACTTGATTTTGGAACAAAATAATCACCACATTTTGGCTAAATAAGCTTATGAGTCAAAAGCAAATGACAATAAAATTACGAAAGAAGATAGATCAGTAGCCGTATTTGCTTTTGATCTGCAGCAATGCTTACCCACTCCTTACCTTAAAACATCAATTTCATTTTACAAAAGGCAATTATGGACCTATAATCTCACCGTCCATAACTTAGCCACAAATGAAGCAACCTGCTATCTATGGGATGAATCTGTTTCGGGAAGAGGTGCGAATCAGGTAGCGTCTTGTCTATATCGTCATATTGTGGATCTTTCTAGTGATGTGAGAAAAGTGTGCTTTTACTCGGATACATGCGGGGGTCAGAATAAAAACACCCACGTAGCTGCTATGTTCATGGCAGTATTACGTGAGAAAAGTTCAATACAATCTATTGATCACAAATTTCTGGTTCCTGGTCATACGCATATGGAATGCGATGTGGATCACTCAGTCATCGAAAAAGCAAAAAAAAAGGACCACAATGAGAATAAATCACCCTTATGACTGGGTACAGCTAATAAGGGGATGTAAAAGTACTAAAGCATTTAAAGTAAAATTAATGGAATGCGATGATTTCTTAAATTTTGCCGATTTATTAAAAAGTTGTTTTGTAAATAAAAAGATTTCTGAAAGTGGTAAAAAATTTCTCTGGAAAGACTTGCAATGGGCACGTTATTGTTCGGAGAACATTTTATGCTTTATTATAAATCATCTCTAAAAAGTGAGGAGAAATTTAAATCAGTAAATTTTAGACGTCGTGGTAAACAACTATCAGGTGCATTAACTGTTTCAAAAATACACAATGGACCTATTCCAATTAACAAAGAAAAAAAAAGGATATCATGGCAGTTTTACATTTCATAGATAAACAATTTCATCCATTCTATGAGAACTTAAAGGTGGCTGATGTTCCAGATACCGATCCAGATTTGATTGAGGTTGATCCCGATGAACTAATGTAAATTGATTATTTCCATCGATGAACTGATATAAATTGATTATTTCCATGCTCATTACTATTGTTTGTCTCAGGTTTTAGTGTTGTATATTACCTTATATTATAAAAAATAATGTTCGTGAATAACATACTATGTATGAAAATAAATATGTTTATTTCAAATATCTTGAGTTATCATTAAAACTCAGTTGTGAGTAACCGGATAAGTCGATTGAAATTGTAATTTGGAAACTAATATTTCAAAAATATGTTTCCAATGACAAATCTTATGCTCCAGAATGCAGAAATATTATCGAATATACAACAAATAGGTATTGCGATTTACCACAACTCTCCGAAATGTTTTTTGGCTCTCCTGAACAATTTCTCAAATTTGACTTATCTGTTTATTCACTGAGGCAAGAGAAATATTAAATCAATTTTTTATCTGTCTTCAGTATTTAGTCTCATGAAAACAAAATTGGTATTTTCAAAACATGTGTGCATGATAAGCCGGGGATATATCTGAGAAACGTTGCCATTCGTTCGCATTCGCTGTTGTTGCTATCATTGCTGCCCGTTCTGAGTCATTTGCAGCAACGTTGCTTGTTAGACTGACACATTTACGAATTCCCTGTTAATTGCCACTGGACAAAAAACATTTGCTGGCGTTCCACTCCTTCGCGTTTATGTACTATTTTTAATCCTTCAATACTTCACATATAGCTCTGCATACCTCTGGAACAATTCTTGAAATTAACTGTCTCGATACTTTAAATGTGTATTGTAAACTTGTGTATGAATCCCCACTAGCTAGAAATCGTAAACAAATAGCAAGTCTGACTTCAGATGGTATAGCTTCTCAGAAGTATGTATGTATTCCGTTTAAAAAATTTTAGTTTAATTATTTCCAGAAGGATGCTGAAATCTTCTCGAGACACTTTGGTAAAGTTTTTGAATAACGTATCATTTAAATCGGCTAGTAAGTTCATGGCATCATATCTAGTTTTACTTAAATATAAATCACTCATCCAATCAAGTCGCTGTTTTGTCTTTTTTTTCTTTTCGTCGCTTTAGGATTTTATTAATTATGATATACAACGCACAGGCAGGCCACTATTAAGTGATTTTCACTCATATTATTGTTTTCCTCACAAACGAAATCAACCTTCCTCGTCGAATGGTAGCAAGGTACTGAAAATTATTTTCGACACTGCCACATGTCAACGCCTAACAACGTTCGCAACTCGAATTTTCTTTTGATGTTTTCTATTTTACCGACAGATGATGTAAAACGTTGGTTCGCTTTGCTGGCCATTAGAACCAAAATATATTCGTTACAAATGACCAGAAATTACCAGCTACACTTGACGAACGAATGGGAACGAATCCGAATGAATGCAAACGAATGATAATGTTTCTCAGATGTATTCCCGGCTATAGACTATAAAAACTGATGCACGTCAGACGTCACATTCAAGCGAGATTGCCAGACTTTAAAATATTACGAATAAACCAATCCAATTTGAAGGAGATTATACAAAACGTAATGAGTATTGTATTTCGTTGTGACCTAAAATGGGACATCCTTTATGCAAGCTAAAGTATTTGTTTAGTTGGATATTTAATTAGTTTATTTTCTAAACATTAGACCTCTTAAAGCAAGCCGACAAAGTAATGAACGTTATTTTATGGCCAATTATTTTTGTTTTGTTATAGCTAACAGCAATTATAAGTTCAATTACTCCTGGTGTTTATCATAACTATAAATAAACGTATGTATATATAAGTCCGACAATAAAATATGTATTGTAGTTTACTAGAACAATAATAATTTGAGAAATTGTCTGAAATACTTATAGAGAATAGCATCTTCAATTCGTAAGGTAGTGTTTGAACTTTATTTTCAATTCTTTATGCTTTGAAATTATTAATAATTGTTATTCCATTCTGATAGTATTTCAATAATAGAGTTTTCAATAGTACCTAATACCACTAATGATTGAATTTTTCCGATAAGTATGTCAAAAACGAAAAAGTTCCTCTTCAAGCAACTCAGTTGAGTTATGAAATAAAAGACAGACTTATGAGATAAATTTATTCAAGACTGGTACTTCTTTAACCTATTTCACCAACAAAATGATGATAAAAAATTTGATATTCGAGAAAAACAGTGAAAAACGTTTAAAGCTCATTTACACGGGTAGAATGATAACGCAAGCACTTGATAGAGTAGAGAGTACAGTATAAATGGTCGGCAGACTAGAATGTGTAGTAGATAGTAGAGTACATGTGGCAAAGTAGTACTACCACCACTACCGTCAAAATATCCACTTCCCTAGCTCTGAGTAAAGTAAGATATTGAGGAAGCTGTCATTCCGACTGAAGCCACGATGTGCCTTGTTTAAATAAAATTCACCGAAGATGAAACTTCCATTGACTCCCTCAGTACTTCGGAGATGGCGTCACACACCTAGGGAAGAAAATTTGAAATTTCAACTCAAGAAACCACAAAAAAATGAAAAATGCTTCGATAGCTATTCCCCGTAGCCAGAAAATTCAATGTAGCTTCAAGCTCCACTCTTGGTTTTATTCAATCCCTCATTAACGTGTCTGGCCGTTAGATTTTGTCATTCACCAAATGCAAAGGTTTTTCAAATTTTACTGGAGTCATCCTCAGACACATTTTTTTCCCAACAGATTCTCGAATCTCTTAGTAGTAGTGTAGATGCTTCGAGTGTATTCTTTCTTTTAAGCTACTCTCTCGCCGACTCACTTCTTTGTTTGCTTACTTCCACATCGATAGCTTCAGTCACTTCTGTGCATTTGTTTGTTCACAAACTATTTTTCGCGGTTATATTAATTCAAAACACACACCATGGCTTGATGAAAGGGTTACGAACTGCGCGCAGGCGCGACAAGCTACGTGCGTGGAAAATGGCGGACGAACTGAACTTTTCGATGTGTACAAAAGGAGAAATTTGAATATGTGAAGTTAGCCAAGGAAAATAATTGTGTATTCAGAAACATTAAACGCCTTCAGCCGACTTTGGGTAATCATCCTCGAAAGCAAGTCCAAGCTTTCAAGGATGATTATCCTCATCATCAGAGACTAAAAAGAAAAAGCAACAGTTAAATCATGTATCAATTAAGAGGAACAGTATCTAGAAAGGGAAAAACACATGTGTACTTACCTCCCAATTGAGGTTAGATTGAATTGAAATACCGAAAATCCACAATGTGTACTAGTTAGGGAAAAGAGAAAATTATATTATACAATCACATTAATGATTGCTAAAAAAGTCGAAGTATAACACCTTTTCACAACTTGAAACAATCGAAGTGTTTTTCTGTTAATTGTTAATAGGCGGCAAGGAAATGATATCGTTTTCCCTCTAAAACTGATAGACTATTAGGATGACGAACAGTGTTACCAACTGTCAAAGACCTAACCGGAAATAAGATGATGTACCCAATTCGATCATGGCCTGTTGCCATCAGTTTAAACTGGAGTATGAATAAGTGGAGGGGGTAATTATTCAATTATAGGAAAGAAGAAGAAATAAACCATTAATATGTATGGTCGGGTACTTTGTAATAAAACGTAAACAGTAAAAACAACAATGATGAAAATAATAGTATAGTAATCATTAAAATATATATATAACAATATAGTATAATTATGTTTTATTTGGAAGTATTTACCAACATTAATATTACCAAATGTGTTTGAAGAGATATTAAATCAATGTTAACAGAATGGTGTTATCAGGAATACCATGATTGTCGTTAATACTAGGAGAATTATGGTTGAAGTCTAAGGACAATAAAAAGGAATAAGTTTCACTTAAATAGTTGATGTCTGTATTTCTATTTATAACGTTGTTAGATTGAGAAATAAATGCCGTTTCTAAGAATGATCTTTTTGTTCTTAATGGCCTCGTAATTCATATGATGATCTAAGGAATTTATATGATCAGCCAAAGCGCAACGCTCTGGATGTGATCTACAGTCGCTCTTGTGTGAGACAATACGGCTTAACAGAGATCTTAAAGTCTGACCAATATACTGTTTGTCGCAATCTGTACAAGGAATACTGTACACATCATTCGTACGTGAAGTCAATGGAATTTTTTGTTTAACTCTAGTCAAAATTGTTAACGCTGTTTTGTTAGCAATTTTAAAGTTATTGTATGCACTGAACAATCTGGCAAGTTTCGGAGTTGTGTCTCTTATGTATTGAAAAGTTGCAAAAACCGGTTGAATCGGGGTCACACTAGTACCAACATCCATTTGGGCCACGTTAGGATGGCTATCGTCAGCCAGCATGTCCATAGTAGTATATGTGCTAAACAATATTTTGTTAAGTAAAGTTCTTGAATAAGAGTTATTCAAAGAAAGGTTGAGTAAAATGTTAAAATTTTTATTATGAAAAATATTATTATAATTTTCATTTGTTTGACAAAGTTCACTTTCATGGAATGTTTATGGTAGGAATGATAGTTTAAATATCTCCCAGAACTACATAGTTTCCTGTACCAATCGATTATGATTTTATTATTTTTACGAATGAACTTAGTGTCTAAAAATGGTGTGGAATTGTCGACGTCTTCCATTTCTATCGTGAACTGGATGTGTGGATCATAGTTGTTAAAGGTATCCAAAATTTCATCCAGGCCTTCTCTAAGAAGTGTCAATCTTATCCCATTTCCGAAAACAAGGATACTAAGAGAATTTTTTATTACAAACGGGAATGCTGAAGTAATCAATATGGTGAAAATGGTTCGAAAATATATAGTGATGTGGCCAAGCTCATAATCGATTATTTGTGGGGTTCATAAATAGAAAATGCACTAAGCAGTCTTCCAAATCTTCGATAATATATTGGACATTGTTTTCGCAGATCATAGGCGTTGTTGCTTGCATATTGAGGATCAGATTTATTAACTGTTAAGAGGTATAGTAGTTGGCGCTCTAACACAATGGCAGAAAGTTATATAGAAGATTCCAAAGAAAATAAGCAGACAGTGTCCTCTAACATTTTGGGTGGGGTTTCATGGACTGATGGCCCATCAACAAGTTCAAGTACATTCTTTCTAAAAATTCAGTCTTCAGCTGGGCTGCATTTAACAAATTGTACAGACTATAGTCAATGTTTACAATAAATAAATACTAGTAGAGATTTTATTATGAACGATAATAAGTAAAAATAGTAACAAACTTTCTTTTTGTTCGTTTCTTATTTTAACATTTGCGTATTATTATGAATGCGATAATGACACTCAAATGAGGATGATAAGTATATCATAATGGCACTAGCGTAAATTGAATCCGTTAGGATCACGATTTCGTGGGGTTTCGTCTCGTTTCGTTATAAAATTAAAAAGGTACACTACGAGCTCATTTAAAAAATTTATGTTGGTAATTTTGGACGCGTCGGATAAAGAAAACTCATTCTGACACTTATGGTTACACACCAACGAACTTAATTGAAGTCATTTTTGTTATTTTATTACTGTTGTAAACGATTTGTTTGTCGTTTAATAGTTTCGATGTGAAAATATGGCACACTTAATAATTATGCTGAAGAAATATTAATTAAAAACAAAAACAAAATTATTTTAGTTATTATGTGTTGTATAAATTTGTTTTGACATTTTAAATCAGTTGGTTTTTGTCGGTAAACTGTTTAAATTGAAGTATTTTAACCGCTTACGTTTAAACAGAGATTCGTTGAATGTTAAATCAATATTAAAATACGGGGTCAATTTGAAAATTTCCTTTCAGTAAATAATATGATAAATCCGATTTCATGGAATATTAATTTAGAAAATTCCTTTCTCCTCTGACAAAACTGTTGGTTACGATATATTTATAGCACTTTTGTCATTTGGCCCCACGGAACAGATACATTAAATTCCTTCCTACTTCATCTGAACAACGTACATCCCTGTATCAATTCACGATGAAAAATGATATTGACGTCATGTTTAAAAAACTTTCCTCACACTACATTCATCGTAATCCCACACCAACCGTTTTCTCAACGTCCAACCTATGACCATCCAGCCCAACTAAACTCCGTCATCAATACACTCGTACCCCGATCCATCTCTCTATCTGACGAATCCTATCGACCATCGGAAATCAATTTTTTTAAATAAATATTAATTCAAAATGGTTATAAAGAATCCCAAAACAACAGGAGCATTCAGCCACTCCACCACCCTCTACTAATGCCTTGGATAGTCAATTAAAAATGTCCATTCCTTACATCAAAGGAGTGACGGACAGAAAGTAATGTATTATCACATTTCAAACAGGAAAGTGTTCTAATGCATTACCTCTTTCCTACCTGACAGTGGTTAAACTAGAGATTCACGGATAGGTGGATTGGCAGAAGTTGAGTAGTTGAATCACCTGAATGAACTCCCCTAGATTTCTTTCTATGGAGGCATTTTAAATACGTTGTTTACTAAACACAATCTGCTGATAATCATGAATTTAAAATACGAAATACAGCAGCATGTCTGTCAATTTCTCCAATCGGGAGATTTATTATAATTCATTTAATATTTACATTGATATATATTCTGTATAATATGGCAGTTATATTTTGTCACCCTGTCAAAATTAAAAGAATACTCAAAGCATGTAAATAAAAACACATTGCTACTATACAATAAATACACCGTTGTATTTTTATGAAAGCTTTTTAGATACTGTCCACTTTATCTCAAAGTTTTCCTCTTAACCAAAAATAACTATGTATCAAGATATATGAGGGTGGAAATACGTTGAATATACATTATCATAATTACTATTGTAGACGGATTTATTTTTGGGATATTAAGATAATGGTTATACCGAAGTTGAATAGGATTCAAGTGCGGCTTATATTCTCCGAAGTATGTGGAATGTTTATTAAAACGAACAAAAAGGGCATCAGCTTCGCATATTTTGGAAAACTTTGTCGACGGATTCTATTGTTCGTATTAAACCGTAACGCAAACTGAATAATTAATTATAATTCTTCAAATTAAGGAAGTTTTGTAGTATTTTCTATAACCTGTTTTCAAACTAGGACTGATTTGAATTTAAGTTTGCAATTCTGTAGATTTCTGTTATTGTTTTATTAAAATATGAAAACAGTTCTTGTCAGGACTAATTTGGAAATGGAGAAATTGAGATATTCTTATGTTCCAGATTATTCTTCTTTCCTACTGTTTTCATCCACAATATTATCTCCGATTTCTGTGTCTTCTACATCATTTTCATGTATACTACTCATTTCACTAGATATATCTTCTACATCGTTTCTCCATTCTGGATCTGATGTTTCGTCATCAACATTTTCTATTGTTGGTATTATCGAATCGCTTATCAATTCTAAATTACTTTCATTTTCATACAGACTAGTATAAACATTATGATGAGTAGCCAATTGAGCAGTACTTATAGCCTTTTCAATATAGTCATCATTGAAATTTCCTTCACCATATCTGCTAAAATGGCTTTGGTATCTGCACTTTGCAAATTGCTATAATTTTCAATATTAGATAATACCTCAAATTCAGCTTCAATATAATAATTTTTTATTTTATTCTCAAAGCGAATGGTACACTGGATTATTTCATCATCAGAAATCAAATCAGTCTCTGAATAGGTTTTGTCAATAATGTTCTCCTTGTTGGATGAACCAAACTTTTAGGCCCATTTGGATTTATAGAAGATACTTCCATAGCTTTTTTACCATATTGATCTCTCCTTCAATTTCTATGATTTTCACATAAAGTTTTCCAATCTGTGACATTGTGCTACGTATTTCATTGGTAGAAGTAAAATCTCCTGGCCCCGGTAATATCCCCCCGGAGTTAACACGGTACAGAAAAGCTATATCGACAATTAGCCTGCCTGTTCCAGGAATGCATTAATGGAGAAAGTTTGCCATAAGAATGGAAAACGTCGTACATAACAACGATACATAAAAAGGGAAGTGCGTGATAATTATATGTAGAGGAATCGCTGTGCTTGGTACTATTTCGAGAGTCTATGGTAAGCTAGTGAAAAAGAGAATTGCGGATCAATATTGTGATAGTGAGGCCGAAGAACAAGCTGGATTTAGAGCTGGTAGAACCACTGTGTATTTACAATAACACAGATAATTGAGAAAAAGACGACACGGAATCAAGAAATACACCTCCTTTACGTAGACCTCAAGAAAGCGTACGATAGTGTACCCCAGCTAAAACTCTATAAAGAGAATACAAGCCAAATAAAGAAAGGGCAGACATTATCAAATGGGTTCAACATTAACAAGGGTCTTAAGCAGGGTTGTTGCTTGTCACCAACTTTGTTTAACATCTAATCAGAACAAGCTCTGAAAACATGGAAAAGAAAGTGCGAACAGATGGGAATACCACTGAACGATGACATACTATATACTATCTGCTTCGCTGATGATCAAATAGTCCTAGCTCAAGACTACGATGACTTAGGATACATGACCCGTAAATTAATTGAAGAATACGATAAGGGGGGGCTGGAGGTAAATATTCAGAAAACGGAATATATGTGCATTGGTGGAGAACAACAGGACCTTATCTTGGAACAACAACATCAGATAAAACACTGTAAAAAATATAAATATTTTGGAATACACATCACTAATGACGGTAGTTTGGGTGAAGAAATATTAGTAAAATCAATAATTATGAATTATTATCTGAATTTCGTCAATTTCTGGACTGACGAGGTTATAAAATTAGGGCGACGATATATCTTTCAGTATTTTCAAATTTTTGTGTCACAAAATAAAAAAAATCAGAATCTTCTTTTTCTTCATATTGCTTGTGAATGTGGAATGGTTTTGTTAGTTTTTCAGAGCTCTTATCATTGAATCTTCCGATACATTAATTTTCTTCTTGCTTAACAACTGTTTGATGTACAACTAAACTCTTATGTCCCAGGAGCTTTTCTCAAATGGATGACACGGTTTTACCACAATCGCTATCGGACATTTTGCTTCGATGGTTGACAAAATGAAATTGTTGGACAATTCTTTCTTACCCACTCAAAAGTGGATTCTGTAATAAGTACATGTCATAGACAATGTAGAATATGTATGGTACATGTAATTAACTGTGTCGACCCTTACTTCGTGGAATCTACTCATATTACTGTTTTAAATGAAACTCACTGTTTCTAGCTAATTCCACAATATAATGAAAATTGTTGGAAATTCTAAAAAATTGACAATACCATCGTCATTCTGACGATGATATTGATTTATAGGAACAATTGTCAATTTTTTAGAATTTTCAACAATTTTCATTATATTGTGGAATTAGCTAGAAACAGTGAGTTTCATTTAAAACACTAATATGGTACATGTACCCAAAATCCCAGCCAATTTTGGACTTGATGATATACTCCAGTGGCGGCTCGTGTTAAAAATGTTAAGGTATTCTGCAATTTTTGAAAAAAAGTTTACCTTGTAAGGGGGTTGTCTCCCATCGATTTTATCGTCCCTTCTCCGCCTTCCATGTTGAAACATTGGATTTCTGGAACGGTTGTGAATTGTCATACAAGAAAAATAAGAGTGACGCAATAACCACTACTTCGCTAACAAAAAATTATCTCTTGTATTTTAAGTATATTCGATGTTATTTCCGGTTCGCAAAAAATAAGTCTCTAGGGTTTAAGAAATTATTTCTTATAAATTAAGTCTATTCTACGTTCTTTTCGGTTCGCAAATATTGTAATCACTTTGTGATTATAATTGAAAATTTCGAAGCTTAGAGCTGACAATGCGAATGCCGTACAAAATGTATTATAAATTTTATATTTGATAACAGAAAATATTTTAATTAATTAGAAGATTTTTTGGGGGCTTTCCAGAACTGTAGTGCTTATATACTAGCCGCCACTGATATACTCTGAAGGAATGGTAACGGACTACTAACATTCTGCGTCGGTGGTAGAATAAATTGTTACGTTGAGGAAATGTCAAGCTCTACAACTCAGATTATAATATTTTTTTTTCGTATTTTCAAAACTTATCGAAATATTTTCCAAAAACATAATCAATATATAGAAATAATTCAAATAAAAAAGATGAAAAATTTTATTCTGTACAAAAAAGGTCTTCACTATTTTCAACGTAAAGCTCAGCGTTTCTTAGATATTTATCAAAAGGCGTATCGGACGACACAAACTTGATTTTATACTCACATAATCCAATCGCAAAAATAATTATCAGTACTTTGCATAGCGAACAAATTTTTAATGCTAAATTCCTGGACTATAATTATTATTTAGCTTGTAGTTCATTCTGTATAAAAAATGTTCATCTATAATTCATTTGCAAGTTCCTTAATTGCTTTATTATGTTTATGAACATATCGTGATCCAAAAAAATTATATCATCTGATTTGTCTACACAGTAAATAAATGAGTACACTATTATTAACAAATTAAAAGAGCTTGTTGACATCGGATAATTGATGATGATATAAATACGCTATCTAAGATCTCCTCTGAAGGATAGTTAATTAAAATTTAAACGCCGGATAGACATGTTTAAAGTTCTCTCGAAATTCGCCCTAATTAACTAGAAAATTTTCTAACATCAGTAATACTGTACATTTCATTTATTTTGTAAACGCGTTAGATAGAAATCTTTGAATTTTAGAGCCTTTACATGAGCAGATTTATTAAATTAGGAATCACTGTAAGTACTAGTTTTAACTAGTATCAACTGCAGATCCTAATCAAACAAAAGCTTATAGTAGTTATTTTTTTAAATCAGTTTTCTTAGGGATCTGCTTTCCTAATATAAGCTTCTAAGTTTGTAATTTTAGATAAAAAACATCGTGATATTAGTGGCGTCATCTGCGTATCAGTAGCTGAACTTTATATCTCGTCTAATATAACTTGAATGCATATTTTGTTATTTCCTTTATAGTTTTCTCTAGTCTAGAGTTTAGATTTTTTTAAATAAGACATGTATATATGAATATATAAATAAATTTTGCATGAAAAACCAAATAAGACATTGGTTCACAATGAAAATATACAATTTAAAAACTAACTGTCTCGACCCTTACTTCGTGGAATATGCTCATATTAGTGTTTTTAAATGAAACTCACGGTCTCTAGTTAATTCCACAATATAATAAAAGTTATTGAAAATTCTAAAAAATTGACAATTGTTTCGATAAATCAATATCATCGTCAGAATGACAGAAGTTTCATTAAAAAACACTAATTTAAAAACTAATAAATATAAAAAAATTATTAAACTTAAAGGTGGGACTTTTTGTCAACTTGTTCATAGAAGAGAACATATGCTTCTCCACTGACTAAAGTTTTGCACGATATTAATAGCACCCTTGAATCGTTGTATTCGTGCCATTGTCCCGTGTAGGGATGTCGGCAAAATGCTGTGTAGTGACCATTATAAGTGGTTCCACACTGATTTGATATAGCGTAGAGGTTGTACATACAAGGTGCCACATTATCAGCCGCGTAATGGCTCATATCAAGCCTTTCTATTGGAAAATTTATTACAACATTACGTTTTCCACTAAATTTTTCTGTTTGCGAAAAGCGCTTCATGTGAATAACCAATATTTTCGGAAATTTATGAATTGAGAATGATTTAGTGTATCGTCTTAGTTCCTTACATTTCGAACATGTTCGTTTCTCATCACCGTCGAGTGTTTCTTCTCTTGTAAACGAATCTAAACATTGTGAAAGTCGTAATTGACCTGTTCTTTGGGGTATCGAAAGGGATAAATCCCAAAAGGGATCGTAGGTAACTGAACAGTGACCACAGTGTGTGCACTTGATTGTTGATTTTAATTGACCGAGAAAGTTATCCACAATCTTGGAGTTGTCCATTTTGGGATATCTCAACCAAGATTCTTGTGCTTTCTCAACGTCACTAAGTTTGTCATCAATCTCTGTTAATATGGGCTTTGGTTTTTCATATACCTTATTGACATCTTCGTCCTGCTCATAGGTAACGAAGAAACTCCTGTGTATCATGTTGAATGTATCCCATGAACCTTGAAGTAAATCGCTGAATCTGACTTTTCTATGATACTGTATTCACCACTCTGTCTGAACCGTCTTCAGACCAAAGCTCTTGAATAACTTCAGCAAATGCTTTAATTAAGGCTCCTTTCATGCTAGATATATTTATGTTAATATCTCTTATGTTTGCGTCTTTCTTTAGATATTCTAATAGCCACCTTGTGTTTGATATGCATTGGATAATACTATTCATGAAACATGTGTTACCAATATTTTTTAGGCCTTTGAGACCCAAAGATTCTTGGGGAATACCCTTTATGGATATGATTGTGGAGATATTGTTATGAGCTCTTTCGCAACTACTACCATTGTACGAATAATCTCGGATTCTATTATTGTCTTTCTCACTTGATCGGCGTGATAAGGAATTTGAATTGATGTTATTTGCTATTGAATTGGATGTAGATATTGCGGTTTTGGAAAGTTTGGGTGATGTGGATAGATCATGGGTCTGGTTCACTTTGTTAATATATTCCTTGTTATCTACATCATTTTTAGACGTGTCCGTTTGTTCTTGTTGAGTATCATTCCCTTTCTGAAAATCTTTAATCGAAAATGAAATGTATGAAGAGAAGTTGTTAATACTAGGATTATTTTTAAAAAGGAAATTGATGTTTATTGATTCCTCAGTTACTATTACTCTATCGACTTCTGAACCATTATTTTTTTCTACGTCTTCATTCTCTTCAAAATTTGAATTTGACTGCAAAACATCGGCGTTATTTTGATACTTGTTGGAGGCAATGTCCATTTTTTTGGTCACCGAAAAATTATTACTAGATTTTTTAACTCTGGTTGATATTGATTTTGTACTTAGTGGTTTCACTCCATTGGTCACATCAGATATTTTGGATTTAACCTCAGTTGTCTTATTGGCGAGGTTAGTACCATTTTTTCTGTTCTGGAGAGTTTGTCATTAAAATTTTGACTCAAATCGGCTACTGATGTGTGATTTCCGTTATCATCTTCATCATACAAATTGTCTTAGTATTGTTAGAGTATGCCGCACTGTTAGTATAAATAACTTCCATTTGGTCGTTTACCTTTTTATTTGATGTCTTCAACTCTATTGGGGGTAAACCAGTTTTATATTTTGTTTTGGTCAAAGATAATTTATTGCGTATAGGAATCACATAATTCTCTAGCATAGTCATCTTCTTCAGAATTCCTATGAATGGGACATCATCTGGCTGGTGGTTATCTATATTTTTTAGTACACTGAGGCCCAAAAGCTTGTTGGAGGCATAATTTATAAAATTATCAACGCATGTATTATCAGAAGGCACTCATTCTGAAGAAGAGAATGAATATGTTAAATAACAGTTTCGGAAAAAGGAAAGATCACATGTTTTAGGGTCGGTAATGTGAGAAAGTTTGAAAGTGGTAGAATAATTAGGTTTCTTATGATTAAGTTTCATAAAAAGTACTTCTAGAGGCTTAGAACGGGGGAACGTACCGAGAAAAGATGAAGCGTTTCCTCTTTGAATTGCATTACTTATTTGTTGTATAAAGAACAAAGTTGCTCTTGAATCATTGGTTTCTACTGATATTTTTTTACCGATTTCTTTAATGAATTTTAAAGATTCATGACCGAAAACACCAGAGGTTTCAATTGCTACAGGAATAAAAATGTAAATGTTCTCCAAAATTTTGTATTCATTGATTTTAAAAGTTTAGCCTTGTAAAGATGCAGCGCCTGCGGAAGTAGATGTGGATCGGACATGGGACGGAGCCTAAGTGTCAGTGCAAGTGAAATCCCATATAACTGGTCTGCCACGTTGCCAGGGAATGAGGGTCATACCATATGGACGTTTACTGTCGTCGCGGAAAGTACCTAACGGTTCCAACGAACAGGGAATCTTTGCAGATGACAGGTCTTGTGTGATTAGGTCATTTAATGCAGAATGACGTGAAAAACGGCCGGCACTTAATTTGCAGCTGAGGCCCTGTCTACCATATTCATCAACATCAGCTCCGCAACGACAGCGATGTTTTATACAAATTTGACAACCTAAACGGAGACCAATAGAAATACGGAAACTTTCGTCATCTAAAAGCGTACCTAATGGGACCGACGGTATAGCGTTCAACCATGCTCCTGATTCCTTTGAAAATGCTACATTCAAACGAGCCTTGTCTGGTAAATTGATAGTGTTCTGAAGCAGATTTCCTTTTTCAATGTTCAATAAAGGTATATCCCAGGATTTTTGAAACGCTTTATATTCATCGGGTACAACTTTGTTAAACTTTAATGACCAAATATTTTCTGCCTCCATTAATAAAGGATCTTGTGTGTGGAAAAATATAGGCAGAATGTAATTAATGAAATTTTTTGAACTATTTAATGATGACAAAAAAGAAGGAAGAGCTACTGAAACGATTGAGCGAATTCCTAAACCACCATATGAAACAGGTAGTGAAGCTTGTTTCCAAGAAACGTCGTCTAATTTAATGTTAATTAATGACTCTAATGAATGATGAATGATATTGTCAAAATTGATTAAGATATAATTATGTAACCAGGTCGGACTACATCTTAAGATATATGTTAATTTTGGAATTAATAGGCAATTCATGAGAAGGTAATAAGCAATATGTGTCGGTAACCAGGATAAACGAGATGACATTTTTTTGGAAAAGTTTAGTTTTTCATTGAAAGATAGAAAGGATTCGTTTAGTAAAGGAGCACTTAAAAGAAATAAATTTTGTCTGTTGGTAATTGTTATGCCTGCTATTACAGAATTAAGTTTATCAATGGTTAGATTATTTGGTGATTCTAAGAAAAATAACTCGCATTTGCTGAAATTAAGTTCAAGACCAATATCCATGGAATTGTTTATAACATAGACAAGAAACTTGAACACGGAATTAGTATTACCATCTAAAGAACCATCATCAAGGTACCAAGCATTGAATTCTGTGTCAATGTTGCTTATAAGTTTGTGTATCGATATGCAAAAAAGGAGAGGTGCCAAATGGTCCCCTTGCTGGACGCCTATTTCCGAATAAATGATGTTTTCGCCAAATAAAAGATATGAAGGGAATCGATATCATTGATTGATGAAAGGAAAAATTTCAGGTAGAATATCTGCTACAAGTTTTAATAAATGATCGCGATGAATTGCATTGAAAGAATTTTTAAAATCAATTTTCAGAAAAACTCTATTATTAACGTCTGGATGATTAGAGACGAAACGTCATTCTGCATGTGCAACTCCTTCACAACCACCTTTTGACCCGAAGCCAAATTGTAATGGACGAAGTAAATATCGTAATTTGTCTCTGATGTTCGAACGTATTATTTTCGCTACTAAACGACGGTAAACTGTACCAATAGCAATTGGTCTGATACCTCCTGCTTTTTTAGTTAAAGCTAATAGTGATGCTCCGAATAAAATAGGACGAATATTGATGTTGACTGTGTCATTTAAAATAAAATTACATAATTTACACAAAGATGATAAGAGATTTTTTCCTGAAGGGCCAGCACTGTAACTTATTAAATCTTGTAGATGTGAAGGTCTTAAAGAGTCTAAACCACCAGCAGAACTTGTTTTAAGAGTTTATTGCGTTACTCACAAATTCTTCTGTTATAAGAAAAGGAATAGGTTCCGAGCTCAGAGTAGGGAACGTACTATTAAGTTTCTCTAAAGAATGTTTAGATTTTAAATCTGTTAAAGTGGCTGCACTGACATCTGCAAAACTGTCATCTGAAGCTAAGATTTTGATTACGGATGTCAAGTCGCCGTCAGAAACTTTATTAATGAAATTTTTAATTTTACTATTTTTTAATAAATTTATGTTTTTCCGAACTGAGAAATTTGTGTTTTGCTGATCAGAGAAATTTAAATGATGATCTATATTTTCAAAAGTTTTCAAATTATTCTTGATTATAGTAGAGAGAGATACTTTTTTATTAGAATTTTTAGAAAGAAGACTTAAAACATTATATGGAAAAAGCAATAGATTTTCCCAGGTAGGAATAGAATTTTGTCTTACGCATGTTTAGATTGTGTTTTATGAGAAGAAATAAAATAAGTAGGTTGTTGTGGTAAGTTTTATTAGGAACAATAAGGGGCAAACTTAAGACAGGTGAAAAATGTCTACTATTCTACGTTTTGTTCAATTGTTTCTATTAGAAGGCCACCTTCTAAATCACCTATCAAAAACCTTGTTTCCAGTTTAGCCAATTGCTCTACATGGAAGTTGAGTTGACAATTCGCAGGGTTACCAACTTAGAACATGCATAACAAGAATATGTACTTATATTTCGAAATTCGTTTTCCAAATCTAAAAAATCTCGATGTAATTGTATTTTTAATAATAATTTAATGAATTTTATTTTTAATTATCAAAAAACAGTTCTCAGTAAGTGATAAATAAAAAATATAATTTTAAAAGTTTGTCGCCATTACCTAATTAGATAAAAATAATATAATTTTCAAATTCCCAACGTAAAATAGGCACATTACATCCTTCTGTCAGCATTAACGATATTTTTATGTCCTTTTTGATAATTGGTATCATAAAAAAGTAATTTATTGACTTATATAATGTATCTTTAAAAACGGTAAGTCGAAGTCGATTTATTTAAATTATATATTAAGCATGGTAATTATTTACTTAAAAGTGTTATTTTACTCGAGAAGCTGTTAAAATTTTTTGAGTGTTAAGTATTAAAAGTTTATATTGTTTGAGAAACGTATTTACCTCAAATACAAGACACACTTTCCTACATTTTATTACATGATTATTTTTATGTCATATATAATATTTCCAACCTATTTTTTATGATTATACAGGGTGTTTTCAAATGACACTTACAACGTTTGCATGTAGACACTTCTCGTAAAATTGGACAAGATGATATAGGGATAGAGAGGTCCAACCCATTTCCTTTTCGAAATACAGGGTGTTAAAGTTATGGAAAATATAATGTTTTAATTTGATAACTTTAAAATGGATGAATATATTGATCTAACATTTGGCAGGTTGTTTTTAAATGTAAAAGGCCATATTTTGATAGAAAAACATGTTTCAATTCTTGATCCAGTGGGTTACATTTGGAAGAATATGTCACCTTTCCCCTCCCATTTTTTACGCCATTGACATTTGAATCTATTTTTATTTCATTTTGTATTCCTCAATAGTTTTCACGTGGAAAACACATGACCTTTACATACCAAAAAATGTGTAGTTTTCAAGATATTTAATGTTTTTATGAAGTCTGCAAGATCACTTTTTAATAAATAAATAAAAAAAAAATTCTTAAATATTTTTCAATATCTACCAAACTACTAATGGTTAGAATATGTAACAGGAACTAATTTGTGAAACAGCCATGCATATAAAACATTGAGAGAGGATTGTTGAAAATACTTTTCCCAACTTGTGATTTTATTAACAAAAGAATTAATCACAAGAAAAAATAAGATACTTACAAAGTTAAATAATATCTCATTCAAACATAATTTTTAACTAAGCTGCCAACAAATTACAAAAGATGTTCAAAATTTTGTCCATTTACATTTACACATAAACTGTAACGTTATCTCATTGAAAACCGCATACCTTACAAATACTGATGATTGCCGGAAATAATTAAAGGATTCTGGATTTCTGGATTCTTGCTATCAGTGCCTCCTCCGTATAGTAGGCTGTTCAAGATTGTGAAATCTTGAAATTTATTTGTTAAGATACATTTAAAATATGTGAGACATTTGTATGCCTTCCTTTCTTTATTGTATATATTTAAGGCGTAAATTCATTTTAGTTTATAGCTTTGTAGAAATATGTTGCAGAATTGATAAGATCTTTTTATTGTAGTAAATTCAAAGGATATTTTATTTTTATTTTCAGAATGTTTTGTAAATATCACGTTTTCCAACAATGATTGTAAATTCTTTTGTATGGGCAGATGAATGACACCTTTTTGAAAGTCGACATTGTCCTATAGTTAAGAAGTGAGAAAAAAGCACGTTTCACCCTATTTGTATACTGGATTGTAAAAACCTTAATTTTAGTGTCAATTCTGCAAGTATTTTATGGTCGAGGTTCGGAAGACATGAAAAACGTTTTTGAATTACCTTTCTGAGTAAATAGGTTACAATTGCTATTGTTGTATTCAATAGAAACTCAACTTACTATTGGCGGCACCCATAGTTGAATCTTGTCTGGAAAAAACCGACAAGTCAGGTGATGCTGGCCAATAGGAAATATTTATTTTCGTTTGGTCAACCCAATCCATGTGTAAACACACCCCTCGCAGATTTCTACTTAACACGTCTCACAACGTGAAGAAATCAGTACTACAAACTCATCGAAACGAGCGCAACGCTCAACATCAAGTTTTTACACACTCAACGAAACGAGCGCAACGCTCAACATCAAGTTCATACTCATCGAATCGAGCGCAATGCTCAGCAACGGAGTTAGTTTTTAACTCATCGAAACGAGCGCAAGGCTCAACAACCAAGTTAGTTTTTCACTCGTCAGTTCTACACTTCTAGACGCGAGTTTCACATTCATCGACGCGAGTTTTACACACTCATCGAATCGAGCTCAGCGCTCAATAACAAAGTTAGTTTAAAATTCATCTAATCGTAACATAAAGTGTCTTCCGGTCTGAAACCATAGAAATTCATCGTTCACAACTCAACTTTGTAACATTTTGTAAATTTGTACATAATAAATTATTAATTTCGACATTAACTTTGTCAGATTAAGATTATTTATTTAGTTGAATGTCCACGCCAGTTGACGAAGTTCAATTAAAATATAATCAAAAACATTGGTCCTTCGTTAGCCGGATATAAGAAGCATTGTTATGAAACATTGGTCCTTCGTAAGCCGGATATAACAAGTATTGTTATACAACATTGTAAAGTGCCAGTATCAAGAGAGCAGTTCAAATCGAAGTATAGCAGTTCAAATCATAGTGAAAGTGTAGCAGTTCAATTAGCAGCCCAGTTAGCAGTTCAATTAGCAGTCCAGTGTAGCAGTCCAATTAGCAGTTCAATTAGCAGTTCAAATCGCAGTTCCAAGGATTCATCACAGCAGCAGCCAGGATAATCAAGGTAAGTTGGTCAGTTATCTATTTAAATGTGCCAATTATCCGTCCTGTTTCCATATTAGTATCGTATAAACATTGTTAAAATTCCTTACCATACTCACGCATAAACTGTATTTAAAATGGCTGAACTTAAGAAATTAAGACGACAACGCGATTATATATTAACAACCATTACGACATTGAGAAGAGTCGTCGACCAAGCAAACGATGAACCCGCGAACGTCAATGAATATTTTATTCAATCGACATTAGAAAGGACAACCAAAGCATTTGAAAAATTTCATTCACTTCAGGATATGATAGAGGAGCTAGATCAAGAGGAAATTGATCAACGTAGCTATTACGAAGATAGCTTTATGTGGGAAACGTCGCGTGCTAAAAGGTTTCTCGATAAATTCACAGCTTCAACATGCAGTACATTTAGGGCACAATCAGTAGATCCCGTGCAAACGGCCACCAACAAATCATGTTTGGCTGAGCTTACTAAACTAAAACGGCAACGCGGTTATATACAAACTACTATTACGAAATTAGGAGAACTCATCGACCAAACAAACGATGAGGCTACGGGATTCCATAAACATTTGATTCAATTGACGTTAGATGACGCAATTAAAACGTATAAAAAATTTGATTCAATTCAAGATAGCATAGAGGAGTTAGATCGAGAGGAAATTGATCAGCGTAGCTGCTACGAAGAGAGCTTTATGCGGGAAACGTCGCGTGCTAAAAGGTTTCTCGATAAATTCGCAGCTCTACCATGCAGTACATACCGTGCAGTGCAACAAGTAGATACCGTGCAAACGGCCAACAAAACACGTTTAAACGCTGATAAGAAGACATCCGCCGCTGTAAACTTACCAGTAATCTCTCACGTTATGTCACATGAATCGATCCAACGTGAGCAGATAAAGTTACCTGCTAACATCAAATTAGCAGAATCAGAGTTTCATCAACCGGAACCGGTTGACATCTTAGTAGGAACAGGCACAAGACTGCCTGTGGAACAAATCAAAGTAGCAGAAACAGAGTTTAATCGACCCGAACTGGTCGACATATCAGTAGGAATAGGCACTACACTGCCTGTAGAACAAAACATATTAGTAGGAACAGACACCACACTGCCTGTAAAACGAACCAAAGTAGTAGAACCAGAGTTTCATCGACCTGCACCGGTCAACAGATTAATAGGAACAGGTAATACACTACCTGTAGAGCAAAGTAAATTAACGGACCCAGCTGTCCACCGACCTACACCGGTCGACAAATTATTAGAAGCAGAGGCTACCATGTCTGCGGAAAAAAGCAAATTAGCAGCTCCTGATAATCAAGAATCGAACAAACTTCACATGTTCCCTGTTCAGGACTATGCGTTGATATCAGATGGTTACTATTTATCTCATCACGCAATCAGTAAGGAAATGAGTCCAACTAGGAAAGTAAGTGTGGTATACGACGGTTCTTTAGAGACTTCTGCAGGCGTACCGTCGAATGACGCCCTGTATATCGGTCATAATAGTCAACCCAGTTTATTAACTACTTCTAGTCGAGATCGCGAAAAACCTATCGTGATTGCAGGAGATTTAAAGCGAATGTGTCAACCATTTTTAGTTAGAAACGAATACTGTAAGTTTCAATGTCTCATTTGGAGAGATCAAATGAAAAACTTACAAATTTTTGAATTAAGTATCGTCATATTCGATATTACATGTGCTTTGTATCTAGCAATTCAACGTTTACCTCAATTAAGTATAGATGAATGCAAAATATATACCGTGCGAAATGACACGAATATGTATATACTGAAATCTATTCAGATTAATGTTTCCAAACGGATAACACTATTCGGAGTTTTCAATTTATTCGAACCGTTAGGATTATTGGTTTCCGTGGTTGTACTCGGGAGAATAATCCTACAATACTTGTGGATCTATAATCTCGATTGGAACAAATCGTTATTTATTATATTGTATATTGAATGGCAAACATATTGCCAGCCATCACCGTCAAATGACCTGTTTTTATTTCGACGCAACGTAATTACCGCCGATGTTGAAGGCGTTCAATTACATGGATTTTCCGATGCAACTGAAATGGCATCCGACGCACGCGTTTACTTACGCACACTATATCTCTTGAGAAAAATTAAAGAGCAATTATCATGTATTAGGTCTCGCGTTGTATCTATCAAGAAGATAACCGTAACGAAATTAGAGCTCTTATTGGCACACCTCTTGTTTAGATTAATGGAAATTGTAAATACGGGCATCCGAAAAGAAATTCAAACTCTTTATTGGTCCGATTATGAAATTGTATTACGTTGGCCTCAAGCTTACACATATAAAACTGTGTTGTACATGCTTCAAGGCAAAGTTTCCTCAGCCACCCCGTGTTGGGAAATTAGGCGAAGCAACATTGAAAGGGTTTAAAAGGCATCTGTACAAAGTCGCCGGTAGCGACTGGTTATTTACGTATGGACGATTCAATGTGTTAATCGTCGAAAACGAAACTAATATTTCTTCTATCCCTACCGATCCTATCACCCTTATTCCTGGCAATTTATTAATAGGTAATTTATTGACCAACTTGCAAAGTCGTGATTACACCCCGACTACCAGTAAACATATGACTCACGATGAACAGAACATACTTAAGGTTAAACATCATTTCTGGACGCGGTGGAGCAAGAAATACCCGAACGAGTTGACGGTTCGCACCAAATGGGAAAAGGCCGGTCCTGAAATCCACGAAGGAGCTGTGGCCTTACTACGAGAAGATAACATTCCACCCTCACAATGGACCCTGGGAAGAATCATGAAGTGCTATCCCGGTAGTTACGGTGTTGTACGTACTGTTTTAGTGAAAACCGCGAAATCTTCAGTGGTCCTAAATGTGAAGAAAGTAGCTTTACTTCCGATTCTACCGACTAATGCTGAAGATGAACATTCATAGACTTTATAATTGATCGTATTCTCTCAACGGTAGGAGTATGTTCAAGATTGTGAAATCTTGAAATTTATTTGTTAAGATACATTTAAAATGTGTGAGACATTTGTATGCCTTCCTTTCTTTATTGTATATATTTAAGGCGTAAAATCATTTTAGTTTATAGCTTTGTAGAAATATGTTGCAGAATTGATAAGATCTTTTTATTGTAGTAAATTCAAAGGATATTTGATTTTTATTTTCAGAATGTTTTGTAAATATCACGTTTTCCAACAATGATTGTAAATTCTTTTGTATGGGCAGATGAATGACACCTTTTTGAAAGTCGACATTGTCCTGTAGTTAAGAAGTGAGAAAAAAGCACGTTTCACCCTATTTGTATACTGGATTGTAAAAACCTTAATTTTAGTGTCAATTCTGCAAGTATTTTATGGTCGAGGTTCGGAAGACATGAAAAATGTTTTTGAATTACCTTTCTGAGTAAATAGGTTACAATTGCTATTGTTGTATTCAATAGAAACTCAACTTACTATTGGCGGCACCCATAGTTGAATCTTGTCTGGAAAAAACCGACAAGTCAGGTGATGCTGGCCAATAGGAAATATTTATTTTCGTTTGGTCAACCCAATCCACGTGTAAACACACCCCTCGCAGATTTCTACTTAACACGTCTCACAACGTGAAGAAATCAGTACTACAAACTCATCGAAACGAGCGCAACGCTCAACATCAAGTTTTTACACACTCAACGAAACGAGCGCAACGCTCAACATCAAGTTCATACTCATCGAATCGAGCGCAATGCTCAGCAACGAAGTTAGTTTTTAACTCATCGAAACGAGCGCAAGGCTCAACAACCAAGTTAGTTTTTCACTCGTCAGTTCTACACTTCGAGACGCGAGTTTCACATTCATCGACGCGAGTTTCACATTCATCGACGCGAGTTTTACACACTCAACGAATCGAGCTCAACGCTCAATAACAAAGTTAGTTTAAAATTCATCTAATCGTAACATAAAGTGTCTTCCGGTCTGAAACCATAGAAATTCAGCGTTCACAACTCAACTTTGTAACATTTTGTAAATTTGTACATAATAAATTATTAATTTCGACATTAACTTTGTCAGATTAAGATTATTTATTTAGTTGAATGTCCACGCCAGTTGACGAAGTTCAATTAAAATATAATCAAAAACATAGGCTATGGATGTCAATAATGAAATGGTAAATGTCATTTTGTTTAACGTCAAAACTGAAATGATTTATTTGTAATTAAGTTGGTTTGTGCAACTTTCACACTTTTTGTTATGATGGATTATACTTTTGAAGAAATGGCTGATATGCAACTAATATACGGGGAAGCCAGAAAAAATGGTAGACGTTCCGAACGCTTGTATAGAGAAAGATATCTAAATCGACCTAGATTTGCATGTCACACAACATTTTCTCAAATTGACAGGAGATTACGAGAATTTGGACAATTCAATTCAAAATTACAAGGTACCGGTAGAAAACGAACTGTACGAACTGTGCAATTAGAGGAGGCTGTTCTAGACCGTATTGAAAATAGACCCGATTTAAGCACTCGCACCATTGGCAAATCTTTAAATATAAGTAACTCAACTGTGTGGAATATTTTAAATGAACAGCAGTTGTATCCTTATAAGTATACCCAAGTTCAGGCCCTAAAACCAACAGATTGTCCTCAAAGAATGGAGTTTGCCAATTGGTACACCCAAAAATGTTTAGAAAGTAGGAATTTTACTGAATTTGTTCCATTTACTGTTGAAGCCAAATTTACACGTGAAGGAATTTTTAATTCAAGGAATAACCACGTGTGGGATGTCGAAAATCCATATATTGTTCGACAACTTGGATTTCAGGAATAATTCTCGCTTAACGTGTGGGCAGGCATTCTTGGAGATTGTATGGTGGGTCCATATTTATTACCTAATAAACTCAATGGTAATATTTATTGTAATTTTTTGAGAGAAACCTTGCCTGATTTATTAAACGATGTTGTGCCATTAAATATTAGGGCGAATACGGATAATGTATGGTTTCAGCACGATGGGGCATCTGTACATTATTCTCTAGCGGCCAGACAACACTTATAACCCAACAATACGGAAACAAGTGCATAGGCCGAGGTGGACCCAATATATGGCCTGCGAGGTCACCGGATGTAAATCCAATCGATTTCTTTCTGTGGGGTTACATGAAGTCCCTAGTCTACGATACAATAGTAGAAACGGAGGAGGAACTGATAGCATGAATCCATGCAGCTACAGAAATTATTTCCGGCAATCGCCAGTATTTCCAAGGTATGCGATTTTCAATGAGATAACGTTGCAGATTATGTGTAAATGTAAATGGACAAAATTTTGAACATCTTTTGTAATTTGTTGGCTGCTTAGTTAAAAATTATGTTTGAATGGGATATTATTTAACTTTGTAATTATCTTATTTTTTATTGTCATTAATTCTTTTGTTAATAAAATCACAAGTTTGGAAAAGTATTTTCAACAATCCTCTCTCAATGTTTTATATGCATTGCTGTTTCACAAATTAGTTCTTGTTACATATTCTAAGCATTAGTAGTTTGGTAGTTATTAAAAAAACATTCAAGAAATTTTTTTTTAATTTTTTTATTAAAAAGTGATCTTGCAGACTTCATAAAAACATTGAATATCTTGAAAACTACAAATTTTTTGATATGTTATGCGTTTTTCACGTGAAAACTATTGAGGAATACAAAATCAAATGAAAATACGTTCAAATTCCAGTGGCGTAAAAAATGGGAGGGGAAAGGTGACATATTCTTCCAAATGTACACCACTGGATCAAGAATTGGAACGTCTTTCCATCAAAATATGCCCTTTTACATTTAAAAAAAACCTGCCAAATGTCAGATCAATTTATTCATCCATTTTAAAGTTATCAAATAAAAACATTATATTTTTCATAACTTTAACACCCTGTATTTCGAATAGTAAATGGGTTGGACCCCTCAATCCCCATATCATATTATCCAATTTTACGAGAGGTATCTACATGCAAACGTTGTAAGTGTCATTTTAAAACACCCTGTATAATTCACGATAAAATTAGCCTATAGAAATTAGGAATTGATCATAGTTACGGCGGATAGATAAGCGATTATACGCTTGACGACGCGGGTTAATCACTTCGATTTTTCGGTGGGTACAACAATGTGTGTTGCGAGAGTAACCATCTTTTGAAGTTTCTCAAAAAGTGAGTAAAAGTCTTAAGATTGCAAGAATCGCTTGGGAATAGTTTAAAAATAAGCGCATATGAACACGCTAAAAAGGCAGAAATTGCATTTGGAAGCAGTTTTCGGCATTCTGTGAAGAGCGAAAAGAGCAGGCATTCTTAAAGACTGGGCTTTCAATAAGGAGAGAGTTGTGAAAACGATTTGGAATATTTCCGAGAAGCTTTTGCAGGAAAAGTATTTTCAAGATTTTAATAGAAACATAAACCCATTTAAAGACATCGTTTTTAAGGATGCCAATAACGCACGTAGAGCCAAAAGAAAATAGCTACACGCGCTTCCAGAGAAAAGAAAATCCAGTTCTGCAGCTTTGACAACTGAAGTGGAAAACTATGATAAAACTTCACTGGATGACTTACAAAAAAGTTTTACCAAATATCTGCCGTCGAGCTCGCGTGGTGTGGCAAAAAAGCAACCTTAAGCCTAGTAGAATTTTTCAAGAACGAAGTTGAAATTTATAGTGAATTGACAGGCTGTATTGAATACCTATATTTAGAGAAGCGCTGCAAGAGGTCCAAAGAGGAATCAAAATCAATGGAGTCGTTGTTAACAATCTGAGGTACGCCGACGACTGTGTTGTGCTGGCAGATAATCTGGCCGATTTACAAGACTTAATGAACCGTATAGTAAGCCATAGTGAACGGCATGTACTACTCATGAATGTGTCTAGAACTAAGCTTCTTGTTTTTTCAAAGACAAATATAATTGCCAATTTGTCCAATAATGATATACAGGTAGAATAAGTAAATTCATTCAGATACATGGGGAATATCATTAATAATCAGTGTGACCCCAAGATCGAAATAAATGCACGAATTGAGCAGGCCAGAAAAACATTTATTAATATGAAGCAATTTTTCACGAGACACGAACTGAGTCTAGAACTTCGAATGCGCATGATCAGATGCTATATATTTTTCAACATTGTTATATGGCAGTGAAGGGTGCGTCTACAGAAAAAAAGTTGGACGCGTTTGAGATGTACCTATACCGTCGTATGTTAAGAATATCGTGGGTGCAGAAAATCACCAACACGGAAGTCCTTGCGCGGATGAAAAAAACAAAAGAACTGATGCAGATTGCTAAGGAGAGGAAGACGAGATATATAGGCCACATAATGAGAGGCGAAAGGTATGAACTCTTAAGACTGATCATTGAAGGAAAAAGATCAGTGGGAAGAAGACAGAACTCCTGGCTGAAAGACTTGAGAAGATGGTTTGGATGTACCTCAATTGATATCTTCAGAGCCGCTACATCCAAAATAATGATTGTCAATTGGATCGCCAACCTCCGACGGGAGACGGCGGATTAAGAAGAAGAAGAAGATTGAATACCTACACCAAATTCTTCAAAACTGCACAGAGTAACATTGAACAAAAAATGTCAAGACAATTGTCCAGTGCGTCTACTACAGAAGATGTTAAGTGAAGAAAGCCGAATATCAAAACGATTGTTCTTAACCCCAAATCCGGTTTGAAAGAAAACAGGAGTATGGTACAAAAATTGTCCAATAGGGATTGACAAACTCAGTAAATGGATACATCTAGTCGCGCAGAGTATTGGGATTGAAATCAAGAATGTAAAAATAACCAATAATTCCAATCACTTCACAATAATTTGACAAAATCTGGAGCCAACCTACAACAAAATATTCAAATTACTGGCCATCCTTCAACTGAGTCTCTCAAGCTCTACCTAAATCTAAGTAATGAACATCCTTAAAAAAATGAGAGAAAAAAAGCTGCCGTGCACTACCAATGAAAATAATTGGATAGTTATATGTATTCATAGGCAAAACAACACAAACTAACTACAAATATAATTAACTGTCTCGACCCTTACTTCGTGGAATATGCTCATACTAGTGTTTTTAAATGAAACTAGAGACCGTGAGTTTCATTTAAAAACACTAACTACAAATATATTTTCTTGTTTATCATTTTACATGAAATTATGAAATTGCTTAAAAATGCTGTTCGTTATGACATATTATTCACGACCGTCAATAAAGCTCCATCTGCCCGGTATCTGAATGTAACAATTTTTCTTTTTGTGGAATTTATCAGAAAGACGAAATACTGCCAAGAAAAGTTATGTTGAGATGTGATACTTCAGAAGTTGTTTGGGAGTTTCTTGTCACTTCTTTTTTATATTAAACGAGGATGGAGCAATAATTGGGTTATGAAAGTTATTATTGAATTTATTTATATTTTCGATTCGGTCCTTCCATTTTTAAGGTTGGTATCACTTTAATTGAATTTATTATTGAGATATGGAAAAGCAAAAAAGCTGATTATTATTTCAGATATGTGTCATAAAAAAATGTGGGTATTTTATTTATTAAATAATTTAATATATATTTTCGTGCTTCGGGAGAATCTCTATCTTCGTCTATTCTGTATTTATGTTAAAATACAACTTTTTCATTGATAATAGGAATTGATAAGACGCTTAAAAGAGAATTGCCAATTCAAAGAAACTTCACAAGGAGTTTTTCCAGTATACGAAAAATATATAAAAATAAACGGTTTTAAAGATTAAAACTAACTTTTCGGCATCTGTGGCCCTGAACAATATTCTATCATAAAATTGTTACTTGTATACACTTCGGGGGATATATCGTGCTAATAAACCGAAATTTCTCCAAAAATAACCAAATATGTAGTATATTTGAATTAATAGGACAGACTGTACTCGCTCTAGTCAACTGAAAATCAATAGGGTACAGCTGCGAGACACCTTGAACAATATTCAATAAAATTGATCAATCGTATACTCTATGGAGGCTGTATCGTGCTAACAAACTGAAAATTCTCCAAAAATGATAAAAATTTGGTACTTAAAGTAGTGTAGTACCTGTTGTATTGTCTCTGGTGAGCTGAAAATCAATAGGTTTCATCTGTGAGATGTCCTGAATAATATTCAACCATAAAATTGGTAACTTCTTGAACTCCGGAGGCTGTATCGTGCTAACAAGACATGTAAGGAATAGTGGCCGACGACAACGACGACTACATACACACAGGATTTTTTTTCTAAAAACTGTTTTTTCGTGTTGTTGTTGATGGAAAACGTAACAATAACTAAAAAAAAAATTTCAAAATTGTAACTTTTTTTGGGGTAAACCAATACTTTTCTCGCATATTAGATAGGTTGGGTGGAAAAGTAAAAAAGTAAGTATTAAAGCCAAAAGCAAGGACTGTGTGCAGAGTGCTGTGCAGATTCCTGCGTAGGCGTCAGTCTTTTTGGTTATATGTTTCAGGTAAATGCAGCAGTTTGAATGTTTTGAAAATTTTGTATCTTTGTAAAGTTTCTAATATTACCCTGAAATACAAGGCATTCAAACATTTAAGGTTCTTCTCTGATAATATGCCCTGAATAAGATATTTTTCTCCGCTTTATGACTTCATAAAACTCGCGATCTTTCTATTCTACTCTTCGGAGAACTTCTTCATTTCTTATATAGTCTTTAGTCTACCCACAATATTCTTAGCTTACTTTCTTCGCAAACATCACATCTCAAATGCTTCTAATTTATTAACAGAAGTTCCTTTAGAGTCCAAGCCTCTACACCAGCGGTTCTCAAACTTTGCTGGTGACGGAAACCTTTTGGAAAGAGAAATCCGAAACAGATATATGATTCATCATACTTCCTTTTTTTCGCCTTTGAAACCGTGGAGCTTGACGTCGTTGCATCGTCGTCTGGATCTGTAATTGCTGTATACTCCGCGCGTACTGCTTTTGAACATCTGTCTTCGTTAGAACATGTTGCAGCAACACGTTTAACGCCCTTAAGCCAACATTTCATTCTTCTTTATTAATAATGTTACTGCGTAGAAGAGCTTAGTCCAAAGAAGAAATGTACAAAACTGATACAGCAGTAGAACAATACCTAAACACTTTCTTTAAAATTCGCTAGTCGCTAGCTAGCTTGTAAGTAGGTAGGTAGGGTAAATGCGTATAAGAGTGCTGCATAAGAGTGCGCAATGCATTGTATTCATAGTAATATCGCATCTCTGCAATACCGTAATAATGCCTATTACGGAACAGACCCTGAAGTATAGCACTGGCAACAATGCGTTCTTCTATATTTGGCGCCAATTTTTCCAGAATGACAAATGAATTGTTTGCAGCCGGCCGATGTAATTTTCGCTCATGCTAGTTTTAGTGATTGAGCAGGTATATACGACCATAATTATATCTCCTAAGGTGTTTTCGCATGCTTTAGAGTCTATAAAATGTTGACATTGAAATTTCCTCAAAATAGTGCCTATAAAAACAGAATAATTGAAAATAATCTTGAACGAAACAATGCACAAGAGTGCGCATTTAGTTTTGCACAAGAGGCGCAGTGCGTACTCTTGTGCAAAGCTTTTCAAGAATTGTACAAGATAATTCAGATAACCCTTTAAATAAAAATATCTCTATTATTTTTCAAATTAGAAACAAATATTCCGAATAAAAGTTGTTTAAAATCATCTGCTGCTACACACACTTTTTTTTAATGTATACATGGTGTCTTAAACAAGCAAACTGAATGCCAGTTTTGTTTTTCAAATGGAACACACTCTTATTTCCTTTTTGAATTTTGCATGAAATATTTTCAAATTCAACTGCTTCCGACAAATATTGACGAATCAGAGACCATTTTCAAAAAGAGAATCCAAACGGCTGAACTTAGAGTAAAACGAATTGAACTTTCCGGAATTATTTCTTAATTATCTATAGTCCCCAAGTTCCAGGTAAACAGGAAGCGATAGATTTCCGGCTTAGTGCTACTTCTGGTATAATCAGAAATTGATGTTAAACGATAGATAATTAGAAACTAAGATAGAAATTGCAGTTCTAATAACTGCGTTCTTTTTCAGAATGAGGAGATATAAAAGAAAAACTAACAGGAAGTTGGTCTTTACGGAAGAAAATCTCACCGAAGCAAATCGTAGAATTGCTGAAGGTGTTAGTAAAAGACGGGTAGCTGCCGAGATGGGAATTGGTGAATCTACTCTTAGAAAACGCCTTAAATGTGGGAATATTCCTGTATCGTTAGAACGATTTTCCAACGTATTCCCCGCCGAAATGGAAATTGAATTAGCGAAGCAGGTGCGCGATCTAGACGACCGTTTTTATGGGCTCACAAAAAAGAATTTGCAAATGGCAGCGTACAAATTTGCGGAATCGAACAGCATCCAACACTGTTTTAACAAGGATAAACAAATTGCTGGAGAATCCTGGGTCAGCGGTTTTTGTAAACGACATAAAATCAGCCTACGGCAACCAGAAAAATGTTCGATGGGTAGGGTTATGGGCTTTAATAAAGCTCAAGTGAAACGATTTTTCCAAAATTTGAGAAGTTTGTACGAAAAAAAGCATTATTCTCCAGATTCAATTTTCAATATGGATGAAACAAGACTCTCAACAGTACCTAACAAATTACCAAAGGTTTTGGCCACCAAAGGTAAAAAAGTCGTGGGTAAAGTAGCAAGTGCTGAACATGGACAACTTATTACTGCCGTGTGCTGTATGAGCGCCTCCGGAATGTATATTCCACCCGCGTTAATATTCCCAAGGAAGCGGATAAAGGAGGAACTTTTTATACAAGCACCCCCTGGAACACTTAAAATGGTTTCCGAATCTGGATTTATAAATACTGATCTATTTCACCAATGAATAATCCATTTTAAGAATTATAGTAAGCCAAGTCCTGACCACTCAGTGCTTTTGATTATGAATAATCAAAGCTCGCATCGAGATTTAGACGTCATCAAATACTGCAAGAGTAATAATATTGACCTATTGACTCTACCACCACACGCGAGCCACAAGTTGCAACCACTGGACATCGGCTTCTTTGGTCCATTGAAAAGGGCATTCAGTAGAGAATGCGACAACTGGATGATAAGCAATCCTGGGAAAGTAATTACGCAAATGCAGATCTCGGGATTGTTTAATGCTGCCCACGCTAGTGTTGCAAATATTGAAAAGGCTCAAACTTCGTTTCGTGCTGCTGGAATTTTTCCATACAATCCTGAACAATTTGACGAAACTGACTTTGCTCCTTCGCTAGTATCTGATGTACCCATTAGCGACACTGAAAGACCAGCAAACTTCCTTGTAATCCCGGATGGATCACAGGATGTAGAAAATGATATATTAGAATAAACATTTTCATCGCATCAAACACCACCGTCTCAAACACCACTACATCAAACGCTATCGGCTCAAACGTCACGGGCTCAAACACCATCGCCTGGAGTACCATGGCCTCAAAAATCACCGTAGCAAGCATCCTCTTCTCAAACGCAATTGAAAAACATTAGATTTATGAACTTGGATATTGAATGCGAAGACGGTGTACTCATACCGAATAGTTTCCAAGAACCTACAGAGACACAACGTTGTTCTAATCAATTCGTTCATATAGGCGAAATTTTACCACTGCCAATTATAAAAGAACAACCATTGCGGCGTAAAATCAAGTCTCAGCGGTCTGAGATCCTTTCAAGCACACCATTTGCAAACGAGTTAGAAGAAAATGTTCGGGTGAAGCAGAGAAATGAGGATTCTAATGAAATAAAAGCAGCAGCAAGGAAGCTGAAAATGCCAGGAAAACAAGTAAAGAAAAGGAAGGAAAAAGAAGCGAAGTGTGACAAAAACGTGAACTGTCCAGGTTGCGGCGAGAATTATAAAGATCCCCCAATTGAGGACTGAATAATGTGTTCAGAGTGCAATGCACGAGTCGTGTACTACATACGTGATTGGCACATTTACATGCTCACTGTGTGAATGAAGTGGAGCAAAAATTAACATGCCTACCTAATGATTAGGTACGCGTTTATTTTTTCAAGTTCAAGTTAAAGTTATTTGTTAAATAATAGAATAACATATGTTTATTTTGATATTTTTAAGACTATAATGTTTTGTTTTGTTAATTAAAGGATAAATCTAGCTTTTAAAAATTCTGTCTTGAATATATTTCATCATTTTTTACCGCTATTGCTAGAATTACAATTTATAAGTCGTTGCGCACTCTTGTGTATTAATACGCCTACTCTTGTGCACAACGCTTTTGATAAATAGAAAGTGGAAATAGTAATAGAAATTAAAAAAATGCGGTGTAAATAATTTCGACTTTGTGAGCGCGCACAAGTAGATATCGGCGGTGACGGCATAGTAGAATTGTACTGTTGTGGGTGGCGACTAAGTTCGGCTGCGCCTCGTGATACGCCTGCGTCAAAACGTTCAATCAGAGAGAGGAAATTTAATTTTTTTTCTGAATTCTTGCGGAACACACTTTAGAGAATGGCTGCTCTACACCATACAGAAGAACTGACCAAACATAACATTTGAGAGTTCTATATCTTAGTTTAAAGTTTATATTTATATTTGTGAGGAATTTTCCGAGTTTATGGAAGGTTTCTATTGCTTGTTCTATTCCGCGTCTAATCTCTTGTTCTGTGCTCCAGCCGTGTACAGAGGTACAGAAAAAATTAGACGAACAGGAGAGCTTATTTCCAAGGTTGAATTAAAATTATAGGCTAGTCAAACCGTACACAAAAAAGGCATAAATTCGCAAGTGAACGGCTAGTTCTGATTTTTTGGTATGTTATTTGGGACTATTAGGGAAGTCTAAATCCAATTTTTCAGGAATGAAAACCTTGTGCTTCTTTCGTAGTACTCCAAAAACCTTGAAATTTTTGCCGTTATGCTGGTTTTCTCGCTATAACTTTTAAAACAATGCGTTTGTCGTGAATGGCTGTTCCAAACTTATTCAAAGTAGATAAAATTTGCTACAAAACTGGGCCAAGTGTAGCTCTGTAGATCTAATAGTTTCTGAGATACAGCCTTTCAAAAATTGCTAATTTTTTCCAAAAAAGTGAAATTTAACTTTTGGTCAACTTTGGACCTAAAAATCAGGGAAAATACGTATTCTATGAAGGAAGTTATAGCAAATTTAATTAGCTTCCATTTAACCGTGCGTACTTAGGCCTTATGGTTCTCACACAATCCTCAAATAAACAAAAGTGGAAAAATCGTTTTTTTCGTAAATTTGACCTAATGAGTTCTAATGATGGTAATGGGTAATTTACACACGAAAAATACTAGGTACTCTGAAGAAACGACTGTAATTTAATTCTGAAAGGTATATTGCATGAACATGCTCTACTTGCAGTATATGGAAGGTTTGGAAGAAAGGATGGAACCGGGGAAATGGAAAGTTTTCACAACTAGTGCCTTTACTATACGCCGCTCAGACAAATTTTGGTCGGGGATGTGGTCTGATTTAACAATTGAGCAAATCCTGATGAGATGTATGAAAGCCCAAGGAAGATTGACCTATGGTCGTAGCATTTCGAGCAGTGTTCTTGCACGACGGACTGGAGGAATGGTATTTATGTTAAATATCTGCGAGGATTTGGAGAGGTAATGGGATGTTTCATCTACCACAAGCTAGCAACACGTTGACATGAGACGGGTCAGATTGAAAGGGACTCCAGTGATGTGGAAAAACTGCAACAATACCTTGAGATCCACCCTCCATTTCCACGAACTAACAAATTATTGTCATTCAGTAGCGGCATCATTGGGGCATCTGATATTGATTGTTACGACGCGCGAGAAAGGGGAATGGAAGGTGCTAAAAGAATCGTAGGCAACTGGTACGGGAAGGTCACCTTCAAGCGAAGCGAAAAGGTGAAAACATTGGCGTCAATGAGCACCTCCATAAAAGTGAGGGATAAGCGAGTGGATGTTCAGCCACTCACTGTCTTCCAGCGAATGTGTATAGTGAAGCAGTCCGACAAAGGACTGAAAGAACATTTCACATATGACTTGGCTCCGTATCCCATGTCTCTTCTCAGCGAAGGAGGAATGCGGAAAGGCTTTCACACCGCTGCCACAGAACATCTCTCTAGGATCAAACACGTTTGTTGTCGTCGACGGAGGTTACATATTACACAAGGTGACATGGCATTGGAATGACTCAATTCTGGCGATTGTTACAAGGTATGTCAGCTATACCCTGAACCATTATGGGCGGAACGTTGCTGTAGTTTTTGATGGTTACCCACAAGATGGGACAGAGAAGAGCACCAAAACTGCAGAGCGTGTGAGACGCTACAATTCTCTTCAATATAGCGAGGTCATGTTTGAAGAGACGACCACCATATCAATATCTCAGGAGAAGCTGTTGGGCAGTGATAGCAACAAACGCAGGATCATTGGTTTCATTCGCTCTGCCTTCCACACCCAAAGAATTGAGACAAGACAGGCACTCGAGGATGCTGACGGTGAAATAGTTAAATTGGCCCTTAAAAAGAGTACCTCCTCTCAATCAGTCATCATCGTTGGAGAGGATGTAGATCTGCTCGTCCTGCTGAATGCTTTGGAATAGGATGCAGGAAACATTTTCTTCCAGAAAAGTGGCTGAGGTGATGCTGGTCCCTTGCAATATTCAGCAAAACCTTTCAGAAGTGGAGAGCCTGCAATCGACCGTGGTTTCGTACTTTTTCTTCACGCCTTCACAGGGTGCGACACCACCTCTGCCCTTTTCTGGTATGGGAAGAACAAACTGTGGAGCGCCCTTCAAAAACACCTTCAACTCATCACTATGGCAGAAGTGTTCCTACAGCCCGACCAGGTAATAGCTGATACTGGCACTAAGTGCCTGGTGGCACTTTATGGAGGAGACATCAACAAAGACACCCTCCACACCTTAAGATATATCATTTTCGTCAGGACAGCAGTCTCGGCGAAGGTAGATCTCGCACGTTTACCCGCCACTGAAGATGCAGCTGCTCTGCATTCTTATAGAGCCTACCATCAAGTTGAAAAGTAGATGGGGGCCGAAAAGTCGGCTACTGAATGGGGATGGAAAGTCTCCGAAGGTGGACTCATCCCCATTACGATGACATCCGAAGTGGCATCCTCTTCACTTCTGAAATTTATATAATGTGGATGCAAGAAAGGGTGCACCGGAGGCGGCTGTTCCAGCCAAAAAGCAGGGCTAAAGTGCTCCGCACTTTGTAAATTCTGCTTGGCAGTGTCCCGCCAAAACTTCAGCATCCTCCTCTATGGAGAAGAAAACGAAGACGACGACCCTCAACCCTTGAGTCTCCTAGAACATGAGCCTCCTCAGAAGCGGTCGAAATGATAAACCAAGAAGGAAATTGTACATAGCTCGTACTTTGTAAATAACTGCTACCATTTTGTTGTTTATATCTATAATATACCTCTCAGAATTAAATTACAGTCGTTTCTTGAGAGTATCTAGTATTTTTGGAGTGTAAATTATCCATTACCATCATTAGAACTCATTAGGTCAAATTTACGAAAAAAACGATTTTTACATTTTTGGTTATTTGAGGATTGTGAGTGAACCAGAAAGTCTGAAGATGTACGGGTAAGCTTAAATGAAAGCTAATTAAATTTTCTATAACTTCTATCGGTCTAAGTTCCTTCGTAGAATACGTATTTTCCCTGATTTTTAGGTCCAAAGTTGACCAAAAGTTAAAATTTTTGAAAGGCTGTATATCTAAAACTATTAGACCTACAGAGCTACACTTGGTCTCGTTTTGTAGCAAATTTTATCTACATTAAATAATTATGGAATAGCCATTCACGACAAACGCAGCTTTTCAAAGTTATAGCGAGAAAACCAGCATAACGGCTAAAATTTCGAGGTTTTTGGAGTACTACGAAAGAAGCACAAGGTTTTCTTTCCTGAAAAATTGGAATCAGACTTCCCTAATAGTCCCAAACAACATACCAAAAAATCAGAACTAGCCGTTCACTTGCGATTTTATTGTACACTTTGACTAGCCTATTATAAATAATGGAGATTCGGAATACAGAGCATTTTATTGCAAATTTTCTCCTCTTTATGAATTCTTTTTTAAAATGTATTATTTATAATTTTTGAAATATTCGTAAAAAACTAAATATATTTTTTTACGCCTTAATTTGTTTACAAAATAGTTTCAATACATTTTTGTAGACATCATTCCGGATCAATTTTTATAAGCTCTAAATAGGTATGTATTTCTTAATTTTCAACATGCTAGACTATATAAAAGATACTTCCTTCTGAAGCCGTTTACAAAAATTCTTTGGTTCAAATTTATTGTTTTAATACGACAACGTTGAAAAAATATTAATCTGTAACTTAATAATATTCTCACATAAGTCAAACTTAATAACCGTCATTAGTCTCTCAAATTGAGCCCTCAAAAGGATTTTTTTTGTCTTGGGCGTATCGAGGGACTAGATAGACCTGGTGATAAACTGTCGTTTTTATAGGATATTTTTTTTTTAATTTCACGGTGGGTTTTAGCTACGCATGTTTTGAAATGTTCATTTAATTTTCGGTGAATTATGAGCATCCATATTAATTGGTGGGAGTCTTCTACATACAAATGGACATGAGAAATATTTATATTCATACCTATAAAATCTATCGAATTTAAAATGATTACGTTGATATTACGATTTAGCGATATTTTATATCATATTAATAAAAGGAATTTAATTCGGTAATAACGCTGAGCAAATACTTCTGAGATTGAAGTGTAACTTGACCGAGAAAGAAAAGAAAGCGCTTGAAATTAATAATCGATTTCCCCGTCAACCACCGTAAAAAATAATCACACGCTGTTTGGTTTTCTCGAACAATTGCAAACACTTCACACTATTATTTCTGTAAAACCAACTAGCGGAGTACATAAATTTGCTCGGATTTTAATTCCAAGTGGAGAGATTTCTAAGAAAAACTGTTTTTTTGTTCTAAACTGCGGGACTTGAACAACAAAGGCGACAGTCGGTGATTTATATGAAATGGAAATTTGCATGGAATTTAAGAAAACTTATTCTGCAAATAAATAAAACAGATTTGGAACGGTATTAATGTTCTTACTTATGTAACTAAATGGTAAAATCTAGTAAAAATCACCCTGGCTAACAGAAGCAATAATATTATATAATAACTGCCTATCGGATGAATTTACAGTGGAAAAATGACTAGACGAACCTATTTAAAACGATGAAAGAGAGAATAGGAAAACATTTTTAGTAAATTTGTAGATGAAGTAAAAAAATTTGGCTTACAAATAAATGAAAAAAAAATAAAATACAAGGAAATGCGTACTAAAGACATAAATCAAATAAAATACACTAAATGGATACCAGGAGGAAAAGAATATAATTTCGAAAAAGTTAACCAGTTTGATTATCTAGGAGTAACCGTAACATCCACAAATCAAGAAGAAAATTAGATAGATAAGAGAATTATGAAAGGTAATAGAGCGGTGGAGTGTCTATCAAAAATATTGAGAACAACAGACGTTTCAAGAGCAGTTAAAATTAGAGCGTATGAAGAAATTGTAAAACCAGCAGTTCTATATGCATCAGAAACATGGACAATGTCAAAAAAGGAGGAAAATAAACTGGAAATATGGGAAATGAAAATCATTAGGAGAATATATGGCTATGTCAGAACGTCAGAAGGTATCTGGAGAAGACATACAAACAAAAAATTAATGCACACATTTGTTCGAAAAGAAGATCGAATTGTACAATTTATGTTGAATAGAATTTACAAAACATCTTTTCTGAATGAAAGAAATTATAGTCTGTTTCTTATTGACTGACAGCACGGGAAAAGGTCACAGATGCTAGTCAGGTAGTAAAGCATAAGAGTCACAGTTCATCTAAGGAATTTATTTAATATTTAATTTTATACCCGATCTGATATATAAAGGTAATATAAATGTAAATTCGGTTAGTTAAAAAAACTAACTGACCTTCATACATTTGTAGAGTACATACAGTTAAAACAATAAATTATTTTTGAAATAATTTTGTAACTATGCTGACTGAATATTTCATTAATTATCTTGAGAATTTGAAGCAGGTCAATTCTTGGGAGACATATTAAAAAACCATTTATCAATTCATTCTCCAGATAATTACTTTCTGATTTTCGAAATGTTGATAATAACATTTCCAAGAAACATTACCATAGGGTCCTACTAGGGATTGTCCCAATGACTACTTAGAAATTTTGCAGGTATATACGGCCTCGCCCAAATTTGTATAATTTGTTTTGCTTAGAGTCGCTTATGTTTCATAAGTGTTAACTGTGTTGTGAAAAATGTCTTCAAGTTTTACCCCAGTAAAGTGTAAGAGCGTGATTAGCTTACAAACGAAGACTGTAGTGTTAAATGTGCATGATGCTGTTGTACATCAAATGCCGGCTGCTACTGTTAGAAATATAGTTTCGACATGTTCCAATATGACAGGAGTTAGTGAATCTACTATTTACAGGCTTCTAAGAGAGAGGAAAAATGGAAATATATCTCCACCTAAAAAGTCAACTGGAAGAAAACCATTTGACCTTGATGAACATATGCAAAATACAACAAGACGAAAAGTACATGAATTATATTTTAAAAAAGAGATTCCAACCCTTGACAGAATTCTAAGAATGGTGAAAGAGGACGAGAATTTGCCTAACATAGCGCGAAAAACTTTGTGGAAAATATTACACAAATTAAATTTTACTTGGGAGAAGCAAAGTCGCAAATCAGTGCCAATCGACAACGAAGAAATAATATGTTGGAGACGCCAGTATTTACGAGATATCCGAAAATACAGACAGGAGGGAAGACAAATCTATTATCTAGATGAGACATGGCTCAATGAAGGACATTTAGTGAAAAAAATATGGCAGGACAAAAGTATTCAAACCAGTCGTCAAGCTTTCATAGAAGGTTTATCTACCGGACTGAAAACTCCTATCGGTAAATAATAACGCATATTGGATGCAATCAAGGGTTCGTTGAAGGTGATTTACTGGAGTTTCAGTCAACATCAACCAAAGACTGTCATGAAGAAATGACTGCAAATGTATTTTACACAAATGGTCGAATTAATTCCAAATAATGCTGTAATCGTTATGGACAATGCCACTTATCATTCGCGATTAACAGAAAATCTTCCATCTACCTCTTGGAGAAAAGCTGATATTAGAAACTGGTTAATCGTGAAAGATATACCATTTGAAGATGATATGTTGAAAAAAGAACTTTTAAAGGTTGTTTCAGATCACAAGCTACAATTTAAAGAGTTTGTTTTTGATGAAATAGCCATGAATCGTGGGATAACAGTGCTTCGTTTGCCGCCATACCATTGTGAATTAAATGCGATAGAGTTAATATGGGCCCAAATGAAAGGTTATGTAGCTAGACATAATAAAACATTTAAAATTAAAGATGTTCGTGAACTCATGAAGTACTCATTTACAACAATAACTGAAGAGAACTGGAGAGATGCTGTGAATCATGTAATTAAAGAGGAAGAGAAAATGTGGGTTTTAGATAACCTCATAGAACAAACTATAGAACCGATAGTGATCTCTCTCGACGAGTCTTCGGATGATTCTTGTATGGCCAGCGAAGAGGATGATACTATAGATTGAATTTTATATTTCCTATAAATGGTATGTTTACTTTACTTAATATACATTAATTCATTGTCAATAAATTTGAATTATGAGAATTAAACTATATTTTCTGTAATTAATTTAATTTAATAAAAATGAAAATGTAACTTGTTAATGGGCCTAAACGAATGAATTTTATTTCAACTGTAATGTTGACCGAATCTAATTAAATAAGCAAAATGAACTAATATCGTAATCTCCGCCACTGCCGCACTGTTTAGTTTTATTACCATATTGTATTTTGAGCTGAAACAGGGATGTACAGATAACCAATACAGACACCTACTTATTTTGCATTAGAATTTTAGTATTTACTTGTAAAATTCTTAGGATCACTCTGTAAGAGATAATTTTCTATTTGAATATTTAATGAGGCTACTGTGCTGTCAGACATTAAGAAATAGACTATACTTCCCTTTTTGTATTCCGAAAACTATTGTCCGCTCTGAATAACTGTTGCTATGCATTTTAAATTCTTCTGAAGTTTCTTTTATGGTCGATAAATATTCGTACTAATAAAAAATGCAATAAGCCATTTTATTAGCCACTGCACAAGCTTATGTCTAGCCAAAGATAAGGCAGCCATTTTCAGCTAGAATTCTTTTAGACAACGGCAGTAAAATTTCATTCGTAAGTTACCCTCTAGCTGCGAAATTAGGCTACGAAATCTATCCTCATACTCTCAAAGTTTCTGTCATTCTAGAAGGCAGCACCACGTTAAACGAGATGATAGGTATCACTTTATTTTCAATAGTCGTTGAAAACAAAAAACTCAAAGTGTCGTGCGCAATTTTACCTATAAATACTCATCCTCTGCCTCAAGTATCTCATAATGTCTAAAGTTAAAAGATTCCTTCACATTTATAGTCAAAATTAGCTGACGATCAATTCAACGCTCCTTCTCACATAGATATGTTGCTCGGTTACGACATTTATTATGCAATCCACCTAGGTTCTGAGCTTCCATCGCTCATCAACACTCATTTAGGCTGGGTTATATCTGGAAATGTCCCACAAAATTGCATATACACTCCCATTCGTCCTTGGTCAATATTTTTTCAGCAACTGAAACCAACTCAGTCCCTCATATTGACGCGCATCTTAACCTATTGCTTGAGAAGTTTTGGTCTCAAGGAGAGGTTGGTTCGAGCACCTCCTTTTGCTCTTCATCGGCTGATGAAGAGAAGGCCGAAGAAATATAATCATCCTCCACCAAAATTTTAGACAACGGAAGATATCAAGTAAACGTTCCGTTCATAGAATCGAACGCTCACAAAAAACTTGGAGATTCTCCTTTAATAGCAAAACGTAGATTCGAATCACTCGAAAGTAAATTCGCTCACAATACCAGTTCTTTTCTCAGAATACAAACAAATTTATCGATGAATACGTTTCTCTCGGACATGGCAAATTTGTTCTTTTAGCTCTCACCAACTCCTTCAACGAAAATAAGTATTTTGTACCCCACCTATGTGTTCTGAGAGAACACAGAGAAACCACTAAATTTCCAGTGGTCTTCGATTTCTCCTCTAAACCAACTTCATATTTCTCTTTTAATGACATATCTCTCAAAGGTCCTCAGGTGCAGCCCGAATTATTCGACATATTATGTCGTGTTCGCTTTTCTCGATACGTGTTAATAGCTGATGTACAGAAGATGTACAGACAGATCCTCAAATCCAGATTATGGAGAGATTCTCCTAATGATAATTTTTTATGCGTAGAATTAACTTATGTGACTTTCGGACCAAATGTACTTCCCATCTCTATAGTTAGAACACATTGCCAGAATGTCACAGCAGAGAATTGTAAAAATCGTTCTAGATGGAGGAGAAGATGGGAAAATAAAAAGAGATGGCCCAAAGAAAAAATGACTAGCGAGATATAGTTGAAGTAGGAACGATCGAGTGGAAAGAAGTAGCAAAGGACCGAAGGAAATGGAAAAGAATGGTAAATATTGAAGCCAAGAAAGAAGTCCTCTAGATCTACCATACATACATTCAAACCATACTAATACAGTTTCTCAATTAGTAAAAGCAAGAGTAAGTGACAAACAACTTATAAAGATAGGGTAAAGCGAGGAGAGATGGCACAGCAGGAGAGACGGACTACTCGCGAAATTTTTTGGATCGTGGCAACAATGTCCGATCTGGTCACGTGGGCATAGCCGTAGTTCACAGTCGCGCTTTTTAAATCCACTTGTTGCGTTGTTTATCATTGTTTTTGTTAGTTACATGGGGCCATTGTTTTTGGCGACACGAAAAATTTTGCTGAGAATATTTTGTTCCTTAATTAACTCACTCTAAGGTAAGTTTTGGCCTAATCTAGTGCTTAGTAGTAGTAAGAGGCGCTTTCTGGTGCATACATAACCTCAAAACAAGAGTCTATAAAGTTTCGTTTTGTAAATATTGCCCGGTCCATCTATCCTACGCTTTTAGGAGAGATGGACCAGCATTTGCGAGGAGAGATAGGATAAGGTTTTATGGTTTCATAAAAATGCCGAACAAGTACACAAGAAAACGAAACCCACCTTTAAGGGCTACATGGTCTACGGATAATTTACAACAAGCAATAACTGCTGTTATATGTGGTGAAATGAGTTTAAATGAAGCGGCTCATTCGTTTCATATTCCAAAAACCGACATTAAAACGTAGAATTTCAACGAATAACTTAGAAAAAACAGATCGGCTGGGCCCAGATAGTTGTTTGGGGAAATCTACTGAAGAAAAGCTGTCCAGACATATTAGGAAACTGCAGAAACATGTCTTTGCCCCCACAAGACAAGAAGTGCGAAGACTGGCGTTTAATCTGGCAGATAAGCTCGGAATTAAACATAAATTTAAGGACGGTAAGAAGTTTCTAATATGTTTTGATATTAGGCTAATGTTTCTAAATTTCTATTATTTTCAGGCAAAGCTGGCAGAGTGTGGTTACAGTCATTCTTGCGAAGAAACCCAGACATCACCGTTCGTAAAGCAGAAAACACTTCTGTAGCCAGAGCCACAGGGATGTCGAGGGAAACTGTGCTCAAATACTTTGAATTACTTGAGAATGTTCTTACCGTAAATGAATTATTCGACAAACCTGGGCACTTTTTTAACACTGACGAAACTGGACTCCAACTCAATACTAGAGCTGAACATGTGCTTGCAGGAACGGGTTCTAAAAGCGTACCAGCCGTAAGTGTAATCGCTTGTTGCAATGCAGAGGGGGTGTTTTTGCCCCCTTATTGTATTTTGAAAGGGAAGAACAAAAAAAGTGAATGGGCTGAAGGGATGCCTCCAGGATCTCAAATATGCATGTCCGAAAAGTCCGCGTATGTCAACTCTAAAATATTTTATGAATGGTTGACACAACACTTTTTCCCGCGAAAACCACCAGGAAAAGTTTTGCTGAGCTTTGATGGCCACACTTCTCATACCACCAATATCGACGCCTTGGAATTTGCAGACAGAAATGACATAATAATATTTTGTTTGCCTCCCCATTGCACCCATTATCTTCAACCCCTAGATCGAGCATTCTTTAAGAGCCTCAAGGGATACTTTTATGAGGCCAGCCGGCGAATGGTGTTAGCTGATCCTAATAAAAAACTCAATAGGCTGCAATTTGGTAAACTCCTGGGGGATGCTTGGGGAAAATCCGCAACTGTGAACAATGCAGTATCGGCTTTGAAAGCAACAGGGATATCACCATTCAACCCAGACATCATACCGGACTATGCATTTTTACTTCAGCAAACAAGAGATCCCATTCATCAGACTGCTGATAACGAAATAGTGGAACAAAATATTCATGTCCCGGATCCTCAATCAGGATGTTCAGGAGTACAGCACCAGGAAAAAATCATCCAAAAACCAGACTCCCCTCAAACAAATAACAAAAAAAAGGCAAAAGGGACGAGCCGGATATTACACCGGGAAAAACCCTTGACCAGATTTCGCCTGTCCCTAATGTTACTCCAGGTATGAGAAAAGTTCGAGCCAATCTAGGAGGAGTTCTATCTTCGTCCACGTATATCCAAAAAAGAAAAGATATTGAAACGAAAAAGAAAAGAAGGGTTGAGTCAGTTACAAATCCAAAGAAAAGGAAGAATGGAAAACCATTATACAGCGGAAATCAAGTAAAAAAATCAAAAACGACTCTTCTTCTTCCGAGTCCGAAGACGTGATTTTGAATGATTCGTCGAGTGATGAGGAACATCTTAGCGATTTAGAAAATGAATGCGTTGGGTGTAACGAAGATTACCGAAAAACAAAGAAAAAGGATGATTGGATTAAGTGCATATTTTGTTCAAGATGGCTACACGAGGGCTGCACATCTTATAACAATATTTGTCAAACATGCGGAGTTTCCGCAACAAAAAAGAAACGTTAAAAGTTGACGGTTCATCTATCCTACCCCTAATGAGCCATCTCTCCTACCCTACGTAGGACAGTCGGACCAATTTAGCATTTCAGTTTTTTATTTTTTATGCCATTAGGATAAGTGGTTTTTTTTTTTAATTCTACCAAGAAAATGCCAAAGTTGTTATTAGTTTACTGTATTTTTTTAAGTTTTTTATTTTTTTAAATATAAAAAATATTAACTATTTTGTAAAACGTGTTCCATCTCTCCTCGCTTTACCCTATCTTGTATTAAACCCCTTCTCCAAATTGACCCTCAGCAACACGAAAATCCTATTAGTTCCTTACGAACCTTGAATAATTAATATTCCACATGTGTGAATACCAGAGAAAAAAATGTTGAAATCAGTACACCAAACCAAATAATTTCTAACTGTATATTTAATAACTGTTCATTGAAATAATTCAATTCTATCAATAAAAATAATAATTGTTGTTGTTCACACTCGGGCTTTTTATTAATTGTAATTCACGAACACTATTAAATACTTCTTCCTGATTCTTAGGCAATAGTGTAAGTGCATCAACATCCTTCCCCTAATCCCCTAAATATCGATCAAAACAATCAAGATTTCTTCAAAATATTTAATTCAAGAAATCTTTGAAACCTTTCAGAAATATACATAATTCTATGGGCCTCCGATTTTATCTATTATAAACCCTAATGACTCTAATAGGATTAAACTAAATGGTTGCGGCACAGTTCGAACATTTCAGTAATCCTCAAATTGATACAAGTCAGGTAAAATTTTATTTTGTGGCAGAGTTCGGATATCCCCGTTTATTCAAAATATTTTTTATTTGTATTACTCCTATATGTAGTGTTTGGGGAATTTTTCTCAGAAATTTTAAATGGCAAGTGGCCTACTGTAATCGGCTTAATACGATTACACCTATTTACAGATTATTCGATTATTGAGAGGGATTTTCCAAACAACCCAGTTTTCTTAGAAACATTATAGGGAATATTATTTTAAAAGAAAGTAGGTACATTAAATCAGTACTTAATATTAGTTCTTTGAGTAAAGTTGTATGAAGTTGTATGGTTGTCATAATATTGTAAACAGTTGGAATATATTTGAAACATTTGTTGAATGTTAATTGTGCAAGTACCAAACAATGTCGATAAGCCAAGGACCATCTAAACGACCAAAAACAGGTCCATTATCTTCAAATGAAAAAACTCTGATATTGAATTGTTATATATCATTGGAAAACAAGGATCCAAGTGCAAGTGTTGATGATATTGTGGAATTAACGGCTGCTATGATGTGTGTTGTTAAATCAACAATTTATAGATTACTACAAGAAAGCAAGAATGGAACTCTTCAACCCCCTAAAACTCCTTCAGGCCGAAAACCAATTGAGATCGATGAGTCATTAAAACAAAGACTAAGGCGTAAAGTCCATGGATTTTACTTACGAAAGGAAATTCCAACACTTGACAAAATTATAACATCAGTGCAAGAAGATACGGACTATCCAAAATTCTCCAGAATGACATTATGCAAACTTTTGAAAGATGTGGGTTTCAGATATACAAAACATAATAGAAAATCTCTCTTGATAGATAAACCGGAAATAGTTTTTTGGAGAAGAGACTATTTAAGAAGCATTCGACATGCCAGAGGACAAAATTTGAAAATCTTCTACTTAGACGAAACATGGATAAATGCTGGATATACTGTTTCCAAATCTTGGCAAGATGAAAACATTAAAAGTGGAAGGTTTGTCGTTAGGTTTGCAGCCACCATCTGGAAAAGTAAAAAGACTTATCATTGTCCATGTTGGAAGTTCTGAAGGTTTTGTTGATGGTGGATTATTAACTTTTATTTCAAAACGCACGGGGGACTATCACGAAGATATGAATGGGGATGTCTTCGAGGAATGGTTTGTTCAAATGTTGGATCTGATTCCAAAAGGGGCTGTTATTGTTATGGACAACGCAAGTTACCATTCACGGTTACGAGAAGCATTGCCCACAAGTCGTTGTCGTAAAGCAGAGCTTTTGGAGTGGCTTATTTCGAAAAATATTAAGTTTCCAAAAGATCCACTAAGGAAACAACTTTACAGAATTGCAAAAATGAACAAGAATAAATACAAAACCTACATTGTAGAAGAAATGGCTTCTTCTCGTGGTATATCAGTTCTTCGACTTCCCCCTTATCATTGTGAACTTAATTCCATATAATTAATATGGACTCAGGTAAAGAGGGAAGTTGGAAAAAAAATACTACTTTTAAAATAAACGATGTTGTGAAATTGTTTGAGAGTGCTGTAAGTCATGTGAGTAAGGAAAATTGGACAAACTGTATCGAGCATGTTAACAACAATTTTCCATAAGTAATTTTACTCGAAAAATATGTAGAGGGCGTCATTGACGTTATACAGGGCGGAGAAATATCTGGAGTAAAACGCTAGACATGTCTCCGCATACCGCATACCAACCGGTATAAGTGATATGTTAATAGGTTTTAAGTTGAGTAACAAACTCATTGTAATTTTTTCATAAGCGTGCCATTTAAATTAATGTTTTGTATTCCGTTTCATATTCCGTTCTGTAGACAGAGCAGTATTTCGAAAACTGTTTATCAAAAATACATTAGGGCAGGTCGTGTTTCAGTGCATTATTGAATACCTAGCAGCTGTGGCATGATTACAAAATTTGTTCTAGTGAGAGCCGGACTTGAAGATATTTACTAACATTATGCGACGTATCGCTCTCAAATTTAGACCTTTTTCAAACTAAAACAATGAGATTGCGAGGTGTAAAAGAAACAACAATTGAAATTACAACAATCTTAAATTGTAGTTTATTAATGCATATTGCACATTTAAATTATACTGTACGTCTTACATGACGATTCACAGCACAAACTTTAAATTGTTTTTTTACATTTATAGAACATTTCATTGCCAGCACAACTTTGAAAACAATAACACTCACGTTGATAAAATAAACGAAGTTATCGTCACGTCGGCTAGTGGCATGGGGCGGTATTATTGCGACACTATGGTTTAAGTCAGCCATTCTCTAAGTGTGTTCCGTGGAACCCCTTGTAGGGGTTCCGCAAGAATTCAGAAAAAAATAAACGGTTTTAAAGATTAAAACTAACGTTTCCGCATCTGTGCCCCTGAACAATATTCTATCATAAAATTGTTACTTGTATACACTTCGGGGGATGTATCGTGCTAACAAACAGAAATTTCTCCCAAAATTACCAAAAATTTAGTATATCTGGATTTATAGGACCCGCTGTACTCGCTCTAGTCAACTGAAAATCAATAGGGTATATCTCTGAGACACATTGAACAATATTCAATCGTAGAATTGATCAATCGTATACTCTATGGAGGCTGTATCGTGTTAACAAATTGAAAATTCTCCAAAAATGACAAAAATTTGGTACTCCAAGTACCATAGCACCCGTTGTACTGGCTTTAGTGAGCTGAATATCAATAGGGTTCATCTTTGAGACGCTCTGGATAATATCCAATCATAAAATTGGCCACTTGTATATACTCCGGAGGTATCGTGCTAACAAACTGAAACTTCTCCAAAAATGACAAAAATATCGTACTTAAAGTACTGTAGCACCTGTTGTAGTTGATCTGGTGAGCTGAAAATCAATAGGGATCATCAGCAAGATGTCCGGAATAATATTCAATCATAAAATTGGTGACTTGTTGAACTACGGAGGCTGTATCGTGCTAACAAACTGAAATTTCTCAAAAAATTACAAAATGTCGTACTTCAAGTACCATAGCACCCGTTGTACTGGCTCTGGTGAGCTGAAAATCAATAGGGTTCATCTGTGACATGTCCTTAACAATATTCAATCATAAAATTGGTTACTTATTGTACTCCGGAGGTTGTATCGTGCTAACAAGACATGTAAGAAAAAGTGGCCGACGACAACGACGATTGCATACTCACAGGATTTTTTTCTAAAAACCGTTTTTTCGTATTGTTGTCGATGGAAAACTTGAAAATAACTAAAAAAATGTTTTCAAAAATCCAACTTTTTTTGGGGTAAACCAATACTTTTCTCGAATATCAGATAGGTTGGGCGGAAAAGTAAAATAAAAACACCCACAACGGTACAATTTTACTATGCTGCCACCGCTGAAATCTACTTGCGCACTCACAAAGTCGAAATTGTTTACACCAAATTTCTGTATTTCTATTTTTACTTCCGATTTCTATTTATCAAAATCGTTGTTAGGCCGCAGTCCCTTTGATAAAAGCCGCCTCTGAGATAAGACACTATAGTTGTGAACAAGCGATTTTCGGGTTGTTTACACCGCATTTTTTGTATTTCCATTTTTATTTTGGCTTTTTATTTATCATAGGCGCGGACTCGAGTATTTTTGAGAATGTTCGAGATCGAGGCTAGGACTATAAAAGTGACGATCGCGCCTCAACACTCATTTTTTTCTTGGTTGAGATTGTTCTTTTCTTGTTGGAGTCCTGTAGGATAGGTTTCCTCTTCAGGGCTGGGTTGGGGGTGTGTTGGGTGGTTAAGGGCGCGCTGACCGAGAACCCGAGTTGGGGGCTGAAAAGTGTCTAGTGAAATTTTTTTTAAAAAGAGTGACTAGGAAAAGTTTGTTTAAAAGTGTATGGGATTGAGAGTGATTGGATGGGCTTTTCGCTAGAAAATAACTGGAGGATTGTGTTGTGTTGGAGTGTATCGGAGGTTGGTGTCTAGAAGCAGCGAAGCTCAAAAGTGTGCGGAGTTGGTGTGACAAAAAGTATCTAGAATGGGGTCGAAAGTGTGGAAGACGAACCATGTATCGTTGCCGATACATAGATATGTGCGTTAAGCTGGCTAGGTGTCAGAAATTTTTGGTGAAAAGGGTGTTATAAACTGAATTTGAAATTTAGTATATACAGTATATAACACCCTTTTCACCAAAAATTTCTGACACGTAGCCAGCTTAACGCACATATCTATGTATCGGCAACGATACATGGTTCGTCTTCCACACTTTCGACCCCATCCTAGACACTTTTTGTCACACCAACTCCGCACACTTTTGAGCTTCGCTGCTTCCAGACACCAACCTCCGATACACCCCAACACAATACAATCCTCCAGCTATTTTCTAGCGAAAAGCCCATCCAATCACTCTCAATCCCATACACTTTTAAACAAACTTTTCCTAGTCACTCTTTTTAAATAAAATTTTGCTAGACACTTTTTCAACCCCCAACTCGGGTTCTCGGTCAGCGCGCACTTAACCACCCAACACACCCCCAACCCAGCCCTGAAGAGGAAACCTATCCTACACCAGGGCTCCAACAGGAAAAGAACAATCTCAACCAAGAAAACCCCAATCCAACAAAATTCACATACGAACTTCTCTCTCTCTCTCTCTCTCAACACTCATCAGTCGATGATTAGCGTTGGGAGCGATAAGTACCTACCTACTTACAAGCTAGCTAGCGAATTCCGAATTTTAAACGAAGTGTTTAGGTATTGTTCTATTGCTGTATTCTGATTGTATCAGTTTTGTACATTTCTTCTTTGGACTAAACTCTTCTACGCAGTAACATTATAAACAAAGAAGAATAGAACGTTGGCTGAAAGGCATTAAACGTGTTGCAACAAAATCTTCTAAGGAAGCCGAATGTTCAAAAGCAGTACGCGGGTATTATACAGCAATTACCTATCCAGACGATGATGCAACGACGTCAAGCTGCACGGTTTCAAAGGCGAAAAATAGGAAGTATGATGAATCGTATACCAGTTTATGATGAATCGTATACCAGTTTCGGATTTGTTGATTACAGCGGTTCACGTCTCTGCATGTTATGTAGTAAACTGCTTCCTAATAGTTACATGGCACCTGCCAAGTTGCGCCGATATTTAGAAACTGTACACCCCGAGTCTAAAGACAAGAATAATGAATTTTTTGTGTATAAAAAAGAACAATTATTGGAAAGTCAAAAAACTATGATGCTTGTAACCCAAACTGTCAATGAAAAGGCCACGGAGACATCATATTTAGTTAGTTAGCTAGTCATCACGAGATATCCATATGAAAGTTCTTTTGAAGTCGAATTACTTATGTGTTCATCGCTGCCCACAAACACTACCGGGAAAGAAATTTTTAATAAAATAATAGCTATTTGTGTATTAAGAGCGGAAAGTGATACTTTGCCGCTTGAGGCAGAGAGAGGCCGAAAGCAGCAAGGCCGAAAGCAGCAAGGCCGAAAGCAGCAACGCACTTTCTGCTCGAATTGCACATAAGATTTTTTCTACGATCACCTTATTTTTAGACAAATAATTAAAAAAAACATGAAAAAGCCTTTTACTGCGTCCCAAAGCTCCTCCTGTTCTAAATAAATCTGTGCCTCGAATTTCCACGTACCATAGTTCTCGTGCCCTTTTAGATGCTCGATCAGCGGAAGCTGGCTCATGATATCACTTATTAACACAAAAATTCAACAAATTACAAACTCCAGAAGCTTCAATGGTGTCTCACGCGTGTCCTGTGTCCATAACCTCTTGCAATTTGATGTTTTGAGTCAAGGTTTCGAGAAGAAAAATAACTTAATGTATCAAAAACGGCGTAAACGCAACTAATGACAATTTAAAACTTACAAAAGTCGTGAATGACATTAAGATGCCATTTACAAGGTTAAACAAATTGATGTTCGAAAAATATTGGGAGTAATTAGTTATATTAGTTAAATATTAACTACAACTATATCATAGGTGTTTTGGATGGATTTATAAGATAGAAAATAATAATTAAAATGACGTCTGAATCGGTCTAATCTGTAAGGTCTTATAACAATGCGCCGTCGTGCTCGAAAAATCGCGCGTGTTTGAAAGACCAGTTATCCACGAATACTTTACGCTATTTTTTATATTGGCGCACATTGACTTACTACAAAAAAATGGAAGTCCGTCCTCGATGCCCAGCAAAGTTTCATTTCATAAAAGTGTATCCTCGATGCCCAGCCAAGTTTCGTAAAAGTCCATCCTAAGTAGTATTTATTTTTATTAAAAATGTATATGGATTGATTCCCTCGGGGATTAAATGGGTCCCATCCGCGGGATTAAATGGTGTATAATGTACTATTAATATACCTATTATTTACTAACTTTCTTTAGTTTATTGTAATTGAAAACATGCGAGCGGAAAAGTACGCTCTAGTGCGGGAATAATGTCAAATTAAGACAGGTCACGGAAAACATCAACTTTGCGGTTAGATTTGAGTGTGCAAGAGCCTACTTTGGGTGGTGATCGTAGGAAAATATGTTTTTTGAAGAAAATAATCTCAGTTGGAACGATTGCATTGACATTTGTCCAAATGGGGCCTAGGCGATGGTGGGTAAAACAGCAGGAGCAGCGTCACTAATAAAAAATAAAGCGCCTAATTGTAGTTCCAGCCATTGTATCTTGCATAGTCAAGCCCTCGCGATGAAGCAAATGCCGGCAAATTTAAAATTCGTTATGGATGAAGCGGTAAGAATAATTAATTCTATAAAATCACGACCACTACAATCCTGATTGTTCTCATTATTGTGTGAAGATTACGGCAGCAAACATAAAACACTGCTGCTCCATACAGGAGTGCGATGGCTGTTTCGAGGTAAAAATTTAACAAGGCTATTTCAGCTTAGAGCCGAGTTACAAATGTTTCTTTCAGACTCTTCTTTTAATTTTAAAGATCGTTTGCCTGACAAAACTTGGTTGTTCTAACTGTCTTTTATGGCGGATATCTTTCAAAAACTGAACGATTTAAATTTATCATTGCAAGGTAAACAGACAACAATGTTCCAAACCTGTAATAAAATAACTGCCTTCAAAAGAAAATTAGATTTTTGGATTATTTGCGTTGGTAAGAGAAAAATAGAAGTTTGTTAGCGATAACGATTCAGAAATGTTTTAAGATAATTTATTTGAAGAATTCGTCCAATATCTCACTTCGATGCACGCATCTTTTGAGAAGTATTTTCCCGAAGAACAGAAAACTGAATTCATGGAGTCATAATCCTTTTTAACCCAACTTGCAAAAGCCCGAAAGTATGTCAAACGAGATATATGAATCTCTTTTAGAAATGTCGTCAGGTACAAGTATGAAGTCACTGTTCAAAACGACGCCTCTCAACTAGTTTCGATGCAGAATATCCAATGCTTGCCAAAATGGCTCTGAATATTCTTTTCCCGTTCCCAACAACATGTTTGTGCGAAACAGGATTCTCAACCTATGCAGCCACGAAAACAAAATACCGCAATAGAATGGACGCCGAACCTGATATGATAATTTCAACTGTCTTCTATCAAAGCTGACATCAACCAGTTGATGAAAAATAAAAAAAAACTGTTTCATAGCTCCCATTAGTTAGATTTTTTTCTTTTTTAATATCTTCTATATTATTATACTTGTTATATAGTAATTTACTAAGTAAAGTAAGCAATAAGTAATAACCGTTACATCGTACTTTTATTATGCTTATTAATAAAGAATGCATTTTTAATAACAATTGTTTTATTGTAGGGTTCCGTCAAGAATTTCGCTTTCCAATAGGATTCAGTCACCAAAAAAAATTTGAGAACCGCTGGTTTAAATGATTAAAGTGTATATGGTATAAAATGTATATATTTCTTTTTTATCATTTATACAGGAGGAATATGTTTGAATTGCTGGCATTTTATAAAACTCTCTTTCTTCAGATTATTTTGTTCTTAAATTTTTTATCTCTGTATTGTCTGAGATTTTTTAATACAGGACATGTACTTCGTTTTGCTGTCATTTATTTTCAGACCACTTTTTTTCTCTATCAAGCTTAATAACTGCCTTCGTCATATCTCGTTATATCATCAGTATTTCCAATAAACTGTACGCTTTATTTATTATTGTTTCTTGGGTCCAAGGTCCATAATTATACCATGCAAGCGCATTTATTGGATAAAGTAGTTTACAATGGAACTCCTTGTCTTATCCCAATTTCGATATTGAAAGAATTTGTACCTATCTACTTCAGCTGTCATTACCACTGCCTCAGATTTTTCCTTTGTCATCATAATGAGTATGATTAATGTTGCTGTGATGTTTGTGTTTTGTGTCCCTCATTAATTAATTCGTTTTTTATTTGGTCAATCCCAGTTGCCTTTCCCGGTTTGAGTTATACTATGTGTTCGGAAAGCATACTTCACATTTTGGCAAAGAGTATTATGCTTTTATTTTGATGTGGCAACGCCGCATTTTAGAAGGCGAGCCGTTAAAAATACGTTACCAATGCGCATGACGATCAATGACTAAAAAATTCTTCTGCCGACACGTTGTTGATGTAACCGGTAGTAAAATAAGCCGAAAATGCATAATTATTTTTATTTATTCATTGTATAAGAACAACAAAAGTGTTTGTACCAGTTTGTTTTTCATTTACACCGTCAAATACGATAAGTACAAGAAGTGTATTCAATCGTGAACACTATGACTTGCCGAAATTCTTCGAAAGATGGCAATTCTTTTTTTGAGTAATTTTCACTTCGAATGAACTTATTTTTTCTTTATACAACTTTGTGAAGTATTCTTCCCATTGTTTGCATCTATTGCGTTACTTATTGTGATCTGTTTGCCATTATATTTCTTTATATAATTGTAGAGCGTCTTATTATCGTTATTGTTGTTTTCTATTTCGTTCATGTAATATTCAATACATTGTTGTATCATATGTATAAATATTGTGTTGCCTGTAAGTAGCGCCGATATAAATGTCAAGGAAAAAGCTAACATAAAGACAGTAGTAGAATTATTCATTTTGTCAATAACGTGTATTCTTTGTTAATGTTAAATATATTTCTAAAATACACCTCTTGAGTTTTCTCTAATGCAAGTTCATCGCCTGTTTAAATCCATTTATTTCTCGCGTCCTTTTTTGTTTTATGTATTCTTGGCATTGTTCATCGAACCATCCATTTCTTTTGTGTTTACTTGTTTCTTTAAAGTTTTGTCGGCGGACTGTTATTATCGTACTTTTTAAGAAATCCCACCCACGTTCAATATTTCCATCCTATATTTCTCCTATTGCTCAGCTTCTCTATATTCTACTGTTTATTTTCCTTTTAAAGTTTTTATTATTATTATTAATATTTAGTCTGTAACAATTTTTTCATTCCCCAATGACATGTGCGTAAGTTCGACTCTGTTTTTTTTCTCCCACACCGAAAACCAGATGCAAACACCGAAGGTCGAAGTAAGCAAGAATCAAATAACAACAATGCACAATGTGCGTTTACCTTCTGCCTTTTGGAGTTTATACACAAAACGCCGACTAATGAGGGACACGTGGCCCTTCATACCTGCTGCTCTTTGTAAATACCATATGCCCTATTTAACGCAATATACCTATTTCATTTTCTATTTATACCAAAAATTTCTAACGGTAAAGGTTGTAATATTTTGTTTCAAAAGACTACAGTTTCATCTTAAAATAATGAGAGTATTAATTGAATCAATTTAAATCTAATTGTTTCATTAATTAGATATAAACGTATCTTATAAAAATTTATTAATAGAAATAAAAGATAAAATTTTATTGCCTTCATTTACTAAACGAATTACACTTATCTTGGTAAATTTATAAGTATATTTACTTCACAATAAATAATAATTTAGTTCTGTTACTATTGAAAAAAACCATGAAATATTTCCAGACGTCTTGTGAAATAGTTATAGAAAAAATACAATTGGATAAAAAATATTTTGTTCACTGATGAATCAACTTTTCCCATACATAGGGCACATAATTCATCCGTTATGATATATTGTTCTAGAACAAACCTACACAAATACTATAATAGAATACAGAACTCAGTATTCCCAAAGGTTGAATGTTTGGGCTGGAATATTAGGTGAACATTTGATTGGATAATTTTTTTTAGACGGTAATTTAACCGGACAAAAAATTTTGAATATGTTGCAAAATCAAATTACACCTGCCCTCATATAATTAGGTGTCAATTTCAATGATTGGTACCAACATGACGGTGCATGGCATAGTTATCAATTAATTATTTAAACACATTATTTCCCAATCGGATAATCTCTAAGATGGTAACATTCGATGGCCTGCTAGATCTCCAGCTGCTATAAAAAAATTAACGAAAACAACAAGACGTATAATGGCAAAACAAAAGGAATAAAAAACAAGAAAGGAAGGCTGACAGAAGAAGAACACCAATATAAACAAACATGGGTGGATCATTTTAGAGAACTATTAAATGAACCACATTACTGGGGCGAAGATGTAGAAGTGACAGAAGATAAGAAACAAGATATATTAGAAGAAGAACCAACAATTGAGGAGGTCAAGGAAATAATAAATAAGAGCAGAAATGGAAAGGCCTCCGGAAAGTATGGAATAAACATAGAACTAATCAAATATGGAGGGAACACTCTACATAAAAGAATATATTACCTGATAAAAAAAAATGGAACGAGGAGAGGATGCCGGAAGATTGGGAAATTGGACAAATTGTCACTCTACATAAGAAAGGAGACCCACATGAATGTAAAAATTACAGAGGAATCACATTATTAAACACTGCGTACAAAATACTATCCACGTTAATAAAAAGAAGGCTTGTGAAAAGTAGAAGGTAAGTGATAGGGCAATATCAATGCGGTTTCACAAAAGGCAGATCAACAACTGATGCTATACATACATTAAAACAAATGATGGAAACAGCGCATGAATACAGATTAGACATAGAAAAGGTCTTCATTGACTTTCAACAAGCCTTCGACTCAATCAAAAGAAGTGAACTCATGAAAGCATTAAAAGAACAAGGAGTAGGCGCAAAACTGAGAAGGCTGATCAAAATGACCATGAATGAGTCAAGGATCAGTGTAATAACGCAAAAAGGAGAAACAGGATTAATAAAGATGTAAGACAAGGTGACTCTTTGTCCACAACGCTATTCAATCTATCATTAGAACACACAATGAGAAAATTATACAAGGTCAAGTGGCAGCCAAATAATAGCGTATGCGTTCTTGTATCCAAAAGAAGAAGAATCATGGAAAATATGCTAAAGGAGATAGTCACAGAGGGAGGAAAAATGGGGCTAAAAATAATCGAAAGTAAAATCAAGCTAATGAGAGTTGGGAACCTAAACCAAAAAGGAAAAATAATATGAATTTGAAGAAGTTAAAAAATATAAATATTTGGGGGTTACGATTAGCAATACTGGAGATAGAACTACTGAAATTGAAGAAAAGATACTCGCTACAAACAGAGCATATCATGCAAATAAAAAGCTACTTAAGAGTAAAATTTTAACGAAGCAAACAAAATTAAATATGTATAAAACGATGATAAGGCCAATCATGATGTAGTCGGCAGAAACAATGAAGGAAGAGGAAATACTAAGGCTAACTGAAAGGAAGATATTGAGAGCAATACTGGGTCCTGTAAAAATAGATGAAAATGAACACAGAATAAGAACGAATCGTGAAATTTTGAACGAAATAAAAGGCGAAGACATTGTAAAGAGAATAAAAGCACAACGAGTTAAATGGCTGGGACATGTATGGAGAGAAGTAGCTAATCAGTAACCTAAAATATCTTGCAGTGGAATCCAGTGGAAAGAGGAGACGCGGTAGACCCAGGTCAAAATGGCAAAATGAGGTGGAGGCGGACCTTAATAGAGCAGGAGTAACAAACTGGAGTGAGAAAGCAAGAAATAGGAAACTATGGAGAGACATAAGTGAAAGAATTTAAAGGCATAACGGGGACTGATCCACCCCAATTAAACGGACCTAGAAAGCACACGCGGCATAACCCCACATGGGGTGTCAAGCCATATATATGGTTGTTCATTGATGTTAGTGACTATTTTGTTACAAAATCGCACACTGGTGTAGTCCCTGAATCCGACTCTGCCTAAAGTATGTATGAAAGTTAAAAATTTGGCGAATGCGCAGGGATTTCTTCGAACTGTTTACCCTTATTTTTTGTGACTCTTCCTATCTAGACATTTCTAGTGAAGTCCATTGTTTTTTAGAGCCGCAATCTAGAAGGATCCAGAATAAAAGGCACTTAATATATAAGAGATACTACCTACTAACGGAGTTTAGTTTATAATTTGATCTCGTGATATAAACAGTGAACAAGTAAATAGTCTAATATTACAATATTTTCACAACAGTCTACAGTCTTGTTCGCCAGCTGACAGTTGATCAACCATTTTTAATTTTTTATAGAGGTATTGAACGGAATTATTTTGAATTTTTTTCTATTCTTATCATTTATATTTTCCTAGATTAGTTCAATACAGTAGTAGTGAAATTTCCAGTTAAGTAACTTTAGAAACTTCAATCGAAATCCTGGTTAATGCCACTGAAAATTCTCAAAGCATTTTCAAATATTTAGGTCAGCAGTTAATACCTTGATCCCTAGTTTCGGTCTTCTCATTAAATATGCGTCTGGTATCGTCTCAATGTTCCCATTATACAATCCTCGACGACAAATTTATGGACAAATCAGGATTTGAACGGATTAACCAATTTTGTATAGACTTGAATATAAATGTATCATATTAGGTAAGAAAAATTCAACTTATGAGATACGTTAACTAATCATTGGAATGTGTTCGTTTCATGGGTATGCATTGACAAATGAAATCATATCAGAAGGATTAAGAATAACAACATATATACATATATTTTTCTATGATAACGATATTTTTCTTAAAAGGTTATAAATAGCTTCGAAAATTAGATTTAAACATTTTATTAGATTTATATAAACCTCTGTAAGTCGACCAATGGCAGAAGCCCTTGTTGCCAGATAGAAAGTCCGTTCTGTTGACAAATCCTACTTGACTATCCAAGTTGATTAAGACAAAGTGAAAGACGACTAGAAGAATTTGACAATTGACATCAATATCCACAACCAACCTCAAACAGATCATTTGTACAAACTGGCTATTCAAAATAATATCCCTGAAAAAACCATGTTGGATGTGAATATGGTTTCGGATAGTAGTTTGTTGTAGTTATATTATGAAAGGTTTGGACATCAAAATAAAAGACACGTGAAATCTATCAATGAAAAAGTTTTAGATATAAAAGTTCCATTAGATAGTGAAATATGCGAAGGATGTATTTACGGAAAATCACATAGATTGAAATTTGGAACTAGAGAACGTGCCAAAGCACCTGGAGAGATCATTCACTTGGATGTATGGGGACCTTTCAAAACCTCAAGCTCAGGAAATCGCTATTTTGTACTTTTCAAGGACGATTTTAGTAAATTCAGATATGTTTATTCTATGAGAGAAAAATCTGAAGTCGCAGAAAAACTAAAAATCCTGTTGAATGAATTGAAAATAGCGGGACACGTAATGAAAGCGCTACTTTCAGACAATGGAGGTGAATTTACCAGCGCATTTTTCGACAAATTTTACAAAAGAATGGAATTAAGCATAAATTGGTCATGCCATACACGCCAGAACAAAATAGGTGTTCAGAAAGAGATAATCGAACTATTGTTGAAACTGCAAGATCAATCATGTATGCAAGAAACAATTTACCGCAAATTTTAAGGGCTGAGATAATAAATACTGCTTCCTTTTTTTAATAGAACAGATATATCTGGTGTAAATGAAAAATCTCCCTATGAAGTTTGGACAGAAAAAATACCTAACATCAAGCATCTGAGAATTATAGGGTGTACCTGTTACGTACATATTCCCAAACAATGTCGAAAGAAAATGGACAGAAAAGCGGCAAAAGGAGTTTTAATTTGTCACGAAAATGATGATGGATATCGTGTATTGTGTAAAGAAAAACAACAGCTGATAAGATCCAGAGATATCATCTTCGAGGAACAACCTTCAACTAGATGGAGTGGATTTTCACCCGTTGAAGATAAGAAAAGTACTGAAACTGAAGGTGAAAGGAGTTTAGTTAAATCTAAAGATGATATTCTACCAGAAAATCAAGAAATAAACGAAGAAGATTTAGAAGATAGATTTGAAGAAGAGCCAAAATTAGTAGAGAATATATTAAAAAAAAACATAGAGAAATAAAATTATCTAAGAAGTTTGAAGATTTTGTAATGGAGTATATACGACACTTGTAGAACTTAAAGAACCACAGACTTACCAAGAAGCTATTGATAGTAATTATAAAGACATGTGGCTGTAAACCATGAATACAGAAATAGCATCTTTGAAAGAAAATGAAACATGGATTCTACAAGATTTACCAAACAGGAAGAAAGCAATTCCGTGTAAATGGGTTTACAAAATTAAAACTAATCCGGATGGCTCTATAGATAAATTCAAAGCTAGATTGATAGTCAAGGGATATTCACAAATATATGGTGAATCCTATGAAGAAACTTTTAGTCCTGTTGCTAAATCTGGAACAATAAGAGCTTTGTTGAGTATCGCTGCTAGTGAGAAAATGAATTTAAGCCAATTTGATGTATCTACCGCATTTCTTTATGGATATCTGGTGGAAGAAGTATATATTAAACAACCGGAAGGGTATCAAGATGGTACTAGTAAAGTTTGCTGTCTCAAACGTAGCTCCGAGATGCTGGAATAAAAGATTCGTAGATATTCTTATATACCACAATTTTAAGACAAGTGATGCAGATCCATGCTTGTTTATCAAGAAACAAGAACATGATATGATTCCATTGGCACTTTATGTTGACGATGGACTTTTAGCCACGAGTAACAAAATTCTGGAAAATGAATTTACGAATAATTTGGAAAAATAATTTAAAATTACTGCAAAACCAGCTACCTATTTTTTGGGAAATTGATACTAGTAATGTCGGTTCTGTAACAGTGAGTCAGGCAGCTTATACAAGAAGAATCTTGGAACATTTTGGAATGCAAAATTGTAAGGCTGTGACTACACCAATTATTAAAAGTGACCAATCAGGGAAAGAAACTGGAAAAGTAGAAGAAAGTTTCCCTTATGGGCAAGCAGTTGGAGCTCTAATGTATCTTATGGTAGGAACACGACCAGATATTGCTTATGCAGTAGGAGTTGCTTAAAGAACATTAGAAAATCCATCTCATGATGATTGGATTCTTGTGAAACGTATTTTTAGATATCTCAAAAATACTATCCATATTGGAATTATCTATAAGTCTGCTAACAAATTGAAACATCTTCAAGGGTTTAACGATGCTGACTATGGAGGAGATCCTACAACCAGAAGATCAACTACAGGTATTATTTGTAAATATGCTGGAGGTACAATCTCCTGGCTTAGTCAAAGACAGTCATCAGTAGCACTCTCAACAACAGAAGCAGAAATAGTTGCTGCAAGTGAAGGAGCCAGAGAACTGATATGGTTAAAAAGACTTTATCAGGTAATTATAGGTTTAAAAAATGTTCCTACACTATCAGTTGATAATGAAGTTGCTATTAAGTTAGCAAAGAACCCAGAATATCACCGAAGAACGAAACATATTGAAATCAGGCATTTCTTTGTAAGAGAATTCGTAACTGAAGGATGTATTGATATAGAACGGGTTGCTTCGGAACACCAAGTCACAGATATATTGACGAAGTCATTATTCAAGCCAAGAATGGATTATATTTTGAAAAATATTGGACTAGTGAACATCAAAAGTACTTAATGAGGGAAGGTGTTCAAGCTTTTACATTAGTTACTTTTTTGATACACTCTACGCTCTACTTAGATAGGTGGATTATAAAATAATATAAAAAATGTCAGATGGATATATGATTGATTGTTGTCAAAAACGATTTTTTTTGATAAAAGCATTTTTCTAAAAGTTACTACAGTTTTTCCTTAGTAAAGTTAATAAATTAAAATGAACAGTCGGCTTCACGGTTAATAACTTTAACAATTTTCTTTTAAATTCATGAAACGAGCCCATTAAACACTGACAGACACACGTACTTCTTTGTTAATTAAAACATAATATCGTTACAACCATAGTTACAACAAAGCTTTTGTTCTTTTCAAAATTGACAACTACATTCTATTCTAGAAATATAAAGACCACTTACTACTAACTACCTGTCAAAAGATGAAATCATATTGAATTATAATTTGACTGGCAGTGTCATCTATGAAGTATTGAAGAAGTTCCAGTTCTACAACATAACTAATCCCAAAATGTAAAGATATATAAGGTCTTCCTTTGAAAATGATATTTCTTGTAAGGACACAATGTATGATGCTTCATTGAAATAAATACTGTTTATAACTTGTCCTAAATCTGTTCAACCAATTGGATAATAATTTTTTTTTAATTATAACTTAAAATATGCGTAAAACAATTGGTAATGAATTCTTAATTTATCTCGAAAATCTGGTACAACCGGAAAAGCTGTCAAAATAATGGATCATATTGAAAAACCTTGTAATACAAAATTTCGTCATTCATAATGATCGAGGAATTTAATGGCCGGTCGTCTTGAAAACCCCTGTATATATATCGAGCAAATAATAAATTCTAATCCAAATAGAAAAATGATCATCACCCACGTATACATCAATTTAAACATATTAGTCGTTTTACGCATAACTACACCGACACAAAAGCAATTTCTTCACCAAATGACATTTCTGCCAGACATATCATCGATTATGCCATTAGTTACTGTCATAATTGGTTAATTCGACCACCAGCAGATCGAGTTATGCTCTGTCACTGGGTTTCATTTGAGTTACATATCATGCATACATAGACGTACAGTGTTTATTTAACAACCACTATTTAAATCATTGATAATTTGGTTTCTTCTTTTTTTAAAGTATAATGGTTTCTTATCAGTCGTGTATATACAACCAGTTTTATGAAAATGATTGATTTATAAACAATTATTCAGATACTAATACATAGTTTGAATCAGATAATTAAAATTTTTAATTAGTTTATATGAACTTTCTCCATATTTTTTAATCTTGATTTATTTTTGAGATCTTTAATGATGTATTTTTGGTATAATTCGCAGTATTTTGCTATCAAGCTGCTTGGAAAATTTATTTGCGAACGCTAGTGTTGATGGTAATGTTACAGATACTTTATGCATGATTTGGTACGTATAATATGAGTATATATCAACATCTACCAACGCCCAGTTTGCTTCTAGAATAAGAATATTTTCAATTGTAATGGAAATGCGGATGTAAATGTATCCGAAAATTTCAATAGTCTAATTTTTTTTGATAAATCACTACAGGAGAATATATACAAATCCGACAAAGAATTATTTGATAATTTCTATTATGCAGGGTGTGGCGAAAGAGTTTTGATTGAAAGTAATGCTGGTTAGAAGATATTTTCAGTTTTTGAAAAAATTTCTAAAAATCCAAGGGTGGATTTAAGTTTTGCGAATACCGATATCAAACAATTTGGCTTAAAAAATATGTTACTAGTAACAGGGGAAATATATGATCGTCACTTAATTGTATTCGCATATTTAGGTGTTCAAAACAAAACTAAGACCAGGGAAAAATCAGATAAAAAACCAAACAGTTGATCATTTTCCTCATTTAAGATCATTTGGCACAGTGAACCAGAATAAATTGGATGATTATTCTCTATTTTTGCTAAATCTATCCACAGAACATAACTGTTGTTTTCAAGATTTTCGCAAGATAACGAAATAGAATTTCCCCATTTAAAAATCCATTCACTTTTTAAGCTGCACAGGTACCAAATCATTTGCAAATGAAATGAATAGCTCTCAAATGTGACAGTATTATAAACGATAAATTTACGGAAGTAAATGTTACTACATTTTATACACAGTATTTCAAGATGTTGAATAACTATGCAAATATAAAAAATCATGCAGCACGTTTCATGTGTATATTTATGGTAGTACCTATTTATGTCATCACGTGTTTTGCATTATGGAAATAAATAAGATCAAACATCGCTCAAGGCTTACTGATTAACATCTCCAATTTATACTGAATATAACTACCTGAAATATGACTCCTGACATATATGAGCTTATCAAAAACAGATGTCGGAATCCATCGCGATAACCGTTGGATGCTGCTATCTGTTTAATTGTATTGATTTCTTTATCAAAATTATATTATTTCATAGGAATCGAAAATGCTCTATGTATCATTGAACTATCCGCTGCTAATTTATGTGACATGGGATGATTGGTAGTATGTGGAATAGTCACATCAGTATGTGTTGGTTTTCTGTAAATTGAATATTCAAGTACAATATTAACCCTTTGAATTTTTAAATCAAAATAATTGATTGGGTAATTTTCCTAAACTTCTAATGTAAATTTAATTTTTAGGATTAAATTATTAATCAACGATGAAATAAAACAATATAATTTGTTTAAAACTTCATTTATTTGAACTAATGTTCAATTTAAACTGATTGACGCGTTTCACTGACACAGTAGCTTTGTCGGAACGAATGAAAGTATAATATAATTTTTTTTTAATATATACAGTGCATAAATACAGAATTCTATTTACTTATGTTAACAAAATTATTGAAGAAAGAAATTACCTGGAAATTTTGTTAACATTAGTAAATAGAATTCTGTATTTATGCACTGTATATATTAAAACATTTTTATATTATACCTTCATTCGTTTTGACAAAGCTACTGTGTTAGTGAAACGCGTCAACCAGTTTAAATTGAACATTAGTCCAGGAGCAATATGTTTTTGTGATCTCAGAGCTTCATAAAGTTCTGTTTGACTGAACATGCTGTTGATAGGAATTGTTTTTGATTCAGTAAAATCTTTAAAATCTTTTGATTCTTGTTCTTCGATATTTGTTATATTCTGTATAAATGTTGGATCAAAGTTTGAATCATTAGAATTATGTTCATATTGGAAGGCTAATGTTTCTGCTATTTCAATTTGAATTTGTGACTAGAGTGTTATTTTCAGCTGAGAATGAATTTCTTGGAGATTGATTTGTTCCAGACATCTTCCGGATATTTTGCCAAACTAAGGATGGTAGAGTTGATGATGTTATCGTAAATACGAATTTATTTTATGACTCTTGTCTATGACTGTTGTCTTATTCCGTTTAAATTTGTTTAAATAGGATTTGTATGTTCTTATTGCATTTTGACTTCACAGTCTTTGTTCCACCAAGGTAGCGGTTTATTAATATTTTAGTATATCCTATGTGTGTTACTGCCGCTTCTATGACAATGAATCTAAAGGTTTCTACAAGATTTTCTACGTTTAAAATTGGCATGTCTTTTATAATATTAATCTTAGCTTCAATCGTTCCACTGAATTTTTCCCAATTAACATTTTTTAGGTTCCATTTTGAGTTTGGTAAGCTATTGCTCTCAGAGTATTTTGATGAATTTGAAATCCTTATAGGAAAATTATCACTTCCAAATAAGTATGGTATTACATCCCACGTTAATGTGGGATCTAAAATTGGTTCGCATAAGGTGATATCTATGGCTCAGCTGGTGCCTGTATGTATGTCGAGTCTTGCTGGTCTTCCGCCATTTAAGATGTTATGATTTAGGGAGTTTATCACTTTCTGTTGGTTTACCTTTGGCATTAATGTGGTTTGATCCCCAAAGTGGATTGTGAGCGTTAAAGTCTCCGAAAATTAATCGTTGACTTGTTTTTATAACTTGTTCTAGTTCTGACATATCAACATTTTGGTCTGGAGGACTGTATATATATATATATATATATATATATATATATATATATATATATACAGTGCTATTCAAAAGTCCCCACCCCCCTCGTATATTTTGAACAGCTACACTTACAATAATAAAATTTGGAGGGTGAAAATAAAGTGTTGTAAACTTCTCTACGAATGGTAACAGGTGACGTAATAGTAATAGATGACGTCACAGTGCCATTCTGGCCAATAATTTTAAATAGGACCTTATGGCTAGTGATATCTCGTTTGGAAGGCATTGACATTGGCTACATAGCCATATTAATTTTGTTTGGGCTTAAATTAATTTAAATTAATTAACGCAAATTCGAAGTTCTCCCTTGGTTTGGATTTCCAACAAATCTAATCTACACTACTATTCGATGACACTTGCTTCTCAGATAACCAGAAATTGAATTTAATATAGAAATTAAATGATTGAATAATGGAACTTTCAGGAGCTTTAACTCCAATTTGGGTAAGTAGTTTATAAATTCTTAGGTATACAATTTTATTCACTTACCTACTTGTGAAAACTTGTATTTCTTATCGACTTGCTGTTTGATATGAATTAGTATGTGAATTTCTCTTATTTTCTTATTCTTTTTCAGATTATATTCTCAAAAATTCTCGGCAACAAATCCTTTCTGTCGACCCAACACCTCATCAACAAAAAACTTTTCACTTAACAACCCCTTGGTTACCATTCTCCAATCATAATAATTGTTCAAATTTCAATTATTCATCACTGCATTTTATTGGATGTAATGTTTTTATGAGAGCTTTTACAATATTAAAATTTTATATACAGGTATGTACAAAATGTTTATTTTGCAAGAACAAAGCATTATATTCTATTATACAGTGCTATTCAAAAGTCCCCTCCCCCCCTTGTATCTTTTGAACGGCTACACTTACATTAAAAAAATTTGGAGGGTGAAAATAAAGTGTTGTAAACTTCTCTACGAATGGTAACAGGTGACGTAATAGTAATAGATGACGTCACAGTGCCACTCTGGCCAATAATTTTGAGTAGGACCTTATGGCAAGTGATATCTCGTTTGAAAGGCATTGACATTGGCTACATAGCCATATAAATTTTGTTTGGGTTTAAATTAATTTTGACGGATAAATTAAATAAATACCAAAATTATTGAAATTATTTTTTTAAATTTAATTAATCAAATATCTACAATGGATTCTTATAGCAAGTGTTCGAAATGTGCTCCGTCTACTTCCTGACAGTAATACATCCTATTAGTAAACTCTTGTCGTACTCATTCGAATGTGTCAGCTGAAATAGCATTGCATTCTTCAGTAATTATTTCTTTCAAAACGCCAATGCTATCTGGTGCCGTAGTATAAACCTTGTATTTCAAGTACCCCTATAGAAAAAAATCTAATGCTGTCAGATCTGGTGACCGAGGTGGCCATTCTATAGGACCTCGCCGGCCGATCCATCTACCTCGATATTCTTCATCCAGGTAACGTATTACTGCACCATAATAATGTGCAGGAGCACCATCTTGTTGAAATGTTACTTCCAGATGGCCGAATTCATCTTGATTATCTTCCAGAATTTCATGAATTAATGGCTCAATTGCATTTTGTAACATCTCCAGATACACTTCACCGCTTAAATGTGAATTTAGGAAAACAGGACCAACTATGTGGTTTCCCAAAATACCTGCCCAAACATTGACTTTTTCTGGAAATTGGGTATGTTGTTCACGAAAGGTGTGAGGATTTGTGTCACTCCAATACCTTACATTTTGTGTATTCACATTTCCATTGAGGCAAAAAGTACTTTCGTCACTAAAACAAATTGCTTTTGTGTAATGTGGGTTTTGACTAATTTTATTTTTCATACATTCACAGAATTCAAGTCTTCTGTCGGGATCGTCATCCGAAAGGTGGTGCACCATTTTTAACTTATATGGATGAAATTTATTTTTAGCCAACACTCTTTGTACTGTACTTTTACTTACTTCACAGATAGACGCAACTTTAGTTGAAGAGGAAGTAGGGTTTGCTACCATTTCAGCAACTATATCATCACTAAATGTTGGTCGACCAGATCGTTTGGCATCTTGAATACTACCTGTTGCTTCAAACTTGTGAAGAAACTCCCTCAAATAAGTTCTCGAGATATGGCGATCTGGGTATCTCTCATTAAATAAACATTTCGCTTCATGGAGATTCTTTCTAGATTCACCAATTATTAAGATAGCTGCTACTTTGTCGGCTTGAGTACGTACCATTTTGCCTATGTAAACTCTTAAACGTCTCGTTAAACAATAATAAAATTAAATATTTAAGCTATTTAGAAAAACTTTGCAAAGCAACAAATACTATTAAATTAAAAACGTCAATTTTTTTGACAACTAACCAGAGGCGGACTGAAAAATATTCAATATTTAAATGTGAAATAATAATGTTGGTATTTATTTAATTTATCCGTCAAAATTAATTTAAACATAAACAAAATTAATATGGCTATGTAGCCAATGTCAACGCCTTTCAAACGAGATATTACTTGCCATAAGGTCCTATTTAAAATTAGTGGCCAGAGTGGCACTCTGACGTCATCTATTACTATTACGTCACCTGTTACCCTTCGTAGAGAAGTTTACAACACTTCATTTTCACCCTCCAAATTCTATTAATGTAAGTGTAGCCGTTCAAAAGATACGAGGGGGGGAGGGGACTTTTGAATAGCACTGTATACACAATTTATTGGTTTTAAATAATTTTAGACAATACCGTCAATGGTTCAATTCTCTGATTGCTCAATCCAAATCAATACATTTGTTTTAACACAGACTTTGATTTTATCGAAAATTATCATACAGGATGTCCCAAATATTTTAATTGTTGATATAATTTTTGAGATTTAGTGAATTGTGTGATATATACTGATGTAGCAATTATGTAAGCTCCTATTGTCATTAAAATCCACAATAATATATATCTAGGAAGCCCAAGATAAAAGAAGAGGAATTAATATTGTTTATATCAAGACATTTTAAGCCAAATATATCTGAAGCGATAGCAATTCAAGACATAAATACGAACAGTTAAACAATTATTTAGGTAGGATAGAAAGAGGCATAACACATAATACTAATATACCTATTAACAGCAATAATTTCGAGAATAGACAGAGGGTATCGAACAATAATAGGACAGATAGAGCTAGAAACTTCAATAGATATTATAATAATAATTATAGAAATCACAATGAACAGCCTAGACCAAATATGTATAATTACTCTAATCAATACTATAATAAAGACACATGAAATTATAAAAACAGAAATGGAAATTACTATAATAATGCAAACAAAAGACGATACAACGAAAACTATGAAAATAGAGGTTACAATGAAAGGGATTATGATAATCAAGAACAAAACAATTTTAGAAATCGCATCAATCCAGACTCTAAAATCCAAAGAAATGATTATAAAAGCAAAAACGATAAACGAGTAAATTTTATTAATACACATAATAGTCAGAAGAACTTAAGTACAGTTGATAAAAAAGGGTCCAGAGATATTCCAAATAAAATTATTACTAGACCCATAATACATGATTCAGCTTCTGATGAAATTCAAAGGGCTGATGATCTTGAATCTTCAAGGGATTTTTAATCAGTGACGATGTTGTAAAGAATTTGTATACAAACGATAAACGAGTAAATTTTATTAATACACATAATAGTCAGAAGAACTTAAGTACAGTTGATAAAAAAGAGTCCAGAGATATTCCAAATAAAATTATTTCTAGACCCATAATACATGCTTCAGCTTCTGATGAAATTCAAAGGGCTGATGATCTTGAATCTTCAAGGGATTTTTAATCAGTGACGATGTTGTAAAGAATTTGTATACATATGTTCATCATAGAGAATTTTTATGATGAGGGAAATCTGCAACAAAATAATGAAAAATTAATTTTTATCAAAGGTACTATAGAAAATGTAAAGGTAAATATTTTAATTGATACTGGTTCAAATATTTCAATAATAAGTAAGAAAATCTTAGAACAACTACCAGAACTTAACAAAAAAATTATCAAGGTACAGAAAATAAATCTAGTTGGTATTAACTCTAAAAAACTAACTGATATAAATAAAAGTGTGATCGTTAACTTGAACTTCAATAACATAATTTTTACAATGCAATTATTAGTAGTAGATATGCAAGATGATGTTTTGATTGGCTCTGATGAATTACATAGAAACAATGTTATTATAAATTATGAACAACAAAAGATATGGATACAAGGAATGGAATTACCAATTAGCTACGAAGAAAAGGAGAAGGAAGAAGATATGGTACATTATATTTTTAAAGAAAGTAATGAAAGAAATTTTAATAATAATTTGAATAAAAATAACGGACATATAGATAGGGGTACTAAGGTAGTAGGCAATGGACGTCCCAAAGATGGATTGAATCCGATAGGAATGGAATATATTTGTGATGAAAGGTACAGAAGTGAAGTAAATCGAATGTTAATTAAATATAATGGACTAGTGAATGATGAATCGAGAGTAGCTTAAGATTATGAACATAAATTAAAATTAAATAAAAATATTGAATATTTTAAATGTAAAACGTATCCAATACCTTCCAAATAGAAAGAAGAAGTCAATAATGTTGTCCAACAATTATTAAAAGATCATATCATAGAGCACAGTACTACTTCTTACATAAACCCAATTGTGGTAGTTTTTGAAAGGAACGCGGATGTTCGTTTATGTTTAGATGCAAGAAACATAAATAAATGTTTAACACCTGAATTTGAAAAACCATTAACAATCGAGGCCATATTTGGGAGAATTTCAAATGTATCAGTTTTCACCAAATTAGATTTAAAAAACAGCTTCTGGTTAATACCTTTACATGTAGATAGTAGGGATTATACGGGATTTATTATAGATGGGGTAGTATACAGATTTTGTGTGACACCGTTTGGATTAAATACATCTAGTTCAGCCCTGCTAAAAGCGCTACATAAAATTCTTAATAAATACAAAGATTTCACTTTACACTATATAGATGATATAGTTATATTTTCCAAAAATGCAACAGAACATTTGAAACACATTGAAATAATCTTGAAAGAATTAGATCAGGCAGGACTGAAACTTAACATAGCAAAATGTGAATTTTTTAAAGACAAAATAAATTATTTAGGATATACCATAGACAATGAATCAATATCAATGGATTTGGAAAGGGTTAAAATCATAAAATACTTTAAAAGACCAACAAATCTGAAGACACTAAGAAGTTTTCTAGGTACTTTACAATATTTCAAACGTTTAATACCAAATTTGAGTGAGAAAGAAATACCATTACTAGAACTGCTTAGAAAGAATGAAAAATGGTTATGGGATCATAGAAGAGAATCAGCGTTTCAAGAAATAAAAGAACTATTCATAAATAATGTTAAAATCTATCACCCAGATTACGATTTACTATTCATTCTAAAAACAGACGCTTCAATAAATAGGTTAGCAGGAGTCTTAATACAGAATAAAAATGATTTAGAAATTACTATCTCTTTTGTTTCCAGATTGACAAAAAAATCTGAAAAGAAGTATAGTATTTGCGAATTAGAATTTGCTAGTATAATTTTTTGTGTTAAAAAATGAAGATTTTTCTTAGTTGGTAATAAGTTTACAATCGAAACAGATAATCAGTCCTTAACAACGATTTTAGATAATAAATATGGGAATAATATGATACATAGATGGGCACTGTTATTACAAGAGTACACTTTTGAAATAAAATATATAACATAGTTAGCGATTCCATTAGTCGTATGGAAGGAGACCAAAAACAAAATATTAAACATGTAGGTGTAAACATTTTAAAATCTACAGAAGGTATTTATTCATTAAAGGAAATAATCGATGATCAACAAAATTTGCCAGATAAAATAAAAGCAAAAAGTATGGTTAAAAACAACATTTATCTTAAAGTAATAAATAATCGAGAATTGTATGTAATAACAGAAAATCTAGCCAAAAAAATCATTAGAGATCTACATGAAAAATATCAACATATTGGAATTAGAAAATTATTCTTAATATTTAGGGAAAATTACATCTGCAAAAGGGACATAACCTTAATAAAGGAATTAATTAGAAAATGTCAAATTTGTCAATTTAGTAAAGAAAGAAATTTTCATAATGAAAATCTGGCAAAATCAATTCTGACAAATGAACCGTTAGAAACTATAGCAGTTGATTATTTATCAAATTTAATACCAAGTATAAATGGCAACAAACATATTTATTTTATAAATACATTATGGCTTACCCGAGTAAAAGAACAAATACTACTGTCACAAAACAATTATTAAATAAATTTTTCATTGCACAAGGAACTCCTAATAATATTATAAAGGACAACGCTATCTATTTTAATAATCCAAAATTAAAAGATTGGCTAATGAAGAAAAATATAAACCCAGTATATACTAGGATACGGAGGCCATCTTCAAATAATGCAGAAAGAGCAATAAAAGAAATTACTAAATATCTCAGAATACTTACTCACCATGAACAAGAAATCTGGGATACTAAAATACCAGAAATAATAGAGTGCATGAATAATACACCTAATACCAATACTGAAGTAGCACCAATTATATTATTTAAGAATTATTATTAAATACCCGAGAAAGGTTGAGTAAACAAGCAAAAAAATTTTACATCAGAATAATCAAATAAAAAAGCATATTTCATTTAAAAAGGGAGATTTAGTTTTATTAAAATCATTAAGGGTTTCAAATTTAAAACAAGGTGAAAGTGCGAAATTACAATTACTTTATGAAGGGCCCTATGAAATAACTAATGATGGAATTAATAGTTATAAATTAGTACATTCTGTTACGAAACAATTAAGAGGAATTTTTCATATATCACAATTATATAAATATTATCAGTAAATAAACTAGAAATAATCAGAATAAATCAAAAATTGAAAATAAATTTATATCAAATGCATGTTACTTTATATGAGTGACAAATCAAATAAAGTAACACACATTTTGGGACGGGGGTGTTTTAATAAAATAATCCATCAACGGAAAGGAAATCAGCATAGGCTGAAACAGGTATTATTGCACTAGAATTAATTTGAAACAAACATCCAGTATATTGTTATGTAGTAAAACAGCATTATCATATAAGCCATTTCAATGATCTAAATACATAGACATCAATAAAATCAATTTCAAATAGAGAACTAGAGCAATTAAAAAACAAACTGTAATTGTCATACAACACACTGTACATACCATTTATAATAATTATCTTTTAAAGTGCGCGGAAATTTAAGTAACTAGTGATATTGTGAAGATTTGCCAGAAAAATGTATAATGAACCAATAATATAAAATCTTTATCTATGATTGGCTATCCATGACATAACAATACTACAGCAATTTAAGAATTTCATAACGAAAATCAAGACACCATCTTTAATATAAACTTTAGAGGTCATAAACAGTTTCATAGCAACGGAGGTTAGCAACGAAATTTATTGAAACAATTGAAGGAGACGAGAGATTTATATTGAAAGGAAAGCAGACGTGTAAAATTTTGGAAAACTAAAATTGAAATTAACAGTAAAAATTAGGAAGTAACTTGAAAGAAGATATCAAAACCTCGTAATGAGTAAACAAGATACAAATAACCCAAAATAACGCTTTACAACATATGCAAATTGGAAAAACGATGCATGAAATGGATAGCTGGAATACATTATATAATCTATGAACTGAATTGGACACAGATAAGTTATTTTATTTATTTCTTTTGCGTTACAATAGACAACTGAGTTTACCAATATTTTGTGTGTTTGAACGTTTACAAACATGGTAGTTTATTCGTTTAGTTATAAGTGTAGTTAATATAAACTTACCTGTATTTAGTATTAGTCACAGTTTACGAAGATATCTTTGAAAAGCTTGATGATTTAGTCACCTAGTATATAGTCAGTAACATTTCAATCCTTCATTTCCTTTCAGAGTAACTAAATAAATTCACTATTTTCATATAATAACTATTTAAAATATTATTAACTATAAACATTTTATTATAGGTTATAATTACATTTTCTTATGAATCATGCACATACTACCATAGATAAAAATACTTTTAATACTACTAAAATCATCAAGTAATATTTTAGATTGAGTCATTATTTGTTTCCATTTTTCATATCACATATCTGTTCTTTATTTGATACTATAAGTAAGTAAGAGATGACGATATTATTTGTATATCTTTGCAATAAATTCAGAAAACATTCTATGTTGTTTAAATTAGACAACCAATAATACACGGGTGGATTATAATTGAATGAAGTCAGTGCCGGACTCACCCATTACAAATTAAAATTAAAACAAATATTAAGTAAGAGTCTCAATAGTCGGGAAAATAACATTTATATTTAGAAACATATCATAATCAGTGGCGCAACATAATAAATTTAAAACTAAATACCATTCATCATAATACAAATAAATATTATTAAGGGTTAAAAAAAATTAAGAAAATAAATAATATAACAATTTTGACGCAGCAACATGGGGCGATAAAAATTAAAATTCCTCACATCCTAACAATATATATATATATATATATATATATATATATATATATATTTTAATACATATCCTCTATCTAAATTCTATAGAAAACATTGAAATAAAGAAAATATGCAAATTTAGATGTAATACTAGTAATACACACTGTATTATCAATAATTTGAAAGGTTCAATATACCAATAAAATTTGACATTTCAATTTCATATGACATTACTGCAGAATAGACTTAATGACAGATAGATTTTAAAACGATTTGAAAAACCAGAATACAGATGTCTCTATTAGCAAATGGCACTTATAAATAAAATAATGGAAATCTCTCTTGGTATATAAAAACGTAAATTTGTAATTTTTTAAAAAAAAAGAATGCTAGGCAACCAAAGGAGAAGAGAATTATTTATTTAAACATTTTAGTTAGTTGAATTTGAAATCCCCATGAGACAACATCATAATAAGAGTTGTCTCAAATTTAATTTTGAATATTAGGGAATTTATATAATCGTTATCAGTTCAACATATCTTGCCTTTTGTAAAGCCAGTGCGTGTACTATTCACAAAGAATTACCGCTAAAGTGCAAGTGTTTTTCGCGTTTTCTAAATTATTGATTTGGAAACGTTTATTCCGGAAATTCTAAAAATACGTTTTAGAATACGTACGAGATCTTCTAGTATCCAGTTTGGTGAGTCCAGTCCATATTATATATTATTCTCGAGAATTAATAGGCCTTTGATCAAAATTATCTCGAAAATAGATGCATCTTATGATTAAATTATAGTAACGTTACTTATATAAAATTCTACGTCAAGTGCAGACAATTTTGGGAACAGACAACTTTCAAGAAAATTTACGTATTTTACATTGACAGATATCAAGTATAAATTTAGACATTTTGAATTTTCGGTTAAATTTATTTAGATAGGAAATTTCTAACATAGATTGTTTTTAATATTGAGGTTTGATAGAAAATTCTATCATTGTTTATGCGTTTATGATATTTTTGAAGAGTTTTAATTTTTGTAAGTGTTATTTTGATAATATATTATATAAATTTGAATTCCAAATCTCTTTGGCTCTCTTTTCATATTCATTTTCATTATATTTGATAATTTTTATACTATAGAAAATTTAGTTAATCTCCTGACAGTAAATTCATATATGTCATAAGATAATTTAAATTGTCATATAGTGTATTGGATAAACAGTTACTGTAGATTTGAATAGTGTGATACGTAATTTAGAAAATTATTTGGAAATTTACAAATTTGAATTATTAGTTGAAATCTTTGATCCCTCCCTGAGAAAAGAGTGAGTTGATTGGTGTTATATTGATTTATCTTTCATAATATAAAATTTAATATTTATTTAGCCGGGCATATTAGTTTGACAACTGCTGTCATTGAAAATTTTATAGGTTATATTTAGAGGTAAGGGTGTTTTCACAATATATATATATATATATATATATATATATATATATATATATATTCTTTGTGGTATATCTACTGCTACGATATATATATTATATATATATTATATATATATATATATATATTATATATATATATATATATATATATATATATATATATATATATATATATATATATATATATATTCTTTGTGGTATATCTACTGCTACGGTTATTAATTCTATGTTATTTACAGCTAAATTAATTTGTTGTGTATTATATTTATTGTGGACGTATATTGCTACGCCTCCAGATGCTTTTCCATTATATGATCTATTTTTGTGGAAAGAGGTATATTTTTTTAAGTTGTAGCAAAGTTGATTATTAAAATATGTTTCTTGTAGGCAAATTATGTTAGGTGATAGTAGGCTTTTAAGCATTTAGAATCTTTTGTAGAATCCTCTGAGATTCCACTGTAAAATTGAGTCAGTCTTACACATTATTCCTGAGATGATTCAATTGACGTTTCGGAGTAGTCTTCAATTTCTTGTGCGATTGTTGACCGGTGTAGATTTAGTTGTCCCATAATTTTTCTTCTGATCCTTGTACTCATGCTTTTCATTCCTTTGTTTGTATCGTACGGATGCATGTGAGAAAGAAGCTTTAAAAAATTTTTGTATATATTTTTAATATACTTTAGGGGTCTTTTGATCCTATTGCATTTTAGAAGAAATCAATTACTTCCTCGAAAGTTAAGATTCGACTTTCGTCTTCAAATAGTGGTAGTGCTGACTCAATTAATTTGTTGAAAGTATTTTTCAGTGAATCCGTTTTCTTATTTATTGTTTTTTTGGCTTTTTTGATTATTTGTTCGATTTTTTCACTCCATTCAGTGAGCTAATTATTTCTTGTTATTTTGTTGGAAAAATTGTTTCTTGTTGTTTTGTAATGGTTGAATAAGATTGTGGAAGGTTATTAGGTGAGATAGTAGTGTAATTGCTGGTGTTATTATCATCCATTGTCTTTGATTCTAATTTTCATATTTTCGTACTTAAAACAGGTACTGCTTACTGAAGGTTGTTTTGCTGATAAGCGACAGGTACCTAGATTATTAACAATCGAGTTTGATTACTATTATTCAAATATTAAATTCGTTGTTATGATGATATAAAATATGCTAACTTTTAGATGGATATATGGGGGTGATGATTTACATTAGTGGTTATAGTTCTTTCTCTAAATAACTATGGTTACACTTGTAAAAATGGTTTATCGACGGGAGCTGATTTTTACACGACTTTACGATGTTTTACCAAGACAGTTATCTCCGAAACTGATATATGATTCATCCTACTTCCTTTTTTTCGCCTTTGAAACCGTGAGTTTGACGTCGTTGCATCATTGTCTGGATCGGTAATTGCCGTATACTACCCCAGGGCTCAGCGATACCCCCGTAGGGGTTCCGCGGAACACACTTAGAGAATGGCTGCTCTATAGAAACAACAAGAAATCCATCGTAACGTTCACTAATATATGCTCCTAGTTCTTCAATATTTGGAAAAAAAAATCATATATATATATATATAAATATAGGATAATAGTTTCATTTCATTTCACTGACCGCATACCCGATAATTCCCCCTCTATATATATATATATATATATATATATATATATATATATATATATATACTATTTCTGTTGGATTTCGAGAGGATTTTGCTCACGGAGGATGATAAATAGATCTTCGATGATTCAGCTTAAAATATAATGTGAATAGATGAGATGTGGTATCGAAATTTAAGTGGAAAGGGGATTAGGGGGAAGTTCTCAATCCAGTTAAACTTGACGTAGGAAATGATAGTTACAAGGTTTCTGAATTGGAATAAAAATGTGTTATATACATACATAAACCCGAACGGGGAGCAATTGCACAATAGATATATTTTTTAATTCGTACAAAACATTCTGTTTTTTATTATATTTCTAGCTGAACTTCGTCGACTGGCGTAGACATTCAACTAGGTTAATAATCTTAATTTGACAAAATTAATGTCGAAATTAATAATTTATTATATACAAATTTACAAAATGGTACAAAGTTATGAATGTTGAACTTCGGTGGTTTCAGATCGGAAGACACTTTATATTTCGATTTGATGAATATTCAATTGGTTCGTATAGAAACTAAGTAACGATGTGTTAGACTTAGTAGCTTAGATTGTTTGACTTGGAGTGAAGTTACTTCGATATGTAACGACGACTCGATGAACTCGATTCAGTGTTGAACTGATTTCGTTTTCGAGTTGTAAGCTCGCTTCGATGAGTATTAAAACTGACTTTGTTATTGAGTATTGAACTCGCTTCGATGAGTGTAAAAACTGACTTCGTTTTCGAGTTGTAAGCTCGCTTCGATGAGTGTAAAACTTTGTTATTGAGCGTTGAGCTCGATTCGATGAGTATAAAAACTCGCGTCGATGATTAGTAGAACTGATTTCTTCACGTTGTAAGACGTGTTAAATAGAAATCTGCAAGGGGCGTGTTTACACGTGGATTGGGTTGACCAAACGAAAATAAATATTTCCTATTGGCCAGTATCATTGGACTCGTCGGGTTCATTGACAAGAATCAACAATGGACGCCTCCAATAGATTTTTCAATTTCTATTGAATAATTCAATAGCAATTGTAACCTTTTTACTCAGAAAGGTTATTCAAACGTTCGTTACAAGCTTCCGACTATCGACCATAAAAATTCACGCACAAAGTTTCAATAAGTTTAGGGTTTTTACAATACAATAGATAATAGTGTGAAACGTGACATTTTCCTAACTTCTTAACTATAGAATTTCAAACACAATGCGACAATATGTCGACTTTCAAAATGTGCTATTTCAATGCTCAAACAAAATTATTTACAATTATTATTGCAAAACGTGATATTTCAAAGGTATTTAACAAAAGCTGGGAATAAAGTGTAACTACTCTTTGAATTTACAACAATACAAAAGATCTTATCAATTCGGTAACACATTTTTACAACGTTTGCAAATAAATGAATTCACGCTTTACATATATACAAGGAAGAAAAGAAGTAACATACAAATATCTTACATATTTTTAAAGCATCGTACATAATATAATTCAAGATTTTTCAATCTTGAACACATTCATCCACTAGTTTAGGGAATAAAACAATGCTAAATTTAGGAGAAATTAAGACAAAACTAGATTTTTGTGTGAATGTTCTTTTTATACTCATAAATGATGATAAAAAGTTAACCCTGAATATCAGGTTAACTGTAACTTTTATAGAAAAAATAGTAGTTACCAAATTTGTAGCTCAATATATTGCATACAAAAAATATATCGTTACTATTTTTTCTACGACTAACGGTTTTTGAAAAGATTCGATTTAAAAATTGCGCGCAGTCCTCATTCTCAAAATTGCAATTTAAAGTTGAATAGGGCTGACAAAATTCTAAGAACTAAAACGTATTAATAGAGTACTTCCTGTTTTGACAATATCCAGCACTATTGATGTGTTTTTAAATATTTTATTAAAGTATAATATTACGAAAATATTTTACAATCAACTTCTAAAATTTTTGGAGTATGAACTTGCTTCTTTTACATTATCACTCTTCAATGACAATGTGTAAAAATTAAAAAATTTGCGACTTATGAATACTTTCGACCAGCAAATGGTGAATTTAGATGCCTCAAATAATTTATTTCACAAACCGTTAGTCTTACGAACCGGGTCCACATCGGTAGATATGTACGTAGTTCGTCGCTGTTCGTCGGTGTATTTATTGATGTGGAGGGGGTGAAGTACCAACCCAGCGCGTCTCCAGGTGGCGGATAGGAGAAGAGCCTCTGAGATGATTTTATATGAGGAGGAGGTCTGCGAGGAAATACCTGGGGCTCGTTGTGTCTAAAAACTCAACTGGCAACCCTCGAATACCGTGCCGCGGACCAACTTTACCTGTCCCGGCTGTAGTATCGTAGCTAAGGGATTGCACACAGGGTTACGATGCCCGAAGCATTTTACTCCTCCGCTGCGGCCTCTAAGCAAGAAACAGCTGCAACCTGGAAAGCCACTGGCTACGCAGCAGCTGTCAAAACAGAGAAGGCTTTTAGGGTGGGAATAATGCCCAAGGTTTATCCTGGGATCATCCTGAAAGCAGAGCAGCTCTCCACTCTGGAAGACACTCTGGTGGAAGAGCTGTGCCAGAGCAAAGAGAAGGGAATCCACTTCTCAGGTATCCATTTCTGTTGTGGAATGATACTGGTGGACTATGGGTCACAAGAATCGGCAGACTAGTTTATAAGGTCAGCGCCGAAATTAAACTCTTGGGAAGGACCCGAATTGGTGGCTCGAAGTGGAGACGACATCCCAAAGCCGGTCACCATAACGGTGTTCTTCCCAAGAAGCCAAGACATGAAACTGGAGAAGATCCTCTAACTTGTCGAGGTTCAGAAATCCAACTTCAGTACTGCGGCTTGGAAGATCCTAAACTCTAAAAAAGAGGGACAGGGAACTATCCTCACGATGGGGATCGATCACCAATCTGAGGAGGCTCTGAAGGCAGGAGGTTACGCGCTAAACTTCCGTTTTGGGCGTATCCCTGTCTCGGGGCTGGGAAAAAAGAAGAATCCCGCGGAGAATCCAAAGGACATGGAGATACCCTCCACATACGGAACCTGTGGAAAGGGGAAAAAAGGCGGAAGATTGACCTTGGGTCGGCCCGAGATCTTCTCCGGCTCTGCTGAAATGACTAAGAATGCGGATACAGCCTCTGCATCCCGGGAAGCTGGGCAGAGCAGCCTGGGGGTCGAGAGTCTGACTCGAGATCAAGAAACCTGCTCGATTACCGAGGGAGATACTGCCATGGTGGTCGAGGAGGGTCAGGGAGAGAGAAAGAAGGGGGATGAATAGAGGCTGAGTAACTCGACCTCTCTCATCCATAATAATTCACCTTCACGTTCACGAATGTAGTTCAGATTAACCTGCATCACGCGAAGGGAGCTTCAGCCGTGATTGCAAGGTTGTTCGCTAGACTACAACTGGATATTGTACTGATCCAAGAACCATGGATACCACCACAATTCCTACAATCCGAAATACTAGAATAACTGATTGGTCTCTTTACAAGACCAATCTGAAGGACAATTTGGAATAAGTCGAAGTGAATGGGGTAAATCACCCGCACTACGACCTGGAACAAAGAGTAGAACGGATCAGTGAGGCAATAATGGAAGCTTTTCATTCTAGTTGCCCACTCTCAAAAATTCGTTCAGAAAAGGATGCTCCTTGGTGGAATGAGAAGCTGTCAAACCTCAAAAAAGAGGTCCGTTGGCTCTTTAATAGAGGCCAAACGTGACGGCAATTGGCAGAGGTACACTGAGAAGCTTACTCACTACAATAAAGAGATTAGGAAGGCCAAAAGGCTTAATTTTCAAGCCTTTTGCGAAAAGATCACTTCCACTCACACTGCGGCCAGACTACAAAAGGTCATGGCAAATGGGGGAACCAACCCCACAATGTCACTGAAAAAACGAGACGGATCATACACGGAAGGTGAAGAGGAACGATTGATTCTTCTTCTTAGAAAATATTTACCAGACAACGGTTGGAATGGGCAATAAGTACCTTTCAACCATATAAATCACCAGGAGTGGATGGAATATTTCCAGCACTCCTACAGCAAGTGATAGAGGAGATTCTTCCTCGCCTGCTGAATATTACAAGAAGTAGTGGGTCTAATACCTAGAAAATGGAGAAGGGCAAAGGCAACCTTCATTCCAAAAATAGGGAAAAAAGATGGGACTGATCCCCGATTTTTTAGACCCATCTGTCTAGCATCGTTCCTACTCAAATCGATGGAGAAAGTAGTGGATAACTACATAAGAACAGACAATCTGGAAAATATACCACTTCATAAATGTCAGCATGCCTACAGAGCGGGTCGATCAATTGAGACGGCTCTGTATCAGCTGACCGAAGTCATCCAGAGAACTCTGAACAACAAAGAAATCGCAATATGCGCATTCCTGGATATATCAGGGGCCTTTGACAACACAACTCATGTGTCTGTCAAAGAAGCACTAAAAAGGCGAGGAGTGAATGAAACCATTGTAAAATGGATGTATAAGTTGTTAACAACGAGGATAGCTGAGACACAGGTGGGGAATCAATCCACCTCAGTTAAAGCCACTCGGGGGACACCTCAAGGGGGAGTGATATATCCCCTTCTATGGAGCATCGTAGTAGATGAGTTACTCTACAGGCTAACGGAGCTTGGCTTCGATGTATGGGCTATGCTGATGACATATTTCTAATAGTAAGATGCAAGTTTGAGAGCACCTTGTGTGATTTATCACAAAAGGGCCTCAGAATAATTGAGCAATGGTGCTTGTCAGTGGGGCTAAACATTAACCCAAGCAAGACCATAGTAATTCCATTTACCCGGAAATGAACACTTCCAGCCATGAAACCCATATCCTTAAACGGGGAAATCATAGAATGGAAATCAGAGGTTAAATATCTAGGGATAACCCTCGACAGTAAGCTTATGTGGAATAATCAGGTTGAAATAACTGCTAGTAAAGCAATAAGAGCTTTGATGGAGTGCAGAAATCTAGTTGGTAAGAGGTGGGGCTGTAACCCAAAAATACTGCGATGGATGTATGTACGCCATGATTGTGAGACCAACAATTACGTATGGGGCAATAGTTTGGCACACAAAAACAAGTCAGTACAGCACGAGGAAGACCCTCGACAAAGTTCAAAGGCTTGCCTGTGTGTACATCACTGGAGCTACGAGAACGTGTCCAACTAGGGCACTTGAGATCATTACAGATCTCACACCTCTACATCTGGTGATAGAAAGATCTGCCCAAGAGGCAATTCTTAGAATATCTGAAGAAAGTTCAGGCAATGAGAGTATTAAAAATCAGGGAGTTTGGTCCTCTCTGACAAGATACATCCTATTAGAGAATCTTCCCAGTGATGAAATAATCAGGAAAGTAACTATCGAAAATAATTTCAGCACGATGCTAAATACGAGAAGAGACTGGGAAAGGGAATACACCACCCAAACTCTCAAAGAAAACACCAATAGATAGTATAGGGATGGTTCAAAAACCACCATTGGAGCAGGCGCAGGAGTATTTGGGCCTGGCACCAGATACTCATTATGGTTAGGCTCCTTCCCGAGCGTCTTTCAGGCAGAAATACTTGCGATCAAAAGATGCGTGGAAATGAACCTAGAAAGAAACTACCAAAAATGTGACATATCGATCCATTCTGATAGTCAAGCAGCTATCAAAGCATTGAGCTCTTTTAACAAGATATTCACGACCTTAGATCCCGCGTAATTACAAAAAGGAGGTACATGCAGAAATTTAGATTTTCTCTAATTTTTCGGATTTGTAATGTCTCTGCAGTGAGAAATTAAAATAGAATTTAATATCCTGCTTCAAAGGTAATCGAGCTATCGCGTTATAAAATAAATTCAAGTCTCAAACTGTTGAATTATTCAACGAAAATCATTGTGGTAAGAGTCGATTCTGCATTGGACTTTGACGAAACGATATGTAGGCCAGACCAAAATTATTTACATGTCAAATGGAGACACTCCTTCAAAAAACATTGTAGGATTCAGTTTCTTTGATCAATATTTAGAGTAGTTGAGGATAGAAGCAAAGAAGGAGAAGTTATTATTTGAGCAGTCTGATAGTTCAGTTGAAAACGAAGCAATTGCTGATATTGCTAATAAAAAGAATGACAGAGGGAGGATGATTTATTGTAGCGGAAAACAATATTTTATAAACTAATATAAGAAGAAAATTAAACACAAAGTAAAAGTTACAAAAACCAAAGTAGTAGTTAGACCTATTTCTGATTTTTTACCTCTTATTATCCTTTTTTTTTAATTTCAAAATTAAAATTAAGATACGGCCTTTTCCAATTTTTTGGTACACAAAATAAATTTTGTTTCAGTTTCGCGATCTACTAAAATGTCGGACGTTAATTACCTTTCGTAACATCTGGGCTTAAGATGTTTCTTTACCAAGTCTCGCAAGAATATTTTATAGAACTAATTTAAATTTTATTGTTTTCAAAAATGGGACAAGAAAAAATTAGTTTTTAATGCAATTACAAATGAATAATCTGTAAATTGGAAAACACACTTGAATATTCGTTCCGAAGGCAACGTTGTCAGATCACTGCAACATGAAATGTATTCAAATCTATTCCTATATTTTGTAAAAATTACCGCTAAGAACCTTGAGTGGGTGGTACGGTTAACGAAAAAAATTATTTTCTATACATATCAACTATAAATAATATTTTTTAGGCGATATGTACTTTTCATAATTTTCCTTATCTTCGTAAAATATAAGCCAATTTTGGGTTAATTAGAGATAATTAAAATAATGAATAATTTTGTTGAAAACGTGTTTCTTTGTATTTAAAAAAAATTGTTTAGCAACTAGTTCATTGTTGTCACTTATACAAACCATTTCGTTTTAGCTTAACTATGGTGTTTGAATTAAAAAATAAAGTGGTTATTATAACTGGAGGAGCCTCTGGTATTGGATTAGCCATAGGTAAAATAATGTTAAGGAAATGTATAAAGGTAATATTGCTTCATACCACACGCAAAATAAATAATAAAATACCAGAAAATGAAATTCAATTACATTATTATACGGTTTTAGGGAGTTTGTTTGGCAGATATTAATCTCGAGCGTGGCCAAGAAGTTTTACAAAATTTACACGAAGAATTTGGCGAAGAAAAAGTTATATTTGTCCAAACTGATGTGGTAAATACCGAAAGTTATGAGAGTAAGTAGATTTGGATTCACATAAACAATTTAACTGTTCAAATTTCCTGTTAAAAGTGAAAAAAAAATAGTTTTACACTCGAACCATAAATTAATGAGAGTTCATTTCCCAATGCAGTGTGTGTCCTTTTTCATATCATTAATAGGTAAGGAATGTACGAAGTGAAACGACCTGCTGTGTTAAATCCATGCATCTATTTACTCCCAACTCCTATAACAAGGTTTTATATTGTTCTTTCCAAATTCCAGTGGCCTGAAGATGGCCGTTAATGGTCGAAATTAGTAGCTGGATTTTATAAAATAAAATTTGTGACATATCGACTTTATTAAATCGTTATTATTCAATAGTATTTCTTATTATTTTTCAGACGTTTTTAAAGTAACTCTCGCAAAATTTGGAAACATTGATGTGTTGGTTAATAATGCTGGCATATTTAATGAAAGAAATTGGTCTTTAGAAGTTGATACAAATCTGGTGAGTCTCTTAACACAAAAAAATAACAACGTTTTGTGTAAACGAATTTTATTCAACTAAAAAATAATTCCGAATATTTTTGTAATAACCACCTTTATTTCATTTTATAACGACAAATAAAAGTGTTGGTGACAATGAAACGCTCAGTTTATAGCCCCAACAAAACGCTCCTTTGGAGCTAAGAAAAATAAAAAGCAAGTGTATGAACATATGACACTTGTGCTTGTTTTGGGACAATGAAGTCACGTAGGCTCATAGTAAGTTGGCAACAACAAGTAACGAAAAAATTAACATGAAATATAAATGAATTTAAGTAGTACAAAGGTTGTGGCAATATTTCAGAAGCTTCCCCCAGCTATTGTGTAAAGTAATCATCAACAACTACTCTGGTATCATTCACAACCAGCCCCTTTAAAACAAATTATGATGTATAATAACGCCACAAATTAGGTAATTTAATCACAAAATCCTCTCTGTATAGGTCAATTTCCATGGGAGTAGAGATTGCGATATGTGTTACTTTCCAATGTGGTCGTAGGAAAAGTGAATTTTATAGCAAATAATGATGATGTTGGGACTTTATTATTTTCAAAACAAACCCAATCATTAACAATCAATTGAATATAATAATAAAGATCTCTTCTTCATTCGTATAACCCGCTTTGCTTAAGATATACTCTAGATATTTGGTTCTTTGGCTTCCACATCTTCTTGTCTTCTCATTTAACGTTCCGTTTCCGTTGTCTTTATAATGATTGCTTCCTTTAATTTCTCTTATTTTCCCATTCATTCGACATTCTTTCTTCTTTCCGTCATAATCAGCTTTTTGTATTGAATGTAACACATATATCAACAATAGGGATGTTGACAAATTTTTGGAATTGCTTTTATTTTAAAGATAGATCCAATATAAGCACGGAAATAATAATTTTATAAAAAATACAACAAATTTCAATAAAAAAATACGTAACTAAAAATTGGTTTCAACATTCCCGCTAAAACTCTTCATACCGTCTCGTGAGGTCATCAAACTATAAAAGCATCTCGCGTTCTGTGAGAGTTAACTGATTTACGAATAAATTGAATAAAAGCTGTAAAAATGAATAGGTCGTCTTACAAATGCCGTAAAATGCCGATGTGCAAAAGTACGTCAATCAGAAACCCACAAAAACTTTTCATGAACGTTCCAAAAGTGGAGAAAGACTTGCTAGACGAAATCCAGCTTCATTGACAACACAAGTACCAGTTATTTTTGTGAAGATCAATTTAATGCAAGTTATAAAATTTCTGATAAGCTATAAATTTAAAACGATTTTAGATATTTTTGGTTCTGGCAAAAATAAAAAGTGAATTATTCTATAGGACTTTGTTTACAGCGCTTATTTCATTTCGTTGATATAGATGATAAGTAGTTCTAAATATGATAAAAGAGTAAGTTGTCTCTCATTTGTAATGAAGTATATAAATTTAAAATTATAGGTACAAAATAAATTTGACGTTTTTCTCCACTGCACAAAAATCCATGTTTATGGCAAAGAAACTCGCACCATCGTAGGATCAATCATCGGTAAATTACAACTATTTCTTTTGATGGATCCATTGCAATAAAAATCGTTAAATGTTATCGTTGTTCTTACAAATTATCAAGAAAAATAGTTTATACTTTTAACTTGGTTATGCGAAATATGTTAACTTGTTCGTGCAGTGACGTCATCGCTCTCTGATTGGTGTTCGCAGTCACGTGATAATGAGTTATTAATGACGCAATTTAAATTAATTTTATTTAATTTATTTTCTGTTTCTAAAAACTGTCTTTTATGTGTAAAACATAACTTCACATGAATTTGTAACAATTGTCAACATCCCTATTCCACCTTTACTTCCTGTTTTTATGAATAATGTATTTTATTATAATAGAATAACATTTTGCAGAAAGGAATTTTGAACGGGATGATCCTAGGCCTGGAAAAGTATTTAAGATTGTACAAACAAGACCAAGAAGCTGTAATTCTGAATACATCTTCTATTAGTGGCATTATGCGTACTCCTATGATGCCCGTTTACTCGGCAACTAAGCATGCTGTGCTAGGATTAACGCGATCATGGGGTGCTCCTGTTCACTACAATAGGACTAAAGTTAGAGTAAACGCTATTTGTCCTGGAGTTACCCAAACAAATATTTTATTTACCGGACCTCCGGGCAATTCGAATTCGTTGAAATTGGGACTTACTGAAGAGTACGATCCTGTAGAAGGATTAGGCAAACTTCCAGTACAGACGTACGTTTGATTGACATTGTTTTGGTTTTCTTTATTAGCATTATTTTTTTAGTGCTGAATTTCTTGGGGAAGAAGCTGTTAAAGTTATAGAGGAAGCATCGAACGGAACTATTTGGGTAATAGAAAACTCAGAACCGGCCTACCAATATATTTTTCCTGAAAGAAGCGATTTTAAAAAAAAAACTTTAGAATGATAAACATTGATTGTATGATCTTTTTATTTATATTATTCTCATGGCCGATGGACCTTCGGATTTTGTAGTTACATGTTATCAAAATAATAATGATCAATCTTGTTTTTAATAAAAAATTATATAATTTTGTTCATGACTCAAGTTTCAATAAATGAATACATACTTTTAAATACTGTATATCATCACCTTACGATAATTATAACCTTAACTTATGGCAGTTCTCATTTCTCATGATAATCTTAATAATGTTTCCTTAAGTACAAAACCATAAACATGCCACAAGATGCTGTGGATGATTATTGTACACTCTGGGTGCTAAGAACAGGAAAATGTATTGTGTTAGAGACTAGAACATTAAAGGGATTGCAAAAAGATGTTGTTGACGAGTGTTAAAGTTGTGGGACGGAAGTTGGGGTGTATATCTTCTATGTGATGTTGGAAGTGTGAAAATAAAGTTGTCTTAGATCCATCACTTGTGTGTGTCTCAGAATAAAAATCATCAGTACGATAAAGATCAAATTGATATGCCATGGTACCGCGTGGGGTGCTAAATTATAAGTTGTATGAGACAGATTAAAATCACCAAGTAATGAAGTGAGAATTTCAATCAGAGATTAACGTCAGGTCATACAGGAGTGCCAATGCAGATTCAGACTATATTTTAGTAATTGCCAAATTGAAATTAAAAATAATAAAGACCAAAAAATGATGGAATATAGAAAAATTAAAGGCACAATATGTGGAGACAATAAATAAAAAGTTAGAAACTGTCAATGGAAGTAATAGACTACAACTGGATATTGTACTAATCCAAGAACTATGGATACCACCTCGATTCCTACAATCCGCAATCCTAGAATTACTGATTGGTCTCTTTACAAGACCAATCTGAAGGACAATTTGGAATACGTCGAAGTGAATGGGGTAAATCACCCGCACTACGACCTGAAACAAAGAGTCGAACAGATCAGTGAGGCAATAATGGAAGCTTTTCATTCCAGTTGCCCACTCTCAAAAGTTCGTTCAGAAATGGAATGAGAAGCTGTCAAACCTCAAAAAAGAGGTCCGTTGGCTCTTTAATAGAGCCAAACGTGACGGCAATTGGCAGATGTACACTAAGAAGCTTACTCACTACAATAAAGAGATTAGGAAGGCCAACAATCTTAATTTTCAAGCCTTTTGCGAAAAGATCGCTTCCACTCACACAGCGGCCAGACTACAAAAGGTTATGGCAAATGGGGGAACCAACCCCACAATGTCACTGAAAAAACGAGACGGATCATACACGGCAGGTGAAGAGGAACGATCGATTCTTCTTCTTAGAAAATATTTACCAGACAACTGTTGGAATGGGCAATAAGTACCTTCCAACCATATAAATCACCGGGAGTGGATGGAATATTTCCAGCACTCCTATAGCAAGGGAAAGAGGAGATTCTTCCTCACCTGCTGAATATTACAAGAAGCAGTCTAGCAGTGGGTCTAATACCTAGAAAATGGAGAAGGGCAAGGGTAACCTTCATACCAAAAATAGGGAGAAAAGATGGGTCTGATCCCCGATATTTTAGACCCATCTGTCTAACATCGTTTCTACTCAAAAAGATGGAGAAAGTAGTGGATAACTACATAAGAACAGAGAATCTGGAGAATATACCACTTCATAAATGTCAGCATGCCTACAGAGCGAGTCGATCAACTGACCGAAGTCATCCAGAGAACTCTGAACAACAAAGAAATCGCAATGTGCGTATTCTAGGATATATCAGGGGCCTTTGACAACACAACTCATGTGTCTGTCAAAGAAGCACTAAAAAGGCGAGGAGTGAATGAAACCATTGTAAAATGGATGTATGAATTGTTGACGACGAGGATAGCTGAGACGCAGGTGAGGAATCAAACCACCTCAGTTAAAGCCACTCGGGGGACACCTCAAGGGGGAGTGATATCTCCCTTTCTATGGAGCCTCGTAGTAGATAAGTGGCTCTACAGGTTAACGGAGCTTGGCTTCGAATGTATGGGCTACGCCGATGACAATGTTTTAATAGTCAGAGGCAAGTTCGAGAGCACCTTGTGTGATTTATTACAAAAGGGCTTCAGAATCATTGATCAATGGTGCTTGTCAGTGGGGCTAAACATTAACCCAAGCAAGACCGTAGTAATTCCATTTACCCGGAAAAGAATACTTCCAGCCATGAAACTCATATCCTTAAATGGGGAAATCATAGAATGGAAATCAGAGGTTAAATATCTAGGGATAACCCTAGACAGTAAGCTTCTGTGGAATAAGCATGTTGAAATAACTGCTAGTGAAGCAATAAGAGCTTTGATGGCGTGCATAAATCTAGCTGGTAAGAGGTGGGGCTGTAACCCAAAATTCTGCAATGGATGTACGCCATGCTTGTGACACCAGCATTTACGTATGGGGCAATAGTTTGGCACACAAAAGCAAGACAGGACAGCACGAGAAATACCCTCGACAAAGTTCAAAGGCTTGCCTGTGTGTGCATCACTGGAGCTATGAGAACGTGTCCAACTAGGGCACTGGAGATCATTACAGATCTCACACCTCTACATCTGGTGATAGAAAGATCTGCCCAGTAGGCAATTCTTAGAATATCTAAGGAAGGTTCAGGCAATGAGAGTATTAAAAATCAGGTTGCTAGGTCCTCTCTGACAAGATACATCTCATTAGCGAATCTTCCCAGTGACGAAATGATCAGGAAAGTAAGCATCAAAAAGAATTTCACCACGGTGCTAAATACGAGGAGAGACTGAGAAAGGGAATACACCACGCAAACTCTCAAAGAAAACACCATTAGATGGTATACGGATGGTTCAAAAACCACTATTGGAGCTGGCGCTGGAGTATTTGGGCCTGGCACCAGATACTAATTATTGTTAGGCTCCTTCCCGAGCGTCTTTCAGGCAGAAATACTTGCGATCGAAAGATGCGTGGAAATGAACCTAGAAAGAAACTACCAGAAATGTGACATATCGATCCATTCTGATAGTCAAGCAGCTATCAAAGCATTGAGTTCCCATGTCATTAACTCAAAGTTGGCATGGGAGTGCCGAAGAGAACTTGATGAATTAGGCAAGAATAACAGGGTCTCTTTAGTCTGGGCTCCTGGCCACTCAGGATTCACGGGAAATTAAGAGGCCAATACACTTGCCAGGAAAGGAGCACAAATGCCCTTTATTGGCCCGGGGCCTTTCTGTGGTGTAGCAAAATGCTCCTACAAGAAGAAAGAGGAAACCCAAAGAGAAGCACTCTGGTGGTGCCTTCCCGGGCTGGAACATTCCAAAAAGTTCCTGCGGAACTTTGACTCTGCTAGATCCAAAAATTATTTGGACTCAGTAAATTAAGCTACATCTCCTCACGGGCTTTCTTACAGGACACTGTCGCCTTAGGAATCTCCTAATGAAAATAGGTCTAGTAGAAATTGACGAATGTAGATTCTGTGGAGAGCGGGATGAAACTCCGGATCACCTAGTTCTAGAATGCCTCGCCATTGCAAGCCAACACAAGAAATGCTTTGAACAAGAAACATGTAAGAGTGAGGACCTAACCTCGTTGAAACCGTCCCAAATACTAGAATTCATTAGAACCTTGGAACTGGAAGGCGAGCTGTAGTAGTAACCAGAACAGCCCTGATAGGAGAGGGGGACAATAAACCTTAGGTTCCAGTTGTAACCCTGTTAAAATCTAATCTAATCTAATCTAAAATAACAAGCGACGAAGTCACGGAAGAAATATTGATTGAAACAGGAGTAAGAAAAGGAGACGTCCTATCAACCACAGTCTTCAACATTGCCTTGGACGGAGCAGTAAAGCAGAGTGAAGTAAGTCGAACAATTGCAAAAGCTTCAGCGCAGGTAGTAGAATATGCCGACGATATAGCGTTAATGACAACAGATAAGAGAAGCATGGAAAACGCATTGTTAGCTCTCATAAAAGAGGCAGGAAAGAGAGGATCACAAATTAACGAAGAGAAGACAAAATACTTCATACGCACAGGAAGAGAGAAACCGAACATAAAATAGAAAAAATTAGGGTAAATTTGTTTCGAAAAAAGGGCACTCTTCAAATACTTAGGGGTAATTATTACCAGCAATAATAATCGAAGCGAGGGAATAATTCAGTGAATACTAATGGGCAATAAGTACAAAAAAATACTGAAAGATCAAAATTTGAGCAAACAAACGAGGCTGAAAGTATATAATGTAGCAATACTTCCAATTGTAACAAATGCAGCGGAAGCAATGTGCAATATTTGAAAGGAAAATATTACGAGTAATTAACGGCCTCAATAGAATAAATAACGATCGATACAGAAGCCTAAACAATAATGAGATTGAAGATATTCTAGAAGGTGTAGTTAAAGCCCAAATATTACGGTGGTGGAGATACATTCATCGGCGACAACAAGATGAGCTAATAAGAAAAATCACTGCATGGACCACACAAACAACAAGACCAAGGGGAAGGCCGAAAGAAAAATGGAGGAATCAAATAATTGATGACATTAAAACTCTTGAAATTAGAATTAGTAGTTGTAGTAACAGTTTTCGTCTAAAGACGACGTCGTAACAGAAAATATAACTTATCTGTTATGTTACCTTCTTAACGATCATCCCTTCTTAGCCTCTCGCCTTACGTGTATTACAACTTATTATTATGTATTTTAATAACAAAGTGAACCTCATTTTCGCAGCCTTACTACTTTTAAATTTACACGGTGTGAGAGTATTAAAATGTTATTTACATGAAGAAGGCCCACGGGTTCATCCCTACAATTACAAACTAATCCAGAAAAACAAAAAAGAAAGGTGGTAGTAAATGGTTTATTCGCCGTTTGATGGTATTGGAACAAATTTGTAAAAGTATTTTTAAAATAGTTTTTGGCAACTCACATATATAATCAATAGTTTACAATATTATGGAGTTCCCTTTTAGTACTAGAAGGTGTACGCAATTTAAATTTAGTAAGTATATATTGGTTATTATATACTAAGTTTAAGTTACCTTCAATAATAACTACAATTATTTATTGAGAGTCTGTTATAAGCAATAATTCTTGAAGAGTGCCTCTATTCGGAGTATTTCATGCGGTAGGTTAGGTTAGTAGTAAGTAAAAGGCAAAAACAATTAGATAATTTAAAACTACAAGCCTAATATTAAAATAATGAGAAGCAATGACAAGCAACTAGGTTAACTTACCAAAGGTGGGGTGTGGCTTTTATAAGAAATAAACTAAATAATTGAAGCTTACCTTAGGGCTTCTCTTCAATACTCTTGAAGAAAATCTACAAATACAAAGTTTAATTTATTTTTTGTTCACTCTTTTTTTTATTCAAGGCCAATTCAAATCCAAAATCGCTTCGAAAAATTGGAACCCATGTGGTTCAAAAGGCAGCCATTTAAAAAAAGGAAGTTACAAAATATGACCAAGTACAAGTCAAGGTTTCTAAAGCAGAGGTTGTACATTTAAGTTATTAAGCCAGGTAAGGCTAATTAATCTATAAAGAAGAGTGATTAGTGAGCCACAAGATCAAGTGTTATTTTACTTAATAATTACAGATCAACAAATGTTTCAGTGAAGAAAAACATTAGATTGAAAACAATAAAGGTTATTTTTTTTACTTTAAAATAAACACACTGTAATATTAATTATTTTGTTGTACCAAGTGTGAATTATTTATATAGAATATTTTTCATAACTGATTACAAATCGTAACAGCCGTTCCCCACTTAGTCTACAAATTGATGTTGGCTTCATAACAAATCTAATCAATGATTTGGTTGGGTATGTGGGATTCGTAGATACTCTTGACGAGTATGTTAATAGGAGTAATTGTCGTAATTAAATGTGTTGAAATATATTTTTATATTTTCTAAAAATTTCCGCTAAGAACTTTGAGTGGTTGATAAGGTTAACAAAAAATTATACTTACATAATATAATATACATATCAACTAAAAATAAGTATTTTTTGGCTGATAATGCACATTTCTTCTTATCTGCATATAAATGTAAGCAAAATTTATTTGAGTTAGATAATTAACTAAAGAAAATGAATAATTTTGTTGAAAACATCGTTATTTAAAGTTAAAACTCTTGTATAGCAACTAGATTGTTGTAATCACTCATACAAAACAGTTCGTTATAGTGTAATAATGGTGTTTGAATTAAAAGATAAAGTGGTTGTCATCACTGGAGGAGCCTCTGGGATTGGATTAGCCATAGGTAAAGTGATGTTAAGGAAAGGTATTAAGGTAAATATTGGTTCATACCACATGCAAAATACATATTATATAAATTACCAGAAAATAAAACTATACTAATTAAGCTATTTTGATGGTTGTTTGAATATAATAATAACGTACAATAAGAAAAATGTTGTTGTTAATCGTGTTATTTACATTTTTATCAACTGTTTTAGGGAGTTTGTTTGGCAGATATTAATCTTGAACGTGGCCAAGAAGTTTTAAAAAATTTACACAAAGAATTTGGCGTAGAAAAAGTTATTTTTGTCCAAACTGATGTGGTAGATACTCACAGTTTTGAAAGTGAGTAGATTTCAAAAAATATCCTTTTTCCCATGAATCTACATTTTTACTAAACGGTCACGTCAATCGTCAGATTTCTTGGTATTGGTCTACCTAAAATCTTAACTGGATGCAAAAGTACCATAGTCAATACCCAGAGAAAGTGATGTTTGGACGGGAATAATATTTCACTTTAAATCTAATTTTTAATGTATACCTTTTCGGGGAAAGTCTGGTAGCAAATCCGTCCATTTGGCCTCTTTAACCCTTTCGCTACCGAATTTTTAATTTGCAAGTTAAAATTTTGCTATTTGGTACATAGACTTTTCAGTTTTTCTACATTTTTTTAGAATAGGTACCAATTTAAAAAATATATATATTTTTTTGAGTTTTTGAAAGGTACATGAAAGTGTACGGTGGTAGTGAGAGGCTGCAAAAGAATATGAAAATGTATTTTATTTATTTATAGTGTATTGAACAATCAAAAGAAACATATTTTTATTTGATATGATATTTTATATAGGAATTTGATTTCTTGGTGAGGCATAAATGTACCTTACATTTCGAACATATGGTACGTGATCTCCCAGAACAATTTTCATTTTTACACCTCGATGCGAAGTTCTTGTTGTCTAGCTCAGGTAGGTGATTTATTCCGGCGAAACGAATATCGTCAATAGGCCTTATTTCAGATCTAGGTCTGGGTGAAGATTTAGGCGTTTGTGGTCCCTCATCAGATACAGCAGATGGTGGTCCCCTATTCTTAGGTCCTGATGTTGATGATAAAATCAATGCTTCTCCCACATAAGCTCTGAAGTGTAGTAGGTCTAAAATTTGTTTTTTCGGCACACCTAATGCAATAGCCTGGGTCCTATATTCTAACCATGCGTTCACACAGGATAAATCAATTCCGTGCGTGAACATCCTCAGGGTCCACTTCTTAGATCGTATAAATGACCTTAAATAGTTACCAGGAAATCGAGCTTATCAACACCTCCCATATTCAAATTATACTTCTGAATTACTTGTGGTCGTAATACATGCACATACTCTTTTTGTTTCTTGTCCCACCTTTTGCACCTATCTGCTTCGCCGATTCCCATATAATTGGAAGCCTTAGTTACAGCTTTGTTGTCGAACCATTTGATGAGAATAACTTCTCCGTCATTACTAATGAGTTCTTCGGATGTCCCACGACCTTTTGTTTGCAACACTTTATCTGATGAAAACGGAGGTGCTTTGAAACGGTCTAACCGTGCTGTTCCGAATGCCCAAATTTGTTTCTCTCTCAAAAATTGAAGAAGTTGAGAATTTGAGAAATAGTTGTCATAATATAGTTGCACATTTTGTTCTGAAATTCTTTCTGCCAACTTCCACACTACTGCAGCACCTAATCCTAAATGCTTTTTGAAAGTTTCGTCTAACTCGGTTGTAGACCCTTGATATAATAAAAATTCGTACAGCAGGGCGCTGGCGCCACAAAGTGCAAAGATCTTGATGCCCCAAGGACACGGCTTCCCTTTTACGTATTGTTTCAGATCAATCTTACCTTTGAAAGGCACCATCTGTTCATCTACACACAGACACTTTTTTAAAGGAAGTTTCAAACATTTCTTCCGAATAGAATTAAAAAGGGGCCGGACTTTCCAAAAACGGTCGTTATTATTTTGCTTTTCCTTTGTATTTACAAAATGGAGATGTTGCCTCAATTTATAGAAAGTATTACGGGACATACTATTGGCTATGATGGGAACCTGTAACCTAGCCTCTCAATAATTCTGTACCCTTGGGTAGCGGATATTACCCATAAATATGTGTATACCTATGAATACCTTCATCTCAGCTGCATTTGTCGTCTGAAATTGGCATCCTTGCTGAACTGCATACAGGTTTGTGTTTTAAACCATGCAATCAATTAGTTCACTTGGAAAATACTGATAAAAAAATTGTGTAGGGCTTTTCAAATCTAAAACTTCTGGAATAGTATGCGAAAACCATGTAATTGGTGGTGTTTGATATGCCACATTTTTCATCCATTTTATATCTGCTTTTCTTGTCAAATTATTTGCAGTGGAAAACTCTTCCCCTATTACACCTTTCACTGTAGCAGTACATGGCTTACTGGTACCAGCTTTCACCGTGTCCAATGTAGCAAGTATAGATGTAGCTTCAATTTCAACATGATTTGAAATATCCATCTGCTCTGTTTCTTCATGATTTTCGTCCTCCGAAAGTGAAAAATCACTGACGATGATATTGATTTATCGAAACAATTGTCAATTTTTTATAATTTTCAACAATTTTTATTATATTGTGGTATTAACTGGAAACCGTGAGTTTCATTTAAAACGCTAATACTATCATTTTCATTATTTTGCCATTCGTCGTCCTCAAAATCACCTGCGTTGTCAAACTCTTCGATATCTGACAATGCATCTATATACTCCAGCAGTTGCGCTTCCGTGAGAGGTTTATTTCCTGCCATACTAGAGTTTAAAGCTGATAAAAAAATAAATAAATCAACCAAAAGAATCTTTTGAGGTTAGGCATACCTTACAATACTTTACTACTGCAGTGCACAATTGTGTAAACAACTTCAAAGTAACCAATATCAAAGTCTATTAATCAAATTGTCTGTATCTCACTCTGAACGTGAAAAACCAGCTCTCATAAACGAAATATAAAATTGACAACTAAAAAGACTACTCTGATAAGTCAAATGAAATAAATCTAGCGACCTCTGCATACGTCTTCACTAGCAACCAGGTTCTACTCCATTTCATTCCAATTCACATTTATCGTTTACCGGCTCAGATGGCACTGTACGTCCTTGAGTGATCCCTAACTCCTCCACGAATATAGACGGTGGGAACAAATGTACAAAATTATTGTAGTTTACTGCTACAAAAGCATTGAAAGCGCTGTACACAAATGTGTACGTAGATAGCTAAAGGGTTAATGGGGATTGGACCCTGGTAAAGTTGTCTTAAAGTTTCCTCTTTTCTTCTGAGGTTTTCCTGAGCTTTTTGCGTCTTACTTAGGTTCTTCTTGAGCGATGGTTGGTCTGGTTGGTCAAACTTAGAACTAGCATATAAGTCCATATAGTGGATTTGTGGAAAACTAAGCGGCGATTCTGATTACATAATTTGAGCATCCTAATTGGCCGAGTGGAAAGGGTGGAGGTAGAGATAATAAAACCAGCCCAAATGTCAACCTCACTTGCGTGTGGTCCACCCTTCTAGATAACCAACGAAGCTCTGACGACCGAACGATTGCCGGGATAAGCAATCCCACACTTAATGGCTAACAGCTTCGGGAGGATGAGCTAGTAAGTGGCAGGGCACTCTTTTGTCCTGGAGTTGAGAAATCGGCTCCGAAGGTGAAGGAATCAGAAAATGATCAACGGCATAAGGATGTGGTAGCCAAATGGAAACCCAACAGATTAAAGACTCATTGGAATTTTCCCTAGTATTATCACGATGGCTATGGTCAAGACAAACATTTTTACAGAAAGGTTAATTTGGAGACCTTGAAATTTGGTACATGGAATGTGCGAACACTAGCACAGCCTGTAAAGCTGCAAAATACAATTCAAGAGATGAAACGACTTAAAGTGCAGATTTTAGGCACTAGTGAGATGAGATGGTCGGGTACGGGAGCTAATGGCAACGGAGAGGAATATTCTGTATATTACTCTGGAACAGCAAACAACATTTTCCAGCATGGAGATGGATTTATACTGCACAAAAAAATTGCAACGTGTGTTACCAACTTTGTGCCAATATCAGAGAGGATAGCGTTCTATAAATTAATGCAAGGCCCGTGAATGTTAATCTCATCCAAATTTATGCTCCTACTACAGACTACAGCAACGAGAATCAAAACCTTGCCACAGCATGATATAAACATCATTATGGGTGATTTCAATGCCAAGCTTGGGAAAGGTAGAACTGGGGAACACATTGGAGACTTTGGACTAGGCGAAAGAAACGGAGCATGATCTAATTGTTACCAATACATTCTTCCAATACCATCCTAGAAGATTGTACTCGTGGAAATCGAATGATGGGAATACTAGAAATCAGATAGACGTTGTACTCATTAATAAGAGATTAACATAACCAGGAGCGGATGTACACTCGGATCAAAACCCGCTGGTAGGAAGGATGAGAATCAGGTTGAAGAAGGTAGAAAAAAACGTGTAGGGAGATACGACTACAGAAAACTGAAAGACAAAGCCACAAGCAATTTGGTAAAAAGCGAACTCTTGACAGAGACGGAAGAACAGGAAAACGATGGAGATGTAGGAAAAGGCCTTAAGATGCTTCAAGAAAGTGTACTTAAAGTCAACGAAAAGTACTTAAAGCCTAACAAACCGATGAAGAAATCTTGAATGACGGATGAGATCTTAGAACTGATGGAAAAGAGGAGATTGTATAAAAATAATAAAACAAAATACATGAACATACAAAAAGAAATAAGGGCGAAAATAAGAACTGCCAAAGAAGAATAGAAATGGGAAAAATGTATGGAAATCGAAAAATGTCAAGCTAAATGTGATAACTTCAATAGGCACAAGAAGGTAAAGGAAATGGCGTGAACAGTAAAGAGAAGAACAGTTAAGGATAACCAAGGCCGAGTTATAGTAGGGAAGTCGGAAATTGAGCAAACCTGGGAAGAATATATTGAACAACTGTTTTATGATATGAGAACGGTGCCACCCAATATCGAAGAAACAGATGGTCCCCCAATCTTAACAGTAGAAGTGCAGGCAGCCTTGAAAAATGCAAAAGATCAAAATTCCTTGGGCCCCGACGGGATTCCTGCTGAAATATTAAAACTGATCGAAGGGAAGAATCTAAAGTGGCTTACAAAGGTGTTCAATGTGATCTATGATAGGGGCGTCGTACCAACGGAATAGCTGAGGTCTGAATTCATTACACTCCCCAAGAAGCCTACTGCTAGGAAATGTAGCGAGTTTCGGACAATAAGCTTGATGAGTCATCTGCTAAAGATTTTCCTAAAGATAATTCACAATAGGATATATAAACTGTGTGAGGAACAGATGCCTGAGACTCAATTCGGCTTTAGAAGTGCTGTTGAGTCTAAGGAAGCTCTATTTTCGGTCCAGGTGCTGTTTCAGCGAAGCAGGGATGTCAACTGCGATGTCTACGCATGTTTTATAGACTATAGGGAGGCGTTTGATTGAGTACGGCACACGAAAATGATGGAAGTCTGGAAAAAGCTGGCCTGGACGGGAAGGACCTCAAAATAATCACAAATCTCTATTGGAATCAGAGGGCTTGTGTCAGGGTAGACAAAGAGACAACAGAAGAGATACAAATTTTACGTGGTGTGAGACAGGGATGCATACTATTTCCTGTAATTTTCAACCTATTCTCGAAATGCATTTTCAGGGAAGCCCTGCAAGACATTGAAGCTGGAATCCTGCTAAACGGAGAACGACTGAATAATATAAGGTATGAACATGATACCGTTATTTTTGCGGACAACCTAGCCTCCTTACAACTCCTAACGGACAGTGTTACAACATACAGCCGACAATATGGTTTGGAAATAAACACCAACAAGACAAAGTTCATGATAATGAGTAAGAACCAAATCACCCGCGGTATTTTGTTGGTGGACGAAACTCCTTTAGAAAGAGTCAACTAATACGCATACCTGGGCACGAACATAAATGATGACTGGGATCATTCTTGTGGAGAACAGAACGCGTATTGAAAAAGCCAGAACAGCATTCATCAGGATGAAAGAAGTCTGTACCAGTCACGACCAGTCGATCCTTTTCTATGGGGTCGAATCATGAACGCTTACGGAGGCCTCCTCCAAAAACCTTGAGGCATTTGAAATGTGGCTGTACCGAAGAATCCAACGAATACCTTGGACAGAGAAAATAACCAATATTGAAGTAATAAGAAGCATGGGAAAGGAAAAAGAAGTCCTAAACACAGTCAAGACCCGAAAGCTACAATATCTTGGACATATAATGCGTAATAAGAGCTGATATACCCTGTTGCAGAAGATTCTCCAAAGCAAGGTATGAGGAGCTAGAGGAGCGGGAAGAAGGAGAATATCGGGGTTGAAAAATTTAAGAACGTGGTTCAAGAAATCAACCACTCAACTATTCCGAGCTGCTGTTAACAAAGTTCGAATATCCAACATGATAGCCAACATCTGGAGCGGATAGGCATTTTAAGAACAAGAAGAATTGGCCGGGTCGGGAAGGGACACTTCGTAGGATAAAGCGGCGTTAAAAATATACTCCAATTTTAAAAATCAAAATTTTTGCTACAATCAATGACATCAAATGGAGTAGGTTTCACGCGGCAATTTTTCCATTCTTCTCTCCAGTCATCTGGTATATCTGTATATGCGTTTTGGTTTACAAGACTCATGTTTCGATCGCACTCGAGGTGTAGTGGTTACTTAGTAAGTGCCCCTCGTATAGACTACTTTAACCATAAAACCATTTATCTTTGAGAAACAATTACCTCGTAACCATTCTTTAAGGGTTGAATAAATAACATCATTCAAAAACTCACTGGGGTAAATATAATTAAGAATTATTAACACAAATTATAAATACACGTTACCTACATTGGTACTATTCAAAAATAATAATAACTCATTTGTCGACACTCTCCATTTATAGGAAGTGTACGATTGAATGTGTCAGTTACCCGTATTCATGACCTTCCGGATTCAAAACGAATGTGATATTTATATTTTTCAATGAACGTGCTTTCGGTGTGTTTGATTGACCTTAATAGATCACTGCCCGCTGACCACAATAATTATATATAAATTAACCATATATTTTCTTTTGATAATGCCCTTTTTATGATGATGTCTTTTGGGATCATCACAGAGGTATGAATGCCCCCTCATCGGAATATTACTTATACCGTATCAAAACGGTTCTTTTTGGTGACCAAGTAATGCAGGAATCGAATAACAGTAAAAAATTTATTTTGTCCTGCGCAGGAAGCACAAAACACCGCGAGTTCTTTTACGTTCATTGGCATGATAATATAAACAAAGTGGTACAGCATGGAACATACATCGTCAGCTCCTTTCTTAGCAACAGATTCATCGTAGCTGTAAAACACAGCTCTTGAATTTGATAAAATATGCACGTTGAAACTGATGAAATTTAGTTGACGTTTATAGTAAATATAGTTGGTAGTAATGTTGGGACATGATAAATTTTTCTGGTAATCTATTGTGATACTTTCCATAGTCAGCGATTTTGTGACACGTTTGCGATAATTTCGCTTTAGAGTGTAAAATCATTCGCCTTTTTTTAAGTAGATCCATGTCAAAATTTTTTTTCGCCAACTCATTGCTTACAGTCTTCCTGGTTTTGTCATCTGAAATGGAAATTAATCTTACAGTAAGCGACGCTTTGTCGGCTTTTAAGGAATCACACGTGCTGCACGTGTCATTACGTGGATAGCCGAACGCTATATTAAAGTTACTTTCAAAAATGACTGGAAAAGTTTATTATCAGCGTTGCGATCAGTATACATCTTATGTAACTTGACGATATTTAAATTTTCTGGAAGGTAACGTTTTTTCGAGTCTGCCAAGGAATAATTGGATTTACGCCCATTCAGACTTTTAATCAACTCAATCACTTTCTCTTTGGCGACTTCAGAAAATTTTGTGAGGTCGGTTGTTGTGTTTTCCACGAATGTCGAGGAGTGATGTCACAGTTAAAAGCAAGAACTCTCTTACGTATCTAGCCCGACGCTCTGTGATTCCGTGTACAGACAAAAAAGCTTTGTTCAAACTGGAACATCACGAGTAATTCCATCATCAACCACTCGGTCACGGTAACTAAATAACGCATTATTAAGTCTTGATTTTGCTTCATTTTTCCGTGAACGTCTACGCATGACAGGAAGAACAGTGAGGAGACCAATGAGATAGAAGTTTTGAGCGTTAAATTTCCGAATGATTCTTTAACGTTGAAGTTCACAAACAACATTAAAATAACGAAAACGTTTACAACAACAATCGGATCCTAGTTCATGGGTAGAGGCACGCAAAATTTTTATTACAGCACGTCTCCTGCCTGTTTTTTGCGTTTCTTCTTTTCTCTGCTTGATCGACATGGTGTGATGATCCCAATAAGACATTATCAAAAAAAATACATTATCAAAAGAAAAGACATTGTTAAATTTGTGTAAATAATAATACCAATATGGTTAGCGGACAGCGAACTATTAAAGACAAGTAAACATAACAAAAACACGTCCGCTTTGTGAAATATCGTGCTCACACGACCTTCAAGGTCAAGAGTACGGGCCACTGACTGCGAGTTATAGAACTAGACATTTCTATAAATAAATAATATTATTATTATTTTACGGTAAATAAGATAAGAAATGCAGAGTTAGCTTTGTTCTAGTATATATATATATATATATATATATATATATATATATATATATATATATATATATATATATATATATATATTCATTTCCATTAATATTCAAGTTGTTGTTTGGTTTTAGTGGTTAAGATACTTTTGTTTAGCATTGTCAGTTTAATCATTAGCTTTGTAGCAAGTATTATAATTTTAAGTATATTTTGAAAATAAAGTTTTTTAAAAATAGTTTTCCGTGATAAAAATATATAATTTGCGTTAGTTTTTAGTACTTCCTATAAATAGGAAAGTTCGACACATTGAGGAATGATTCATTTTTATTATTTTTAATAGTACAAACGTATGTATTGTGTATCAATAATCTGTATTAGTAGTTTATAATTATATGTTATCCCAGTGAGTTTTTAAAGGATGTTATTTATTCAAACCTAAAGAGTGGTTCACGAGGTAAGTGTTTCTCAAAGATAAATGTTTTATGGTTAAGGAAGTCTATACGAGGGGCACTTGCTAAGTAACCACTACAAGGGCTCGCTTTCACTTAACACTGAATAGTCACTTTCCATTATATTTTTTGTTAACAAAATCCTATATACTACTCCAAATAAACTGGTGTAGCTAATGATGTTGCCAAAACGTAAGTACAACACATGCACGTGGCCACTACATGAAGAGAAAACTAATGGCTGATGCAATAACAAGCCAACCACCCAAGGACTGATGCCGTTTTTCCGTACACGGGCACGGACTCACGCCAATCTTTCCTGGTATTGTTAATCTTGTAGCTGTTGTTTTTCGGTACCTAAGCTGTTTTTACCATTTAACGATCTAACTATTTGTTAGTACCGGCAAAATGCCACAAACGTAAACAGTTAGCTTGATTTTGCAAAAAATGGACTAATGCCGTTTTTCCCCTGGACCCTTCAAATCCTTTTTCCACCAATATGTCACACTTTTCCTTCCCAACGTTTCAACTGGAATGTTTCTCGCCTAACTACTATGTTCACTTCAGCAATGCTTATTATAGACCTTGTTATATAGTTCTTTCTTAATTTCAAAATATTTTTGTACCCTGCAGATGGCCGTTAAAGTCCGAAACTAATAGCTGAATTTGATAAAATACTATTTGTGACATATCGATTTTATTCACTCGTTTCAAGTCCTCTTTTTTTCAGACGTTTTTAAAGTAACTCTCGCAAAATTTGGAAATATTGATGTATTGGTAAACAATGCTGGCATATTAAATGAAAGGAATTGGTCTTTAGAAGTTGATATAAATCTGGTGAGTCACTTTGCACTGAGAAAACTAAAGTTTTATAACGATGATCATTCATCTAAAAAACAATTTCGACAATATAAGGACCCACAAAAGGGCCACAAATTAGATAATTTCAATACAAAATCCTCTCTGTGTAGGTCTTACATTATACATAAACAACGTTGTTTGACTTTAAAAATAGTCTGGAAACTTAACTGAACGATTTGAATACAATACTGTAGTTATAAAAACATGCCAGGGAGTAGTTTCTGTTTCTAAATAGATCTTTTCTGTGAATTTTGATTAAGCTCTAAATAAAAAAGGGGGAGGAAATATAACAACAGATAGATTATATTTAACGCCAAATCCATTTTGGAGGTTGGTACAAAAATTGCTCAATGGGCAAAAAAGAAACATCTTAATGGTTAAAGAAGTCTGCCGAAAAAATTGGTTCAGACATCAGGAAAAGAAAGATTACTGACCATTCGAGTCGATCAAGTGTTAGTTCTCATTTGGCCTAAGCAGAAGTTCAAGAACAAGAGCTTATTAAAATAACAAGACATTCGACTACTTCATCTATTGAACAAATCAACAGGAACACCATGAAAGAATAGTAAATGAAATCCGTCGAACTGATTTCACACCTACTACTTCTGGCACTACTACATGGTTTCTTCATCGGAGAATAACCCTTGTAGGGTTCGTCATGAAATTTAGTTAGTTCATCGACATCGCTAATTTTTTATAATTGCACTTTTTATAATATTTTTAATAAACAATAAGGTATTGTCATGTTAGTTGTTTTTTTTGTACTGAACCTTGTTTTTATAGGTCGACTAATTTTTTTTGTATATCTACTCATAAATTTATGAATTTGTATTGGACATTTTTGTTGTGATTAAAGCACGACAGACAGCGTAGCTGGAGGGCTTTAATTAGAACCGAAATGTTCAATTCATATTCGTAAATTAATCACTAAAAAATTTATGTAAATAAAAAAATTTGTACGATTAAAAAACAATGTCTTGTTATATTATTACTGAATAACCTTTTTCCAGAAAGGAATTTTGAACGGGATGATCTTAGGCCTGGAAAAGTATTTAAGATTGTACAAACAAGACCAAGAAGCTGTAATTCTGAACACATCTTCTATTAGTGGCGTCATGAGTTTCCCTATGATTCCCGTTTACGCGGCAACTAAGCACGCTATGCTGGGATTAACGCGAGCATGGGGTGTTCCTGATCATTACAATAGGACTAAAGTTAGAGTAAATGCTATTTGTCCTGGACCAACCGAAACAAATATTTTATTCAGCGGACCTCCGATTAATATGAATTCGTTGGAATTGGGGCTAACAGAAGAATACGATCTTGTCGAAGCAGTGGGCAAACTTCAATTCCAGAGGTATGTTTGATAGACATTATTTTGGTTTTCATTATTAGCGTTAATTTTTTTTAGTGTTGAATTTCTTGGAGAAGAAGCTGTTAAAGTTGTAGAAAAAGCATCGAACGGAACAATTTGGGTAATAGAAAACTCTGAGCCGGCCTATCAATATATTTTTCCTGAAAGAAGCGATTTTAAAAAGAATACTTTAGAATAATAAACATTAATTGTATGATCTTTTTATTATTTTTATTGTCCTTATGGCCAATGTGGTCATGCGCTCAAAATATAGTGGTGGTTTTCCGTATTTTGTAGTTTCATTTTATCAAAAGAATTGTCAATTTCGCTTTTAATAAAAAAGTAAATGCATGTCTCCATGACTCAAGTTTCAATAAATAAATACATAATTCTTAATTACTGGAATCTTGCCTTTTATTTGAGATTGGAAATCCATCAACTGTAATCATCAAATAAATGATTAGTACTAAATTTCGAAAAATCCAAATTTGGTTTATAAGTTTCATCAAAATTATTTAATTCAAATTGTTGGACAGTTTGTCTATTAAATTTTTCAACAATGATAGGTTCGGAAAAATCTAGGGTGATTGAATCTGTTGAACTGTTTGAAATTATGGTTAAGTTTTTGATAGGGAATTATTATTTCTCCATTAGAAATATTAGTTTTACTTTGATTATTTGTACACAACGAGGCGCCATGTTTATTAAATTCACTTCGTTGTTAGTGGGATGATAAAGTAACTGTATTTTTGTATCCTTTATTAATATCTATGTTAGCCTGTAAAATTTTAAGGATATCCATTTATTAGGTACTATATCTATGAGCAGATTTTGAAGGGCAGTTGATACGATAAACGGGTCATCTTTAATATGCTTAGAAAATAACTTAAGTGCTACATTTCGGTCAACGAAGGACTTTGAAGACCCGGAATCTATTAAAAATTTTAATTTGTATTCAGGAAGATATACAGGAGTTCGTACCAAAAACTAGGGAGGTGATAGAAAGACTAAAAATAGTGATGGTATAAAAAACTTTATTGAAAACGAACATTACTTTAATGAAAGTAAAAATAGCAAGAAAACCCTGAAAAATGAATAACTACATTAGATTAACAGATTAAAAAATCCCAATGGCACAGGACCAATTGGCTTATTTCAGTAACATTTTTGCATAAAACCCAAAATAAAAAATTAGATACAAAAGTAATAGAATGTAACATTTTGGCATCAAATCAAAAACAAAAAAATAAAAAAAATTCTGGTAAATTTGTGAATTTTCTGAAATAAATGTTTTAATGTACGATTTAGAGAAAAATGTTCAATATAAAAGTTGTAGAACGTGTTGAGGTCTATGAAAAAGCTCAGTAACTTTTTTACGTCAAATGAAAAACAAAGGAAATACGATTTTTTTTTTCAACTCTGACAGGCCGCCATTTTGTTTTTACTGGGCCGATTTGGCTCATTAACAAACTCGTCCAAGATTTTGGCCTAACCGATTTTTGTAGCAAGTTTGGTTTCGATCCGTCAAAAAATACGCCCTCTATCGTGCTTACAAATTCCGTTATAGTACACACACACACACACACACACATATATATATATATATATATATATATATATATATATATATATATATATATATATTAAACTGGATAGAACGGGGAGAGAAAGAATGATTTAACGTTATTATTAGTTTAGTTTATATTTAGTTTTGATTTGCCCGGTATATTGTAAAATTTAAAATTTAATTATTAAGATGATTACACTTTGAACATGAGAAATTCTTTAACCTCAGAGTAGGGTTCAGATATAGAAAAACAAAAAATTAAATTTTTAATGTGAGCGCCTAAATTTGATCAGATATCTCTATCTTCATAAAAATTTTGTCAGTCAAAAATGTACTTGCTTTATTTAATAATACCAAATAAATTCCAAAGACGGTCCTGCGTCCAATGCTGAACCTCTCCACGATTCGTAGATGTCAGTTCAAACTACCAATGGTTTACACTAGATGGAGCCATCACCACAAAGGAATGAAATATATCAAAAATCAATTTTACAATGTTCTTCAAAATAGAAAAACGTTATTTAATGTTATGAAAAGACAAATACCTTGTTCTTTTACAGGACACAAATTAATGAAAAACCTATTATCTATTATGATCACTCATTCGAACAAAATCATGTACTCAGATGAATAATTATCTCTATATACAATTCCAAAATAGGCAACATTTAATACAAATCTTATAATACGAAATCTTTTATATAAACGTCTATGATTTAAAGATGGCGAAAGACAAAGGTTGCAAATGTTTGTTTAATACCAAAGTTCAATTCTTTGCACTAAATCGGTAAGTTTATTTAACTTTCTTTACGTATAATGAAAATAGTTTAAATACCTTATTCTTGTATGGTAATTCACGTCAATTATTAGTTTTCTTTACTTTATTTCAGGTTACCTTCTGGAAACTACCACATCACTGGTCCAGCTTGCACAAAATCAGGAATCAATGCTATATTTCGTCCACATCAATACATTTCAGTCAAATTACATAATCCAAAGCTTTCTAAAAGGTATGGTGGATATATCAATCCCACCATACAAAATATTAATCAAATATCATCTATAAATTATACGGTTAGTATTCAAGCATAATTACCAAATTCTTTCTTAGTTTGTACATCTGCTTGTTTTAATATACAATTTACCAGATCACAAGTACAATGTATTTCCTTCCTTGAATTTTGATACCAAAAACGTTGTTTTCCGAAAAGTTTAATTAATTTAAAGTAATTTTGCTTCTTCCAAAAATTTCTACCACCCCAAAAACAAAGTACCTAGTGAATAGCATGTATAATCAACAAACTTTTCTCATTCAATTTTTTTATTATTAACAAACTACTTGTCGCTGATAAAAGTATGTTGAATACATTCCACCAATCAGATTTGATTATCAAAACTTTTCTTGATAGATTTCATCTCAAATAGTGAATTGTCCATCCATCATTTGAAAACACTTTGTTTTAAGTTTCTTTAATGATTTTAACTCATATTTTATCTCTTAAATTATATTTCATTCAATTTACAAAATGACATTTCCAACTTTATAAAATATGTATTCATAATGTCAAACCGTTCAATAAACGTCACATTCCATAGAATTAATGTTTTCATTTTTCTTTTTATATAGTCTTGTTTTTTTTAAATATTTATAAAATCTTATTTACACATCCTTTAATCCCTAATATTCATTTTAAAAAGAATCACACTATTTATTTACTTTGACAATAAAAACAAAGGGTTATCATTTCCATTTGTATATGTAATAACGTTCTAAAATTCTGTCTTGTAGGTTTATAGAAATTTTGTTATTTCATTTCACATATGTTTTAAATCTTATTTTAAATCTTCTTTATAATTATACAATTAGATGCTTTCTCTATTGAATAGTACATGGTACAGATTGTCTCCTTTTTTAGATAATCTTTTAATAAAAAATCAAATTCCAAAAATTTTAATTTCTTGAAATAGGTAGTCTTTTATTTTATGTTCAGTATACAGGGTGTTGTTTTACTCTATGTTAATATATATATATATATATATATATATATATATATATATATATATATTATAACGCATAAATAAGATATAAAGATTATTATGAAACAGAGTTATTATGAAATACTAAATAGTAACGCACTAGATCATATTTTATAAAAAAGTTAAGAATGAGATATTCAAATTATTTATGTTTTCTAGACAATTGTAAATACTTTCATTTCAATGTACTGATATAGCTTCTGTATAATTTAAAAGACCTTATAACTTGTAATGAAATAAACAAAAAGAAACATTACCTTTATCATAAAAATCTTAAACCATCAAATAAACATCATCCATTACTATAAAATCTCTTATAAAGAAATACCATGAATACATAATCTGAAAGAAATATTAAACAATAAATATTCAACAACATAAAAGATATTATTCAATGTTATGATTCAATATTTACAAAATATATTTGGTTAGAATTTTTGATGATACAAATGTCAATATGCTTCAGCGACAAACGCTAGCGACAGAAAGAACAGAACAGTAAAACTCGTAAAACATATGAGATGATTTATCTGTAAATAATATTAATTTTGCGAGGAACAAAATATTATCTAGGAATAGTTTATTGAAACCAATTGTAAATTTAGATTAAGTGAATATTTAGAAAGGTCTCACGCACATTTTGATGTAAATTTAGATTGTAGATTAGAAATTCAAATTATTTTAAATATGAACACTTTACTCAAGATTTTAACATATATAAACAATTTAAAGGCTAAGACAATAAGAAACAATTAAAAAAGTGAAATACAAAGACTCAAATTATATTTCAACAAGTGATTTTGTTCAAAACTATTAAATATAGTGAAATACTTTGGAATGTCAAAGTAACACAGGAGATCAAGTCATACATGAGATTGTTTAGCAACAGATGCTAAAAAGTTTGTTGATTTTGGAAAAAGAAGGTCGGGGGGAAGCGTTGCTTGAAGAAGGAAGCAGAAGGGACGCGTCGTTAAAAATTCATCAAAAAGTATATTAAAGTCCTAGAAAAAGTCCTCAAACAATAAAATAAACATGATAAACAATACAAGTAAATATTAAAACATTCATCACGCTATATGTAAATGAAATAACCTAAGAAGCAACACATTTATTATCCATAAAAGGTAACAAGTATAGTAAATTTGTACTCACCTAGTAATTAGCTGAGATTCCATCAGCCAAGAAGCTTTTGCAAACGATTCATACCATTTCACGGGGAACCTTATCAGCTGATTCAACTTATTCATCAAGGAAAATACAGAATTTTGTGTGCGGCATCGGTAAAAAGGTCAGTGATAATAAAATAATTGATCAACTATATATATAAAAACCATACTTTCTAACCATTTGAGTCGAACAATGAATCTAAAATAAAACATATTTAAGACAATTTATAGGTTAGACAGAATTGAAATATTTCAACTAAGTAATGCATAGTTTATAAGATACTCACCTGTTTATAAATATAGTTATCCATTTCATTTTATCATTATCCACACATTTCATACCATCATTAACCACACACACACAGTTCATCACAAAAGGTTTATCGTTTATTAAACAATACATAACAAAAACGTTGTATGTATTCCAACAACCTCCATCATGTTTATGAGTTTTAATGTGAATGACGAACTGCATCAATCGATTCTCACAGAGCGAACGATTTAACCTTCCATAGGCGGATGGCAGTGGCAATCATATCAAAATTACATCTTTGAAGCATAAATTGACAAATTTTTAAGAGCTAATAACTACTACCAGGACTCAAAGGGAATTAAGAGTATTTTCATGCCCCGGCTATAAAGGTAATTATAAAGATTTTTTGAGCTAGTCATTTAAGGGATAAATAAAAAATTAAAAAAATTTTAAACTAAATTTCATTAAAATGAAAGAATTCAATTATTTATATACAAGTTATAATGTCATATAAATACTTATAAAGAATAATCATCAAATCAACTACATTATCAATTATACAAAAATAATATACATTATAACTATTATACTAAAAAAATCATACATTAAAACATATGTCACCCAAACGCGTTGGCAAATAAAATTTTAATTATTATATTCATATATTGATAAGAATAATTACAGCATTATAATAATATATATATATATATATATATATATATATAAATCTCTCAATATCTTAGGGATTCCGTCGTAAGTAGGGCTGAATGAAACTCTTATTTACTACCCAACGTTTCGAAAAATTTTATTTTCTTTTTCAAGGCTGAAATATGGACATGTTGGTACATTTCATTAATTAACAATTTTTTATACTTACGTGTAAAGTGAGTTAATAAATATTAAAATAGTTCATACTCGGAACAACAAAAAAAAATATATTTTATGTATAGATACTTTTTAAGTACTAATTCAAAAGGATCTTTTTGATTTGAAGGAACATTGATGTCACAGTTTGAGTGACAGTTTTTTGGTTGAGACATAACCTAGTTGATGTGTTCAACTTCATGACTTAAGAGACAGTCTTCATTATTAGTAGCATGACTTGTCACTTAATCATGATCCCATGAACAAAGGAAGTCCTATATATCATATATTCTCCCTTGTCAACGAGCGAAAGTTGTAAGGTATAATACTCTCACTAATTACCCCATTCAATCTCACGATAACAAGAGTGAATGTAGTATATACACAACAACTCCGTTATAACTCATTAGTTATATAGATGTTTATATTTATAAGTTAGAAATATCTACAATTTGATTGTTCTTATGTTGTTGGTTAAATGAAAGAAGATACGCATATGTGTGATTAACATGGTTGCTTTCTCTCTTTTTATTCAGTGACTTTTCATCTAAGGCAGTCTCAAACATTTCTAGGCAGGATCTTTTGTGATAGTGGGATTCCGAATGTATAACCATGATGTTATTAAAATTTGGATGATGCCCAGTTTCTATGCTATGTTCAGCCAAAGCGCATGATTGTTTATTAAGTTTTATGTCACTTTTATGTTGGGTCACCCTGTCTTTTAATACTCTAGATGTCTGTCCATAATACACTTTGTCACAATTGTTACAAGAGATCTTATATACTACATTAGATTTTTTCAATACCTCATCCTTATATTTTGTTTTCGTTAAAATATTATTAATTGTGAATCTATACTTATAAGTTAGTTTGATTTGATTTTCATGCTTAAAAACGTTTAAAATATTCGTTGAGAGATATCCTGTATATATGGAATCGCTATATATTTTTTAGGTTCAGTTTCTTGGTTATTCTCATTATCATTATTTGTGATTCTTTCTTCTTGTACTCTGGTGTTGAAAATTAATTTTTTTAATAGTTGAGGTGGATAAGAGTTATTTATGAAAATTTCATACAATTTTTTTAAGTTTTTTTGTTGTAATGTTGGATGGCAGATTTTTTGAATTCTATTTTTCATAGTCAGTACTAAATTGATCTTAATCTTTTCTGTGTGGTTTGAAAAATAATTGATGTACCTCTCAGAACTCATTGGTTTTTTATACCAGTCTAACTGTATTATATTATTTTCATTTCTTATTAATCTGGTGTCTAAAAAAGGAATGCTATTTTCTGCCTCATGTTCAATAGTAAATTGTATGAATTCATTGTATGCATTAAAAATGTTTAAAATATGATCATGTTTGTTATTAGGTATTGCACAGATAATGTCATCAACAAATTTTTTTAAAAAAGGAAGTTGGAAGTTGAGTTTCACTATGCAAGAATCAAGTAGATCATCCATAACATACTGTGCAGCTATTGGACTTATAAATTGTCCCATTGGTGTACCTAAAATTTGCTTAAAATATTTTCCTTCAAAGTTACAATAAGTGGAATCAAAAATAAAGTCTAATAAATTAACAAAGACATTTTTTGGAATATTGGTGTAATTTTTTATACGATCCCATCTTTTTGCAACGCTTTGTTTAAAAAGTTGTATTGGAATATTACTAAACAAGGAAACCACATCAAGACTAATAAGTACATAACCTCTTGGTAACTGTTTGTCATTTATAAAGGATGAAAAATGAAAATAATCTTCAACATAATAGTCATTATTACAATTGTATGCATTTGTAAGGATATCAGTTATGAATTTAGTAATATTACTGTTTGGTGCATTAATCGATGAAACAATAGGTCTTAAAGAAAGGGTGGACCTATTGTATACGGAAGGCGTATTCCTGATTTCAGACGATTAGATCCAGAGTCCAGACTTGAGGTCAGTGCTTCTTTAAATATTACTGGCCAATAATAAAAATAATAACTCTTGAATATAAATTCAGAGACTATTTCTATGTATATAATAATTCTTGCGTCTATATGATCGATCTATAAAAAAGAAAAAGACTTTATGTAGTTTATTCAATAGACAAAATAATGTTTGTACTTACGTCATTTTGAATCATATAAGAAAATGCATTATAATCCATTCATATGATATTTCCAATTGTATATATAAATTTGTAACCTATTTCTTCCGAATAATTTTATCTTTTGTATGTATATAATTTCTAAACATAAATTCTTTTACACAAACTCCATCACCAGCATCATGAAGTAAATGAACTTGATGTATCTAAGATTCACGCAGATGCAAAGCGTCTATAAGAATCGTTCGTTCCGTCTCGCATCCATTCGTTTTTAGTTGAGCATGCGCATAGGATGGTGCATGATATTATTTATGACTATGTTTTGGTAATTCTATAGGCGTAACTATTTTATAAATATTTAAATAAAAATTTCGTTATAAAATTAAACCGTTGAAAGTACTGTGTTTCTTTTTATTTTACATAAGCAAAATATATCAAACACAGCCAGAACTCGAAGGGTAGAAAGAGTCTCATGCTCCCGAATATAATATAATAAATATAATTATAAAATAATTATAACAAAACTGAGCTAGTCACACAAATTAATCAAATAAAAATATAATTATCTCATATCTAATTAAATTAAAATAATAAATAATAAAACATAGTTTAATATATACATATATATATATATATATATATATATATATATATATATATATATATATATATATTAAACTATTTTTAATTTATAATTTAATTATATTTTATTATAATTTAGATATATATTCATTTAGATTTGTTTGAATTTTTGTGTGGCTAGCTCAGTTGTATTATTATATGATATATGATATATTATTATTTTATTATATGATATTGGTTCCGGAGCATAAGACTTTCTCTACTCTTTGAGTCCTGGCATTGTTTGGATATATTTCGCTCATTCACAATAAAAAGAAACACAAAACACAATATTTTCAATCATTTAATTTTATAATGAAATTTTTTTATTTAAATATATTTTTTAATCAATATGGTTACGCATATGGAATTTACCAACACAGAATCATAAAGAATATATACTATCTTATGCGCATGCCCAACTTACAACGAACATATTCGAGACGGAACGAACATTTCTTAACGACGCTCCGCACATGCGTGATATTAGATACATAGCATCATTTCCTTTATAACAATGCTGATGGATTCGCATAAAAGAATTTACGTTGAAAATTATATACATACACTAAATAAATTGTTCAGAAGAAATATGTTGCAAAATTTATATATATAAATGGAAAATTATGTGAATGAAATAAGATGCATCTTTCTTATATGATTTGAAAATACGTAAGTACAAGCATTATTATATCATAGAATAGGCCTTTTTTTAATAATATTTAGAATTTGTCTAGTAAATAAAATTCAAAAAGTCTTTTTTCTTTTTTATAGATCGATCATAAAGACGCAAGAATTCTTATATATACATGATAGTCACTGAATTAATACTCAAGAGTTATTATTCTTATTATTGGCCAATAATATCTAAAGAAGCACTGACCTGATGCCTGGATACTGGATATATCCCGTCTGGATACAGGACTACGCCTTCCGAAGTTCTAGCTGCTTGATTTGTTGAGAAATTTGGATATTCTCACGGGAAAAACTGGTTTCAAATACATGTAAGTGTTCTAGGATTTGTATTTGATAAGAATCTGTAGCTTTTATCATGAAAATTTGTACTTTTACTTAAATTTTTGGGAAAAGTTCCTAATCACATCCTCACTATTTCGACGCCAAAAAACCAACTCCCTACGCTTCTATTTGATCGTCAATTTTTTAATCAACAACCAATATATTGTTTCTAAGCTCACTAATTATCAATAAGTTTTTTGTTAAATTTTATTTAATCGAAATTTGTCATGTCACTTTCCACCAATCACATTGTTTCTGGAGATGTCGGAGAACTATTTTCACAATTGCTACACTTTAGGAAGTTTTTTGGAAACATATATAAATGCAAATTCCACCCGAAAAGTATCTGTTTTCTTTTACTGTTCAACTAATTTCAATAGAACAAATCTTTTACTGATAGTGAAATTCCTTTTTTATGTCGACATGGCAATGTCTAATTTTGTTTTGCCATATATAAATATGATAATTTGAAAATAATATTTATATTCATGAACATAAATTCTTTTATAATATCTTTTGCTCTGATTATTTATACTATTTAAATTCTCTAGTAGCAAATGTTTCTCCGAATCCATCATCATTTAATATTCATTAATTTCATAAAATTTTATATACATTATGACATATAAATTGTTTATTTTATTATTGTTTCAACTAATACTTATTAAATTATATATAACCAAAACTCGTTTCATTTCAGATAAAACAGCTGATTTCTTCATGACAACTAAACATCTATATTTGTGCAGATTTCATGTTCTCCATTATACTTGTTAAGCATTTTCTAACCTTAGACAACTATTAAGGTAATTTCTTGATTTTTAGTGTTGTTCTTTTAATTATTATAAACAAATGATTTAATATATTCTGATTTTATATGCATTTTTACTTATGATTGTGTTTTTCTTAATGTGTTTTTAACTACATAGTTTCAATTCATTTCAAATAATAAGCAAAATATTTTCAAACAGCTGATACTCTTTCGTATATAAGATATATGGTTCATATATATATATATATATATATATATATATATATATATATATATATATATATATATATAGAGGAAACGAAAGGTAAATATTGGCATTGACACCTAACACAGAACATCAGGTAGGCATCAAATGAAATGTAACTTCTGTCATTCTGACGATGATATCCAGTTATCGAAACAATTGTCAATTTTTTAGAATTTTCAACATTTTTCATCATATTGTGGAGTTCGCTAGAAACGTTGAGTTTCATTTAAAACACTAATATGAGTAGATTCCACGAAGTAAGGGTCGAGACAGTTAATATTTTATAAACTAATATAAGAAGAAAATTAAAGACAAAGTAAAAGTTTCTAAAACCAAAGTAGTAGTTAGACCTATTCCTAATTTTTTACCTCTTATTAACTTTTTTTTTTAATTTCAAAATGAAAATTAAGATACGGCGTTTTCCAATTTTCTGGTACACAAAATAAATTTTGTTTCAGTTTCTCGATCTACTAAAATGTCGGACGTTAATTACCTTCTTCTTTATCTTTCGTAACATCTGTGCTTAAGATGTTTCTTTGCCAAGTCTCGCAAGAATATTTTATAAAACAAGTTTACATTTTTGGGTTTTCAAAAGTGAGACAAGAATAAATTAGTTTTTAATGCAATTACAAATGAATAATCTGTAAATTGGAAAACGCACTTGAATATTCGTACCGAAGCCAACGTTGTCAGATCACTGCAACATGAAATGTATTCAAATCTATTCCTATATTTTGTAGAAATTACCGCCAAAAGCATTGAGTGGGTGGTACGGTTAACCAAAAAAAATATTTTCTATACATATCAACTATAAATAACATTTTTTAGGCGATATGTACTTTTCATAATTTTCCTTATCTTCGTAAAATATAAGCCAATTTTGGGTTAATTAGAGATAATTAAAATAATGAATAATTTTGTTGAAAACGTGTTTCTTTGTATTTAAAAAAAATTGTTTAGCAACTAGTTCAGTGTTGCCACTTATACAAACCATTTCGTTTTAGCTTAACTATGGTGTTTAAATTAAAAAATAAAGTGGTTATTATCACTGGAGGAGCTTCTGGTATTGGATTAGCCATAGGTAAAGTGATGTTGAGGAGAGGTATAAAGGTAATATTGCTCATACCACACGCAAAATACATGATAAAATACCAGAAAATGAAATTCAATTACATTATTATACGGTTTTAGGGAGTTTGTTTGGCAGATATTAATCTCGAGCGTGGCCAAGAAGTTTTACAAAATTTACACGAAGAATTTGGCGAAGAAAAAGTTATATTTGTCCAAACTGATGTGGTAAATACCGAAAGTTATGAAAGTAAGTAGACAATAAACAATTTAACTGTTCAAATTTCTTGTTAAAAATTGAAAAAAAATAGTTTTACACTCGAATCATAAATTAATGAGAGTTCATTTTCCAATGCTGTGTGTGTCCATTTTTATATCATTAATAGGTAAAGAATGTATGAAGTAAAACGACCTGCTGTGTTAAATCCATGCATCTATTCACTCCCAACTCCTATAACAAGGTTTTATATTGTTCTTTCCAAATTCCAGTGGCCTGAAGATGACCGTTAATAGCCGAAATTAGTAGTTGGATTTTATAAAATAAAATTTGTGACATATCGACTTTATTACATCGTTATTATTCAATAGTATTTCCTCTTTTTTTCAGATATTTTTAAAGTAACTCTCGCAAAATTTGGAAACATTGATGTGTTGGTTAATAATGCTGGCATATTTAATGGAAGAAATTGGTCTTTAGAAGTTGATACAAATCTGGTGAGTCTCTTAACACAGAAAAATAACAACGTTTTGTGTTGACGGATTTTATTCAATTGAAAAATAATTTCCAATATTTTTGTAATAACCACCTTTATTTCATTTTATAACGACAAACAAAAGTGTTGGTGACAATGAAACGCTCAGTTTATAGCCCCAACAGAACGCTCCTTTGGAGCTAAGAAAAATAAAAAGCAAGTGCATGAACATATGACACTTGTGCTTGATTTGTGACAATGAAGTCACGTAGGCTCATAGTAAGTTGGCAACAACAAGTAACGAAAAAATTAACATGAAATATAAATGAATTTAAGTAGTACAAAGGTTGTGGCAGTATTGCAGAAGCTATTGTGTAAAGTAATCATCAACAACCATTCTGGTATCATTTACAACCAGCCCCTTTAAAACAAATTATAATGTATAACAATGCCGCAAATTAGGTATTTTCATCACAAAATCCTCTCTGTATAGGTCAATTTCCATGGGAGTAGAGAGTGCGGTATGTGTTACTTTCCTGTGGTCGTAGGAAAAGTAAATTTTATAGCAAATAATTATGACGTTAGGACTTTATTATTTTCAAAACAAATCCAATCATTAACAATCAATTGAATATAATAATAAAGATCTCCTCTTCATTCGTATAACCCGCTTTGCTTAAGATATATTCTAGATATTTGGTTCTTTAGCTTCCACATCTTCTCGTAGCTCTTCTCATTCCTTCCATTCTTCTACGTACAAATACTGCTAAGTTGGTAAAATTTAAACTTTTCGAGTCCAAATTTGTAGCATATTTAAGAGTTGCAACAAATTCGTCCTCATACACACTAAAATACCGTATATGTTTCAACATTCCCGCTAAAACTCTTCATACCGTTTCGTGACGTCATGACTATAAAAGCATCTAGCGTTCTGTCAAAGTTAACTGATTTACGAATAAATTGAATAAAAGCTGTAAAAATGAATAGGTTGTGCAATGCCGATGTGCAAAAGTACGTTAATCACAAAAACTTTTCATGAACGTTCCAAAAGTGGAAAAAGACTTGCTAGACGAAATCCAGCTTCATTGACAACACAAGTACCAGTGTGAAAATCAATTTAATGCAAGTTATGAAATTTCTGATAAGCTATAAATATAAACTTAAAATCATTTTAAATATGTTTGAATGTGGTAAAAATGAAAAGTGAATTATTCAATAGGAATTTGTTTGTTTACAGAGCTAATTTCAAGTCTTAATTCGTTGATATATATCAGGGGTGGCCAACCGGTCGATCGCGATCGACTGGTCGATCGTGGCAAGGCAAAAAATATGTAATGTAGAACGGACTGCGCAACGTGATTACCAACTACTACACGCATCATCTTGTATCATTTTTCAAACGCCGACGAGCGACATTTTAACACAATGCATAGTAAATATCAGACTGACTTTCCACCTAACAGTGAAATAAGCAAGAGTAAATGCTAGCAATGAAATCGCAATTAAAAGTCCAAGAAAATATGTTTTCTGGATCTATTGAGCAAAATAAAGCTGCAACCGAAGCTTCTTTTTAAGTAAGCTACAAAATTGCACAAAAGTGTAAACATTTTTCCGATGGCAAATATATCAAGGAAATTTTCGAAGCCGTGTCAGATTCGCTGTACGTAAATATCAAAAATAAAAAGGAAATTAAAAAAGCTATTCATGGTTCATAGCTGCCTCGAAATACTGTGATGCGACGTATAGAAACGATAAGTAAAAACATAAACGAACAACTACAAAAATATATCGTCCGCTGTGTTGCTTTTTCGCTACAACTTGACGAGATATCACTGATACTGCTCAATTACTTATTTTTATTCGGATGGTTTTTGATGATTTTTCGACCAGAGAAGAACTGCTAAGTATGATTTCCTTAAAAGGGAAAACTCGTGGCCTTGATATATTCACGGAATTCAAAGCATATATAAGCCAGATTAAGCTACCTTTGTATAAACTCGTATCGATGACAACTGATGGGGCTCCCACAATGATAGGTATTCATAATGGTTTTATTGCTCTTTGTCACAAAGACGAAGATTTTCCAGACTTCATTAGCTACCACTGCATAATTCGTCAACAAGTACTGGCTAGCAAGAGACGAAACACAAAACATGTAATGGATATTTCTTTCAGGACTGTAAATTACATAAGAGGAAAATCTCTCCAAAGGCGGCTCTTTAAACAGCAATTAGATGAGAAGGAACCAGAGCTAGATTGCACACTGATGTAAGGTGGTTGAGTCGAAGCAAGTTTTTACAAAGATTTCGAGATCTATTGAACGAAATAATAAAATTTCCTGAAGAGAGGGGTGATGATTGTCAGCAATTGCGTGATTTAGACTGGAAATGTGATTTAGCATTTTTAGCAGATTTTATTGGAAAACTGAGCACGTTAAATCTAGAACTACAGGGTAAGAATAAAACATTAATAGAAACGATGAGTTCTATTGCAGCATTTCAAAGTCAAACAGCGTCTATGATTTTTGACATCAAAAAGAAAAAAATTCAGCAATTTGTAAACAATAGAGATCATATGGAAAAATATACTACCTACAATTTCATTCGTGACAAATACACGGCAGAAATTGAGGCAGTTGCATCAGACTTCAAAATTCGCTTTAGTGATTTCAAAAAAATTGAGAAGTTGGTGGAATTCATCAGTTATCCGTTTAATAATTCCATTGATCATAGTGATATCTATGAAATGGCTACAAAATTTGCAGATAGATGTCCAGTGGACCACATGATGATTCAAAATGAAATTATTACTCTGCGCTGCGAAATATTTCTAAAAACAAGGTCATCCTCGGGTCTAGATTTCTGGACATTGGTTTCCAACGAGAAATATCCAAATTTGAAGAAATGTGTTAAACAACTGCATTCATGTTTTGGTTCAAAATATTTATGTGAGTCAGCATTTTCCTACTTAAAACAAACAAAAAATAAACACCGTTCTCGTTTGACAGCCGCTCATACATTGGATTCTTTGAGGTTGGTAATTTCCAACTACAAACCTGATTTTGCTCATCTATCGGAGGATGCTTACACGCAATGCTCACACTGAGTACTACATAATTGTGTACTGAACTATGCTGTTCCATTTAAAATTTCACGCAGTACATAATATTATTATATAAGTGGTAGATCGCACAGGATTTCGTGAGTCAATAGTAGATATTGGGTCTAGTCAAGTTGACCACCCCTGATATAGATGATAAGTACTTTTAAATATGATAAAAGAGTAAGGTGTCTCTCATTTATAATAAAGTAAATTAATTCAAAATTATAGGTACTTACAAAATAAAGTTGACGTTTTTCTCCAACGCACAAAAATCCATGTTTCAAGCAAAGAAATTCGCACCATCGTAGAATCAATCATCGGTAAATTACAACTATTTCTTTTGATGGATCCATTGCAATAAAAATCGTAAAATGTTCTCACAAATTATCAAGAAAAATAGTTTATACTTTTAACTTGGTTATGCGAAATAAGTTAACTTGTTCGTGCAGTGACGTCATCGCTCTCTGATTGGTGTTCGCAGTCTTCTCATAATGAGTTATTAATGACGCAATTTAAATTAATTTTATTTCATTTAAGACGATTACTTGAAATATTATTTTCTGTTTCTAAAAACTGTCTTTTATGTGTAAAACATAACTTCACATGAATTTGTAACAATTGTCAACATCCCTATTCCACTTTTACTTCCTGTTTTTATGAATAATTTATTTTATTATAAAAGAATAACATTTTGCAGAAAGGAATTTTGAACGGGATGATCTTAGGCCTGGAAAAGTATTTAAGTTTGTACAAACAAGACCAAGAAGCTGTAATTCTGAACACATCTTCTATAGGTGGCGTCATGAGTTTCCCTATGATTCCCGTTTACGCGGCAACTAAACACGCTGTTCTGGGATTAACGCGAGCATGGGGTGTTCCTATTCACTACAATAGGACTAAAGTTAGAGTAAACGCTATTTGTCCTGGAGTTACCCAAACAAATATTTTATTTAGCGGACCTCCCGGCAATTCGAATTCGTTGAAATTGGGACTTACTGAAGAGTACGATCCTGTGGAAGGAATGGGCAAACTTCCACTACAGAGGTACGTTTGATTGACATTGTTTTGGTTTTCTTTATTAGCATTATTTTTTTAGTGCTGAATTTGTTGGGGGAGAAGCTGTTAAAGTTATTGAAGAAGCATCGAACGGAACTATTTGGGTAATAGAAAATTCAGAACCGGCCTATCAATATATTTTTCCTGAAAGAAGCGATTTTAAAAATAAACTTTAGAATGATAAACATTGATTGTATGATCTTTTTATTTATATTATCCTTATGGCCGATGGACCTCCGGATTTTGTAGTTTCATGTTATCAAAATAATTATCGCGCTTTTAATAAAAAATTATATAATTTTAGTGTTTTTATATGAAACTCACGGTCTCTAGTTAATTCCACAATATAATACAAGTTATTGAAAATTCTAAAAAATTGACAATTGTTTCGATAAATCAATATCATCGTCAGAATGACAGAAGTTACATTTCATTTTATGCCTACCTGATGTTTAGTAGTTATTTTTGGCTAGACCAAGAAGTAACCTAACTTGTGATTGGCTTAATATATGTTTATAGAAAAAGAAGAAGATGTGATATTACAAATATTGAAGCTTAGATATTATTAGCCCTATGGTGATATCCTGGATATAATTTTTCCAATTAAGATCAGTATAACTGTGCAATGATATAGAAAACCAGGAAAATTATATCTGCTGATCTTTACAATTATCACTTAAGAAGACAGTTTATTAGTGGAGAATTCCCTAGATTTAACTGTTAATTGACAACTTCATATTGTGGGTTTCTTAAATGTCTTCTAATTTCCAGTTCTTCAAGGAAATCCAGTTCTTGTTTCTTTTCACAAATATGCAGCACTTCTAGTTCTGTGTTAGGTGTCAATGAATGATTGGTGTCAAGTAGATGTTTTGCTTAGTGGGATTTTCAATAACTTGTAGTATACTGTGGAATTAACTAGAGACCGTGAGTTTCATTTAAAAACACTAATATGAGCATATTCCACGAAGTAAGGGTCGAGACAGTCAATTTCATTTATATAATTTTGTTCATGACTAAAGTTTCAATAAATGAATACATACTTTTTAAATACTGTATATCATCACCCGACGATAATTATAACCTTAACTTATGGCAGTTCTCATTTCTCATGATAATCTTAATAATTTTTCCTTTAGTACAAAACCATAAACATGCCACATGATGTTGTGGATGACTATTGTACACTCTGGGTGCTAAGAACAGGAAAATGTATTGTGTTAGAGACTTGAACAATAAAGAGATTACAAAAAGATGTTGTTGACGAGTGTTAAAGTTGTGGGACGGAAGTATCTTTTATATGATGTTGGAATTGTGAGGATAAAGTTGTCTTAGATCCATCACTTGTGTGTGTCTCAGAATAAAAATCATCTGTACGATAAAGATCAAATTTATATGCCATGGTGTCGTGAGGGGTGCTAAATTATAAGTTGTATGAGACAGATTAAAATCACCAAGTAATGAAGTGAGAATTTCAATCAGAGATTAACGTCAGGTCATACAGGAGTGCCAATGCAGATTCAGATCATATTTTAGTAATTGAAATTGAAAATAATAAAGACCAGCCACACATACAACACCAAAAAACGATCACGGAAAGAAATGTTTTAATAAGGTGAATCAAATCGACTTATTGAAATGAGAATTTCCTTAATCTATGCCAAATAAATTAGTTCAATCTAAAATAAAATAAAACAAGAAAAAAACTGACAAATCTTAGTGTTTTAGGATTATTCTTTTTTTTTATTTACAAGCAAGTCGCATCTACCACTGGGGTAATTAGCGACACAAATATGGGTTGTTTATAGTTTAGTTAATATGTTAATGTCACTTAGATATTTAAAAAGGTTCTTTGTATTACAGTTTTCGCCAAGAACTTGGTCTAAATTGTTGCTGAGGTTGTTATCTTGTCTTGATTGTTGGAATTTTGGGCAATCGGTTATTAAATGTTTGACAGTAAGCTGGATCTTGCATAATTCACATTTTGGGGGTTCACTTTTATTAATTAAGTAACTATGAGTAAGTTTGGTGTGGCCTATTCGTAACCTAGTCAGTTTAACTTGAAGCGATCTTTCGTTTGTTGGCTGCGCTCGAGGTTTCACTTCCGGTTTCACGTCGCGTAGTTTCGATTGGGACGATTGCCACTCGATTTGCCACAATTTTAGCACTTTTGATTTAAGTAGCGGTTTTATGTCGTTATACACTACCGTTTGCACTTCACTCACGGTTTCACTAATTGCCGCTTGTCGTGATTTGCGGTCGACTTCTTCGTTTCCTTGAAGGCCAGTATGAGAAGGAACCCAAAGTATTTCCACAAAGTTATTGGAATGTTGCAACTGCGATAATTCGACTTTAATTTGGAGGGTTACTGGATGTGTGGGATAAAGTTGATTGATAATATGGATTGAGTTAAGAGTGTCTGTTATTATGAGGGATCTTGAAGTATTTTTTGTTTTTATGTGAGGAAGTGCTTGAAGAATGACGTATAGTTCTCCAGTGCAGACGCTGCTTATTTCGGGTAACTTGAATTGTAGTGTACTGTTTTGCATGATCACTGCCGCGCCTACGCCATCAGAGGTTTTGGATGCGTCTGTATATGCGAGGTGAAATTGTGGATATTTGTCAAGTATGGAGGCAAATGTTTTCCTAATTAGGATATGGGGGATTTCTAATTTGACAAATTTGCACAGTGAAGTGTCGCTGGGAGGGATATTGATCGACCATGGAGGGGGTTTTAATTTTGTTGGAAAGGAAGCGGGGACGTTTGATTTGGAGTTCTGTGAGAATTTTACTAGCTCCTGCATAGAATGGTGGGTCTGTTTTAATATTTGCCGAATGTAAAGTTTTGTAGTGCTTGGTCAGTATGTTAATGTAGACTGGATTCTGCTGTTTTGTGCTGATGGATAGTGCGTATGAAGCGGCAAGGTATTTTCTCCGGAGTTGTAGAGAAGGTTCCCCGGTTTCGCACTGTAGGCTTTTTATTGGACTTGAACAGAATGCTTCTGTTGCTATTCTTAGTGCTGTGTTTTGAATGGTTTCGAGTTGGTTTAGAGTAGTTTTTTTAGCTGTTGCGTATACTATAGAGCCGTAGTCTATCTTTGAGCGAATGAGTGTTTTATATGTGCATTAGACAGGTATAGTCAGATCCCCAGGATTTGCTTGAGAGCGTTTTCATAAGGTTTATACCGTTTTGGCATAATTTTTTAATATGTAGTATGTGTTTCTTCCAGCTGAGTTTTTTGTCAACAATCATTCCAAGAAATCTGATGTTATCGACATAGTTTAGGGAAATGTTGTTAAGTTTGAGTTCAGGAGACACAGGATTGTGTTTTCTAGAAAATAATATGCATTTGGTCTTCTCTGTTGAAAATTGCAGTCCCGTGAGTTTAGACCAGTTTTGAAGTTGGTTTAATGTTTCTTGGATGTGTTTCTGAATTGAGTCGATGTTCTTACCTTTGGAGAATATTACCAAATCGTCAGCATATAACCTGCCTTTGACTAGTTTGGAATGATGGTTTAATATGTCGTTGACCGCGATCAGGAAAAGTGTTGAACTAATGACTGATCCTTGGGGAGTCCCGTTAGTTTGTTGTTTTAGAGTTGAAGTTGTGTTATTGGTACGAACACGAAAGAAACGATTATTAAGAAAATTTTGTATGAATTTTAGGATGTTTCCTTTGATGCCCCATGAATGAAGAGTTTTGATAATGCCAAGACGCCACGCTGTATCGAAGGCTTTTGTGATATCGATGAAAACTGCAAGGCAATCTTGTTTATTCGCGAAAGATTCGTGGATTTCGGATTCAAAATCAATGAGATTGTCTAATGTTGACCTGTTTTGACGGAAACCGCTTTGTTCTTGTATTAAAAGGTTTCTGTCTTCTAATGTCCACAATAGTCTTTTGTTTATGATTTTTTCCATTATTTTGCTTAGTGCGTTGGTAAGAGATATTGGTCGGTATGAAGTTAACTTAGTTCTTGGGTAGTTTGCCTTTGGTATGGGTATGACGATTGCCTGTGACCACGTGGATGGGAAAATATTTTTTGTCCAGATTAGGTTGAATATTTGGAGAAGGTATGACTTGGCAATATGAGGGAGTTTTTGGAGAAAGATTAATGGTATATTATCAGGTCCTGGGGCAGAATTTTTGGTTGTGTCTAAGGAAAAATTAAGTTCGTCTATAGTTAACGGGATATTAAGTATGTTGTTGTCATGGTCATCGTAATCTAAGAATCCGGCTTCATTAGTAGTTTTAAATTCCAGAAATTCTTGTGAGTAGTTTGAGTCGCTCGAGTTGTGCTCAAAATGTGTTGCAAATAATTCGGTCATGTCTTCGTTATTTGAGACTGTGCTATTGTTGTGAGCTATAAAAGGAATTTTTGTAAATTTGTTTTTTCCTAGTATTTTTCTTAGATTTTGCCACACGGTACTTAAAGGTGTAGAGCTGTTTATGTTGGATGCGAACGCTTTCCAGGAGTTTTTTCTAGCATTCTTTGTGATGTATCTTGCTAGGGCTCTTCTTCTCTTATAGTCTACTAGGTTCCCCAGTGATTTATTTCGTTTGAATTTATTAAATGACGCTTTATATTGTTTATTAGCTCTATCGCATTTAGTATTCCACCACGGCAATGGTGTATGTTTTTTAGTGCTTTTGTTTTTCCTATAAATTTTTCTGCTGCATCGGTGATAATTTTTGTGAATGAGTTCAAAATGTTGTCGAAGTTATCGTTTTCTATATTAACGGGAAGTAGAGCGACGTTTTCTTCAATGTAATTACTGAAATTTGGCCAATCAGCATGTTTTATTTTCCAATTTGAAACAGTAGGGTATGTAGTGACGGAGTTTCGATCGGAGATCGTGATTTTGATTGGATAATGGTCGCTTCCGTATAAATATGGTATAGTGTCCCAGGAAATTAGAGGTGAGATAGTTGGATGGCATATTGATAAATCGATTGCTGATTTCGTGCTTGTGTGAACATTAACTCTTGTAGGCCTAGCGTCATTTAAAATATTTAGATTATGTGCATCTAGGATGTTTCCGATTGTTCTGCCTTTTGCGTTAAAACCTGTTGATCCCCAAATAGGATTGTGGCTATTAAAATCACCCAGTAAAATTAGAGGTGATGGAACTTGTGACAAAATGTTAGTGATGTCTTCTGAGGTAATTACTTGATCAGGAGGGATATATATGTTGCAGATATTAATTGTTTGAGGAATTTTGATAGAAATTGCTATTGCTGCTAAGTTTGTATTAAGTGTTATATTGTGTGCTTCGTATGAAGTATTCACATATATGGCTACGCCTCCGCTTGCTTTTCCCGCGTTGTTTCTGTTTCTGTAAAAACAGGAATAATTGTTGAAGTTGTAATTGTGTTGTCCTTTGAAATTAGTTTCTTGAAGACAAATAATTGATGGTGAAGTTTCGTGTATAAGTATTTTGAGCATTTCATAATGGGTGTAAAACCCATTTATGTTCCATTGCAATAAATTGAAGATAATATTATGCAAGTTCTGTTAGGGATTCCTGAGATGTGGCAAGGGACACGTCAGATTCGGCATCTTCATCTGATTTTAAAAGCTTCAGTTGTTTCATAATTCTCTTTTTTGTTTTAGTGCATTTGGTCTTTATTTGGCGGTCAGAGGTATATGAATGTATTTTGGTTAAGAGTTGTAATAGTTCTAGTATATCAGAGGTATAATCTTTTGCTGTACTGAGAGGGTCCACTGATCCTTGTACGTTCTCAAAAAAGTCGATTGTTTGTTCGAAAGATATTATTTGAGTTTCATTGTCGAATAATTCTTTGATAGGTGCCATTTGATTTTCCAGTATGATAGTTGATTTAGAAGTGGATTTCGCTTTTTTGAGTTTTGCATATGGTTTACTGAAGCTTGTGTAAGATGTTGTAGTATCGGAAGGAGGTGTTATGATTTCGGTAATATTTCTTTTCGAAGCTGCTTTATTTTTTGGGTTTTCGATGTCAGTAGCCGTCGATGTTTGTGGAGAATTTGATATTATTTCTAGGGATCTTTTGATGCTATGTGTTTCAGCAAGGTGAGTGATATTCGAAGCTGTGGTAGCTGTTGTTATATTTGCTTCGATGGGCATGGTGGTTGAAACTGAAGATATATCTGTTAGTGGCTCAGCGCTTTGCTCGTTTACTGAGTTTAGAGTAGATTGACTGGTTGTAGTTGTTGAGTTTGGTGAAGAAGTGTCGTCTGTTGGTTGGGGAGGCAACTTTGAAGTGCAAGTACTAGATAAGTGACCATGTTGTTTGCAATGATAACACAAATTATCTACAGCGAGAAAAATACGGTATGTGGTGTCATCATAAGTTATCAAAACTGAGTCTGGTATCGGAATTGTGGGAGGTACAATGTATACTTGCCTCCTGAAACTGAATATGTGTTTATAGTCGGGGTTGGTGGTGCCTATTCTTAAAAAGGAAATTGCAGAAGACAGCTTGAAGTCGAGTTGTTGAAGTTCCCTCTGTAGTACGTCGTGTAGAATGGTGGTACATACATTGGATAAAAGTAGCCTTTCGTTTGGTGTGATAAGTCTGCGTGCTTGTATCACTTCGTTATTGATCTTTATGCGCCCATCATGTTTAATGATAAAATTATCTACGATTTCCTTACTTGAGAGGTAAATACATATCCGATTGTTTGAGATTCTAGATGTGAATAATATGTTTTTCGGACTTATCGTGGAGCCAATAACCAGGAGATATTCTTCTAATTTAATATTGTTTAGAGAACTAAAAACGATGGCTTGAAGTTTAGATGGGAAAGTGGGTATGGTAGGTTGTTGAGGTTGGCTAGCTACTTTGGAGTACGAAGGTTGAGATGAAGGTGGAGGTTGAGGTAAGACTTGTTGTTTTGGTATCGTTGAATGTTGAGTTGGAATTGAGTGTTGAGCTGAAGGTACAAGTTGAGATAAAGGTAACTGATTATTGATGTTGTCGCTGGTTATAATATTGTCGGTTTCCATGTTCCGCTAAGGTTCGTTTTGCCTGAATACGGCTCTGTCCCGCATCGGACCCAGCTGGTAAGGTTGGTAAATGGTACGATACCGGTTTTAATTGTTTTTGAATGAATGTGTTTATGTTGAAATATAACACAATTTCTTAATAAAAAAGCAAATTTAGGCTTACTTTGTTTAACGTGTCATTCACTATGTAGTTATGATCACTTGTATACTGTTTTTATTTAAATTATTTATGATATTTCACTGTGATGTACGAATTTCTCGGAGCTGATTTTAAAAACACGTTGTGTAGTTTTCGATCAGGGCCGATTTTCAGGATTATTCTGTTAATTTCGTTTATGATTAATAACATTTAATTAAAACTGATGTCAGTAGACTCAATTTTCTTATTTTTGCGTTAAGCCTGCTAAATCACATCCATTTTTTGATAGGTACACCAAAATTTAGATTAACTACAGAAAACGCATTTCTTAAACCACTCAAACATTAAAGACTGTATTGATGTACCTCCGCTGCTTAATTTTTGCAAGAAATTTACTCAAATTGACTCATAGATTATATTATTTTAACTCAATCATTGGATTATAATTTTATTAAATAATAATATCCGATTTAACAATCAGATCCAATTTGAGAAATTGAGATTCTTGGTCTTTGTACGATAAGTTCCATAATTACTATAATCTCAACAAGCATCATAATGATTTTTTTTTACATGTTTCACTGTTGCATACATTTTCGAATATAATCATTTAGGAATGAATTGCATGGCAGAAAGTTCTGGGGGCGTTAGCAGTAAATACCTCTAGGTATATTAATTAGAAATATTTGAAGTTTTAACACAGAATACAAATTAATATATTAATGTAGTTTTGATCTATAATTATAATGGGATCAATAACATACATGCTTAATTTCTATTATATTCATATAAAATGTATTCCTGTCTATAGATTAAGTTATTCGTACAATTTACCGAAATTTAGGAAAAGAAGAGAAAAAAAATAATCTGTCTACTGAAAACAATCAAATATACAGCTGATTCCATCCAATTTTTGCTATGATTATCAAACATTTGACTAAATTAATAAAAATCTTCTAGAATCAATCATTTATTTTGACAAAATCTGTAATATAAGAATTAAATTAAGCAAATAATTTTCTTTTTAACATTCATCGGCGACAACCAGATGATCTAATAAGAAAAATCACTGCATGGACCCCACAAACAACAAGACCAAGGGGAAAACCGAAAGAAAAGTGGAGGAATCAAATAATTGATGATATTAAAACTCTTGAAATTAGAATTAGTAGTTGTAGTAACAGTTTTCGTCTAAAGACGACGTCGTAACAGAAAATATAACCAATCTGTGGCGTTACCTTCTTAACGATCATCCCTTTTATTCCCTATTATTATGTATTTTAATAACAAAGTTAACCTCATTTTCGCTAAGAACTTTGAGTGGTTGATAAGGTTAACAAAAAAATATACATACATAATACAATATACATATGAACTAAAAATAAATATTTTTGAGCTGATAATTCAAATTTTTTCTTATCTTCATATCAATGTAAGCAAAATTTATTTGAGTTAGATAGATAAACAAAGAAAGTGAATAATTTTGTTGAAAACATCATTATTTAAAGTTAAAATTTTTGTATAGCAACTAGATTGTTGTAATCACTCGTACAAAACAGTTCGTTATAGTGTAATAATGGTGTTTGAATTAAAAGATAAAGTGGTTGTCATCACTGGAGGAGCCTCTGGTATTGGATTAGCCATAGGTAAAGTGATGTTAAGGAAAGGTATTAAGGTAAATATTGGTTTATACCACATGCAAAATACATATTATATAAATTACCAGAAAATAATTAATGAAATTAGCTGTCTAACTGTCTCGACCCTCACTTCGTGGAATCTACTCATATTACTGTTTTAACCCTTAACTACTACCACCCTAAAATTATTTCGTAAACACTATGAGTGGGTCACAGAGACCCAGTTTTTTTTACTCATAAAAAACAATAAAAAATAATATTTTGACATTTATTTAGAAACACATAAATGGAAACATAACTAAAAAACAATAGCTCTTAATAAAAAAAATTTAGGCGCAGTTTGGGCACAAAATTTTTGCACATTCTATACACACTGGAATATTACACATTTGACAGTAGGTGCTGGTTTTCCTGTCTTTTTTGACGGGACAAATTGCACATCTTTTTCTTTTAGGGGCTCCCACTCTTTGTTGAGGGGGGTGGAAGTGTATCTCCAATCAAATAAAAAATTAAAGTTTTCAAACCGCGTGGCAACGGATTTTGATACCTTTTTTGCATATGCGGTATACATAAATTACGTCCAAGTTGTTTTAAAAAATTGTACATTTACCCCTCCAATATTCAAAAGAGCATGAAAAATGGTCATTGGCCATCTTCGACTTCTACGTGAAGTTGTGTAATTGGCACATTTTTGATCAAGCGCATGCACTCCCGCTTTAGTACTATTGTAAAATAGTCTTATATCTGGTTTTTTGGTTTGTGCGTCCACTTTTTCATTCATCATGGTGGGTACTTGAAATAAGAATAACATTTATTTTTTTTGGGTACTCCTGAGCAGTAAATCCAAAAATGGATGACTCTGCTTCTCTCTTGGGAGATGGCATACATTCCAAAGGAATAAATGTTTTGTTTTTTTCACTGTCCCAACAAATGTCAACTTTAATTTCTCTAATTCTCTCATTAGTTCAACTGAGGAGTACCAGTTATCGGCTGTTATGTTTCGAGGAGTATTTTTTATTGGTTCCACCAAACGAAGAACTACTTGGGTTGGATTAGAAAAGTTGTTTGTTTTTTTCTCTGTAGGATCTTTTCCAGCGTAAATTTCAGCATTTAGCATATAATTTTTTTGAGAATCTGCAAGAATTTGTACCTTTATGCCGTACTTTGCGGGTTTGTTGGGTATGAACATTCGAAATCCACAACGGCCTCTAAAAGGTACTAACATTTCATCTACAGTCATGCTATCACCAGGTGTATAGTTTTGCTTTGAATTAGTGACAAATTTATCAAACATTTCAGAAATTGGTGCTAGTTTATTTTCTTTTCTTCTATCCACTCGAGTAGTCTCATCATCGAAACGAATGCAGCATAAAAGAAATGAAAATCTGGCTAGTGGCATAGTAGCTCTATCTGTACTATCCGTAGCCCATAGACTTTTTAAATCCTCATGGCCTAACTTGAACAAACCTTGAAGGTAAAGGAGACCCATAAACGCTTCAATTTCCAATTTATCTGTATTTTTGATAAATGTTGGAAAAAATGATCGGCGCGCATGTTTCTTTCTTTTGCATCGACTGTATTTAGCAGCGACTATGTCAATACGTTGATTCGTGAATTGCACAATACTTTCTATCATTGAGTCATCAAGAAGTAATCTCCAACTTTCTAGAGGAGTTGTAGGAGGATGTTCACGTGCTAATGCTTTGACGACTGCTAAAAATTTAATCAAATTGTTTGAGAGTGTTTTACATTTTTTTGGAGGTGTCTTTGACCATTTCATTTTGTCTTTTTTCCCATACCAATAATTTTTTCTTGTTTGTTCATTTTCTGGCGCTATGTTTTCTCTTTGGGATTCATCAATTTGTTTATTATTTTCAACCACCGTATCATTCTCAACAGAATCGTCACTCTCTAAATTTTCATTATTGTCAGGTTCCCACTCTTCTTCACTATCAGTGTAATGATCGCTTTGTATTTCTTCATCTTCTTCTTTGTCGCTTTCATCTCCACAGTCCAGAATATTTTTACAAGCATCTAGTTTATCACTGCTTGAAAGAGATATGTTTTCATTATTTTCTTGAGGGTTGTCATCATCTAGCCAAAATTCGTCACTTTCAGCCAATTCTACGAGTTCCTTTTCAGTAAGAGGACGGTTATTCATTTTTCTAAAAAATAAAGTTGTTATTAGGAAATACAGTTATATTTAGCGAATACTATTTTGTAGGGAACAATTACCTACCTGACTCAAATATAACTTTTACACTATAACTGGGTCACTCTGACCCAATATGATCGTTCTAACAGACTTGCGATAATTAATTTAAACTAAAAACGCCGCCACATGTGTTCTCTCTCGCTACCCAGAGCATACTGAGAAGCCCAAGCAATATAATCTCCGTAGAATGGCGCACTGACAAATTACCAATTACGCATGGGTCAATGTGACCCAGTGGTAGTAGTTAAGGGTTAAATGAAACTCAATGTTTCTAGCTAATTCCACAATATAATGAAAAATGTTGAAAATTCTAAAAAATTGACAATTGTTTCGATAACTGAATATCATCATCAGAATGACAGAAGTTACAGTTATCGAAACAATTGTCAATTTTTTAGAATTTTCAACATGTTTCATTATATTGTGGAATTAGCTAGAAATATTGAGTTTCATTTAAAACACTAATATACTAATTAAGCTATTTTGATGGTTGTTTGAATATAATAATAACGTACAATAAGAAAAATGTTGTTGTTAATCGTGTTATTTACATTTTTATCAACCGTTTTAGGGAGTTTGTTTGGCAGATATTAACCTCGAACGTGGCCAAGAAGTTTTACACAATTTACACAAAGAATTTGGCGTAGAAAAAGTTAATTTTGTCCAAACCGATGTGGTAGATACTGACAGTTTTGAAAGTAAGTAGATTTAAAAAAATATCCTTTTTCCCATGAATCTATATTTTTACTAAACGGTCACGTCAATCGTCAGATTTCTCGGTATTGATCTACCCAAAACCTTAACTGGATGCAAAAGTACCATAGTCAATACCCAGAGAAAGTGATGATTGGGCGGGAATAATATTTCACTTTAAATCTAATTTTTAATGTATACCTTTTCGGGGAAAGTCGGGTAGCATCGGACATGATAACAAAATATTGCAAAACATATCTTTATTAACAAATTTGTTCAAAGAACTTATAGTCAAATGATTATTTTAAATATATCTTACATGTCTAAAAAAGAAACAAGCATCAACTTTATAAAATAAAGGAAAATCCTTTGAAAAAAGAAATTAAAAATTTTTAAATTATGAAAAATTGGCGGGTAATACCGGACACGAACATAAAATGTGGATACTGTGATAAAAAATATTAACAGTTATTACACTTGTACTACTTTTGACCTTTATCCACATCAGAACAAGCCTCATGAATCCAGTTTTTACACTCACAACACTGGATCCAGTCTTCGTCGAAGCATTCTTGACAAATGGCACAATAAGTTTCCCCATTTTCCTGTTCTTGGGTTTCTTTAGTCTTCTCTTTATGCGCCTTTTTTCCTCTGTTCTTGTGCAACTTTTTTCTCCACAAGATTAACATTTTCACTTAAATTTTTCTTTACCCCTTTAGCCTTATTTTAATTTTTCTCCTCCAGCTCATTTTTAAATGGAGTGGAAGTGAGCACTTCAGTATTTTCAGCACCATTCTACGTTCAACAGCATTGAGAATTGGTGAAATTTCTTTAAGAAGATCACTAATACTTTTTCCAAAAATCGTATTTGGATCCAAAGTATTTTTTGTGATGATTTTCTGCTGCCTATGGTGGGATTTCTTTGTTCAGAACATTGGGGGCTGGTTTTGGAAGTCGAAGGTTGGCAAGTTTCATTTAAAGTGCACAGTTTTACGACTTTTTTTGAGGGCGTTTTATTTTCAGATCTACCAGGAAGTTCTTGTTCGTTGAGCTTTGGTGGAGTATTTGGTAAAGTTGGTATTTTTGGAAATTCTAGATAGTCTATTGACTCGCTTTCTGTCTCGTTACATCTCTTAACAATTGTGGATGTAAATGCATGAATTTCCACTGGTTCTGGGACATCCAATCCTTGCGATGCAATGAAATCCAAGTCCGTGAAAATCTGCGAATTCAGTGGATAAATGCAGCTGCACTCAATCCCTTTCTTAGTTAAGTCCATCCTGCAAATTTTCGTAAAGGCGTCGTTCACCAGGCCTGCGATTTCATAATCACGAATTCTCATAAACGGATTTTGCTTCATCCATCGAGACGCTGCTTCACTGTAGGCATCCTTGAATAGCTTCATTACACACACACACACACACATCCAAAGATTGCAACTTATGGGTGCAATGAGGGGGAAAGCTTAACATATGGATTAGTGTTTTAAATGAAACTCACGGTTTCTAGTTAATTCCACAATATAATAAAAGTTATTGAAAATTCTAAGAAATTGACACCTGTTTCGATAAATCAATATCATCGTCAGAATGACAGAAGTTACATTTCATTTGATGCCTACCTGATGTTTAGTAGTTATTTTTGGCTAGATCAAGAAGTGACCTAACTTGTGATTGACTTAATATATGTTTATAGAAAAAAGAAGAAGATGTGATATTACAAATATTGAAGCTTAGAAGGTAGATGATTTGTAAATCTTTATGGCTGCAATGCCCATCGACAATTAGAAGAACTGGCTCCTCTTCAGATGGACGTGTGCATTTTACAAATTCTTGAATCCATTTAAAAAAAATGTCACCATTCATCCAGCCAGAGTCCTGTGCATGGAACATGGCATTCTCCGGAGCTCCAATTTTTAGTCGGTCAATACTTTTTTCCTAGGAAAAATGAATAGTGGAGTTGTGAATTGATCTCCTGCTGCATTGATATACAATAAGACGGTTACAGTGCGGCCCCTTTCTCCAGAAGTCATTTTGCCAACTTGTTTCTTGCCTTTTATTGAGACGACTTTCTGCCGAAACTCGTGGACTGTAGACACACCGGTTTCATCAGCGTTGCAAATTTTATTACACAGAAGTTATATTTTTGCATTGGATCTTCAAGTTTGTTAAAAAATCTTGCAACTTGTGGTCGATTGAAGCCTACTGGTCTCTGCAATCTCGTTGACTCGGAATTTCTTAAAGGCAGCTCTGGATGGTGCTAGAGAGAAGTGTAGTAAAAGTCTTTCTCAGCAGTCTTTTTTCCCTGTTGAATCTATGTAGAATCTTTAAGCGCTCCGCCACATCAAATGCAAGTTTTAAGAATTCTTTTTTGGTGAGGGGCATTAGGCGACTATACAAATCTCGCATGTGGTTCACAAGCTCCTGTTCATAGTTGGCGGGAAATGTGCAGCGATATCGTCCAAGACTTGGAATAAGTTGTGTTTTTTCGTTATTTTTCAACTGTTTTACTTTATCAGCAAGAGTACTCTTAGGAACACCATAACGTTTTGCCTCATCTCTTATTGCTAACTCGTTATCAAGCACTATTATAACTGCTGCCATCATATGCTCTTGGTCCCATTGCCCTCGTATATTTTTATTAATAAAATAAAATTATTTTGCGTCCGGTCACACACGAAAATATTTGTGTCCGGTGCCACCCGACATCTAGCAATCAATTAACTATTTACTGGTAGGTATTTGAAATGCAGAGTAATATAAACACATTTTTATATTCACTACTTATACAGTGTTGGGAACGTTACGAGGGAACATACGTTTTACCGTCAATGTGTTAGAAAGAGACAAAATACATATAAATTCAGTGTATTATTCTTTTTCGCTAACAGGATATCATAAAGTGGAAAACGTGCAATGAATCCAAACATATGTCTGGTAGGCATTTACTTCCAGTTTTCAATAAACAAGAAATGCATTCAGGCTATTACTAGTCACTTTACCACCGTAAAATGTTGTATAAACAACTCATTATGTTAAAGATCGCAATGAAAGAAGTTAATGTTAGAAATACAGATGTGTAATGTGAACAGTTATGTTTATTAATGGAGAAATAATTAGATTGTACTATACTGATAGCTTAATGCAATGAACAATAAAAAAATCAACATTACTCTCGTTTATCCCTTTATGAATTATTTACAAAGAAATAATTCAGTAGTAATAAACTAATTCACTCTATCAGTTCGGGTAGTACACGCTAATATGATTTGAACAATAAATTAAAACCTACCTAATAGTTATTTGAAATAAGTACCACTAAAAAATCACTGTAAGATAGCTAAAAAATTACATTCGTCGATATTGAGGGTACGATTAATGAATATAAGCATAATAATTTTCATTAACATCATAAGGCATAATCTATGGCAACAATACAGAGTCCAAAAGCGACAATATGTTGTAATAAAACAAGCGTATTCAGTGTATCACCATTTTCTTTAACAGGATATCGTAAAATGAGAAATAAGTCGTATGCTAATATTTGTTCAACTGCTTCTGGTTTTAAAAATATCTCAATGTAATTCGCCTCTGTTTCCTACGCTCCTGATAAAACGATTTCGCTTACAGCTCTAATTCTTCTACTTTTATCTGTCCCCTCTCTTCACTTTCAATCCACGCGTGCCCTTAAACATTTCCTTCTTATTTGTGAGGGAAATCAGTCACATTTAATTTCAACGTAAAACGATAACCTCTCACGGCCAAAGGGAACTTATAATGGACACATGGCGTTACCAGTGCGTTAAAGAAGGACAATCATGAGACAGAGAATTAAAAGCCAGCGTAGATTATTATACCAGACGAATACGAATCGCGCGTGCGCCTCTTGAAGATGTTTAAATGTACAATCTGGGTAGCTCAAAACGGGGGTTTATTCGAACATTTGATTTAAGCTCATTGAAGAATTAAGATGTTTTATTTTTCAATTTATTACATATCATAATATTACTTTTATTTGAAAATTCTAGGCACTTTCATTAGAATTCAATTTAATTTTTATTTTCGTTTTTTTTTAATTTGTACTGTGTGTGTGTTTACACAGAGAATTCGTTCTCATTTGCATACAAACGATAAAGATACCAACATTTTTTTTACAAACACATTCGAAACACAGCAGATGTTTCTAGACCAATGTAGCCAAATCTGAAAAAAAGTAAAGGTTTTAACCGCTTTCAAACTGAAAACTGAAATAATTTCCAGCATTACAATAAAATATTCAACGAATAGATGGAATTAATTATATGTTGATCTGTTACAACCTCTTCAATTATCATAATTAAAATCTTCTTATAACTTGTTCTCGTGTTAGAACAATGCATTTTATAATTAATATAAATATACAATGAAAATTGGCAATACTGTTATAAGCTACAAAGAATAAGAGGCCGGCGTTGTGGGTTTTCCACTTATGAGATCCTGTTAGCGAAAAATGAGAATTGAGATATTTGGAAACACATATTATTATTTATTACAAATTTTATTTCGCGTGTAATGTTATTTATTCCAATACTAACCGAACTAATATAGTGAATTAGATTATTACTACTGAATTATTTCTTTGTAAATTAATCATGAAGGAATAAACGAAAGTAAAGTTGACTTTTTTTATTGTTCATTGCATTAAGCTATCAGTTTAGTACAATCTTATTATTTCTCAATTAATAAACTAAACTGTCCACATTACACGCCTGTATTTGCACGTCTCTCGAAAGCGGTGCCTACCAAACATACCTTTACACGTGGTAGGAGTATATTTCCACCGTTTTCCACTTTATGATATCCTGTTAGCGAAAAAAAATGATACACTGAATTTATATGTATTTTGTCTCTTTCTAACACATTGATGATAAAACATATGTGCCCTAATAATTTTCCTAACACTGTATATGCAAGCATTATGTAGAAGACACTCACTAAACTCTTACCAATTAAGAGAAACAGGTCAACTGAAGATATGTTGCTACACGCATCGAAGTAGTTCGCGATAGAAGCGAAAAAACGACAAATAACAGAAAACGGTAAACGTCCGATGACACCCGCTGTCCGATGCTACTCGACTTTTAGTGTAGTGTAGCAGATTTTAGGCAGTAAGGTGGAACAAATTAAAGACAAATGTTTAATGGTAGAAATTTAAAGTTGAGGGTGTCTTAAATAATATACAGAAAGTCCCATCTAATCTGACAATGACAAGTATTGAAAAATCGCCGCCATTTTGAATTTTTCAAGATTTTGGATATATTACCCAAACATCCGGGTTTTTTGAAAACCTTTAAGTGGCTTTTTTTGGTTATAAATAAAATTATGTAGTTAGTATTGTGTCAAAAACTGTTTTTATTTCTCACGATTAATAGATTTTTAACTAAAAATAATAAGATTGTTCATTTTGTTATTGAGGGCAGTCATTGGTCCTTGTCATTTGTCAGTTCTCCGACCATCTTGTCTATTTGGGATTTACTGAGTCATTGTACTTAGTGCTCTTACACATATTCTGTCATACGACGATGTCCAGTTTTGTTTTATTTTCTTTTATACTTTGACGAAAAAATTTTTATGACTTTTCTTAATGTTGTCCTGTTTTGTTTTGTTTAATTTTATTTTATTTTATTTTGCTCGACGTTTTCTATAGTAATGAGGATTTTTTCATTACTATTTTTATTGATGATTTCCCCTACAGTAAATCCCCATATTGTCTACTGACATAGTTCTGAGTTTACTGGATGCCACGGACATGTGACGGCTTTCTCTTACAATTATTTACATATGGATTGATATACATTAAGGTAATTCGACATGTTGTGAATTCCTATTTTTCTACCTTGATACCTTTTACAGGCCTGATGATGGCTCAGTGAGCCGAAACTAGTTGCTCTTCTTCACCTTTTACTAATATATGCTGTAGTATTGATTTTGAGTTTTACTTACTGCTAAATGGACTAATGCCGTTTTTCCCCTGGACCTGTAATACGCACAAAATATGGCAAGGAAATTTAGGATCACCCTATATAGAACATAATTTTCTTTAAATCAAATATAAGTTGAATTCAATATAAAAACATAAATAAAACGACCTAGTTTCGCTAACCGAGCTAGAAAAAATTAATCAAACAATTACACTGACCACAAGGTCGACACGCAATTAATTTGAAATCAAAAACCTTCAATTATGAAAACAAAAAATAAAAAGCAAGGGCAAAATGAATGACGCACAATAACACAGCTACATTTGATGTTTTGAATAGCTAAATTTGTCCCAAAATATTTCAAATAAATAGAAAGAAAATTTGGACGATGGCAGAGTTGACAGGCAGCGACCGTGCGGCCTGGAACTCCCATTTACGACGGCCCGTGTGTGAACAGTGATTTTTTTTAGTGATTGCCGCGACGTATTGAAAACAGGGATAGCCTATCAGAGCAAATCCTTTTTCTGTGACGTTCGCTTTTCCAAACCGTAAATTTTTGAACCTGACAATGTTTTTCTTTTGTTTTTTTTAAACATAAATCATATTGGTATTGATTTATGTTTATGTGTCTGACGATTCATCCTGGTCATATACGTGCACTACTGAAACTTGAACCCTATACTACCATATTCAGTCAGAGTATGTTTCATAGTTTGTTCTTTCTCTTCTGAATGTAAAACTTTATTCAAGGGATTTTTTTTGCATACAGTGTGTCCACGTAAGTTGACGGCATATGGGAAACTTTTTTATTATTAATCTTACGAAAAAAAGTTATTCTTTATAAAAAGTTCTGCATGGTCCAAAACCTACAATTCAATCATCAGATGTTAAATTTTTTCAGTCGTATACGAGGTTTGTCAAAAAATGTGATTTTTGCTCTAGAGTAATGTACCTTTCTTTTTGATAATATCGAAAATTGTTACAAAGAAAAGATGTTTAGAATTAAAAATAGCTTCCAAATATTCAACATTGTTTATTTACATTGAAAAAATATTTTTTCTACATTTTCTCTGCGATTACGTTGGAAATTCAAGTTTGCATGCATAATTAATCTGGGATGCACTAGCATTTTTTACAACCGATAATTAAAGTAGGCTTTGCGACTGTCTAAATATCGAACATTCGCAAAAACGTCAACAATCGTATATCAAAAAGTGCCACGGTATAAACACTTTTTTTAGGCAGGCTAACAGTGTTTTTCATAGTTTTTAGAGATCCGTATTGTACAGTTTGATGTTTGACAGACGTATTTGTTTATGGAAAGTTAGACATACCACCAACATTAAGTCTGGAAGAGAAAATGGAGATTGTGCTAATAGTGGGTGATAAGTATAAAACATTTCGAGAAACAGCAGACATTTTTAATTTCCGACATCTAGATAAAAATATCCACAATGAAACTCTTGGAAAAATATTTAATAAATTTAAGACTTATGGAGATGTTGTAACTATTTATGTTTGAGGGCGCCAGTTTGTAACACTTTATGTTTGAGGGCGCCAGTTTGTAAAGCTTATTCGTTCACTTGAACAAAGTCCCGGCATGAGACTTCTCAAGGGTGGTCCAACTCCAAGTTAATGACACACTTTGTATAACAGAGGATGATCAGACTATGAAAGTTCAGGGCGCCACCACCATTTCAAACGTTACGAAAGAACAAGAACAAAACTACGGTGATAAAGGTGGAAACACCGTGTAAAATGATTTACTCTAAATTAAAATATTATAAAAAATTAATATTAAAAACGTTAAAAATAAAATGTGCTCAAACTTAATCAACCCGAACACGATACCCTGTGGCTCTCACAGCCGGGTGGATTAGAAGTAAAAGAGAATATATATAAGAAAAATTGATTTAATTCTGCCTTAGAACGGGACGGAAAAAATACAGGATGTACTTAACTGACGGTGATTTAGATGTTTTGAAGGAATGGAAACGGTGTTTTCTATGGTGAAAGATGTCTCGGACCAATGGAAGCTGTCTTCAACGGTAAAGGTGTCGTAGATAGATGGAAGCTGTCATCAACGGAAAAGGTGTCTTACATAAATGGAAGCTGTCTTCAACGGTAAAGGTGTCTTACATAAATGGAAGCTGTCTTCAAAGGTAAAGTTGTCTTAGATAAATGAAAGCTGTTACGTAGCTCTCACATAGCTCTCACGTAGCTCTGACGTAGCTGCTGTGCTTACCTAAGAGTACACAAGAATCAGGGATATGTAGGAACTTAATCGTAATGGGGCACATTGTGTTGGTTCAGCTTTTCAGGTTTAAAAGGAAGGTAGTTATTTGAATTTACAAAAATAAAATTTACTGAAAGCTTCCCAACATATATGTCTCCCATATTGAAACAATAGAAAAACAATTTAACTAAATTAGTAGTATACTAATGTTCTGAAAAACTTATGAGCCAAAAAATTCTTATCTGAATGAATAACGTGCTTTAAAAAATATATCTGAAACCTGTAGTGTCAGCATCCTTCATACAAATGAATATTCTATGGGTTTTAAAAATGTAATTAAAATGTTCTTTATATTGTTCAAAGATATTTTGCAACATAAAAAGCTCTCAAGTATTTGCACAAAATTAAGCAATGATTTGTATTTATTTTAAAATGAATATGTAGGTATAAAATAATGATTCCGTGACCACGTGCAACTATTATGTCTGAATATGTGAAAGAACAGAAATGAGAGAAATGCAATAAAAATAATCTCAGCGATTATATCGAATGAAGCTTAGAGATTATAAAATATAAATTTCAACTTACCACAGCAAATTAATAAAACTTTCAGAACAAGAGAAAACGTGAGTACGTGTTTTCTCTTCAACGTCGGTATCGGAAAAGGGAGGATTTTCAGCTTGTAGCGAACAGGGGGAAATTGATAAACGTCAATTGTCTCAACGTTCAGTTCTAATTCTATGGTTGGGAGTGGCTAATGAGACGGCAAGCGAAAATTACACGGAATTTATTATATTACATCGAAACAGGTCGATGGACATGTTACAATGTACATAATAAATTTAGCAAAAAACGTCAAAGCATGGTAGAAAATAAGGACGTTGCGTTGCAAGTAATGCTATCTGCAACTGAGCATACTAAATATCCTTTGCGAAAAAGGGCATCTGCATTGCCAATGGATATAAAAAAAGTACAGTTTCAAATATTCTAAATAAATACAAATATCACCCTTACAAACCTCAAAAAATTCATATAAGACCAGGAGATAATGATAGAGGATTTGAATTCTGTTGTGACATACAGGGAATCTTAGTAGATAACCCATTTATGTCAAGGTGTATTATTTTTACGGATGAAGCAACATTATCATTAAATGGGACAGTTTCTAGCCAAAACTATCGTTGGTGGAGTGATACAAATCCACAATTTACGTTGAAAACTCGGGAACAATATTCGTTCAAAACAAATATGTGGTTCGGAATGTATAAAAATCAAATAATTGGACCTTTTTTATCCGAGAAACCTGGAATGCTGATCGTTATTTGTGATTTTTAAACAATAAAAAAAATGATTTTCTTGACAACCTTCCCTTACTTGAACGTCAGCAGATATGGTTCCAGCAGGATGGTACCCCATGTCACAGCAGATTCTATGTACGTCGATACATTAACAATATTTTGAATGAAAGGGTTTTTCATCGTTTTTCGAAAATTCCTTGGCCTCCGCGGTCTCCAGATTTAACCCCACTCGATTTTTCTTGTGGGGTTACTTAAAGCAAAAAGATTACCTTCAAAAACCATTTCAAGATGTTGACCATTAAGAGAGAATAATTGCAGAAGCGGTTCGTAATATTACTCCCCGTATGGTTAGAAATGTCTTAAGAGAATTTTGTAATAGAACTGTTACATGTATAAACAGAAATGGAGGATATGTGGAGGCATTAGTAAATTGAAGATAGTGATTATTCATTAGTATTTATTGTAATAAAGTGAATAATGCATACAACTTGTTATTCATTTAAATGCATCGTTAGAATGTTACAAACTAGTCATTGAGTAACTTAAAGGTTATCAGTGTTCGATGAAAATTAAGAGATAATTGTTTTTAAAAGTTTATTTAGAATTGTTTAATCAAATTTATAATTAACAAATGCAATACATTAATGTGCAAACTTAAATTTCCAACGTAATCGCAGAGAAAATGTAGAAAAAATATTTTTTTAATGTAAATAAACAATGTTGAATATTTGGAAGCTATTTTTAATTCTAAACATCATTTCTTTGTAACAATTTTCGATATTGTCAAAAAGAAAGGTACTTTACTCTAGAGCAAAAATCACATTTTTTGACTAACCTCGTATACGACTAAAAAAATTTAACATCTGATGATTGAGTTTTAGGTTTTGGATCATGCAGAACTTTTTATAAAGAATAACTTTTTTTCGTAAAATTAATAATAAAAAAGTTTCCCATATGCCGCCAACTTACATGGACACACTGTATAAACCGGAGACAGGTAAATCAATTCGCTCACCCTCTCTAAAGGTTGTATCAATTTGTTGCTATCTATTGATCTATTCAGAGATATTTATTTACGCAAATCGTTTGTTAATATCTACTATAATCAGGGGAAAATATTTTCAGTCCATGAAATATGTTTAATTGTACAAAATTTGACATTCGCTAAACAATAGGATTTCATTATTTATTCGAACTTTATCAGTCAACGGAGTTTTTCATTCGGTCAGCAGGAATTCCGATATACAAAATCAGCTATTTGTTGTATTACCTAATTTCAAAGGTTATGGATGGCCACTGAAGTAACCGTTAGATAGGTCAAGGTTAGATCGCTTTTTCTTGCTAATAGAATCCTGACCACTTTCTCTGACGAATGAACTCCGTTGTTATTACCGGACGTTAACTGTAAAAGAGGACGATTGTATTTCAGGAACCCCTCTTGAGTTCTATTTGAGTACCGGACAAATACCGCTATTAATATATTGTACCATATACCGTAGGCATCAGGGTTAAGTTATTGTTTTTTTTTCTCTTTAGATTTAGTTTGCTCGTAATATATATATATATATATATATATATATATTTATATATATATTATCTACCCAGACTGTTTCCTTTACCAACCAACCCCTCCACCCGACCTAGTTGGATTGAACCCTGGAAACTGGACGACACGACGTACCTTAGAACTCAGGCTTGGCACATCGTATAAGCCCAAGAGGGCCCACGAATACCCTTCCGCTCGAGCCAGGAAACCACCTTTCCCGTGATTTACCCACAGGGGATTCCTGGTTCTATTGTGCCTCACGGCACTGGTGACAGCACGCTGCAGAGAAAATAGAAGGGGAAGCACAAAATCAAAACTATACGGGACAATATTGTTACACCAGGTGACAAATAAGGTCCCAGGTCATTACACTGGTACCAAAACCATTTCTCTCCGATAGGTAATACCGGTTGGCTGGAACCACACCCCACGAGCGGTGACAAGCGGTTCAGCAACCATACCCAGGAGGGAAAACAATGGTTCACAACCAGGGTCTAGTATAGCGCAGCATAGAGCCTTCGGGACCAGTGCTTCTGCTAGATCAAGATCAGTGTGCGTGATGAAGAATCACACCCTGCCTAACGTGTAGGACAGCTACTGCAAAACACACTGGATCTAGACCAGTCAAGGTCGAAAAAATAATCCTACTCAGCAAAATCGGCTGAGTTGATCACTGCTTCACCATAAGAGTGTACAATAAGGTCCCAGATCATTACAGACCCTTCAATTCCTTTTTCCACCAATATGCCACACTTTTCCTTTCCAACAACGCTTCAACTGGAACGTATCTAGCCTAACTACTATGTTCATTTCAGCAATGTTTATAAAACTTGTTATATAGTCCTTTCTTAATTTCAAAATATTTTTGTACCCTTAAGATGGCCGTTAAAGTCCGAAACTAATAGCTGAATTTTATGAAATACAATTTGTGACATATCGATTTTATTCAATCGTTTCAAGTCTTCTTTTTTTTCAGACGTTTTTAAAGTAACTCTCGCAAAATTTGGAAATATTGATGTATTGGTAAACAATGCTGGCGTATTAAATGAAAGGAATTGGTCTTTAGAAGTTGATATAAATCTGGTGAGTCACTTTGCACTATGAAAAATAACGTTTTGTAACGTTATAACAATTTCGAATAATATAAGGACACACAAAAGTGCCACAAATTAGATAATTTCAATACAAAATCCTCTCTGTGTAGGTCTCACATTATACATGAACAACGTTGTTTGACTTTAAAAATAGTCTGGAAAATTTACTGAACGATTTGAATAAAATCCTGTATATACAAAAACATATAACAACAGATAGATTATAGTTAACGCCAAATCCTTTTTGGAAATTGGTACAAAAATTGCTCAATGGGAAAAAACGAAATATCTTAATGGTTGAAGAAGTCCGCCGAAAATATTGGTTAGACATCAGGAAAAGAAAGATTACTGACCATTCGAGTCGATCAAGTGATAGTTCTCATTTGGCCAAAGCAGAAGTTTAAGAACAAGAGCTTATTAAAATAACAAGACATTCGACTACTTCCTCTATTGAACCGTATCTACAGATCAACAGGAACACCATGAAAGAATAATAAAAATTAAATCCGTCGAACTGATTTCACAGCTACTACTTCTGGCACTACCACATGGTTTCTTCATTGGAGAACAACCCTTGTAGGGTTCGTCATGAAATACAGTTAGTTCATCGACATCGCTAATTTTTTATAATTGCACTTTTTATAATATTTTTAATAAACAATAAGGTATTGTCATGTTAGTTGTTTTTTTTGTTCTGGACCTTGTTTTTATAGGTCGACTAATTTTTTTTATATATCTACTCATAAATTTATGAATTTGTATTGGACATTTTTGTTGTGTTAGTGTTTTTAAATGAAACTCACGGTCTCTAGTTAATTGTGATTAAATCCCGACAGCGTGGCTGGAGGGCTTTAATTAGAACAGAAATGTTCAATTCATATTCGTAAATTAATCACTGAAAAATTGATGTAAATAAAAAAATTTGTACGATTAAAATACAATGTCTTGTTATATTATTACAGAATAACCTTTTTCCAGAAGGGAATTTTGAACGGGATGATCTTAGGCCTGGAAAAATATTTAAGATTGTACAAACAAGACCAAGAAGCTGTAATTCTGAACACATCTTCTATTGGTGGCGTCATGAGTTTCCCTATGATTCCCGTTTACGCGGCAACTAAGCATGCTGTGCTGGGATTAACGCGAGCATGGGGTGTTCCTGATCACTACAATAGGACTAAAGTTAGAGTAAATGCTATTTGTCCTGGACTTACCGAAACAAATATATTATTCAGCGGACCTCCTGGTAATAGGAATTCGTTGGAATTGGGGCTAACAGAAGAATACGATCTTGTCAAAGGAATGGGCAAACTTCAATTACAGAGGTATGTTTGATAGACATTATTTTGGTTTTCTTTATTAGCGTTAATTTTTTTAGTGTTGAATTTCTTGGAGAAGAAGCTGTTAAAGTTGTAGAAAAAGCATCGAACGGAACAATTTGGGTTATAGAAAACTCCGAGCCGGCCTATCAATATATTTTTCCCGAAAAAAGCGATTTTAAGAAGAATACTTTAGAATGATAAATATTAATTATATGATCTTTTTATTCTCCTTATGGCCAATGTGGTCATGCGCTCAAAATATCATGGCGGTTTTTATCAATCTTGCTTTTAATAAAAAGGTAAATGCATTTGCTCTTGATTCAAGTTTCAATAAATAAATACATACTTTTTAATTACTGTATATCATCTTATGACGAAAATTATAACCTTAACTTATGATAGTTCTCATTTCTTATGGAAATCCTAATAATATTTCCTTTAGTACAAAACCATAAACATGCCACATGATGTTCTGGATGACTATTGTACACTCTGGGTTCTAAGAACAAGAAAATACATTGTGTTGAGACTTTCACATTAAAGGGATTACAAAAAGATGTTGTTGACGAATGTTACAGTTGTGGGACGGGAGCTTATCTTTTATGTGATAGGTACCTAATGTTGGAATTGTAAAATTAAAGTTGTCTTAGATCCATCACTTGTGTGTGTTTCAGAATAAAAATCATCTGGACGATAAAGATCAAATTGATATGCCATGGTGCCGTGAGAGGTGCTTAATAATAAGTTGAATGAAATAGAATAATATCGCCAAGTAATGCATTCAGAAATTCTATCAGGGATTTACGTTTTGAAGGGGTATTATGACTTATACATTTAGATGTTACCAACGGGTAGACTGGATTGTTGGGGTTAGCGATACATATAAAAATAATGTTTATGTTTACATTACTCTTGAAACCAGCACCATTTTAGATTCTAAGTAAAAATCGAGTAGGGGAGAAGGATAAAGTAGTATTCTATCTACTGTTGCCAAATTTAGTCTGTTTTTAATTTATTTGCTGTGTTCGCTGTGGTTTCACTCTCCACAATTTTACGCTTTAATCGCTTAACATCAACTACTTTAATTCCATATTCAATTGCATCTCTTAGGTACTCAGTATTAAAATAAGTATCTACCATACGTATTATACCTTTTTTATGCGTGAAGAATAGTGGAATGTAAGCAATGTTATTATTTTTTAATAAAACTTCATGATTTACCAATAAGTTAGCAACATTGAAATTTTTAAAAATTACCTTTACCCTATTTACTCCAACTGTTTTAATATCTGTTATGTTTTGCCTAAATTCTGCAATGTTTCTTGAAAAGTGACCGATTTTAATGGGAAATAAACGACCTAAGTACATTATTTTCTTTATGTTCTATGTAATAAGGACCGACATCTGAAGGCTGATATTTATTCTCGAAATAATATTTTGAGAATCTTTTATCGAAGAACCTTTATCAATTAATAGGGGCCGCGATTCGTCGCCCGAATTTAAATCCATAAGTTGGTGAATTCAATATTAGCCTTATTCGATTCTATACCCAAACAAAAATAAAACTAATGAAATTAACATAAAACACTAAAAATAAAACTAGTTACTTATCTTTAGAAAAGTTTTTGTTAGGCACTGTTAATACCTGATCGATTGAACTATCGATACGTTCACTATCAAGGTACAACCACAACGTCGTTATAGTGTAATAATGGTGTTTGAATTAAAGGATAAAGTGGTTGTCATCACTGGAGGAGCCTCTGGTATTGGATTAACCATAGGTAAAGTGATGTTGAGGAAAGGTATTAAGGTAAATATTGGTTTATACTATACGCAAAACACATATATAAATTACCAGATAATTAAACTATATTAATTAAGCTATTTTGATGGTTGTTTGAATATAATAATAACGTACACTAAGAAAAATATTGTTGTTTATTGTGTTATTTATATTTTATCAACGGTTTTAGGGAGTTTGTTTGGCAGATATTAACCTCGAACGTGGCCAAGAAGTTTTACAAAATTTACACAAAGAATTTGGCGTAGAAAAAGTTATTTTTGTCCAAACTGATGTGGTAGATACTGACAGTTTTGAAAGTAAGTACATTTTAAAAAATATATTCTTTTCCGATGAATCTACATTTTCACTAAACGGTCACGTCAATCGTCAGACTTCTTGGTATTGGGATACCAAAAATCCACACTGGATGCAAAAGTACCCAGAGGAAGTGAATGTTTGGACGGGAATAATATTACAATTTAAATATAATTTTCAATGGATAACTTTTCGGTATGTCACAACCTTATTATCACTCATATACAATTTCAATTTCCAAATCCCTTTCCTACCAATTTGCCACACTTTTCCTTTCCAACAAAGCTTCAACTGGAACGTTTTTTTTTTGCCTAACTACTATGTTCACTTCAGCAATGTTTATAAAACTTGTTATATAGTTCTTTCATAATTTCAAAATATTTTTGTACCCTTAAGATGGCCGTTAAAGTCCGAAACTAGTGCTGAGTTTTATAAAATGAAATTTGTGACATATCGATTTTATTCAATCGTTTAAAGACTTCTTTTTTTCAGACGTTTTTAAAGTAACTCTCGCAAAATTTGGAAATATTGATGTATTGGTAAACAATGCTGGCATATTAAATGAAAAAAATTGGTCGTTAGAAGTTGATATAAATCTGGTAAGTCACGTTATATTGAGAAAAATAACGTTTTATATTCATTTATCTAAAAAACAATTTCGAATAACATAAGGACAAACAAAAGTGCCACAAACTAAATCATTCCAACACAAAATCCTCTCTGTGTAGGTCTTACATTATATATGAACAACGTTGTCAGACTTTAAAGATAGTCTGGAGATTGAAGGAATGTAAAATAATAAGGTTATGTTAATATTTAATATCAATTGTCGTTAATACTAGTTTCAGATAATCAATAAAATAAATATATATGTACATTTTACTGTTTTAAATGAAACTTACTGTTTCTAGGTAATTCCACAATATAATGAATTTTTTTTAAAAACTCTAAGAAAATTGACAATTGTTTCGATATAAATATCATCGTCAGAATGACAGAAGTTACATTTCATTTGATGCCTCTCTGATGTTTAATAATTAGTTTAGACCAAGAAGTGACGTACCTACTAATTAAGTTAATAGAAAAAAGAAGAAAAATGATATTACAAATATTAAAGCTTAGATATTATTAGCCCTATGGTGATATCCTGGATATCATTTTCCAATTAAGATCAGTATAACTGTGCAATGATATAGAAAACCAGGAAAAGTATATCTGCTGATCTTTACAATTATCACTTAAGAAGACATTTCAAAAGTGGAGAACTCCCTAGATTTATCTGTTCATTGACAACTTGATATTAAGGGTTTGTTAAGTGTCTTCTAATTTCTAATTCTTCAAGGAAATCCAGTTCTTCTTTCTTATCACAAATATGTAGTACTTCTAGTTCTGTGTGTAGATGTTTTGCGTAGTGGAACTTATCTGGTTGTTTTAATCTATATGCTCGTAAATATTCATTGTATCTGATCTCAAAATTTCTAAGGATTTGACCCAAATAGACAGTATTACATTCTGGCTATTTGAGTTTATATATACCAGACTTCTTTAATGGGGATATTTTTGGATTTACATTTAACAATTTTATACTCACATTACTCTCATTTTTAAAAGAAATTGTTGTATTTGTAGCTAAAGATATTATCTTTGAAATATTATTAGAAATAAAACCTGCTTATGTGATGGTTTTATAATTTTTTATTTCGTTATTTTGATCAGGAAATATTAGTTTTAATGCCTCCTTTTCCTCTTTTTTATTAATTTATTTATCATATGTTATCGACAACCGTTGGATATTGCTATTTGTTTAATTGTATTAATTTCTCTATCAAAATTACATTTATCCATAGGAACTGAAAATGCTCTGCTCTATGTATCATCGAATTATATGCTGCCAATTTTTGTGATATGGGGTGATTTGAACTATATGGAATAGTCACATCAGAGTGTGTTGGTTTTCTGAAAATTGAATGATCAAGTACATTATTAATTCTTTGAATTTTTAAATCGAAAAAAATTGATTGAGTTATTTTCTTCAACTTCTAATGTAAATTTAATTTTTGGGTGTAAATTATTAATGTAGTTGAAAAATATATCTAATTGTCGTTCATTATCTATAAAACAAGCTAATATGTCATCAATGAAATTAACTGTCTCGACCCTTACTTCGTGGAATATGCTCATATTAGTGTTTTTAAATGAAACTCACGGTCTCTAGTTAATTCCACAATATAATAAAAGTTATTGAAAATTCTAAAAAATTGACAATTGTTTCGATAAATCAATATCATCGTCAGAATGACAGAAGTTACATTTCATTTTATGCCTACCTGATGTTTAGTAGTTATTTTTGGCTAGACCAAGAAGTAACCTAACTTGTGATTGGCTTAATATATGTTTATAGAAAAAAGAAGAAGATGTGATATTACAAATATTGAAGCTTAGATATTATTAGCCCTATGGTGATATCCTGGATATCATTTTTCCAATTAAGATCAGTATAACTGTGCAATGATATAAACATATATTAAGCCAATCACAAGTTAGGTTACTTCTTGTTCTAACCAAAAATAACTACTAAACATCAGGTAGGCATAAAATGAAATGTAACTTCTGTCATTCTGACGATGATATTGATTTATCGAAACAACTGTCAATTTTTTAGAATTTTCAATAACTTTTATTATATTGTGGAATTAACTAGAGACCGTGAGTTTCCTTTAAAAACACTAATATGTCATCTACATATCTATACAAGGCTGTAGGTACTTACATACCAACACATTTTGCTCCACGATTTGAAAACCTTTCAGACACTAATTTTACAGATCGTGAAATAGAATTTTTAAATAAAGGTTTAAAATACAGCATACCGCCAAAATTTGCGAATAATATTAAACAAATAATAGCTACAGAATCTGAAATAGCTTTAAAATCTAATTCAAATAATTTTCTTTATGAGATATTAAAAATTGCCAATTTAATAAAAAATATTGAACCGTCAAACATAACATTACAGTTTTAAATTCAATCAAAAAGAAAGTAGAAAATAATAATCTAAAAGTTACAAAATCTGACAAGGGGAACGCCACTGTCATATTGACAACTAAAGATTATCATTCAAAGTTATATAACTTTATAGAATCTAGCGATATACAAGTTCTTAGAGGAGACCCAACAAAAAAGTTCTCTAATAATGTAAGGGATATTGTCAATAATTCAAATTATCTTCTAAGTGATTACGAAAAGAAGTCCGTAGTTAGTAAAAATCCTCATTGTCCAAAATTATATGGAACCGTTAAATTAGATCTGTAGTTTCTTATGTTAATACTCCTAATAATAGATTAGCAAAAAACTTAACAATATACTTAATAGTTACGGATACACATCTAAATACTCAATTAAAAATTCAATAGAACTAATTAAAAAATTAAAAGCATTCAAATTACAAGATAACTCTAAACTCATTTTATTTGATGTTACTAATATGTTCACAAAAATTCCTCCTAAAGAATGTCTAACAATTGTACGAAAATTACCAGAAAATAAAAATATTAATTCAAGAATAATTTCAGATATAATTAATTTATTTGATGTAAGTATTAAGCCGCATGTTAGTTGCAGACGAGGTTTATGATATAAAAAGGGTTTTATGAGGGTACCTAATCCTGGCGGTCAGGGGTCTTAGAATAACAAAATGTACGCAAAAATATTATTATAACTATCAATTTAAAATTTAGTGACGACACATTTGTTAAGTACGATATACAAAAAAACTGAAGATGGAAGTGAAAGATATGATAAGTGAACGCGGGAATAGTCTAATCGTTACTGAAAATTTTATATTTTATAAACATCGTGAATTAAAAAACGGTGAGACTTGTTGGTGCTGTGTGAAAAGGACATGTAAAGCTAAAATATATACAATGGGCGTTACTTAAATTAAATTCTAATGCTTTGTCAACTTTGGCAGAAAAAGATATACAATATATGAAACGCAATATTTACAAACACAGAAATAAATCATTTCCGAAATTGCCTCAAAACGTTTCCGATATGCACGATATTTTGGAATCTGTTCAAATTGTGACCGTTGAAGAAGAAAAATGTTTGATAATAAATGACAGGATTAAAAATATTATAGTATTTTCGTGCACTGAAAATCTAAGTGTAATGTGTTCTAGTTCAACAATATATATGGATGGAACATTTGATTACTGTGTAAAATACTTCTTACGAAAGTTTAGTAGTCATGCTCTTGTAAACAAACATTTATATACCAGTGGCTTTTTGTTTATTAACTAACAAAAAAAAAGAAACGTATTCGACATTGTTTGATATGTTGAAATCCAAGTGCATCAGTGAAGGACTTAATTTTAACCCAAATTTAATCACAGTGGATTTTGAAGTTTCTATCCATTCCAGTGTGAAAGAAACATTTCCCGACGTTTCAATAATCGGCTGCAGATTTTATCTTGCACAATCATGGTAAGAATTTACTCATATTTTGTGATGTAAAATAATGTGTAAAATAATTAAGGAAAATATATTTGTGTTTAGGTGGAGGAAAATTCAGAATCTTGGATTAGCTACAGAATATAAAAATCCACAATCCGAGACAGGAAGATGGCTGCATTACTTATTTGGACTGACTTTTTTGGATCCTTCAGAAGTGTGCGATTCATTTGTTTTCGACTTTATATCGGTATAACCAAGTGATAACAGACTGAATGATTTCGTGGATTATTTTGTGGACACCTATATTGAAGAAAATTCTTTATTTCCTCCACATATCTGGGCAGAAAATGCAGCGTCACTCATACGAACTACAAATTGTTGCGAATCATTCCACTCAAAATTTAATAATTTGAATTCATCTCCGCATCCGAATATAATTCAGTTTATAAATGTGTTAATAGATATTCAAAACTGGTACGTACTTAAAAATTAATTCTTCACGATTTTATCAACAACGTTACATTCGAAAGGATGTATTGGAAAGACAAAAATTTATATCAAATAAAATTATTGATTACAGGAACAATAAAATTGCAAGGATTGATTTTGTTAAGTGCGTTTCGTATAAATATGCAGTATAATAGTAATTTATGCAACAAGTGTATAAAGTGGCACTTTTTTTCACGAATGGAAAAAGTTGACGGCAATTCCATGAGTGAAAAGAAGACACTTTATGCACATGTTGCATACATTATTTTTTCTACAGCCCTATTGATTTTCAGCTCACCAGAGCCAGTACAACGGGTGCTATGGTACTTGAAGTACGACATTTTGTAATTTTTTGAGAAATTTCAGTTTGTTAGCACGATACAGCCTCCGTAGTTCAACAAGTCACCAATTTTATGATTGAATATCATTCCGGATATCTTGCTGATGATCCCTATTGATTTTCAGCTCACCAGATCCACTACAACAGGTGCTACAGTACTTTAAGTACGATATTTTTGTCATTATTGGAGAAGCTTCAATTTGTTAGCACGATACAGCCTTCGGAGTATATACAAGTGACCAATTTTATAATTGGATATTATTCAGAGCATCTCCAAGATGAGCCCTATTGATATTCAGCTCATTAAAGCTAGTACAACGGCTGCTATGGTACTTGAAGTACCAAATTTTTGTCCTTTTTGGAGAATTTTCAGTTTGTTAGCACGATACAGCCTCCAGAGAGTATACGATTGATCAATTTTATGATTGAATATTGTTCAAGGTGTCTCACAGATGTACCCTACTGATTTTCAGTTGACTAGAGCGAGTAAAGCGGGTACTATAAATCCATATATACTAAATTTTTGGTTATTTTTGAAGAAATTCGGTTTGTTAGCACGATACATCCCCCGAAGTGTATACAAGTAACAATTTTATCATAGAATATTGTTCGGGGCCACAAATGCGGAAAAGTTAGTTTTAATCTTTAAAACCGTTTATTTGTATCTGTACGCATAAGAGAAATAAAGGGGTGGTCAAATTATAACCAATAACCTTGTACATGTAGACGAATATTTAGTTTATATAATATATATATATATATATATATATATATATATATATATATATTTATATATATAATACTTTCGTTTTTTATTTTATTGATGAACAAAATGTTATATATAAAAGGTAGAGACCGCGGTATGCTGTTAACTCATTTAACAGGTAAACAGACTTGACCCTTTTCCTTTGTCTGCAATTGACCATCTTTTAATCCATGTCATAAACCCCGTCTGCAGTTAACTTGCGCCGATGTATTATTCAGAATTATTTCCCATTTGACATTAAGATATATATTCAAAATGAAGGTTTACCAAAGGGAAGCCCTATATCACCAATTTTGGCAAACATATTTATGGACAGTCTAAAAAGAAAAATCTTTGACAATAATATTTCAAAAAATGTCTTATTTTGGTATAGATATGTAGATGACATATTAGCTTGTTTTATGGGAAGTGAACGACAATAAGATACATTTTTCAACTACAATAATAATTTACACCCAACAATTAAATTTACATTAGAAGTTGAAGAAAATAACGCATCAATTTTCTTCCTTTAATAATACAAAGAGTTAATAATGTACTTGATTATTCAATTGACAGAAAACCAACACACACTGATGTGACTATTCTATATAATTCAAATCACCCCATGTTACATAAATTGGCAGCGTATAATTCGATGATCCATAGAGCATTTTCAGTTCCTATGAACAAATGTAATTTTTATAGAGAAAATGGGAAAAGGTGGCATTAAAACTAATATTTCCTGATCAAACTAACTAATAAAAAATTATAAAACCATCACATATGCAGGTAATGTTTCTAATAATGCAAGCGTGAACTTTTCACCTGCAAAAACCTAAAATTAACGGGGCTTGCAGTGAAAAATGATTTATAAAAAGTCGATCAGTGGGGAATACTTATAGTGGAGATGCCTCTGCGGAGAAACAGTGTCAATTTTTGAACTGTGAATGACAAAAAACCGATTACTGTAAGTTAAATAAAACAATTATAGATTTATTTCCATATAAATACAGCAGATAAGACGACAGTGGCAAACAAATATTTGGCGACGTTGCCAACTTGTGCACAAAATAGTGGAAACAAGGACAACAAGTTAATACAATAGCGTAAAAGCAAAACGGAGTGAAAGAAATTCACTTACCTCCGAAGAGTCGATCTGGATAGTGAATTTAACGCTCACACAATTTGCTGAAATGTTTTCCGAAATTAACAACAAACTGCAAACAATGGAGCAAATCTGGGGAAAATAACAGATGAGATAATATAATTAAGAGATAAAAATATCACTCTGAAACAAAAACTTACACACCAAGACAAACAATTCATAATGTTGGAGAGGGAGGTAAAAAGGAAAAACCTGGTAATACAGGGGGTGGCAGATGACGAAAATGAAAAAAATAGAAGATAGTGAACAGAAAGTCACTGAGATTATGAAAAACATGGGGGTCGAACTAACTATAGTTGAAATTGACGAGGCCAGAAGAATGGGAAGATATAAATCCGGAAACATAAGACCCATACAGATAAAACTTATGAAGGGGACTAAAAAAGCAGAGATTCTAAAATCTACAAAAAACCTTAGAGATACAAATATATGGATAAATGAAGATTACGCAAAAGGGGTACTAGAACAAAGGAAACTGTTAATGCCAAAATTAAAGGAGGCCAGGGAAAATGGAACAAAAGCAATCCTAAAGTACAACTAACTAATAATAAACGACAGAGCATATAGTCTATAAGAACTAGAGGATATCCCCATAAACGATAACGTGGAAAACAAAACTGATAATAAAAGGAAATTTGGCCAGAGATCTCCAGGAAATAAATCTTTTCAATAGCAGTTGTATAGAATAAATAAAGCAACAAATACAGATAAACGAAATATAGGAAACGAAGAAAAAGGCAACGGAAAAGGTAAAAAGAACAAAAAAACAAATACAACACTCAACACACGAAATTTGAAAAATATCAAAAATAATGTAACAAAATACAAACAATATAAGATAGGCACATGGAATGTAAGAAGTATTGCAGGAAAAGAACAGGAATTGATACAAGAATTCAAGAAGGCAAAGCTAGAAATCCTCGCCATAACAGAAAAGCTTTTGATTCAGTCCCGAGACAACACATCTGGAGCGCACTCAAAAATCTTGAAGTAGGAAAAAATTTAAAAGATGGAATTAAATCATTGTATAAAAACAGCACTACAATTGTAAGAACGCACAACTACGAAACAACAAAATTCAAAATAACAAAACGAGTTATACAAGGTGGAGTGCTCAGTCCTTTACTTTTCATAGTATTTATGAATGAAATAATATACAGGCCAACAACCAATCCAGGAAAATAGACGCAGGATACAACAAACTGTAGAATATTACAATGAGCGAATATATATTTGCTGATGACATAGTAATAGCAGCAAACAGCCAGGAAAATTTACAACACAACATAGTAGTATGGTCAAAATGCCTTCAAGAAAAAGATATGAGAATCAATGTGAGAAAAACAAAAGTAATACTAATATCAAACTAAACAAGTGGAGGCCGGTTCTGAAGCTGCTTACAGAAAGTGTAGTTTTAAATCGTTCCAGTAAAATAAGTGAATTGAGTGAGAAATTTAAAAATTAAAATCCTACAACTTTCACAACTGTGTTATAAAAGAAGACAGTATATATATACATGTAATAAAAACACCAAAAACCTGGTAAGAAGATCTAATTTGAAAAAAGCTAGGTTATAATACGCCAGAAATTAATAAAGTACAAGGAATAAAAACTTACTTTTTCCATAAACTAATTAAGATATAAAGTTGAATACATTAACACAGGTCAGGCTTCTACAATTTAAAATTGAATTAAATTTTAAACTCCGAATATTAAAATAATTTTCAATGGAAGAGATACTGCAGAAGTTAGAAAACATGGATCAACGAAATGCCAGAATCGAGCAAAAACTGGACAATATCCATAGTCAATTACAAATATTTAAAAAAGAGAACCAAGCTCTGAAAAACGAAAATTATTTATTAAGAGAAGCCACGAAGAAATTGGAAACAAGAGTAATTCAAATAGAAAAGGATTCAAGAAGGGAAAACCTGATAATAAATGGCATCGAAGAAGAAGTACGAGAAAGTGCGGAACAACTGAATGATAAGGTTAGAGAAGTACTGAGAAGAGTAAACACCAATATAAATGTAGAGTCAGACGTAATAGAGTCGAGGAGAATAGGAGACAGGAACAAGCTTAGAAATAGACCAATATTACTAAAAGTGAAGACATGGGATAAAAAGCTGGACATATTGAAAGGAAGAAATAGATTAAAGGGAACAAATATCTATATTAACGAAGACTTTCCCAAAGAAATTATGGAGCAAAGAAAACAGCTCTTAAAATACTCAAAAGTTGCAAGAGACAAGGGATGTAGAACTAAGATCATCTACAATAAATTATATATTAACGATAAGCTATACACCTTATCAGAATTAGAAGCACAAAATGAAACTGAAATCGAGACTGAAGAAGAGACAGGACTACCAGAACAAACTCCAGCGAAAGGAAGAAAATACAGTGAGAGATCTCCCGAAGGCGCTGAAGAAACGACAAAAAAAATAACAAAAATGAACAGAGAAGTTGAGACATCATCAAAAAACTAATTAATACAGAGGTGAAAAGATCAAGGTTTGTGGACGGAATTGTCCCTTTTAAGATAACATTTTGGAACTGTCAAGGTATTAATACTTTAGATAATTTAGAAATACATGAAATTAATGATTTGTGTAGCTCTGATATAATAGGCTTAGTGGAGACCTGGATTACCTCTTCCCAAAATAGCTTACCAAATATTTTAAACAATTATCATACTTACTCATGCCAAGCTTCAAAAGATAAGCAAAAGGGTAGAGGTAGTGGGGGTATCTTAATACTTATATCAAAAAACCTGGGGGGTGTGAAGTCATTAGATGTAATCGATAGATGTAATATGTGGAATTTTATCAGAATAAATATAAATAATAATTATATTATTTTAGGTGTAGTCTACTTAAAACCTGATTTAGATGATCATGTATGTGTAGAGATGCTTGAGGATACTCTAAAAGAAATATCAGTAAAATTCCCAAATGACGAGATGATTCTGTACGGAGACTTTAAAGCGAGAGTAGGTGGTCTGAATGATTTTGATTCAGAGAACGTAATACATATCAATCCCCCGTTAAAACCACGTAAGTCAAAAGATTCCCTAGTTAATACTAGAGGAACATTACTTGTAGAAGCTTTGGAAGATCTAGGGTTTCTCTTGTTAAACGGTAGGTTTGAGGATTATGAAGGTGCTTATACATACATTGGGCGGTCAGGACGAAGTACAATAGATCTGGTCTGGGTAAGAGTTAGTAGTGTAGGCCTAATTTCCAGTTTCTGTATAAATAAAAACCTGTTTTCGGATCATCTGAGTTGCACTGTAAAGATAGAAAATGCATATTTTGTGGGGTCTAATAAACTATCAGAATATCATAGCTATAAAGAAACAATAATAAGGTGGGATCCTGCCAAAACACAACCATATAAAAATATAGTATCTATCTTTGAAATACATTCAGACTCGAGTACTATTAATATAATGGACAATCAAATAAATGAGGCAATCAAGTTAACAGCAAAATTTTTAAGTATGGAAAAAAACCGTGACAATACTAATCATATGTTCTCAAATTCAAAACCATGGTTTGATAACTTTTGCAAGGACGCAAAGAAAAAGTTAAACATGTCAAAAAAACTATTAAAAAACTCTAACTTTGAACAGAATGCACTAATATCATATAGTGAAATTAAAAAAGAGTACAAACAACTCATTAAAATTAAAAAATTAGCTTACGAAAACGTTACAATAAAAAAATTTAATAATATCAGCAACCCCTCCGAATTTTGGGAACTTCTAAAAACTAGAAAAATTAAAAATAGAGGTCCCACAATTGATACCGTCACAATGATTGAGTTTTACAATGAGTTTTATGGAACGCATTTACATAGGGATTCACAATATTTTGGCGTTATACACCCTTATCTAGATATAAACTTATCCACTAATGAAATTTTTAGAGTCTTAAACTCAGCTAAAAATAATAAATCACCCGGGGTAGACAACATTAGCAACGAATTCTTCAAAAACTTTCCTTTGGATTGGATAATACACCTGAAAACATTCTTCAACAAAATTTTAAACGAAGAACAAATACCACCCACATGGTCAGATGTTAAAATGATCCACTTCCACAAAAGTGGCGATATTAAAAACCCTAATAATTACCGTAGTATAGCACTTTTAAATCACAAAACTAAGCTCTTTACCCAATTAATTAATACGAGACTAACTAACTTTGTTGAGAATAATGAAATATTACCAGAGTGCCAAAGCGGCTTCCGCAGAACACGCAACTGTGAAGACAACATATTTGTGCTCTACGCTATAATTAACAATTACCTTCGCCTCCCTTCAAGAAAATTATATACTCTATTTGTAGATTTTAGAAAAGCTTTTGATTCGTTAGACCATCATATACTCTGGGAAAAATTATATTCAAACGGCATAAGTGCAAAAATTACTAGAATACTAAAAATAATATACAAACAAGCAGCACTGTTTATAGAACAAGAAGGTAACAGTTCAGAGAGAGTACAAATAACCCCAGGTGTTTTACAGGGGGACCCGCTCAGCCCACTACTATTCGCGATATTCATTTCCGATATTGATAATTATTTTCAGAACCAAGGCAGTAAGGGAGTTACTCTTGATGAAGGGGATAACATACGGATGTTGTTATACGCTGACGATCTGGTACTGTTTGCAGAGTCGCAAATACAAATGGAAAAGAGCCTGAGGATTTTAGAATCATACTGCAACACATTCAAGCTTCAGGTAAATACAGAAAAAACAAAACTAGTTATATTCCGAAGGAGCCCCAATATTGGAAAACAACCCACGTTTTCATACCTTAACAACCCAATAGAAATCTCAAACACTTATGAATATTTGGGAGTGGTCTTTACTTTCAATGGACTGTTTCTAAATAATTTTAAATCACGAGAACGAAAAGCAAGAATTACTCAAGGTACTGTACTTTCAACTATAAACTCGCAAAAATTATCTTCTCTTCAGTCTATTAAGACTCTGTATAACAATGTCGTCATACCCACTTTCACATATGCCAGTAATATATGGGGTCTGCGTTATCTGGATCAAACTGAGAAAATACAGACGTCTTTTTGGAAAAACCTCCTATTCCTCCAGAGAACTACTGCCGCTTATATAATAAGAGTCGAAGCCAATCTGTGCAGGCTAGAATATTATCTAATAAAACAAGCAATTGAATACTTCATCAGGGTAAAATCTCAAAATCACTCAAGGTACCCCTATAGAGCATTATTTCGATTAATAAAATTATATAACTCTGGATATGGTCATCACAAATACAATTGGTTTGTTCAGTTGATTAATGTTGTCAGTATTTATTGTCCATATAATGCTGGCCTTAACACTGACTGTATCAATGAAAATTTTAAACATATTGTATTAGCCGAACATCTAGCTAAAAACATGCAAAATGATTGGAATAAAATATTACTTAGTATTCACCACCCTACATATAAATTCTTTCTGCAAAATAATAATAATAATTACAATTATTTAAGTGGACCGTCACCGCTTTATGTTAAAAGATTAACAGCCCAACTGCGCACAGCAAATTCACAGTATTTATACCTATATGTGAATAACTCCTCTCATACAATAAAAACCGACCAGATGTGTACAATATGTAACCAGCAGGCCAATGAATGCCTGGAACATATCATATTTGACTGCCCATTGTATGCTGGATTAAGAAATACAGTCATAGGAAGACGAAAGCATTCAGACGATCTAGATTGCCTTCTTAATTCAAACGATCTCTTACTATTGAAGCAATTGCATGGTTTTATCAGCGGAGCAATGAAAATTAGATCATTCATTATTAACGATTAGATATCCACAGTATCTCTACATAAACAATTTATAGTATAGGATTAGTTATGGGAATTATGCGTTTGTCTTATATTTTTTTTCTGCTCTTCTCTATTGCTGGACTATTATGTGCTGTACGCTGTCTTTAAAAACATGTAAATTTTATGTCATTGTTTCTTGTAATACCTTTTATCTATCATGTTAGTTTAGGAGTATATATGTATTTTATATTTACTATATAACCGACTCCTTGTTCATGTACTTTGTATAAAAGAACAATAAACTATTCTATTCTATTCTATTCTATTCAAACTAAACAAGAAACACGAAAATGGATGGACTACACATAGAACAAGTGGACAACATAAAATATTTAGGAACACTTATATACAGTACAGGACGTTATTATGCGAAAATAAACAGTAGAATATCATCTGCAACAATGAATACCATTCATTAAGGAAAGGATTTCTAAATAAAGAAGAAATTAGTACTAGAACAAAACTTACAATATACAAAACATTATACCTACCAACTTTATTATATGGAAGCGAAACATGGGTACTTACAGAAAAACAAAAAAACATGCTGCAAGTTATGGAAATGAAATACTTAAGAAGAGTATCAAATGTGACAATAATGGATAAAATAAGAAACGATGCAATACGAGAAAGACTAGGAGTTGAGAGTGTTCGGAAACTTATAGCAAAATCACAACTAAGATGGGGGGGGGGGGGGGCATTTAAACCGTTTAAAGGAAAACAGACAAGTGAAAAAAGTGTGGACAGCAACAAAAATAGGAAAAAGAAGGAGAGGTAAACCTAGGATGACATGGGACAACGAAATTGCAAAATTATTGAAAGAAAAAGGAATGTCATGGAGAGAAGCTGAATTAGTATCTAAAGACAGGAAAAGATGGAGCACATTGATAAATGGAAAATAAAACGGAAAACCAATTTTGCCCTCTACACTTAAAGTAGAAGAGGGATAGATTATATATCTTTAGCAACAAATACAACAATTTCTTTTAAAACAGAAAGTAATGTGAGTACAAAATTGTTAAATGTAAAACCGAAAATATCTCCAATAAAGAAGTCTGGTATATATAAACTTAAATGTTAAGAATGTAATGCTGTCTATTTGGGTCAAACCCTTAGAAATTTTGAGATCAGATACAGTGAACATTTACGAGCATATAGATTAATACAACCAGATAAGTCACTTCTTGGTCTAGCCAAAATAATTATTAAACATCAAATAGGAATCAAAATAAATGTAACTTCCGTCATTCTGACGATGATATTTATATCGAAACAATTGTCAATTTTCTTAGTGTTTTTAAAAAAATTTATTATATTGTGGAATTACCTAGAAACAGTAAGTTTTATTTAAAACAGTAAACTGAGTAGATTCAACGAAGTAAGGGTCGAGACAGTTGATTTTATATATGTACATATTTGTTAAAATAAATATTATATCAATACGTTTGGTTTAATCAAGAATATTACTTTACTAAGTATATCAGAAGCTTTAATCCCTTCGAAGACATACAGTTTCAAAGGGATGCAAGAAATGCGAAAAGAAAGCAGTTACAAAAACAACTAACAAAAAGACGTCAAAATGCTTCCTCAATGGATAAATCTCAAGTGGAACGAATGGCAGATGACTGTAATGAGAAAACACCTGAAGGTATTCAGCTTAAACATTTTCATTTGATACAAGTTATTGAAAATTCTGAAAAATTGAATTATTAATAACTTGTATTATATTGTGGAATTAACTAGAGACCGTGAGTTTCATTTTCATTTGATTTCGTACGAATTTGCCTGGAGAAGGTATCAACTGTCTGACACATTATTTCAAACCAGAAATCAATTATTAGGGAAAATTAACTGAAAGACTTCAATACAATCCTGTATTTACAAAAACATCGCAAGGAGGTAACAAAAATATCTTATTCTAAGTGGATAATTCCCAATACCTAAAATTGAAGTAGGTGTCCTGTGCGAATTCTGATTCTAAGTAAATGTTCTGCGCCAATTATTAATAAACTCAAACAAAAACGGGGGACGAAATATAACAACAGATAGATTATCTTTAACGCCAAATCTATTTTGGGAGATGATACATAAATTGCTTAGTGGGCAAAAACTAAATAAATGAAGAAGTACGTCGAAAAAATTGGTTTAGACACTAGGAAAAGGAAGATTACTGACCATTCGAGTCGATCAAGTGTTATGTCTCATTTGGCCAAAATAGGAGTTCAAAAACTTATTAAAATAACAAGACATTCGACTGCTTCCTCTATTGAACTGTTTCTACAGATCAACGAGAAACACTATAAAGGAATAATAAATGAAATCCGTCAAACTGATTTCACAGCTACTATTTCTGGTCACTACTTGCTGCGATAGTAGAAGCCACGTGGCTTCTTCATAGCAGAATAACCCTTGTAGGGCACGTGATAAAAGACAGTTCGTTCATCGACATCGCTAATTTTTAATAATTGCACTTTTTATAATAGTTGTAAAAACAATAAGGTATTGTCGATGTTTTTTTTTGGTCTGGGCCTTGTTTTTACAGATCCTCGAATTTTTTTTATTTATCTACTTGAACTTTTTGTTTTTGATAAAATTACAATTTGAATTGGACATTTTTGTTCTGATCCACGCTGTCGGGCTTTAATCAGAACAAAAAGAGTCCAATTCAAATTCGTAAATTAATTACCAAAAAACTTTTGTGAAATAAAAAAATGTATCTGCTTAAAAAACAAGGTCTTGTTATATTATTACTGAATAACCTTTTTCCAGAAAGGAATTTTGAACGGGATGATCTTAGGCCTGGAAAAGTATTTAAGATTGTACAAACAAGACCAAGAAGCTGTAATTCTGAACACATCTTCTATTTGTGGCGTCATGTGTGTCCCTGTGGTTCCCGTTTACGCGGCAACTAAGCACGCTGTGCTGGGATTAACGCGATGTTGGGGTGATCCTGTTCACTACAATAGGACTAAAGTTAGAGTAAATGCTATTTGTCCTGGACTTACCGAAACAAATATTTTATTCAGCGGACCTCCGGGCAACCGGAATTCGTTGGAATTGGGGCTAACAGAAGAATACGATCTTGTCGAAGGAATGAACGAATTTCAAGTACAGAGGTATGTTTGATTGACATTGTTTCGGTTTTCTTTATTAGCGTTATTTTTTTTAGTGTTGAATTTGTTGGGGAAGAAGCTGTTAAAGTTGTAGAAAAAGCATCGAACGGAACAATTTGGGTAATAGAAAACTCTGAGCCGACCTACCAATATATTTTTCCTGAAAGAAGCGATTTTAAAAACAATATTTCAGAATAATAAACATTAATTGTATGATCTTTTTATTATTTTTAATATCCTTATTGTAGTTTCATTTTATGAAAATAATTATCAATCTCGCTTTTAATAAACAAGTAAATGCATGTGTTCCAAGAAATAAATACATAATTTTTAATAACTGTAATTATGCCTATTATTTCAGACTGGAAATCCATCAATTTAGTAAAAATTAAGCACTGTGTATCATCATCAAATAATGAAATTATAACCTTAACTTATGACAGTTCTCATTTCTTACGAAAATCTTAACAATGTTTTCTTTGGCACGAAATCATAAATATCTTTTCGAACACCACATTTAGTAAGTGTCATTATCTCTTTTAAATACATGACTTAACCATGCATTTTAATAAAATTAAAACGTTAAACAATGAGACATTGATATACGATCATTGTTCCTGATTCTTAAATCATAATTACATGTTGTAGGTCAAATATGTCGCAATTGTTCTACCATGGAGAGAGACAGATATTTTCTAGCAGATTCTTTCACGTATTTCAATATAACCCTGTACAAACAAATTAAATACAGAGTGACACATATTTTCTATAGTCTAACAAACTAAAAATGAAATAAATCATTCCTTTGGAATCAGAATTTCAAAAAAAGTTCATTCCGGTCAGATACATATACAGGGTGTCCTGGGACTAATGGGAAAAAAGTCAGGAGCGTATAATCTGAGCCAAAATAATGTTAGTACTTCATATAAACTTTTTCTATGCAGGCCCTTGTTTTCGAGTTATAGGCCTCTAAAGTTTTAATTTTGAATTTGGTTTTTATTTTTATATTTTGTACTAGTTATTTGGTCTTCATAAAATTTACGGCAAAGCTATAATGTACGTGTATGTTTATTTTGGAAAAGTAAACAGATTTACAGTAGTGCCTTGAAGCCAGGGACGGACTACTCGCAATGGTTAGTGATCCAAAATTTTTGCAAGGATGGCACACCCTGTATGAAATTATCGAAATTGACTTTCCCACACATTAAGCTAACGAAAAGGTACTCATGTTGGAATTCGATAAAATAAGCCGTTTCACTAATATTTACAGTTTTATTAATGCACTACGTACCAATTTACCTAACTAACTTATTAATACGATGTCCAAGATGTACCTATAGTACTACAAAAAAATGATTTGATAATAGCAGATGATAAAAACATTAAGAACTTACTTAATGGGAATTGAATAGGTACGCAAACAACGTAATTAGTTGCTTTTAATCAAAATTACGAACACAACATTATTAAACCATTAAGAAAACATCAAAAAACACAAGTTATAAAATATTAGACTGAAACTAATTCCTGAACAACAACAAAAGCTAACGTTATTCTAATAAATGTGCAATATGAGCTCCTTCCACTTCCACGCACATTCTAAGTCTACGAAGGTTGTTTCTTTGCACTTGAAAGAGCAATCCCATATTATTTCTAATAACATTGCAGTGTAACACAATTCTGTCTATCAAATCTTGCCTTGTTTGCACAGGTTTTGCATATACCTTACTTTTGAGATAACCCCAGAGAAAGGAATCCATAAGATTAACGTCTCCTGATCGCTGTGGCCATTGAAAAGGGCCTCCACGACCAATCCATCTATTAGGAAACCTTGTGTGTAAATGCTGTCGTACATTTAAACTGAAATAAGGAGGGGCCCCATCATGCATGAACCATAAATTCCTACGAGTTTGTAGTGGCACATCATCAAACAGGTTACATAACTCATTTTGCAAAAACTCCAAATATCTATGACCGGTCAAAGTACCGTCAATAATATATGGCCCTATCAAATGATTGCCAACTATTCCTGCCCAAATATTAACCATGAAACTATGCTGGTTCCTATTTTGGATAATGCCATGTGCATTCACATCATCCCATAAATGTATATTATGAGAATTAATGACTCCATCTGTGGTGAAACCGGATTCGTCAGTGAAGAGAACGTTACTAATAAATGTATTGTCTGCTTGTTGTTGTCGCATAAACCACTGGCTATACTCAAGTCGCGCAGGATAATCAGCCACTGTCATACTGTGTACTTTTTTCATGTGGAAAGGATATAACAGCTATTTCTTTAGGTCACGATGAACAACTGATTTCGAAACGTTATGTTCTCTTGATTGTTTTCGTAAACTCGTTGATAGTTCATTATCAACTGCATTTGACAAGTCTTGTTCAACTGCCACAGTACGTACGCTTCGTACTGGACCTTCTCCACGTTTTTTGGCAAAAAAGTTCCTAAAATTTAAAATTTTGTTTTGTATACATGGAAATAGTTATTTGTATGCTTAGGCCGCGAAATATCTTTTTAACGTACCGAAAGAATAGTTATCGCCGAGGCCGCTTGCGGCCGAGGCTAGATAATCTTGAGGTCGTTAGAAAGTTTCCCGGCCATGGCATACACACTATTTTTCGTGCAAGCGTTAAAATTATGAAACTAGATAATTGTAAATAAATATATTATTGCTCTAAAATCAACAGCAGTTTAATTTATTTAACAATGTTAACGTGTGCTATGGAAATGATATGTTTCAATATATACAAAATATTTTGACAGTTCTTGACAAAACGCAAAACGTCTGATACTGATAACGATATTTCAGTACCTTCCACTCCTCCTGAACTCAAAAGCGTTGTAAATACGGCGCTTTCCGTTTTAATACCCGAAAAATCGAAACGACAGTACGAAAAATGTTATGGCGAGTTTAAAGATTGGTGTGACAAACAGGATATTAAGACGATGTCTGAAAACATTTTATTGGTTTATTTGATGCAGAAATCAAATGTTGTGAAAAGTATAATATAAGTACTTGTGTATTTGTTGGTATTCAATAAAAAATAAGCCTTGTGTTTGTAGTATTTTCGAAATGTCAGATTTGAAAGTGATATTCAAATTTGGAAGTGACGTTTGGTTTCGCAGCCGTTGCTATGGGTAACGGGTGCGAAATAAAATTTCGCGGACTGTGCTGAGAACGCGAAATACTGACTTCGCGTGCAATTGCACGAAAATTACATTTACTTATTCATACCTGTTTCTCGTAACCTGAGATCAATACGCTCAAACATTCGTCTGTCTGGCAATGCTCTGTTTGCAAAATGTTCTGCATAAAGCCTTCTGGCCTCTAAACAGTTTCGAGAAGCCAGTCCATACATTAAATGCATATCTGCGTACTCAATAAAAGTGAATTCTGCCATTGTAAATGTGAAATTAAGGACTTATGAATTATTGACAAGTACTGACTACGAACTATTCTACACAACGTTTGACAACTAATCCTATGGTCACTTGATAAACGGTAAAAACACTTTTAAAAAGTTTTTACCAACTTTCGAATTATTAGGTCATGTAGGGGACATGATGCCGGTAAAGAAAGTGTTCTTAAACAATAATTGATATTTATTTTATTTTCTAACTAAAACATCATCGCTTACTCCCTCAAACATAACATAAGATTCTCCCGCCTGACCATTGACATTCCCCCTCCAAGGCGGGATTCACTTCCCTTCAAATGTCTTGCCAACTTATAAATCTGATTACGTAAAGCCGAGTTTATACTAGATTATGAATAAGGCCAAGTTCACAATGTACATAACTACACAATATGACTACAGTCGTTAATGTTTTTTATCTTCTGCTATCGTTAAATTATTTTTTTGTACTACTGTAGGTAAATCTTGGACATCGTATTAATAAGTGGAGAAGTCAATTTCGATAATTTCATACAGGGTGTGCCATCCTTGCAAAAATTTTGGATCACTAACCATTGCGAGTAGTCCGTCCCTGGCTTCAAGGCACTACTGTAAATCTGTTTCCTTTTCCAAAATAAACATACACGTACATTATAGCTTTGCAGTAAATTTTATGAAGACCAAATAACTAGTACAAAAAATAAAAACCAAATTCAAAATTAAAACTTTAGAGGCCTATAACTCGAAAACAAGGGCCTGCATAGAAAAAGTTTATATGAGGTACTAACATTATTTTGGCTCAGATTATACGCTCCTGACTTTTTTCCCATTAGTCCCGGGACACCCTGTATATCTGGAAGCGTCCGTACTTCCGTGGCGTTGTTTAGACATAGTTAAACAAAATAAGATCCACGAATACGGCATTTAGCTGTATGTACTTACTACTAGTTATGGTTTTATATTCAACTTCCTCCTCTATATTTGTAACGGAAGAATTGTATGAGAAAATTCTACACATGCTGCAGAAGTTGTGAAATAATTAATAAAAAACTATTTAAATAAAGGCTACTGTGTATTTATGGATAACTATTATAATAGTGTTTCGATAACTGAATATCATCGTCAGAATAACAGAAGTTACATTTCATTTGATGCCTACCTGATGTTTAGTAGTTATTTTTGGCTAGACCAAGAAGTGACCTACCTTGTGATTGACTTAATATATTATACTGGTTTAAAATGAGCACCTTGAATCTATTTTTTTAATGCATTGACGTTGTGACGGAACTAATAAGGCTGCTGATATTCGGATTTACGTTTAGAATAAAATTTATACTTTCCGTAATATTATTTGGCTTATCGACATATTTCAGACCAGCTTCAATCATAATGTTGGATGGAGAAATTGATTTGATACCATTTAATTACTTAATTTTGTATCCGAATGATAGTGTCTTTTCATTTTTGGGTTATGTGTAGTTCAGCCATTACAAACTTAATAGAATTATAAAAAATACTTGCTTTCAATTATTAACAATTTTTATTTAAAATGATTATCAACGTGAAGTACTGAGAAATATACAAATACTTGGCAAATGTACAAGATGACCTTACTAGTGTTTTAATGTGACATTAAGTTGAGAATTCTATAATATGTAATGTCAAAAGTTTAGGAACTGTCACATAGGAGAGAATTGTTTGGTTATATATCACAGTGACATAGATGTCAAAAAAGTCTATGGAAATGAATAATGCAACAAATCGAAAGAGAAGCAGAAATCCCAGAACTTTATATTTATTGTGTCAGGAAATATATGAATTTTGTTGTTAAGTAAATTAAGCTATTATTTAGGAATTAGAAAATAGGAATAGAGGATAGTTTATGTAAAAAAAATTATAATAATTTGGTAGAAAGAACATTTTAAAAGGACAGAAACACATTTAAAAAAAAATTAACACTTAAGAATTAGAATCAGCACACATATGATTATGGCATAGCAACAAAAAACAATGGGAGTTTGTTGATGAAGAAAATGAAGTGGGTATGACATATTGGAGAAATGATAATAAATTTTAGATAAAAAACTATCAAAATTGTATAAAAGAGTCCTGAATAAACAGTAGAAGCGGCAAATAAAAATATATAAGAAGGAATACTATAAAGAAGCTACATTTAAAAATATATAAAATAACAATTATTGGAGTCCCGGCAGTTCTGTATGGTGTGGTTTTGAAAGACAGCACTTCAAGAAGGAGTATTAGTGGGGTTGTGAGGACCAGGTTAGTTTTTTTTTGTCTTTGTTGGTACCAACATTTATGTTAAAGATATAAAACAGATCTGATAAAAGTAATTACAAAAACATTAGTACTTACGCATTTCTATTTAACATTTATAATTCACCACTTTGTTTCTATGTTCCAATTTAGTACTTGCGCATTTCTATTTAACGTATATAAATTTCGACTTCTCAACTTTTATATTAGCATAAGACATTTCATCAATTTGTTTATTTGTTCAAATTTATAATACATATTTTATGACCAATACAAACTAATTCATATTAAATATTATTGAAATCATTGTTTTCTTAAATATCATTTCAACGGATACGAATTGACATCTGTTATTACTGTGAGATCTGGAATCCACTATTCTAATGGGAAATTTAACCATAGGCGCACCAAATAATATAAAAAAAATATTAAAAATTGTTTGAATGAATAAAAGATAAAATATTGAAGATAAAGTGTAAAAATATCTGGAACCCAAAAAGTAGATAGAGTATCTCATTCTCTCCGCATAAATAAATACATAAAGTTTTTCTTTTTCTTTTAATGAGATAGCTACACTAAAATTTAATAAATCAAAATAGTAATACAATAATATTAAAAATTCCTCTTATACACACAAGTATAACAATATGTTAATAGAAAAAAGAAGAAGATGTGATATTACAAATATTGAAGATTAGATATTATTAGCCCTATGGTGATATCATGCATATCATTTTTCCAATTAAGATCAGTATAACTGTGCAATGATATAGAAAACCGGGAAAACTATATCTGCTGATCTTTACAATTATCACTTAAGAAGACAGTTTATTAGTGGAGAAATCCCTAGATTTATCTGTCCATTGACAACTTCATATTGTGGGTTTCTTAAGTGTCTTCTAATTTCCAACTTTTCAAGAAAATCAGAAACCACCTCAGTTAAAGCCACTCGCGGGACACCTTAAAGGAGAGTGATATCTCCCTTTCTATGGAGCCTCGTACTAGATGAGTTGCTCTACAGGCTAACGGAGCTTGGCAAGTTCGAGAGCACCTTGTGTGATTTATTACAAAAGGGCCTCAGAATTATTGAGCAATGGTGCTTGTCAGTGGGAACCTCAACAATAATGAGATTGAAGATATTCTAGAAGGAGAATATATCGTTAGTGTAGTTAAAGCCCAAAGATTACGGTGGTGGTGATACATTTATCGGCGACAACCAGATGAGCTAATAAGAAAAATCACAGCATGGACCCCACAAGCAACAAGACCAAGGGGAAGGCCGAAAGAAAAATGGAGGAATCAAATAATTGATGACATTAAAACTCTTGAAATTATAATTAGTAGTTGTAGTAACAGTTTTCGTCTAAAGACGACGTCGTAACAGAAAATATAACTAATCTGTGACGTTACCTTCTTAACGATCATCCCTTTTATTCCCTATTATTATGAATTTTAATAACAAAGTTAACCTCATTTCGCACTCTCTTCAGCCTTACTACTTTTAAATTTATACAGTGAGAGTGTATTTAAATGTTATTTACATGAAGAAGGCCCACCGGTTCAGCCCTACAATTACAAACTAATTCAGAAAAACAAAAAAGAAAGGTGGTAGTAAAAGGAGAACATCATCCATGACATTATTTGATTGCTACTCAGTATCAGTTTGTTGTATGTATAAATTTTATTGTTTTTATTGTTTTAATCTTTGACATGTTAACCTAACAGCTCTTCTTCTTTTTTAAGAGGATTTGGACTAATGTTGACATTTACAGCTACCTTTTTATCTATGAATTTGTACACGCTGATTCTGATTTATAATTTTGTGTAACTATTTGATTTTGACTTATGGTTCAATACCTTAAAAGTACTATTTTATTAAATTGTAATTATCTATTTTTCAGTGAATTTATATTAATGTTTTTCATGTAGTATTCTTCGTTCGTGGGCGACACATGTTCTTCTCATGACGATTTGTGTCTTTGGAACTAATTCATTCCTTTTATTGAATTTTCAAAGTCATTAACCACTTTCAAGGAGAAAACTTATTTTTTTTCTAATTCAATTATACTTCAATTCTATCTCTTGTCACTTTGAAGTATGACATTTCTCCCATTTTCAGTTTCCGCTATGATAAGCTTCCATATTGTTTCTTTACTGTTAATGTCACATGTTGTTAGTGAAGTGGATATCTTTCAGTTTTAATTTGCCGCGATTGTGATGGACTTTTCATCGAGGCATTATGAGTCCCTTGTTTTCCGTTTTCTTGTTAACTACATTGTGCTTATCACTTATTTATAAGAATTCCCTGCACAAGAAAGTAACTGTTATCCAGATTTTTTCACCTTCATTCTCCCTCAATTTATTTGACTAGTATGGACTCTTCTCTATGGGAATCGAGGATGACCATCCCAGACTCTTCCTTCTAGGTACCGATGCTGTATATGTTCTACTCTTCCTATTGAGAATCGAGGTTATTTATGTTTATATAGACAGGAGGTCTCTTCCCCCAATCTCATACTCATCTTCACATTCATTTATTTGGAAACAGTTTAACTCTTACCCCCCATAAAATATTTTTTCATGTGTTAATCACTCTTTTTGAGCTCAACTCTATCACTCCTTTACAAATTTTATTTATTAATAGTAATAAAATAATATTTTTTTCGTGTGTCACATCCTTTTTTACACAAGATATTAAAACTTTTGAAATTTCTTTAGCAATTCAATTGACGAGAGAAAGGATTTTTCAACTTTCAATTTTTTATGATTTTTCAAATTTTTTAATCTTACGACTTTTGTCACCTATCTCCTCCAATAATTGTGATGAGCAGCGTGTGTTTCCCACGGGAGAAGTTTTTCGTATCAGGTAATGTTGGAGATTTTTGTTTTTTGTAGTTCCCTATAATTGTAACAATATGAAATTTTGTAGCCTGAAGATGGCCGTTATGTAGGCCGAAACTAGTAGCTTCACCATTGTCAATCATTAAAAAATGCTGTGACACTGACTTTGAGTTCTATTCACCGGTGGTAGTAAATGGTTTATTCGCCATTGGATGGTATTGGAACAAATTTGTAATAGTTATTTGTATGCCAAGGACTGAAAGTGCTACTTTGTTGGACGAGTCTGACAATTGCGAGACGAGCGAAGCGAGGCGAGCATCAGACGAGTCCAACAAAGTATTATTTCAGCCGAGGCGTACACAACATTTTTAGACGACGCATAAGATCCAAAAGATCCGGTGGCGTGCACTCGAATAACTCTTCATCGCTGGTATTTTCAGTTTCATCATCATTCATTGTTATTAATTAATTTAGACAAAATTTCGGATGAAACAAATAATTTCAGAAAATTAAAAATTCAAGGTCATGCAAAATCATCGAAGTGAAACTGTCAACTGTCAACATTGAAGTGGCTTGAGTCAAATTTAAGGAAGTTAAAGTTGTCTACTCCAGAGCGTCCAGAAAAGGTTTTGCAGTACGGAACTGTCACTTTCATTACATGGAACACTCAGAACGCACTTTCGGTATGAATACAGAACGAGCAACTTTCAGATGGCGTCGTCTAAAAAAGTATTTTTAAAATGGTTTCTGGCAACTCACATATATGAGCAATAGTTAACAATTACAGAGTTCCCTTTTAGTACTAGAAGGTGTATGCAATTTAAATTTAGTAAGTATATATTGGTTATTATATACTAAGTTTAAGTTGACAATAATAATTACAATTATTTATTGAGAGTCAGTAATAATCAATATTGCTTGAAGAGTGCCTCTATTCGGAGTATTCCATGAGGTAGGTTAGGTTAGTAGTAAGTAAAAGCCTAAAAGAATTAGAGAATTTAAAACTACAAGCTTAATATTAAAATAATGAGAAGCAATGACAAGTAACTTGGTTAACTTACCAAAAGTAGGGTGTGGCTTTTATAAGGAATAAATTAAACAATCAAATATTACCTTAGGGCTTCTCCTCAATTCTCTTCAAGAAAAACTACAAAAACAAAGTTTAATTTATTTTTTTTCTCACTCTTTTTTTTATTCAAAGCTAATTTAAATCCAAACTTGCTTCGAAAAATTGAAACCCATGTGGTTCAAAAGGCAGCCATTTAAAAAAAGAAAGTTATAAAATATGACCAAGTGCAAGTCAAGGTTTCTAAAGCAGAGGTTGTACATTCAAGTTATTAAGCCAGGTAAGGCTAATTAACATATAAAGAAGAGTGATAATAATTACATCAACAAATAATTCAGTGAAGAAAAACATTAGATTGAAAACAATAAAGGTTATTTTTTACTTTAAAATAAACACACTGTAATATTAATGATTTTGTTCTACCAAGTGTGAATCAGTATAGAAAAATTAAAAGTTGTATATTTTTTTTCTAATTTCAAAGGTAAGCTTTTGGTTATTAATAGAGAATATATTTCATAACTGATTACAAATCGTAACAGTCGTTCCCCACTTAGTCTACAAATTGATGTTGGCTTCATAACAAATCGAATCAATGATTTGGTTGGGTATGTGGGATTCGTAGATACTCTTGACGAGTATGTTAATAGGAGTAATTGGCGTAATGAAATGTGTTGAAATATATTCTTATATTTTCTAAAAATTTCCGCTAAGAACTTTGAGTGGTTGATAAGGTTAACAAAAAATTATACAGACATAATATAATATACATATGAACTAAAAATAAATATTTTTTCGCTGATAATGCAAATTTCTTTTTATCTTCATATAAATGTAAGCAAAATTTATTCGAGTTTGATAATTGAAAAAAGAAAATGAATAATTCTGTTGAAAACATCATTATTTAAAGTTAAAATTTTTGTATAGGAACTAGATTGTTGCAGTCACTCATACAAAACCGTTCGTTATGGTGTTTGAATTAAAAGATAAAGTGGTTGTCATCACTGGAGGAGCCTCTGGTATTGGATTAGCCATAGGTAAAGTGATGTTAAGGAAAGGTATTAAGGTAAATATTGGTTCATACCACATGCCAAAAACATATTATATAAATTACCACAAAATAAAACTATACTGATTAAGCTATTTTGATGGTTGTTTGAATATATTAATAACGTACAATAAGAAAAATGTTGTTGTTAATCGTGTTATTTACATTTTTATCAACGGTTTTAGGGAGTTTGTTTGGCAGATATTAACCTCAAACGTGGCCAAGAAGTTTTACAAAATTTACACAAGAAATTTGGCGTAGAAAAAGTTATTTTTGTCCAAACTGATGTGGTAGATACTGACAGTTTTGAAAGTAAGTAGATTTCAAAAAATATCCTCTTTTCCATGAATCTACATTTTTAATAAACGGTCACGTCAATCGTCAGATTTCTTGGTATTGGTCTACACAAAATCTTAACTGGATGCAAAAGTACCATAGTCAATACCCAGAGAAAGTGATGTTTGGACGGGAATAATATTTCACTTTAAATCTAATTTTCAATGTATACCTTTTCGGGGAAAGTCGGGTAGCAAATCCGCCCATTTGGCCTCTTAAATGAGGATTGGACCCTGGTAAAGTTGTCTCAAAATTTCCTCTTTTCTTCTGAGGTTTTCCAGAGGTTCTTGCGTTATTCTTAGGTTCTTCTTGAGCGATGGTTGGTCTGGTTGGTCAAACAACCAACGAGGCTCTGACGACCGAACGATTGCCAGGAGAAGCAATTCCACTCTTAATGGCCAACTGCTTCGGAAGGTGGAGCTAGTAAGTGACAGGGCACTCTTTTGTCCTGGAGTTGAGAAATCGGCTCCGAAGGGGGAGGAATCAGAAAATGATCAACGGCATAATGATGTGGTAGGCAAATGGAAACCCAACACATTAAAGACTCATTAGAGTTTTCCCTAGTATTATCACGATGGCTATGGTCAAGACAAAATTTAAAATGTCCGGATATAGTCCCTCATTCGGATCTCTGGGAGGGAATGTTTTGATTAATAGTAAGAAAGGATGGTACAGAAAGGTAAAGTTGGAGACCGTGATATTTGGTACATGGAATGTGCGAACACTAGCACAGCCTGTAAAGCTGCAAAATACAATTGAAGAGATGAAACGACTTAAAGTGCAGATTTTAGGCACTAGTGAGATGAGATGGCCGGGTACGGGAGCTAATAGCAACGGGGAGGAATATTCTGTATATTACTCTGGAACAGCAAACAACATTTTCCAACATGGAGTTGGATTTATACTGCACATACAAATTGCAACGTGTGTTACCATCTTTGTGCCAATATCAGAGAGGATAGCTCTTCTACAAATTAATCAAAGGCCCATGAATGTTAATCTCATCCAAATTTATGCTCCTACTGCATACTACAGCAACGAGGACGTAGACCAGTTCTACAAGCAAATATCAGATATAATCAAAACCTTGCCACAGCATGATATAAACATCATTATGGGTGATTTCAATGCCAAGCTTGGGAAAGGTAGAAGTGGGGGACACATTGGACTAGGCGAGAGAAACGAACGTAGCGACACTCTAAGTGCATTCGTAGCGGAACATGATCTGATTGTCACCAATACATTCTTCCAATACCACCCTAGAAGATTGTACACGTGGAAATCGAATGATGGGAAAACTAGAAATCAGATAGACTTTGTACTCATTAATAAGAGATTTAGAAACAGCTTCAAAAACATAAAAATATAACCAGGAGCGGATGTACACTCGGATCATAACCCGCTGGTAGGAAAGATGAGAATCAGGTTGAAGAAGGTAGAGAAAAAACGTGTAGGGACATACGACTACAGAAAACTGAAAGACACAGCCACAAGTAATTTGGTAAAAAGCGAACTCTTGACAGAAACGGAAGAACATGAAAACGATGGAGATGTAGAAAAAGACCTTAAGATGCTTCAAGAAAGTGTACATAAAGTCAACGAAAAGTACTTAAAGCCTAACAAACAGATGAAGAAATCTTGAATGACGGATGAGATCTTAGAACTGATGGAAAAAAGGCGATTGTATAAAAATAATAAAAGAAAATACATGAACATACAAAAATAAATAAGGGCGAAAATAAGAACAGCCAAAGAAGAATAGAAATGGGAAAAATGTATGGAAATCGAAGAATGTCAAGCTAAATGTGATAGCTTTAATATGCACAAGAAGGTAAAGGAAATGGCGGGAACAGTGAAGAGAAGAACAGTTAAGGATAACCAAAGCCAAGTTATAGTAGGGAAGTCGGAAATTAAGCAAACCTGGAAAGAATATATTAAACAACTATTTTATGACGTGAGAATGGTGCTACCCAATAACGAAGAATCTTAAATCTTAAAGGTAGAAGTGCAGGCAGCCTTGAAAAATGCAAACGATCAAAATGCCTTGGGCCCCGACGGGATTCCTGCTGAAATATTAAAACTGATCGAAGTGAAGAATCTAAAGTGGCTTACAAAGGTGTTCAATGTGATCTATGATACGGGCGTCATACCCACGGAATAGCTAAGGTCTGAATTCATTACTCTTCCCAAGAAGCCTAAGACTAGGAAATGTAGCGAGTTTCGAACAATAAGCTTGATGAGTCATCTGCTAAAGATTTTCCTGAAGATAATTCACAATAGGATATTTAAACTGTGTGAGGAACAGATGTCTGAGACTCAATTCGGCTTTAGAGGTGCTGTTGAGTCTAGGGAAGCTCTATTTTCGGTCCAGGTGCTATTTCAGCGATGCAGAGATGTCAACTGCGATGTCTACGCATGTTTTATAGACTATAGGAAGGCGTTTGATCAAGTACGGCACACGAAAATGATGGAAGTTCTGCAAAAAGCTGACCTGGACGGGAAGGACCTCAAAATCATCAGAAATCTCTATTGGAATCAGAGGGCTTGTATCAGGGTAGACAAAGAGACAACAGAAGAGATACAAATTTTACGTGGTGTGAGACAGGGATGCATACTATTTCCTGTAATTTTCAACCTATTCTCGAAATGCATTTTCAGGGAAGCCCTGCAAGACATTGAAGCTGGAATCCTGCTAAACGGAGAACGACTGAATAATATAAGGTATGCAGATGATACCGTTATTTTTGTGGACAACCTAGCTTCCTTACAACTCCTAATGGACAGTGTTACAACATACAGCCGACACCATGGTTTGGAAATAAACACCAACAAGACAAAGTACATGATAATCAGTAAGAGCCAAAACACCCGCGGTATTTCATTGGTGGACGAAACTCCTTTAGAAAGAGTCAACAAATATGCATACTTGGGCACGAACATAAATGATGACTGGGATCATTCTTGTGGAGAACAGAACGCGTATTGAAACACCAGAACAGCATTCATCAGTTAACTTGATTTTGCAAAAAATGACTAATGCCGTTTTTCCCTTGGACCCTTCAATTCCTTTTTCCACCAATATGCCACACTTGTCCTTCCCAACGTTTCAACTGGAATGTTTCTAGCCTAACTTTAGCAATGTTCATAAACCTTGTTATATAGTTCTTTCTTAATTGCAAAATATTTTTGTACCCTGAAGATGGCCGTTAAAGTCCGACACTAATAGCTGAATTTGATAAAATACAATTTGTGACATATCAATTTTATTCACTCGTTTCAAGTATTCTTTTTTTCAGACGTTTTTAAAGTAACTCTCGCAAAATTTGGAAATATTGATGTATTGGTAAACAATGCTGGCGTATTAAATGAAAGGAATTGGTCTTTAGAAGTTGATATAAATCTGGTAAGTCACTTTGCACTGAAAAAAATAACGTTTTATAATGACGAATGCCATTCATCTAAAAACAATTCGAATAATATAAGGACAAACAAACGTGACACAAACTGAATCATTCCAACACAAAATCCTCTCTGTGTAGGTCTTACATTATACATGAACAACGTTGACTGACTTTAAAAATAGTCTGAAAAATTAATTGAACGATTTGAATACAATCCTGTATTTACAAAAACACGCCAGGGAGGTAACAAAAAGTTTCTGATTCTAAGTAGATCTTTTCTGCGAATTTTTATATAACCTCTAAACAAAAAAGGGGGAGGAAATATAACAACAGATAGGTTATATTTACCGCCAAATCCATTTTGGACGTTGGTACAAAAATTGCTCAATGGGCAAAAACTAAACATCTTAATGGTTGAAGAAGTCCGCCGAAAAAATTGGAAAAGAAAGATTACTGACCATTCGAGTCGATCAAGCGATAGTTCTCATTTGGCCAAAGCAGAAGTTTAAAAACAAGAGCTTATTAAAATAACAAGACATTCGACTACTTCCTCTATTGAACCGTATCTACAGATTAACAGTGTGATGAAGCGATGATCCTAAAAGACATTATTTAAAAGATATTATTAGATTTTAGTAGACAATAATTACAAATATCGCTAGCGGCCAGTGATCTTGAAGGCCATTGGCAAGGTGTAGTAAAATCAATAACAAACACGTCCGTTTTATAAATAATGTGTCAACAAGGTCGAGGAACAGATCGTTGACTGGGTTAGTCTAACAATTTCCTATATATAGAGAGTCCATTTCTCTTGAAGATTATTCATTATTATTATTATTGTTATTAATAGTACAAACGTTTATATTCTCTGTTACATATGGTCAGTAATAGTGCATATTGTTATAATAGAACACCAAACACGTATCACGGATACACTCCTTTTGAGCTGTTATACGGTAGAAAACCCAACATACCAGAATTTGTAAATGTAGAAATAGAACCATGTTACAATCTTGAAAGGTATGATAAAGAATTCAAATATAAGTTACAGTACGCGAATAAAAGAGCCAAGCAGTTTTTGATAAAAAATAAGTAAATTAGAGTAAATAAAAGCGGAAAGGAATCTTCACCCGTATACTTTAGGGTAGGGGATTCAGTTATTTTGAAAAATGAGGAAAGGAATAAGTTCGATCCATATTATATAGGTCCGTTCAAAATTACGGAAGTAAAAGGAGTTAACTGTGAGCTTATATCTCAAAACAATAAAAAACAAATCGTTCATAAAAATCGGTTGTATAAATACCATAACGAAAATATTTGTAAACAAGTGAGGTGAGAGAGTAAACAAACATACAGTGTTTAAAAACAAGACAATTAGTGAGGACTATTAACGTTATAGGTAGTATCGAAAATATATCGAGAATAATTTCTCTCTTCCAGGAGGGGATGATGCGATGATCCCAAAAGATATTATTAGATTTTAGTAGACATTCATTACAAATATTGCTAGCGGCCAGTGATCTTGAAGGCCATTGGCAAGGTGTAGTAAAATCAATAACAAACACGTCCGTTTTATAAATAATGTGTCAACAAGGTCGAGGAACAGATCGTTGACTGGGTTATTCTAACAATTTCCTATATATAGAGAGTTCATTTCTCTTGAAGATTATTCATTATTGTTATTAATAGTACAAACGATTATATTCTGTTACATATGGTCAGTAATTTATATACGTAGTTTCTAAATACATGTTGTCCCAGTGAGTTTTTGAACGATCTTATTTATTTAACCCTAAAGATTGTTTCCCGAAGATGAACGGTTCGATGGTTTAGGAAGTACATACGAGGGGCACTTGTTAAGTAACCACCACAACAGTAACACCATGAAGGAATAATAAATAAAATCCGTCGAACTGATTTCACAGCTACTACTTCTGGCACTATCTGCTGCGTGAGTACAAGCCTCATGGCTTCTTCAGTTCATCGACATCGCTAATTTTTTATAATTGTACTTTTTATAATATTTTTAATAATACAATAAGGTTTTGTTGTTAGTTGTTTTTTTTGTTCTGGATCTTGTTTTTATAGATCGACTATTTTTTTTTATATATCTACTCATAAATTTACGAATTTATATTGGACACTTTTCTTCTGATTAAAGCCCTACAGCGTGGGTGGAGGGCTTTAATTAGAACAGAAATGTCCAATTCATATTCGTAAATTAATCACTAAAAAATTTTTGTAAATAAAAAAAGTTGTCCGATTAAAAAACAAGGTCTTGTTATAATATTACTGAATAACCTTTTTTCAGAAGGGAATTTTGAACGGGATGATCTTAGGCCTGGAAAAGTATTTAAGATTGTACAAACAAGACCAAGAAGCTGTAATTCTGAACACATCTTCTATTGGTGGCGTCATGAGTTTCCCTATCATTCCCGTTTACGCGGCAACTAAGCATGCTGTGCTGGGATTAACGCGAGCATGGGGTGTTCCTGATCACTACAATAGGACTAAAGTTAGAGTAAATGCTATTTGTCCTGGAATTACCGAAACGAATATTTTATTCAGCGGACCTCCGGATAATAGGAATTCGTTGGAATTGGGGCTAACTGAAGAATACAATCTTTTCGGAGGAGTGGGCGAACTTCAATCACAGAGGTATGTTTGATAGACATTATTTTGGTTTTCTTTATTAGCGTCAACTTTTTTAGTGTTGAATTTCTTGGAGAAGAAGCTGTTAAAGTTGTAGAAAAAGCATCAAACGGAACAATTTGGGTAATAGAAAACTCTGAGCCGACCTATCAATATATTTTTCCTGAAAGAAGCGATTTTAAAAAGAATACTTTAGAATAATAAATATCAATTGTATGATCTTTTTATTATTTTTATTGTCCTTATGGCCAATGTGGTCAAAATATAGTGGTGGTTCTCCGTATTTTGTAGTTTCATTTTAACAAAATAATTATCAATTTCGCTTTTAATAAAAAAGTGAATGCATGTCTCCATGACTCAAGTTTCAATAAATAAATAGATAATTAATTAATTACTGTAATCTTGCCTATTATTTGAGACTAGAAATCCATCAACTTAGTAAAAATTCAACACTGTTCTATATTTCGAAAAATCCAAATTTGGTTTATAAGTTTCATCAAAATAATTTAATTCAAATTGTTGGACAGTTTGTCTATCAAAATTTTCAACAATGATGGGTTCAGAAAAATCTAGGCTGATTGAATCTGTGGAACTGTTAGGAATTATGGTTAAGGTAGTGCCATTTTTCGCTAAAGATAGAGATAATGGTATTTTTGATAGGGAATTATTATTTCTCCATTAGAAATATTAGTTTTTACTTCGATTATTAGTACACAACGAGGCGCCATGTTTATTAAATACACTTCGTTGTTAGTGGCATGATAAAGTAACAGTATTTTTGTTTATTGTTTGGAAAATTATTATTATTTAGAGTTTGTGCATTATAACCTTCATTGTAGATGGTATTGCTATTATTAAAATTACCTCGATTATTAAAATTGTACCTATAGTTAAAATTATTATTTGGTTTTTGTTTATTTACATTTTTATTTTGAAAATATTGAATATAATCTTCATCCAAATTATATTGTAAAGCTTGGTTTAAAAAGTCAGGCTTCATACAGCGTATTGTTGTTCCAAGCAGTTCTCTGAGACCTGACAAAAAGGCTTTCAAGGCTAAATTGTTATACAAGTCCTTTTTTAGCAATTTATTATGATGTATTGTAACGACACAGTCGTCTGAACATAAAATAACCCCTGATAAATACAGTGACTATATACAAGACAGTGGCGACAATAATGGTCGTCCTAGTGATTGGTTACCTATGTCACGTGGTATCGGCCGCCAATAGTTTGCTAAATGTTTGTTTATTTACCATTTGGTTCTATTGTGTTGTTACCACAGTTTTTGGTTTTTGAAAGTTTTTGTGCAAAATTTGGTGTTTAAGTGCTATTTATTAAAATTCTGGACTGAAGACTTATTTATATATGGTTTAGAGTAACAAAATATTCAAATAAATATGAATATTTGCCTTTTTATAACCAAATTTCCTTGTTTCTTACAGTGGATTTTTAGCATAGTTTTAGACATTGAATTCATCGATTAAATTGAAACATAAATGTATTCTCGAGTTTTACCAGTTGTTTCTTGTTATTTCTAAAACCTCTTAGATCTATAAAACGTTGCATAAGAATTAAAGTCTTTTAAAAAGTATTTTGTTTTTATTTGTAATAAGACAATGCCTGGCTGTGCTGATGTAAATGGCAGTAATTCTGGAAGAAAGGGGTTTATTATGAAACACTTTCCAAAAGATCCTGAAAGAAGGAGGCAGTGGCTCATTAAAACCAGAAGGGTCAATTGGCAAGATTTTTATGTCAAAAAAATGTGCGAAGAAAATTTAGTTCTAAATATACTCGATTGTCATACATTGAAAAATAAAATTATTAAACGCTACATTATTGTATTCAGATTAAAAACAAGTTCAAAAAAGAATAAGAGTGCTTCTAAAAGATTAGCTAGTAAATCCCTTGCTGGTCATTTGTTATGAATATTCAATAAACAATTGCAATAGAACATTTTTTATTTTATTATTTATTTGCTTGAGGGGTTTTTAATTAAACTTTAAATCTCTGAGACAAATTCAAAAATATTGGGGCATTATGACATGTACAATGGCCAAAAATATTAGATATTAGCTTCATATCATCTTCTTTATCAATAGTGTAAAGCATTTATTACATAAATATTAAATATGTATGTGTTTAATTTTTTCTGGTAGAGTTCCAATGTGAGATTTGCAGGTACAGTCTGTAACATATAAAAACATTCATTGATTAATTTCAGATTAGATGAAAAAATAAACATAGGGTAATTATTTCCTAATTATGTACTGAAATTGGATATAATTCTGACTAAAACCGTAATAGTCCAAATTTGTATCCCAACGAGTCAATTTAAAATATTTTATTACTTATTTTACTTTTTTCTATTCACAGAAAAATAGGGACTAACATCCCTCTGTGGCATATATCTATCTAATTAACTACCTGCTTTTGTTAAGAGGCCTGGTGCATTATTTCCGCTCCGAGTATATTTGCGGTAATCATGATTAAAGAAAGACTCCCTAGTAGGTACATATACCTAGACTACACATCACGATTTATTGTAGTATCTATTTAGCATGACATTTAACATAATAATCCAGAATTTAAAAGCTTACCTTATATCTTTATCAGATGGTGAATAAAGATACATCCATAATTTTGTACGCAACATCATTACATCCTTGATGATTTTGATTAACATCTGTTTCCAAAAATATTTTATGATACGCCTTATAAAAGAGCTGTTATTTAAAATTACACATTCAAAACTAGTTTACAAGTGGCAAAACTCTTTTAAAAAGGGTTATTTAGTTGCATGTAGTCAAATGTAAACAAACCAAAATTAGCAAACTAATGGCGGATGGGCGGAGCTTATACCCAATTGTCGCCACTGTCTTGTATATAGTCACTGTACTGATAAATAATCAGAAAACAGAACTCTACACGAGCCAAACTAGACAGAGTTATGCACCCAGTACCGAGAGAGCAGCACCTTCGCCTTTCCGCTAATAACTTGACCGATACTACCAAAGCAGATGATCTGCGATATACCAGGCAATCTCTACCTTACGTAGAATAACGATAGGAAGCTTCAACTAACCGAAGTGTTGCACTATAATCCGGAGCGTGTTGAGCCTGGAATTGTGAACACATAAATATTCCGCTTGTCGTTCACCTATCGGTGTGCGTTGAACCCGAGGCTACACGCCAACCAAACTCTGTATATCGGACGAAGTCCGTAAGCGTGTTGAGCTTAGGGCGGACGCCAACTACCCTAAGTCAAGCCCTGCAGCGTGTTGAGCGCAGGACCGAGGCCTTCCCGATTAGCCGAAATTCCGGAGCGAGTTGAGCCCGGGACGGAAGCAAATTCCCGTCCTCCAAGATCACGCTGTGCGTTGAACGCGGGATCTCGACCCCGACACACCCCCTTGGTTATAGGAACCTAGCGTCCCAGTGAGGAATCTGGAAAACCGAGAAGAATAATCCGCGACCCAATCCGACGACCACCCTAGAGGGACTGCCCGCCTCCAGGACCAATAAATCATGTATATACTTATTGTACAGAGCTTTAGATTTTATTTGTAAATATTTATTGTAGTTTGAATAAAGAAGTATATCTAACCATCTAACCCCTTTTATGCTCTACCACACTGACGAACCCTTACAGTGTTGTTTCATGTAACTCAACGTAACTGCATATTAACTTAAAATGTTTTAAATTCTGTCATAGAAATGTTGAGGTCGTTCGTTATTTTCTTGTCTCATCATAACAAGATCACGATTTAAACAGGCCTCGTCCCTTTGATCAGCAGAATTTCTAGAAAGGGTGTCCCTAAGTGATGTCCAAGAAGTCACGTTTTGAATATTTACAACCAGTTTAGCATTACCACAAAGTTTAGTAATTAAGGTATTAATCAAATATATTTTATGGGAATGATTTGGTTGGTTGTTCCGTATTATAAAAATTGTTAATAAGTGATTCGCATGCGAATAAGTACCTATATTGAGTTCATTAGGATTACCGTCGAACTCCGGTACGTAGTTTAAATACTCTGGTTTAAAATCTGCCATGTTATTACAATTATATTTGACTTTGATATTTTTATTTTTTAATCTTTTACTGAATCTAGAACAGCTTTCTTTCTCTGGTCTAGGAAGATCGATTATGTTTTCAAAGTCTAAATCACTGAATGAATCAATAGACATGTAATGAAAAAATAAATTCAAAGTTACTTACAATAATATTACGAATTTGAGCATCTCCCTATCCAAAACTATAAGGGTGAGCAGTACCTATTCCTAGGTATGCACTTCTTGCAATGTTGTGCAATGTTTGTCTCAGCTTTCAACGCTAAGCGTTGTGAAAAGTCTTAGTGGCCCTCTATGGATGAGATTCTCGATTTTTTGGCAACTAGTTACGTTCCATACGCAACAATTTGGAAATCCTACTGACTGCGCCAGAAATGTTTCGAAGTCTCAAAGTTAGTTTTTTAAAAAATATTTTATTATTCAAAATTAATTATTACAATAAAAATACATCTGATATCTACAAAGCTTGACTTAAAAGTGAACAATTCAGATATTAAAACAGTTAAAATGATATGATTAGGAAATCCTTGGAAATGAAGTTGCTGAGTCTGCGATTCCCATAAGAAGTGGTGAGATAATTCACGGGTAAAGATCCAATAATTGAATTGTTTTACTTTAAACGAATGTTTTCGGGAAACTGGTAACATAATATTAGTCCCTCAAACGCAAGTAACCTACGGAAGGTTATTTTTATATACTGTTTCTAGGTAAAGAATGTAGATACTTATTTCCTTTAAGCTAATAATATTTCTTGGAAAATTCCTCAATTCCCAAAATACATTTAAGGTCACTTTAATGTTATTGTCGCATTGTTATTCAGGTATAAATGATTACAATATATGCAAAATAAATCGGTTACAATTTATGCATATATATGCACTTTGCATATATTCCACTCTTTGCATATCAGTTATACATAAATATTTTTTGGCTGATAATGATATGTACTTATTAAAAATTCTCCTTATCTTCATCTCATAAGCAAAATTTGAGGTAGTTAATTAGAGAAAATGAATAATTTTCTTGAAAACTTCATTATTTAAAGTTAGTAATTTTGTATAGCAACTAGATTGTTGCAATCACTCATACAAAACACTTCGTTATAGTGTAATGATGGTGTTTGAATTAAAAAATAAGGTGGTTGTCATCACTGTAGGAGCCTCTGGTATTGGATTAGCCATAGGTAAAGTAATGTTAAGAAAAGGTATAACGGTAACTATTGCTTTATACTACACGCAAACACATGCAGGGTGTTCATTTCAGGACTTCCCATCCTAATTTTCTCGAAATGTGTGTATTTAAAAAAAAATCCCGGGACACGTCAACAAATATATCGAAGGGGACAACTTTTTATCATAAAGGCAACGCGCCCCCTTTCACCCCCCGCCAGGGGGTGTAGCCAACTTCAAAATCTTAAATAAGAAGGGGTATCGAGTAATACCTCATTTTAAAGGTCTCTTTAATCTCTACACGTCGGTTTTTTTTAAATTGATCGATTCGTTGTCGAGATATTTAGGAAAATCTATTTGCTGCTTCGTACCATTAAAATAAAAACTGCAACTGTTTATTCTCATTCCTTTTATCAAAACTAACCAATATTGTACACAGATTTTCAATTTAATAATTGCTCAAAATGTTGCCCATTGTTGGCCAAACAATGGTATAACCGCTGTTCAAATTCGTGACGCACATTTTCAAACACTTCTGTTCGAATTGCTCGACATTCTGCAGTAATCCTTTGTCGAAGGTCTCCTATATTTTGTGGCGGGAGTGTGTAAACAACTGATTTTAAATGTCCCCATAGAAAAAAATCACATGGTGCTAGATCTGGGGACCTAGATGGCCACTCTATAGGTCCTTTTCGCCCTATCCATTTACCGGAAAATACATTGTTTAACCATTGACGAACCGGAAGCACATAATGGGGGGGAGCTCCATCTTGCTGAAAATATAACTCATTTTCGTCAAGAAAGTTGTTGCCATCTCTATCCAGTTGATTTTCAATTGCTTCGGTAATTAACGGATTGATCGTATTTTCTAGCATATTCAAGTACATCTCACCATTTAGATTTCCATTTATAAACAATGGACCAATTACTTGATTTCCTAGTATACCGGCCCATACATTAATTTTTTGGCGATGCTGGGTATGCCCTTCGACAAATACATGGTCATTTTCATTGCTCCAATATCTGCAATTATGTTTGTTGACAAAACCATTTAAATAAAAAGTGCACTCATCAGTGAAGCAACTATTTTTTAAAAATTCGTTATTGTTATTAATAATTGTAGTCATTTGTTCACAAAACTCAATTCTTCTGTCAAAATCGTCTTCACTTAACTCTTGACATACTTTCTTTTTATAGGGATGGAATTTATTAATTTTTGTAATTTTGTGGACAGAGTCTAAGGAAATTCCAGTTGCAGCAGAAATGGTACGTAACGAAGTATTAGGATTCATACCAAAATAACCTATCACTTCAATTTGAGTGGCTTCATTCAAAACTCTTGGCTGATCATGTTTTAAATTTGCAACAGATCCTGTTTGAGTAAATTTGGCGATTAGATTTAGGACATACCTATGAAAGGTGTTCTTATCTGGGTGCCTTTCGTTAAATATTGCAGCAGTTCGTCGAGCACATTGGTTTTCGGCGACGTAAATTAATTCTATTTCAACTTTTTCAGCTAAAGTGTAAACCATTTTTAATAAATTGCTTTTTCACACAACTGGTAAGTATGGTATCATGTCTTTTATTTTTTCTATCAAAAACATTTTTTTGCATTTTTTTATACCAAAAAGTTGAAAGGAATAACAAAACAAACAATTGCAGTTTTTATTTTAATTGTATGAAGCAGATTTTCCTAAAAATTTCGACAACAAATCGATCAATTAAAAAAAAATAAAAGCAGACGTGTAGACATTGAAAAGACCTTTAAAATGAGGTATAACTCGATACCCCTTCCCGTTTAAGATTTTGAAGTTGGCAACTCCCCCTGGCGGGGGTGAAAGGGGGCGCGTTGCCTTTATGATATATTTGTTGACGTGTCCCAGGATTTTTTTTAAATACACACATTTCGAGAAAATTAGGGTGGGAAGTCCTGAAATGAACAGCCTGTATATAAATTACCACATAATTAAACTATATTAATTGAGCTATTTTGATGGTTGTTTGAATATAACAATAACGTACACTAAGAAAAATGTTGTTGTTTATCGTGTTATTTACATTTTATCAACGGTTTTGGGAAGTTTGTTTGGCAGATATTAACGTCGAACGCGGCCAAGAAGTTTTACAAAATTACCACAAAGAATTTGGCGGGGAAAAAGTTAGTTTTGTCCAAACCGATGTGGTACATACTGGCAGTTTTAAAAGTAAGTAGATTTTAAAAAATTACTCTTTTCTGATGAATCTACATTTTTTCACTAAACGGTCATGTCAATCGTCAGACTTCTTGGTATTGGACTACCAAAATCCACACTGGATGCAAAAGTACCATACTCAATACCCAGAGAAAGTGAATGTTTGGGCGGGAATAATATTTCACTTTAAATCTAATTTTCAATGTATACCTTTTCGGTATATCACAACCTCATTATCATTTATTACTTTTGCACCCAACCTATCTAATATGCGAGAAAAGTATTGGTTTACCCACAAAAAGTTGTAATTTTGAAAAAAAAAATTTTACGTTTTTCATCAAGAACGACACGAAAAAACGGGTTTTAGAAAAAAAATCCTGTGTGTATGTCGTCGTTGTCGTCGGCCACATTTCGTTAAACGTCTTGTTAGCACGATACAGCCTCCGGAGTGCAACAAGTCACCAATTTTATGATTGAATATGGTTGAGGACATCTCACAGGTGAACCCTATTGATTTTCACCTCACAATAGCCAGTACAACGGGTCCTATGGTATTCGAAGTACGACATTTTTGTCAGTTTTTTATAATTTTCAGTTTGTTAGCTCGATACAGCCTCCGGAGTGCAAAAAGTCACCAATTTTATGATTTATTATTATTTAGAACATCTCACAGACGAACCCTATTGATGTTCAGCTCACCATAGCCAATACAACAGGTGCTATAGTACTAAGTACCATAGTACTTTAAGTAAGACTTTAATCTCTTTGATGAAATCGAGTTTGAAAGGGATGCAAGAAATGCAAAAAGAAAGCAGTTACAAAAGCAACAAACTAAAAGGGGTCAAAATACTTCCGCGATGGATAAATCTGAAGTGAAACGAATGACAGTTGACTGTAATGCGAAAACACCTGAAGGTCTTTTTAAATATTTTCATTTGGTATCGTACGAACTTACCTGGAGAAGGTACTAACTGTCTGACACGTTATATCAAACCAGAAATCAATAATTAGGGAAAATTAACAGGACAACTTGAATACAATCCTGTATTTACAAAAACATGGCAGGGAGGTAACAGAAAACTTTCTGATTCTAAGTAGATATTCTCTGCGATTTTTAATAAATTCAAACAAAAACGGGGGAGGAAATATAACAACAGATAGATTATCTTTAACGCCAAATCCATTTTGGGAGATGGTACAAAAATTGCCTAGTGGGCAAAAACGAAATATCTAAATGGTTGCAGAAGTCCGCCGAAAAAATTGGTTTAGACACCAGGAAAAGAAAGATTACTAGAGTCGATCAAGTGTTATTTATCATTTGGCCAGGCAGGAGTTCAAGAACAATAGCTTATTAAAATGACAAGACATTCGACTGCTTCCTCTGTTGACACAATGAATCATAACGCCCGCTAAATATGTTATGGAGGGCATTATGAATCATAACGCCCGCTAAATGTTTTTATGCAGTGTCGTTTTATTAAATGATAATTTAAAAATAAAATCTTGTATGCACCACAAGCGTTACTAGATCCTAACGCCCATCGGGCAACATTCATCCCTCGGGCCAAAGGCCCCCGGGTGAATGTTACCCTCCGGGCGTTAGGATCTATATAACGCACTTGGTAAATAAATAGCGATTGTGAAATAAAAAATGTATCCCATTAAAAAAGAGGTCTTGTTGTATTATAACTGAATAACCTTTTTTCAGAAGAGAATTTTGAACGGGATGATCTTAGGCCTGGAAAAGTATTTAAGATTATACAAACAGGACCCAGAAGCTGTAATTCTGAACACAGCTTCTATTGCTGGCGTCACGTGTTTCCGTATACTTCCCGTTTACTAAGCACGCTGTGCTGGGATTAACGCGATAATGGTATATTCCTGATCACTACAATAGGACTAAAGTTAGAGCAAATGCTATTTGTCCTGGAGTTACCAAAACAAATATTATATCCAGCGGACCTCCGGGTAATAAGAATTCGTTGGAATTGGGGCTGACAGAATACGATATTTTCAAAGGAGCGGACGAACTTCAATTCCAGAGGTATGTTTGATAGATATTATTTTGGTTTTCTTTATTAGCGTTAATTTTTTTAGTGTTGAATTTCTTGGAGAAGAAGCTGTTAAAGTTGTAGAAAAAGCATCGAACGGAACAATTTGGGTTATAGAAAATTCTGAGCCTGATCCTGAAAGAAGCGATTTTAAAACGAATACTTTAGAATGATAAATATTAATTATATGATCTTTTTATTATCCTTATGGCCAAAGTGTTCATGCGCTCAAAATATCATGGCGGTTTTTCGTATATTGTAGTTTCATTTTATCAAAATAATTATGAATCTCGCTTTTAATATTTGTTCTTGATTCAAGTTTGAATAAATAAATACATACTTTTTAATTACTGTATATCATCATACGACGAAAATTATAACCTTAACTTATGATAGTTCTCATTTCTTATGAAAATCTTAATAATATTTCCTTTAGTACAGAGCCATAAACATGCCACATGATGTTCTGGATGACTATCTTCCACGTATTAAGCAGTTACCTGAAAGACCGACAGCAACAGGTAAAAATCGGCGATGTCATCAGTGAACCGAGGACAGTAACCTATGGGGTATCACAAGGTTCTGTTCTCGGACCGCTTTTGTTTACAATTTATATAAATAGTTTATTGAATATGGACTTGAAGGGTACAATAACAAGTTTCGCTGATGACACTGTGATATTCTACAAATCAGACTCTTGGGCAAATCTAAAACGAATGGCTGAAACCGATTTCTCTTTGATTAAAAAATGGTTTTCCTGTAATAAACTTACCCTCAACATCGACAAAACCTACTATTTGCCATTTGCATCCTACTCGAGTACCCTGCCTGACATGGGAAATATCAAAATCGACGATATGACCGTAATACCAGAGGCGCAATATGCTAAATATCTTGGGATAATTATCGATAAGAATCTTCGTTGGGATCTGCAAATAAATAATATTGCAAAGAAATTAAGAGGTCTCATTAGTAGGTTTAAATTTCTAAAAGGATTTTTAAGCATACCTCATCTAAAAACAGTGTATTTTGCACTCGTTCAGTCACAGTTATCCTATGGCATCCTGGGTTGGGGGGGTGTGTATGATAACCATCTAGAAAAATTAATATTTTACAAAAGTGGATACTGAAAATAATCCATGGTAAAAAGCGCACCTTCTCTAGCGATCGTCTGTTTGATATCAACAAAAATCTTGATAAAAGACAGCTTTACTGTCATCGAATACTTCTAGCTATTTTTAACAGGAAAATAGAATTAGAAGAAATTCAACATCAATACAATACGCGGACTAGAGACCAAAATATTGTAAAAATACCCTAATGCGAAAAAAATATTAAACGGCGATTCTTTGATTACATAGGAGCAAAACTATACAACTTAATTCCACATTCTCTGAAACAAATAAAAAAATTACATATATTCAGAATAAAAATTAAGAAATGGATTCTTAGTAAAGAGCGACACATATTTAGAAATATAGTAAATAATCTCTGAAAGATACTTACCTCTATATTACAGTTATTTTTTCTACTATAGATTTTGGTTTAGATTATAAATATTAAACTTTACGTTTATTTTAAATATTAGATTTTAGAACTTATGTACAGATATATTTATATTATAAATATTAAACTTCACGTTTATTTTAAATATTAGATTATAGATCTTATGTATAGATTGAACATAGCTGCACACATAAATGCATCACACACAAGCTCAGGTTCTTTCCTAATAGAGCTTCTGTGATTATTTATGTTTATTTATGTATATTTGATTGGTAACTGTAATTGTAATTTTTTTTCTTTCTTTCAGAATAAATAAACATTACTTACTTACTATTGTACACTCTGGGCGCTAAGAACAAGAAAATACATTGTGTTGAGACTTTCACATTAAAGGGATTACAAAAAGATGTTGACGAATGTTACAGTTGTGGGGCCGAAGCTTATCTTTTATGTGATAGGTACCTAATGTTGAAATTGTAAAATTAAAGTTGTCTTTGATCCATCACTTGTGTGTGTCTCAGAATAAAAATCTTCTGGACGATAAAGATGAAATTTATATGCCATGCTGTCGTGAGAGGTGCTAAATTATAAGTTGAATGAAATAGAATAATATCGCCAAGTAATGCATTCAGAAATTCTATCAAGGATTTACGTTTTGTAGGGGTATTATGACTTATACATTTAGTTGTTACCAACGGGTAGACTGGATTGTTGGGGTTAGCGATGCATATAAAAATAATGTTTATGTTTATATTACTCTTGAAACCAACACCATTTTAGATTCTAAGTAAAAATCGAGTAGGGGAAAAGGATAAAGTAGTATTCTATCTACTGTTGCAAATTTAGTCTGTTTTTAGTTTATTTGGTGATTGCTGTGGTTTCATCGTCCACAATTTTACGCTTTAATCGCTTAACATCAACTACTTTAATTCCATATTCAATTGCATCTCTTAGGTACTCAGTATTAAAATAAGTATCTACCATACGTATTATACCGTTTTATGCGTGAAGAATAGTGGAATGTAAGCAATGTTATTATTTTTTAATAAAACTTCATGATTTACCAATAAGTTAGCAGCATTGAAATTTTTAAAAATTACCTTTACCCTATTTACTCCTACTGGTTTAATATCTGTTATGTTTTGCCTAAATTCTGCAATGTTTCTTAAAAAGTGACCGATTTTAATGAGAAATAAACGACCTACATTCTTTTCTCTATGTTCTATGTAATAAGGACCGACATCTGAAAGCTGATATTTATTCTCGAAATTAATATTTTGTGAATCTTTTATCGAAGTTCCTTTATCAATTAATAGGGGCCGCGATTCGCCGCCCGAATTAAAATCCATAAGTTGGTGAATTCAATTAATTAGCCTTATTCGATTCTAAACTTAAACAAAAATAAAACTAGTTACTTATCTTTAGAAAAAAGTCGAAGTTTTTGTTAGGCACTGTTAATACCTGATCGCTTGAACAATCAAGGTACAACCACAACGTCGTTATACTGTAATAATGGTGTTTGAATTAAAAGATAAAGTGGTTGTCATCACTGGAGGAGCCTCTGATATTGGATTAACCATAGGTAAAGTGATGTTGAGGAAAGGTATTAAGGTAAATATTGGTTTATACCACATACAAAATACATTTTTCTACATTCATGCAAAAAACAACACTTTTGTGAAACACATTTAATGGAAAAAGTGGTTCTTTTTTGCAAAATTTTTGTTGCACTCATCTGTCATTCCTGTCAGTTTTGTGATGATTTATGACAAACATAAACATTTAAATAAAATAAAAATCCAGAGCAAGTGTCTGATCATGCTCTAATACAGCAATAATATATGTTTATCTTAATACTTAGTCTCAACGAGTAACAATTATTGCAAAAATGTTTGATTATTTAAAATTTAAATGGTCAAAGCGAAAACCAGCTGTGATTAAGTACTGACAAGGTGGAGGCCATAAAGATACAAAAAAAAGCAGAATGGTTAAAATACCTTCTGAGCTCTGACATGGTAAATGATATTTATGAAATATCAGAGTAATATTATAAAGTAACATCTTTTAAGTTGTATTGAATATTATTGAGAAAATATTATATTAATAATTACTAAGAAAATGAGTAATAGCGATGAAAAAGAATTTATTGGGACCCCATCAGAAATAAGTGAAATTGCAAATGAAGCATCATTAAACTTATTACCAAATAAATCAAGAAAGCAATATGAGATATGTTATAATCGTTTTAAGGAATGGTGCTTTGATAAAAATGTAAGAAATTATACAGAAAGTGTGCTTCTTGCATATTTTTCAAAAAGATTAAAATATATTAAACCTTCAACACCTTTGGTCTGAGTACTCAATGGTGAGAGCCTGCCTTTCTTCTAAAGAACTCTGTAGGGTTTCGGCCAAAAAAATCAAAAGTTTTTACCAGGGATCACATTTATAGGTTTCTAAAAGGAGTCCCAGACTCTCAGTATGTGATGAAAAAGGTGAAACGGTAATTTTTTTTACTTATTAAACTATTTTAAAACTTGAATAGATGAGGCTTTTACTTGATGAAGATCCATACTAAACGATAAAATAAAACAATATAGTTTGTTTAAATCTTCATTTATTTGAACTAATGTTCAATTTAAACTTGTTGACGCGTTTCACTAACACAGTAGCTTTGTCAAAACGAATGAAGGTAAAATATAAAAATGTCTTAATATATACAGTGCTAAATCTATTTACTAAGGTTAACAACGGTATTGAAAGAAATTACCTGGAAATTCATTCACTACAAACATTCCTAAGCTATCTTCTAGGTAAAGAGGTTCAATAAAGGAGACTGATTGATATCTATTTGGTCGTTAAGGAGATTACCTGAATATTTATTTTTGTTAATCTCTAGGGCCTCTAATAAATTTAAACTAAAGGATTTACCGACTACATGGAGAATTTCAAAATTTGGGTCGAAAATGTGTTGGTTTTATAATAAATGATTTGATTAGTTAGAATCTAATTTTTTGTTGTCATAGCTACGTTTGTGCTACGAAATTCTAGTTACAAAATTTCTAAAAGTTCTACCGATATAAATTTTATCACAATTGTCATTACCACATTTTAATTTATAAACTCCTGATTTGTTTAATTTTGAAGATTTAGATTTATTATTTTTAATGAATTTGGATAAATTGTGATCAGTTTTAAAGGAAATATTCATGTCTAAAGTTTCTAAAAATGATTTAATTTTTAAGGATGGTGTTCCAAAGTATGTTAAGCTTTTAAATTGTTTATGTTTTTTATCTGAAGGGAATACTTGTTCTAAAGTCTGTTTTTTTATCTTTTTATTTATGATATTGTCAAATAAATTTTAAAACTGCTTGTTGTAGGTTGCTGTAATATTTGGTATCGCTGGAGCATGTCGTAGAGATGAACTTCAAAAGCTGAATATCGATGACATAGAGGAAGTAAACTCAATATTAATTGTAAAAGTACCACGGTCAAAAACTGACAAAGAACGAAGTTTTGTCATTAGAGGTGAGGTGGAAGAAGGTTTAAATTCAATCGATATGTATCATAAATACAAAAAATTACGTCCTAATCATATTTCAAATAAACGTTTTTTTATCAATTATCGAAATGAAAAGTGCACCGGCCAAGCTAATGGTGTGAATACTTTTGCTAAAATTCCATATGAAATTGCAAAATTTTTGGATTTGGAAAATCCTGAGGTATATACAGGGCTTTAGGAGATCCTCCGCAACACTTCTTGCAGATACAGGAACAAATATACTAGAGCTTAAAAGACATGGCGGATGGAAATCGTCGACAGTAGCGGAGGGATATGTAGAGGAATCACTTAACAAGATACTTAATAGTTACGGATATACGTCTAAACACTCAATTAAAAATTCAATAGAACAAATCAAAAAATTAAATGCATTGAAATTACAAGATAGCTCTAAACTCATTTCATTTGAGGTTACCAATATGTTCACTAAAATTCCTCCTAAAGGTTGTCTAACACTTGTACGAAAATTACAAGAAAATAGAAATAATAATAGAGGAATAATTTCAGATATGCTTAATTTATTTGATGTATGTATTAATCAGAATTATTTCACATTTGACATTAAGATATATATTCAAAATGAAGGTTTACCAATGGGAAGCCATATATCACCAATTTTGGCAAGCAAATTTATGGACAGCCTAAAAAGAAAAATCTTTGACAGTAATATTTCAAAAAATGTCTTATTTTGGTATAGATATGTAGATGACATATTAGCTTGTTTTATAGGAAGTGAACGACAATAAGATATATTTTTCAACCACATTAATAATTTACACCCAACAATTAAATTTACATTACAAGTTTAAGAAAATAACTCAATCAATTTACTTGTTTAAAAAATACAAAGAGTTAATAATGTACTTGATTATTCAATTGACAGAAAACCAACACATACTGATGTTACAATTCCATATAGTTCAAATCACCCCATGTTACAAAAATTGGCAGCATATAATTCGATGATCCATGGAGCATTTTCAGTTCCTATGAACAAATGTAATTTTTATATAGAAATTAATACAATTAAAGAAATAGGAACATCCATTACATATGATAAATAAATTAATGAATAATAAAGAGGAAAGGTGGCATTAAAACTAATATTTCCTGATCAAACTAACTAATAAAAAATTATAAAACCATGGGGGGGTTGTGCGCGTTTGTGTAGGGTCGGCTGAAGTGGTTGGTTAACGAAGTTTGGGAGATTGAGTTGACTCGAAGAGATTAGGAGGTGGAATCGATGTTTCGGGGTGGGCTAGTCGCTAGAAAGTGTTCCCGAGGAAAAGCATTCTCGTTGTTTTTGTATTTCGAAAAAACAATAATAATCTCGTTGGGGGGGGGGGGCGGTTACAGCTGCGGCTGCATTGTTCCCTACGTCGATTGGGTGATTGGTTCGTCGGCCCATTTGGTTAGTGAATAGATTCATCCTGTTGAATAGATTCACCGTGTTACAGGGAAACCGCAGAAAACCTGTAACCCGACGAGTGGGTGGGCGTGGTTGAAGGGTTTGTCAGAAGTGTTGACTAATTGTTGTGAGATGTGTGAGCGTGTTTAGAGAGAAGGAGTTGTGAGATTGTCTAGAGAGAAGGAGGAATATGTGTTGAGAGATATACAAGATTATATATGTGATGGTTGCAATGTTTGGTTATCGGATTGAAATTGGGAATTGGTCTAGGTAGTCGATGTATATGTCGGAGAGATCGTCGTAAGCCGTGGCTAGTAGCCGTACTGGAGGGAATGGGAGCCTCCTCTTGGGTTTTCTGCAAAGAGGCCGTCTATTAGCGATCCACGGTGTGAGGAGGGCATTTTTCGATATTTCGTTGCCCGATTCGATAGTGCGATTAACGTATCGGGCTTATAGGGTATTTAGACGGGGCGGAATGGGCTCAATGTTGATATTGGTCTAGCCAAAATAATTATTAAACATCAAATAGGAATCAAAATAAATGTAACTTCTGTCATTCTGACGATGATATTTATATCGAAACAATTGTCAATTTTCTTAGAGTTTTTTAAAAAATTTTATTATATTGTGGAATTACCTAGAAACAGTAAGTTTTATTTAAAACAGTGAACTAAGTAGATTCAACGAAGTAAGGGTCGAGACAGTTAATTTTATATATGTACATATTTGTTAAAATAAATATTATATCAATACGTTTGGTTTAATCAAGAATATTACTTTACTAAGTATATCAGAAGCTTTAATCCTTTCCAAGACATACAGTTTCAATGGGATGCAAGAAATGCGAAAAGAAAGCAGTTACAAAAACAACTAACTAAAAGGCGTCAAAATGGCAGATGACTGTAATGAGAAAACTCCTGAAGGTCTTCAGCATAAACATTTTCATTTAATTTCGTACGAATTTGCCTGGAGAAGGTATCAACTGTCTGACACATTATTTCAAACCAGAAATTAATTATGAGGGAAAATTAATTAGACGACTTCAATATAATCCTGTATTTACAAAAAGATCACAAGGAGGTGGTAACAAAAATGTCTTATTCTAAGTGGCTAATTCCCAATACCTAAAGTTCAGGTAGATGTCCTGTGCGAATTTTGATTCTAAGTAAATTTTCTGTGCGAGTTTTTAATAAACTCAAACAAAAACGTGGGAGAAAATATAACAACAGATATATTATTTGTAACGCCAAATCTATTTTGGGAGATCATACATAAATTGCCTTCTTCTTCTTCGAATGCCGTCCCCATTTAACGGAGGTTGGCGACCACTCTCTTAAAAGCATCTCTGTCCTTAGCAATATGAAAAAGATCCTCAACGCCTATGTCTGTCCATTCTCGGATATTCATCAGCCATGATTTCTTCTTTCTCCCAATTCCCTTGTTTCCTTCAACTCTGCCCTGCATAATCACTTGTAACAGAGAGTATTTATTATGTCGTAATACGTGACCGAGATATGTTGTCTTACGTATTTTTATTATTTTTAGTAGTTTTCGTTCACGACCAATTCTATGTAGTATTTCCTCGTTAGTAATTCTCCATGGTACTTTCAGCATACATCTGTAAATCCACATTTCGAAGGCTTCGATTCTTTTAGTTATTTGTGCCTTTAGCGTCTATGTTTCTACACCATATAATAGCTGGGACCAAACATAGCACTCCATAAATCTCAACCGGAGTATTATAAATTGCCTAGTGGGCAAAAACTAAATATCTAAATGGTTAAAGAAGTCCGTCGAAAGAATTGGTTTAGACAGTTCGTTCGTCGACATCGCTAATTTTTAATAATTGCACTTTTTGTAATAGTTTTAATAATTGCACTTTTTGTAATAGTTTTAATAAACAATAAGGTATTGTCCCTGTTTTTTTTGGTTTGGGCCTCGTTTTTACAGATCGAAGAATTTTTTTTATTTATCTACTCAAACTTTTTGTTTTTGATAAATTTACGAATTTGAATTGGACATTTTTGTTCTGATTAAAGCCCTCCAGCCACGCTGTCGGGCTTTAATTAGAACAAAAAAGTCCAATTCAAATTCGTAACTCAATCACCAAAAAACTTTTGTGAAATAAAATGTATCTGCTTAAAAAACAAGGTCTTGTTATATTATTACTGAATAACCTTTTTTCAGAAAGGAATTTTGAATGGGATGATCTTAGGTCTGGAAAAATATTTAAGATTGTACAAACAAGACCAAGAAGCTGTAATTCTGAACACATCTTCTATTGGTGGCGTCATGAGTTTCCCTATCATTCCCGTTTACGCGGCAACTAAGCATGCTGTGCTTGGATTAACGCGAGCATGGGGTGTTCCTGATCACTACAATAGGACTAAAGTTAGAGTAAATGCTATTTGTCCTGGAACGAAAAAAATAAGGAAAATCGACGTACTTGTGAAAATGAAAATTTTTCGCTTTCGGCTCAAATGAAAATTATTTTTGTTGGCTTCATTGAAAATATCTGTTTGCGCTACCCAATATTTTAAAAAAATCATTAGGAAACGATGAAAACTCGCTGAAATACAATCTTTTTTGATGAGTATGCGGCATGAAATCATAATCCGGTCAATTTAGACTTTCGAAGTTACCTAAATTCCCACCAAGCTGAAAATCGGTAAGATTGTTTAAAATATCATTATAAACAAAATTTGAAAGTTCACCATCTTTCCCCTGTAAGGACATTTTTTTATTCAAGGTCAAAGGTCAAAAAAATTAGTTTTTCGCGGTTGTCAGCAAAACGGTAAATTTTATCATAAAAATCCTTCAGACAATAATTGTAGATCATAAAATTATCTACAAGAAATTTATTCATACTTTTTTTTCTACGAGCCACTGTTTTTGAAATATAACGATTTAAAAAGTTGTAAACGTTGTAATCGTCATAATATGCACACGTTTCTTCGCCACCTATGAGGTAGTGTACTTAGCGCGTTTTTTTAACGTGGTTTCGCCAGTCGGCCTATTCCACGGGTCAGTTTTGATCCTGTTTAATTTGAAACTATTGAAAAATAATGGATATTAGCAGAGATTGAGAAGATAAAAGCAATTTAAGTTGAAAAAAAGTAGTGAAATTTAATCGTCCGAGTCGTAACTTTCAAAATCTTCTTCTTGTTCTTGTTCTTCTTCATGTTCATCCTGAGTGTATGTAAACTGCGTTAATAGCGATGTATCGCATGTTGCCTCGTTGGAATCAAACGGAACCTCTACTGTTGGTGATTCAATATTAGAGCACAACCGGCCTTGACAATGTGTACATGCCCAAGAACAGAACAGTCCGACTTTTTTGCAACCATATTTAGCCTTGCATCCCTTTTTGCAGTTGCAAGAAATCGAGTTCAGCAGTTTTTCCGGCGCAGTTGGAAGTAAAGTGTGCACTGGTTCTAATGAATTGTTGACCAACTTCCAACTCCAGTCTGTAGGGTCCAGCTGATAACCAAGCCACACTTGAACTTGGTAATATACCCTAAAAAGATGTTGATGAGCAGCAACTGAGGTTGGAGGAAGACAAGCTAATTGTACTTGTTTTTTACTTTTGGTGTTTTTAACGAAACATGCATATCTATACTTATCTAAGCAGGTAGTTTTTTTAAGAGCTCCGTACATAGAAAGAAGAGAGCGAATGCCGTTAGTAATAATTTCTTGTCGTGGCGAGGAAACGTGTGCATATTATGACGATTACAACTTTTACAACTATTTGAATCGTTATATCTTAAAAACAATGGCTCGTAGAAAAAAAGTATTCACACATTTTTTGTAGATAATTTTATGATCTACAATTTTTGTTTGAGTAATTTTTATGATAAAACTTTCCGTTTTGCTGAAAATGACGAAAAACTCATTTTTTTGACCTTTGACCTTGAATAAAAAATTTTCCTTACAGGGGAAAGATGGGGAACTTTCAAATTTTGTTTTTAATGATATTTTAAACAATCTTACCGATTTTCAGCTTGATGGGGATTTAGGTAACTTCGAATGTCTAAACTATGATTTCATGCCGTGATTTCATGCTGCATACTCATCAAAAAAGATTGTATTTCAGCGAGTTTTCATCGTTTTCTGATGATTTTTTAAAATTTTGGGTAGCGCAAACAGATATTTTCAATGAAGCCAACAAAAATAATTTTCATTTGAGCCGAAAGCGAAAAATTTTCATTTTCACAAGTACGTCGATTTTCCTTATTTTTTTAAGAGGTTTTCCGACCTGTAAAACTTCTGGCGTTATTACACCACTCTTAGTTAAGACCCCAAAAGTCAAGTTAAAAAGTTTGACGCGTGTACCACGTGAGGTTTTTCGGATGAATTTTCCGGCACTTTCGGTCGCTTCTGGCGAGGGTTTCCCGACCTGCAAAACTTCTGGCGCTATTACACCGCTACTAGTTGAGAGTCCGGCCTCACTTTCCACAACGTTTCACTCGTGTACCATAACGGGTTTTTCGGACGAATTTTCCCGCACTTTTGGTCACTTCTGGCGAGGCTTTTCCGACCTCCAAAACTTCTGGCGTTATCACAGCGTTCTTATTTGAGGTTCGGACCCCACGATCCAAGGGTTTTCACTGGTGTACCATATGAGGTTTTCCAGCCCATTTTTTCGCCCGGGAAAACCGGCTGGCATTTTCATATCCGACCTGTACAGAGTGCCAGAAATGTCGTTTGGTGATGTACTAATTACAGGCCCCCCGTTTCCGAGCTCAAACGTCGTGTACCTTATCGATGCTGTTTTATGTAGCCAGCTCCCCGACTATATCCAGTTCAGAAGTTATCTACTTTAAGATTAATAATTAGATTATTTTGATTTGAACGGAAAGAGCGACTTTTTCTCTATATGCGGGTGAAAAGTCAACAACTCTTACTCTTAGAAGTGAAAAAGTCATTCTTTTCAATTTAGAATGTGGATTTGTAAAGTATTGACGCACAATGACAAAATGAACTACATTATATTGTATTATGCTCAGTCAAATAAAAATAAATCATATAATTTTATACCTAAACTCTAAACTTTTCTTGCTTTTTGAGCTGAAGAACTTTTTAACCAGTTCATCAAAGTCCAAGTTATAACAAAGTTCAGCATTAGCTACAAAACTTTAAACTAGATAATCTTGCGTCAGAAGTAGCATTTCGTAAATAATTTTTTATCCTTTTTAAAATGATAAAAGATCTTTCTCCAGACGCGTTTGAAGTCATCATACACAGTAAAATTCGCAGGGTCGTGTCCAAGTTTGGGAAGAGTGTAGTTTATTGTTTGTCGCGAATAAGTTGTAGGAACTCCAAAGATAAATTTATGTGCATTGTCTTTTCTTTTTCTCTTTTATTATTACCTTCTTCAAAGAACCCTTTAACAAAGTCCTTAAAGTGTACACATTCTTCAGCAAAATTACTCCCAATGTTATAACGAGAAAAACCTACAAACCCTCTCAGTGCTCGTTACAGGTATGCGGGTTGTCTCACGTGGTACAACCCGTGCTCGCCAGTCGACTAGCTTCGAGTCGAAGAAGGGGTGGATTCTTCAAAAAAATTATTGAGTATACAAAAAGGGCGCCAGAGAAGTTTTGGCAAGCACCCAAGACTTCCTAAGTTAGCCCACAACTCCTCAGTGGGTTAACAACACTCACTACACACTCCAAAGGTTAAACTGATAGGTAAATTATCATCAATAAATAAAAGTCAGCAAATACACCCTGATTGAAATTTTAATTAATCTTGGTGGACCAAAGGTCTCTTTTCAAAATATATGATACAATATCACTACCAAAAGAAAAATATTACAAATAACGTCTGAGCTCAGCTGAAGGCTGTAATCTCAGGGTGCAGTAGAGCTGAGGGCCCCAAACTACATCGATGTCTCAATCCAAAGATTGTAAAGAATCGACCAAATTGTTCATGTACAATATTCCAAAATTACAACGATAATATATATATATATATATATATATATAAATGTCAAAAACACCAATGTATAGTTACAAGGGTTCACACTTCCGCAATTTATACCAGTATCAATATGAATATAATAATTGCATAAGCCAGAAATTTAAATTACAACGAGTTTAGCGTTGCTGGAGAATATGCAACTCAAAATTATATACGGCGCAAAATTATATACAAGAAACCATTAGAAATAGGTAAAAAAAAATTACTAAATATCGCAATACTAGGTACGTACCAAGTGTTCCAGCGTATCTTAATCTATGAGCAAGATTTTTAAAAAAAATTTTAAATACAAAATTCAAGTATAAACGAGATTATAGTAATCGCCGCAAGAAAAAAATAAATAAAACTTAATATAAAAAAATAAACGGTAATATGTGAAACATAGATGTGAATTTACTACTGAGTTTGAAGAAAATAAGAAAAAGGAAAACTGTTAACCTTTCCTTTCCCGGCACCAGAACAGGAACTGAAATTTCTCCAGATTAATCCAGACCTCCTGGAATTGGTCTCACCGACCCATTAAATTCCAATCAGCGTTTTAATGTCCATATACTAAAACCCCCCTAAAATAGAGAAACGAATTAGCCTCTACATAGGGTTTGCATTTTACCCCGGTTAAATTTTCGACGTACCCCCGTAATATCCCATCATACTGACTATAATAACAATACCCGAAATTCGCGAATAATTACACCTCATGACTTTTAACTGTATTAAAGCCACCTACTCTGAGAATAAAAACTATATGACTGGTTTTTTTCCGCTTAGCAAAAAAACTACGATACCAATAAAAACCCATAATATAAAAACTACGTCGTTGGACACATCCCTGAATGTTTATACAACCCCTGTGATATATTCTTATTTCAACAAAATATAAAGCCGTGAAGAATATGAATTAATAAAAATTTATAAAATATAACGAAACTATCCTGCGAACCCAGATTACAAACTCCAATAAATTACGAATCAAAGCAGAATTTCTACGTTAAATTGCCTACAAATCTGTTAATTCCGAGACAGTATCTTTCAACCATTTACCTTTTTATTGAATCCTACCAGCTAACGCCGTCTACGGGAATTTTCCACGTGGTTTCCTAAATCTACCAATTCTACTGGAATCCTTTGGTCATCGGCACCCCCTGGTTCAGTATATTATTGGGTCAGACCTTCGATTTGTTAAATCGAGCGATATTTTCTTCCCCTACGTAGAATTTATCAGGCTTTCCGTGAAATAACGTTATGGCTCCCAGAGCACATGCAAATATCTCTTGTTGAAACGATGTGTATTCACCTTGACGGCAATTGGAGGACTGAAATTTTTAACTCCGTACCGACAGCGCTGTGACTTCTCTCAGTCGACAGGTTAGCCAAATTAAATTTACGACGGTTCGGCGAATTTTTCGCGTTACAATGTCTAATTGATAAATGTTTGCTAATTCAGTTGCTTTGTCTCTTATTTCTTTGATTGCCATTACACTTAAATTGTTCAAAAAGTGGAATCTCTTATTTAAGGTTATAGTACTCATCTGATCTTTTATTTCATTCTGATGAAAGCCTATCAATTACAACCAAGAAAGTATTAATCTTCATTTCCTCTTTCCCTCTAAACACAACTTCGGTATCACGCCCTTTTCTAACTTTATCAGCCATGTGTTTTCTTTTTGGCCGTCTCTTTGTTTCCAGATCGACACCTTTTCTCTCATAAACATCATAACTATCTCTCAGTCCTTCTAAATATTTGTACATGTTGGTACACATGACAAGTGACATTTAAGTCAGTAGTTATTTTTTGTAGAGTTTCACTGCTTTTGTTAAACCGTTCTAAAATATCGTACCACATGTTAAGCATGATAGCTATTTCTAGCTTCGAAAACTCTTGGCAGAGTCCGCTTGCTTCTGCTCTTGTAACATTTGTTTCATCTGGGTCATCGGCTATTTTTCTCAAAGCATCATGGTAGCTCCAGTAATTGAGTAAAATACCTCTTATTTAGCAGCCCATCTAGTCGTATCAAGTCTTTTTGGAAGTATCTTTTTGTTGTTTGACTGTCTTTTACCAAACCTACAGCCTCTGCCCATCTTGACGTGGGTGCGCTCAAAAATACATAGATTTTTTGAATAAACATGAAAAGTTTTGTAGCTCGCAAACTGCAGTCTGCTGCATTAGTACCCAGTAAGTTCAATGAGTAGGCAGAACAAGGAATGCTGTTGTGTTTATTCACGAGCGCTTGCAGGCCATTGTACTTGCCTGACATTTAGCCGCATTGTGATACGACTGTCCTCTCATGTCACAAACTCTGAAAGACTGTTCAGAGTAATTTCATCCATGTGTGCTCAAGAGTGGGCTTTTAATTTGATGAATGATATAAATCGCTCCACTGGACTACCATCACTCAAAAGATAACGAACAATCAGAGTCAACTGGCTGAACGAGTAATATCAGGAGCTGAATCAACACTGAAAGCGTAATATTTACTTGCTTTGAGTTCTTCCACTATTACAGATACAACATTCACATACAATAGCTCAACAAATTCATCAAACATGATTTTTGATAAATAGCTCACTTTACCAGAACCAAGGTTTCCTCGGGTTTGAATATGAGTTTTCAGAAAATCATCATATTCAGCCAAAAGCTCTAAGGCTCCCATAAAATTGCCGTTTCCTGGAGTACCAAATATTTCTTTCAAACCGCCAGAGCCACAGAAAGAGAGCCCATGCGTGCCAAGGAATTTATTTACATGGACAACGCGTTCAAGCACTCGATGCCAATAGTCAACTTCCTTCAAATAGTTTTCATGTAAGGCGGATTCTATTTTTCCTAAAACATTGACACGTATTACAAATGTTTTTGTATTCAGCCTGTGATCTGCACTCTTTTCATGCTCGGAAAGCCGGCTACTGTTCCTATCATTAAATCCCCTGCAAAAAGAGTTCTCATTTCCCGAACCCGAAGGCTGAAATAGCTTGCAGTAAACGCATCCACAAGTGTTTGAATACATGAGCCATTCTCGCCATTCCCTCCATTTTGTAAACGAGTAAAAAACATGTGTTCTTTTGCTGTTCTCACCGTGTCGGCACGTATGGATTTGGAAAAATCGCAGTCCTTAATACTAGAACAATGTTTAGGAAGGTTCTTTATAATATAGTCGGTCAAGACTGATGTCAAAAGACTTTCACAAGATCCATTGCCAGACACTGACTCACTCTCAGTTAAAACTTCATTGTCTGGAACTACTTCTGTTGAAACAGTAAAAGTGCTTGGAGCAGCATAGTAATCTTTTATTAGAACTAACGCTAGCCCTAGCCTGGACCTGGTTGATACCAGAAACTTGTGTAGTTTCAAAGAAGTCGTCCTATAGACGATGTTATTTATTTGAACTCGTTAAATGTTGCCAATTCAAGTACCAATAGTAATGTAACTTCCTCTTCACTTCAAAGTAATAATGCTCACAGTTGAACTTTTAATATTACTATTACAAAATAAAAAAGTCTACGGACGTAGAAAAATTTTTGTATGAAACTCGTGAGTGAAGTAACTATTTTCACTCGTAGGAATTGCCGTCCTACTCGTGAAAAAAAGTATTACTTTACTCACTTGTTGCATAAATAACTATTATTGTAGATAATATAATATAAGCAATTTTGTATATATAACTTAAAAAGGGGTAAAGGGTGTAAAAATTATATTTTGCACGCAGGCGGTCGCATGGCTTTTCGCGTTCCTGTCTGTATTATATAAACTATAAATAAATATTTTTTGCTGATAATGGTAATTACTCCAATTCCACTTTATCTTCGTATAAATGTAAACAATATGCATTTGAGTCAGTTGTTAAAAACATGTTTTTTTATATTACCTATATAAAGTAAATACTTTTGTTTAGCACTAGTTTGTTGTCATCACTTATAGAAAACACTTCGTTATACTGTAATAATGGTGTTTGAATTAAAAGATAAAGTGGTTGTTATCACTGGAGGAGCTTCTGGTATTGGATTAGCCATAGGCAAAGTGATGCTAAGGAAAGGTATAAAGGTAAATGGCTTATGCCACACATAAAATACATATACAAATTATTATATTAATTAAGATATTTTGTTGGTTGATCTAAATATAATAAGTATTAACTAACGTACACTAAGAAAAATGTTGATTTTTATCAACGGTTTTAGGGAGTTTGTCTGGCAGATATTAACATCGAACGTGGCCAAGAAGTTTTACAATATTTACACAAAGAATTTGACGAAGAAAAAGTTATTTTTGTCCAAACTGATGTGGTTAATACCGAAAGTTTCGAAAGTAAGTAGATTAGGCCTGAAGATGGCCATTCGAGGCCGAAAATAGTAGCTGAATTTTATTAAACTTTGTGACATATCTACTTTATTCAATTGTTTCTATTCAATAGTATTTCATCTTTTCTTTAGACGTTTTTAAGGTAACTCTCGCAAAATTTGGAAATATTGATGTATTGGTAAACAATGCTGGCATATTAAATGAAAGGGATTGGTCTTTAGAAGTTGATATAAATCTGGTGAGTCACTCTACACTTTACACTGAAAAAATAACGTTTATGATGATTGTTTTGGCAGTCTACAAAATTCAGCATAAACATGATATTTATATTTGACCGTCATCAATGTTTATGTTGATATAGAAACCTTATAATATAACTGTCAATAAATTTTTGAGCTTATTGCAGGATTGAATGATGAAAGTGATGTTGATATCGTTAAAAAATGAGCGCAATTGGTATTGTGATGTGATGTGACTTTTCGCATTTTAAACACTAGTGTTTAAAGAGTCGTTTTGTGCATGTCAAACCCGTGTTCAAAGTGCGGTTTTAGTAACGGAAGTAGAAAAATTATGTAAATTACACATCAACTATTTTATTCAAAAACAACATGATAACCTTCCGGTTTATTAATATGTTCAATAACATATTCTATTGCATTTGAATAGTTAATGCATACATATCATAATATTTTATTTTGCAAATAAGAAGATAAACAAGTTAACTAATACGTTATAAGTAATTGGAAATAAAATAATTTGTATTTTGCTTCAATTCACTAAAGCCACAATATATCCACCATGTCTTTCTAGACATTTAATGGTTCGTTTATCAAATTCCCTTAATACATTCTTGATCTTATCTTCAGTAATTTCCTGGCATGCTTCTGTAATTATCCTTTCCAAATTATCAACATCTTGAAAAGGCCCTTGCTGATAAAGCCTATATTTTAAGAATCCCATAAGAAATAATCCAGAGGACTTAAATCTGGAGATCCAGCCGGCCAAAAAATCTCAGAATATCTTTGTATTATTTTGTCATTGAAAATAGTTTCAAGGTATTCCCTAACAGCAACTGTAGTATGGCATGTAGCACCGTCTTGTTGACGGTATATTAAAGATAATTGGGTAATAAAATTGTAGTATTCATTTTGTAAAAAAATTAGGTAGTGTTAGACAGTCATCCTATTATTTTATTCTTATAAATACCACCCATACGTTGGTCTTGAACAAATATTGGTCACGAGTTTTGATAGTAAAGTTAGGATTACTGTCACACCACCAGCGACAACTTTGTGAACAGACAGTTCCATTTGATGTGAATGTTGCCTCATCGGAAAATATTATATTTCTTAATAAAAATGGATATTCTTCTAACTTTCCTTGTATTAAAGAGCAAAATTCAAACCATCTGTCATAATCTCTTTCTTTCAACGTATGAACAAACTGCGGAATGATATTTGTTAGGAGAGACCGGAGCTTAAAGTCTCACGGGTTTAAAGTCACAAACCCTTTCCTGCGCAAAGTAAATATGGCAACGTCGTCATATTCATACGCCAGGAACTATTTCAATGCTAGTTAGTTCCGCCATATTCGCCATTCGTATAAGTCGCATGTGTATATGTTTATAAGTGAATTTACGGAAAAAGCCAATGTAAGTAATTTTTTGGATTAATAATGCAAACCGTATATTTTATCTCAGTGCCAAAATTTAAAAATGCCGTGTTATATTTATGATAACCCTAGGTGTTCTCCAAAAAGTCACTATAAATTTATTAGTTTATAAAATTAGGTTAGGTAGTTATTTTAGAAAGAAAATGGCAGGACCGTTTGGGGTAACTTGTCTCACACGTTGTGGGGCAAGTTGTCATGTGTGACTTTTTACCCCGATATTAAAAGAAGTAAAGCTCTGAATCGGAATTAATTTTTAGATGGTGCGCGAATACAGAAAAAGAACAGATCGAGGGAGTTTTGATAAGGAAACAATAAGGAAAGCGGTGTTACAAGTAAAAAATGAAAATATTTCTATTAGGCAAGCAGCAAAAAGATTTGATTTAAATTATAAAACAGTGGGGCGCTATTGCAAAAAGCCTTCAGCAGAGGACCTTAATCAAGATCAGTTAAATATAGACGTGGGATATGGCAAACCTCGCAATATAGACGTGGGATATGGCAAACCTCGCATGGTATTAAGCCAAGAAATGGAAATGGATTTAAAAACATACCTACTCGAATCAGCAAATATTTATTTCGGACTTTGTCCTAAGGAAATTAGAAAGCTTGCATTCCAGTTTGCCATTGCCAAACTAATAGCTGTTCCCGAGCCTTGGAAATGGGATCAAATGGGTGGACCTGAATGGTTTACATCATTTTTAAAGAGAAACAATGATTTATCTCTTCGCACTCCAGAACCAACAAGTTTCGCACGCGCAACAAATTTTAACCAAGCAAATGTGAACAGCTTTTTTTACAAATCTGGAAAAGGTTATGAAAAAATATAACTTTGATCCATCCTCAATCTGGAATATGGACGAGACGGGGGTGACCATTGTTCAGAAGCCTTGTAAAGTAGTGGCCAGAAAAGGATTTAAACAAGTCGGATCCATAACTTCTGGGGAACGTGGAACCCTCGTCACAGTGGCCTGTGCCGTATCTGCTTTGGGAAATAGCATCCCGCCATTCTTTATATTTCCAAGAGTGCATTTTAGAGAATTCTGGCTAACATCTGGACCAGCAGGATGTGCGGGAACAGCTAATCGAAGTGGCTGGATGATAGAAGAAAATTTTGTGCTATTTTTGAGACATTTCATTAAATTTTCAAAATGTTCCAAAAAGCACCCCTGTCTGTTACTTCTTGATAATCATCAGTCGCATCTTTCTATCGAGGGACTTGAGTTGGCTAAGGAAAGTGGTATAGTTATGTTATCTTTTCCTCCCTACTGCTCGCACAAGTTGCAGCCTCTTGATAGGTCAGTTTATGGTCCGTTTAAAAAACAGTACAATAATGCTTGCGATGCGTGGATGATGAATCATCCCGGTCAAACGATGACGATATATGATATTCCAGTTTTAGTTGCTCAAAGCTATCCCCTAGCCGCAACACCAAAAAATATACAATCCGGATTTCGTGTATCAGGGATATTTCCCTTCAACCAAAATGTATTTGATGAAACAGAATTTGGCCCATGTAAAGTAACAGACAGAGACTTGCACCAAGAAAATCAGGAACCAGATCTCGAAAATGCAAAGCCCGGGACCAGTGGAATTTCATTCCAAACTGATGAACCAACAGTTGACGAAATGTTAACAAGTAAGTTAGTTACCTGAGTATCTTAAAATTATTCTGCAATAATTTGTTTTTCTTGAAATAGGCAACAAAAAAACAACTGTGTCAGAACCTGCAAACACGGAACTTCACGACACTCAGCAGCCTGGTCCTAGTGGCGCATCCTTAGGAAAAATCCCAAACCATACTCAGCATTCTGGGCCTAAGGAAAGTATATTTAGTGTCTCAGATATAAGGCTCTTGCCCAAAGCAGGTAAGACTTTTACCAAAATCAGGTGAAGACACATTTTAAATTTCAGCTGCAAGAAACAAAGGGTCAAATAGAAAGAAAAGGAAGTCGGCTGTACTAACTGATACGCCAGAGAAAGAGGCTCTTGCGGCGAAGTTTGCTAAGAGAAAAATTGTGAAGAAAAATTTAACAGGAAATATAAGAGTGTCAAATAATAAAAATAAAAAGGGAAAAACCATAAAAGTGCTAAAGAAAAATCCCCTGAAGAATCAGAGGACGAGGATGAAGAAAGTTTTTGTCTTGTCTGCTTGGAACGATTTTCCAATAGTTCACCAAAAGAAGTTTGGGTTCAATGTACAGTCTGTAAGCTATGTGCCCATGAACTGTGCACTCCCGGTACACCGTGGTACGTCTGTCAGAACTGTGAAGATGACGACACTGAATAACAAAATTGCAATAGAGCATAATATAATGTATTATTTGTTTCTTTTATCTGTATTTTTGAGCTTTTTTAAATAAAATCTAGCCTGATATCTGCGTGACTTTTCACCCCTTTCCGTGAGACAACATGCCCCATAATGGGGGCAAGATGTCACACTTGTAACAGTTTACGTTTTCCAAAAAAATTAATAAATTCGCGTTATTTATAAATACATTTTTAGTCACTTTGTATAGTGATAAAGTGCACCAGAAATAACTTTGCTAGGATTAAAAATGATTTCACAAAAAATTAACAACCTAATTTTGTGACATTTAGCCCCGGTCTCCCCTACTTTATAAAATATTTGCCATTGCGCCTCTATTTACTTTATCTTGAATCAAAGACATTCTGTTTCGCATTCACATTTTAGGATGTTGTACTACAGATATAATAACATGCATTGGCAACCCGCTTTCGCCATTTTTTATTAAAACAATTATTAACACTGCCAGAAGCTTTAATTTTTTTTATAATTCTTGTAACTGTAGATTGCTGAATATTTCTATTGGGATGTCAGTTGTTAAAATTAGCTGCTGCTTTTCGATGAGTTTCATAATATTCTCGATAGTAATACAACAAGTGTAATAATGATTATCGAAATACAAATTTCTTCGATTATGAGAAACAATGTGGTTTCCTAAAACAACAATTTGTTTCGAAAAAGAGAAGAAATTTTCGATAATCATTAATTACACGAGTTGTATTTGTCAAGATTATTTCACGAAAACAATTAAATTTGGGATATGATGACGTTCGTTGCAAAATTCCATGAATTGATTCCACACGTACTTTTTAGATCGCACGGTATTTTGCGGCATTTGTTCTTTTACTTTCTTTTGAATCTCTTTTAGATCAAACAGACCAAAACGGTTTTTAGAATTCATTCTTGATACAATAATTCTGACGTTTCTTTATTAATTTGACATTTTCTGTCACTCACTAGATTTTTAATATCGAATAAAACAACTAATGACAACGCGAAACACACAGATAGGAAAATTGCATGTATCCAATCAGGTGCCGAAATACAAAATCGAAAACATGGGGTGTTTTCAGATATCAATCCTTATATTTAAACCAATCGAAGGCGCGTATTTTGTATTGAGTGAAATAATCATCACAACTTAACAGAGCCGCAATTTCTTGTATTTTATAAAATCTAACCAGCGATTTGACGTTTACCGTCAGTGCATCCCAGAATTTCTCAGGGCATCCTAGACTAAAATGTTTATCCGTAAATTACCATTGCTAATACAGAGAAGTGTATAAAAATAACAAGAATTATTTTTTCATGGCAGATAGATAATATTGGATATCTGACAATAGTTTTCCATGTTAATAACAATTGTCGCTCTTTTCAAAAATGAAGATACTTTACTCTTGAGTAATATTAAGATTTTTTAACGTATACGGCTTAAAGAATTGATATCTGATGGTTGTATTTTATTTTTTAGACCATGCACAACTTTTTATAAAGAATAACTTTTTTTCATAAACCTAAAAATAAAAAAGTTTCCCATATGATGCCGACTTAATTGGATACACTGTATGTACGAGGGCAATTCAGAAACTAACCTCCGATTGGTCACAGTGCGGGTAGTGGGGGGAGTAGCGCGCCATCTGTGCATTCACACGCTCAGCAGGTCAGTCGGCATCAAGCCGTAGTCGAGTGAACATCGTACCTGCGCTAGTTTAGTTTTTGTGGCAGTTTGAAATGTGTGCTGCAATAGAAAATCCCGCCAAATGTGAAGTGCGTGCTGTTATAAGGTTTTTTACAGCCAAAAGATACTCTGCAGCAGCTATTCATCGTGAGCTTTGTGCCGTGTACGGACCAAAAGTTATGAGTGAAGGAGTTGTCCGTGAATGGGTACGTTTATTTAAAAGTGGACGAGAAAACGTTCATGATGAAGAGAGGAGTGGTAGACCATCCTTGGTGACTGACGAACTCGTTCAGACAGTTGATGCAAAAGTTCGTGAAAATCGACGTTTCACAATGGCGGAGTTGTCTACTGATTTTCCACAGATTTCTAAGACTCTTTTGTACGAGATAGTGACAGCAAGATTGGGTTACCGTAAGTTCTGTGCACGATGGGTGCCCAAAATTCTTACCGACCACCACAAAAGTCAAAGAATGGCCTCTGCATTAGACTTTCTGTCACGTTATGAGGACGAAGGAGAACCATTGTTAAACAGAATCGTGACCGGTGACGCAACCTGGATTAAGTACGTGAACCCTGAGACAAAAGAACAATCAAAGATGTGGGCACATTCAGATTCGCCTACCAAACCAAAAAAAGCCCGGCAAGATTTTTCTGCCAGAAAACTGATGGCAACGGTGTTTTGGGATGCCAAAGGGGTGTTGTTGGTTGAATTCATGGAACGTGGGACGACCATTAATCAAGACGTGTACTGTGAAACACTAAAAACATTACGACGGGCTATACAGAACAAACGCCGTGGTATGCTGACTTCCGGTATCGTTTTTTTGCACGATAACGCCCGTCCTCACTCTGCTCGCAGAACAACAGCCCTTCTTGAGTCCTTCAAGTGGGACGTTTTCAACCATCCACCTTACAGCCCAGATCTGGCGCCAAGCGATTATCATCTCTTCATGCATATGAAGAAATGGCTCGGGTCCCAGCGGTTTGATGACGACGAAGAGCTCAAAGATGCGGTCACAGGCTGGCTCAAGGCACAAGCGGGTGATTTTTATGCAGAAGGAATTTCAAAGCTTGTGAAGAGATACGATAAGTGCCTCAATCGTTATGGAGACTATGTCGAAAAATAGTGCAAAGATGTAGTTGTAAGATGTTTATATTAAAATATTTTTACTTAACTTGGTGTATTTTTTTCAATCAACCGGAGGTTAGTTTCTGAATTGCCCTCGTATATGTGGGTTTATCTCTCTTATTTTGAGAACTACAAAGCTTCAAATAAAAATACGGAATATAAAAAATATGTGAAATTATTCCTAAAAATTTCTATATTCGGACAATCTACCTACTTACAAAATAATGTTTTCAATAAATACTTAACAATAACCAATAATTATAATGGTTCTGATTTAGTTAATAAATTAATACTTCAATTTTGTTTTAAATAACTCAACACTTCCATTATTATTAAAGTAATTTTTTTCCTGCAGGAACGGCCACAAACACGAGTCCAACGGTGTTAAATCCGGACTATTTGATGGTCAATGCAGTTTGTTGATTCATCACAGCTTATCACTATAATCGTAGATTCGGTCATGTGATGGAAAATCTTTACTCTTCATTCTCTCTTCTTTCTATCATTGACCAGATTCTCGTATTGTATGTTGTATCAACCATTCCACGTTCACATCTCTGTTTTTATGAATAACGTCTTTTATTATAATCGAATAACATTTTGCAGAAAGGAATTTTGAACGGGATGATCTTAGGTCTGGAAAAGTATTTAAGATTGTACAAACAAGACAAAGAAGCTGTAATTCTGAACACATCCTCTGTTGGTGGCTTGATATCTTGCCCTATGGTTCCTGTTTACTCGGCAACTAAGCACGCTGTCCTGGGATTAACGCGATGTTGGGGTGATCCTGTTCACTACAATAGGACTAAAGTTAGAGTAAATGCTATTTGTCCTGGACTTACCGAAACGAATATTTTATTCAGTGGACCTCCGGGTAATAGGAATTCGTTGAAATTGGGGCTAACTGAAGAATACAATCTTGTCGAAGGAATGAACGAACATCGAGTACAGAGGTATGTTTGATTGATATTGTTTTGTTTTTATTTATTAACATTATTTTTTTAGAGTGGAATTTGTTTCGGAAGAAGCTGTTAAAGTTGTAGAAAAAGCATCGAACGGATCAATTTGGGTTATCGAAAACTCTGAGCCGGCCTATCAATATATTTTTCCTGAAAGAAGCGATTTTAAAAACAATATTTTAGAATAATAAACATTAATTTTATGATCTTTTTATTATCCTCATTGTAGTTTCATTTTTTAAAAATAATTATCAATCTCGCTTTTAATAGAAAAGTAAATGCATGTGTTTCAAGAAATAAATTCATAATTTTTAATTACTGTAATTATGCCTATTATTTCAGACTGGCAATCCATCAGTTTAGTAAAAATTAAACACTGTGTATGATCATCAAATAATGAAATTACAACCTTAACTTATGACAGTTCACATTTCTTACGAAAATTTTAACAATGTTCCCTATAGCATGACCATTTGATTTATAACTTGTGTCAAGGTTAAAGTCAAATGTCAAATAAAAATATAACTAAATACAATAACCAACTGTACACTAAAAATTACTAAAACAGTGTTCAAAGAGCTTAATTGTGACACTGCAAACAATGTTATAATGAAGTCTCTTTTATACGTGAATTCCACATTATAATGAAAAATGTTGAAAATTCTAAAAAATTGACAATTGTTTCGATAACTGAATATCATCGTCAGAATGACAGAAGTTACAATTCATTTGATGCCTACCTGATGTTTAGTAGTTATTTTGGGGATAGGCAAATTCCCTCCCAAGAAAAAAGGGGTCAAAAATAACGGGTAAATTTGGTCCGTAATTTTGTTTTTATGTCTATATATTGTTTATACCTATAAAAATATAACATATTACATACAATTATATATTTAATAATATTAAGAAACCAAATTCTCGAAAATTACGATATAGGCTACAAGACACAGGTACATAATATTGTATACCTAATAATTAAACGCCACAGTGAAATGAGACACATTTAATAAAATGCAAACGACTTATTTCGTTTTTCGTATATGATTCAATCATTTTTGTAATAAATTTTTGACGGTTTTTAACTTTACTATCGGTAATTTTAGTATTCAAATGTACACTTTGTAATTTTACATAAGTTTCGATTTGAAACTCTTTAAGTTTATTAATGAAAACAAAAATGTTTGGATGAGACTTGTCAAACGAATCGTTGAATTGTCTATGGAAAGATTCGCATGTATTCGTAGTCCGTGTAAGTTCTGCTGAGTTTGTAGCCTAAAGTGAAGGAGGGAATAGTGACTCCTCAGATATGTAATTATCTATCAAATAATCGGAATACATTTGAATCTTTTCATCGTCTGGTGCTATTGAGAGCAGATCGAATACTAAACAATCGCTGATTTCTACAGGATTTAAGAAAGTTAGGGCAAAAGTCATTTTTAGCCATCGCCCCGCATCGGAACATTCATCTTTGTAGGCAGATATTAAACCAATTTGCTGAATTTTTCTATACCATGCCTGCAAAAGATGAAATCGACATCCGATTATTTGAGCTAATGGCCAAACTTGTTCTACAGCCTTATGGATACCTTTTTCAAAATCGATTACAACTTCAGAAATATCTAATCTAACACTATTTTTGATGCAGATCCCTGTTACAATATTAAATAATTTTTGGTACGTTTCATTCCGTTTGTTGAGTAATAGAGAAAAAATTAGAGGAATATAGTGGCCGTTATAATACCCGTGTATCGTAAAAAATCGACAAAAAAATTGTGGGCAGTAATTAAATGTTCCATCTAAATATATTCGTCTGACTTTTCCGATAAATTGAATATTTGATTTACAAGAAAAGACGGCGATTTGATCAGCTGCATCATTAAAAAGTAAAAAATGTTCACCTCTGGATGTTTCAATGTTGATTTCGCCAGAGTGTCGAAAGTTTGTGGAATACTTGTTGGCAATTGTGGAAGCAGTTTTCGACGAGCATTGTACAAACTCTTCCTTATTAACGCAACGTCTGACGTATTGATCGTTGAAGGCAGATTTTCTTGAAGCTCCCGGCGGATGATTTTTGCAGGCTTCTCCGATAAATCATCAATAGCCTTTCTTTTACAAGAAGTGCTTACAATTTGGCGGTTCAACTGTTCTACATTTGCATTATGGCAATGATCCTTTACATGCTTTGTAACAGTTACATTGTCCACTTCACCCATACTAAGCAAATAAGATCTACACTTTTTATTTATACACGTCCACCGCTATAGTTATTTATAACTACTATACGCTTTCCTTTTTCACTCAAAATAATATTAAGATTCCATGGTGCGAGACTACAAAGAATACTTTAATCGACTAATATGTAAACTGGGGAAACATACGCAACTAAATGGTACATATTTCAATCCATTTCATGTATTTATATTATTCATTTACATACTAATTGCTACTATTTTCGAAAAAGCCCATACTTACCATAATTACTTCATTCTACGAAAGAGATTAAGCTCCTCAGTATCGTAAAACTCTGGTTGGGAGGGAATTAACCTACCGATAAAAGGGTATAAAATTTTTAATAAAATCTGCTACCTGCTGGGACCGAATTTACCATGCCCCGTTATTTTTGGCTAGATCAAAAAGTGACCTACCTTGTGTTTGACTTAATATATGTTAATAGAAAAAAGAAGAAGATGTGATATTACAAATATTGAAGCTTAGATATTATTAGCCCTATGGTGATATCCTGGATAACATTTTTCCCATTAAGATCAGTATAACTGTGCAATGATATAGAAAACAACCAGGAAAACTATATCTGCTGATCAATACAATTATCACTTAAGAAGACAGTTTAGTAGTGGAGAACTCCCTAGATTTATCTGCCATACTAAAACACCGCAAGCACGAAAAGCAATGAAATGTGCTCAACGAGTATGGATAAAAGGAGTGTAAAAAATGGTTTAAGATAAGAGACTCCTTAGACCACTATATAAAAGTTCTACATTCAGAACACACGTTCAAACAACATCCAGTAGAATTTGACTGTTTATATGACAAAATCAGAGAAAGTGTCAGTACGATGAAGCACAAGAAATTTAAGAAGCAAGAACAGAAGCTACATAAACTTGAACACACACAACATATAATTCAATACTCTAAACATCATGAAACTGTAAGTACCTACATTCCAACACACTTTGCACCACGATTTGAAAACCTTTCAGACACTAATTCTACAGATAGTGAAATATAATTTTTAAATAAAGATTTAAAGTACAGCATAACACCAAAATTTACGAATAATATTAAACAAATTATAGCTACAGAGTCAGAAATAGCTTTAAAATCTAATTCAAATATTTTTCTTTATGAGAAATTATAAATTGCCAATTTAATCGAAAATATTGAACCTTCAAAAGTTAAACGTCAAACAAAAAATGACATTACAGTTTTAAATGCAATAAAAAAGAAGTTAGAAGATAATAACCTAACAGTTACAAAATCTGGTAAGGGGAACACAACTGTCATTTTAACGACTGAAAATTACAATTCCAAAATATATAACTTTATAGAATCTAGCGATGTAAAAGTTCTTAAAGCAGACCCAACAAAGAAGTTTTCTAATAATGTAAGGAATATTGTTAATAATTCAAATTATCTTTTAAGTGATTACGAAAAGAGGTCTATCATACATAAGAATCCTCATTGTCCACAATTATATGCAACCGTTAAATTACATAAAATAACGAAACCAATTAGACTTGTAGTTTCTTATGTTAATACTCCTAATAATATATTGGCAAAGGAGCTCAACAATATAATTAGTACTCGATTAGAAATTCAATAGAACTAATCAAAAAATTAAAAGGATTCAGATTACAAGATAACGTTAGGCTTATTTCATTTGACGTTACTAATATGTTCACTAAAATTCCTCCTAAAAAATGTCTAGTACTTGTAAGAAAATTACTAGAAGATAAAAATATTAATCCAGGAATAATATCAGATATACTTAATTTGTTTAATGTATGTATTAATCAGAATTATTTCACTTTTGACAATAACATATATGAAATTAACTGTCTCGACCCTTACTTCGTGGAATCTACTCATATTAGTGTTTTAAATTAAACTCACGGTTTCTAGTTAATACCACAATATAATAAAAATTGTTGAAAATTCTAAAAAATTGACAATTGTTTCGATGAGATTGATTTATCGAAACAATTGTCAATTTTTTAGAATTTTCAACAATTTTTATTATATTGTGGTATTAACTAGAAACCGTGAGTTTCATTTAAAACACTAATAACATATATATTCAAAATGAAGGTTTACGAATGGGAAGCTCTACATCACATATTTTGGCAAACATTTTTATGGACAGTTTAGAAAGAAAAATCTTTGAAAGTAATATTTCATAAAATGTTTTATTTTGGTATAGATATGTAGATGACATATTAGCTTATTTTATAGGTAGTGAACGACAATTAGATATATTTTTCAACCACATTAATAATTTACACCCAAAAATTAAATTTACATTAGAAGTTGAAGAAAATAACTCAATCAATTTTCTTGATTTGAAAATTCAAAGAGTTAATAATGTACTTGATTATGCAATTTACCGAAAACCAACACACACTGATGTGACACTTCCTTATAGTTCCAATCACCCCATGTCACCTAAACTAGCGGCATATACTTCAATGATACATAGAGCATTTTCAGTTCCTATGAACAAACGTAATTTTGATAGAGAGATTAGTACAATTAGACAAATAGCAACATCCAACGACTATCCATTACATATGATAAATAATCTAATTAATAAAAAAGAGGAAAAAGTGGCATTACAACTAATATTTCCTAAACAAACTGAAGAAATAAAAACTTCTAAAACTATCACATATGCAGGAAACATTTCTAATAATATTTCAAAGTTAAATATCTTTATCAACGCATACAACAATTGCTATATAAACTCAAATGTCCAGAATGTAATGCTGTCTACTTGGGTCAGACCCTTAGAAATTTTGAAATCCGATACAATGAACACTTACGGGCATACAGATTGAAACAACCAGATAAATCCCATTACGCAAAACATCTACTTGACACCAATCATTCATTGACACCTAACATAGAACTAGAAGTACTACATATTTGTGATAAGAAACAAGAACTGGATTTCCTTGAAGAGTTGGAAATTAGAAGACACTTAAGAAACCCACAATATGAAGTCGTCAATGAACAGATGAATCTAGGGAGTTCTCCACTATTAAACTGTCTTCTTAAGTGATCATTGTAAAGTTCAGCAGATATAGTTTTCCTGGTTTTCTATATCATTGCAGAGTTATACTGATATTAATTGGAAAAATGATATCCAGGATATCACCATAGGGCTTATAATATCTAAGCTTCAATATTTGTAATATCACATCTTCTTTTTTCCATTAACATATATTAAGTCAACCACAAGTTAGGTCACTTCTTGGTCTAGCCAAAAATAACTACTAAACATCACGTAGGCATCAAATGAAATGTAACTTCTGTCATTCTGACGATGATATTCAGTTATCGAAACAATTGTCAATTTTCAACATTTTTCATTATATTGTGGAATTAACTAGAAACGTTGAGTTTCATTTAAAACACTAATATGAGTAGATTCCACGAAGTAAGGGTCCAGACAGTTAATTTCATTATAAAAATTGATGACTTGGCGCGCTCCTGTCTGTTTTATATCAACTATAGATAAATATTTTCTGCTGATAATGACAATTACTCCACCTTATCCTCGTATAAATGTATACAAAATGCATTTCTGTCAGTTGTTGAAAACATGATTCTTTATATTATATAAACTAAATACTTTTGTTTAGCACTAGTTTGTTGTCATCACTTATACAAAACACTTCGTTATACTGTAATAATGGTGTTTGAATTAAAAGATAAAGTGGTTGTTATCACTGGAGGAGCTTCTGGTATTGGATTAGCCTTAGGCAAAGTGATGCTAAGGAAAGGTATAAAGGTAAATATTGGCTTATGCCACACACAAAATACATATACAAATTACTATATTAATTGAGATATTTTGTTGGTTGATCTAAATATAATGAGTAATAACTAACGTACACTAAGAAAAATGTTGTTGATTTTTATTAACGGTTTTAGGGAGTTTGTTTGGCAGATATTAACATCGAACGTGGCCAAGAAGTTTTACAAAATTTACACAAAGAATTTGACGAAGAAAAGGTTATTTTCGTCCAAACTGATGTGGCTAATACCGACAGTTTTGAAAGTAAGTAGATTTTACCGAGGCCGAAAATAGTAGCTGAATTTTATTAAACTTTGTGACATATCTACTTTATTCATTCGTTTCTATTCAATAGTATTTCATCTTTCCTTCAGACGTTTTTAAGGCAACTCTCGCAAAATTTGGAAATATTGATGTATTGGTAAACAATGCTGGCATTTTAAATGAAAGAAATTGGTCTTTAGAAGTTGATATAAATCTGGTAAGTCACTTTACACTTTACACTGAAAAAAATAACGTTTATGATGATTGTTTTGGCACTCTACAAAATTCAGCATAAATATGATATTCATATTTGACGGTAGTTTTTATGTGTATGTTGACATAGAAACCATATAATGTTACTGTCAATATATTTTTGATGTATTAATATTTAATGAATAGAAATTGGTTGGAATAAAGCAATTCCCGTAAAATTTAACAATTTCTAGGCATAGATCGTGTAGAGTAATATTGTGACGTCTGGTAAAAGCGTGTTGGGCATGAAAATGACAATTAATTCATCAGCCGTCATTATTTACTACTTCAGCTTGCACTGGTATAACTTTTACAATGCATTCTAACTTATTATATTACAAAATATATATTATCTGACATCTGAACCCAATAACTATAAAGCATGATTATATTTTACTTTTTGAAACATACGACAATGACGACCTCTGTGAGATTTTTGGCGAACAACCACAGCATTCAATTATCTATAGTCCCCTACAAGTTAATCTAAAATATTTTAATGTTTTTATTATCTATTTAACCCTTAACTATACTCGATAGTCGAAATTGTGTAAAGTGAGTCAGAGCTATCTAATCAACACTTTGGTTAAAGCGCAGTTGCCATATGTATTCTAGAGAGAAATGCTGTATTTTATAAATACACTTCAAATCCATTGTGTCAATATTTCAGGTACAAAAGATGCAATGTAATTAAGTCAATACCAATTTAATATATTTATTTCAAATTTCAAGCAGACTAATAATAATTAGTTTACTTGAAATGTGAAATAAAGTGTTTATGTATATTTCTTGAACGCAAAGTTTGTTGTGAAAAACTCGCCGATTTGACAATGTTGGAGAGTCGCTTCAATGTTCCGGCTTTGAGAACGAGATAGATAGATCGAGCTACGCGAATGAGACAGTGATAGTAAACAGTTATGTGAGGTGTTTATTCTCTTCATGAACGTAACATCAGTATTTGTGTTGTGGTTTTGTGTGATAAATCGGTTATTATTGGTATTTATTGTAATATTTATATCGGTATATTTAGTGACAATAATGGCGGAGTGTAGCGGTGTTGGCGTTAAAAAACGGCGTCGTAACAATTTAATTCGGGAAGAAAAAGTCCTCATATTAAATGTGTACGAAGGACTGCGTGCCATGGACAAACAGTTGGGTGTTAGTGACGCTGTGATTAAGTGCAGTTATTTAACTAAAGTTTCTGAGAGTACTATATACAATATTCTAAAGAAATCGCGGGACGGATCTTTGACAAGAGAACGAGGTGAAAACTGTCAACCGGAAAGTAGGGGAAGAAAGAAAATTGTTTTGGACGACCAAACACGGAATGCTATACGTAGGGAAATACATTCTTTTTATTTTAGGAATGAAATCCCCTCGGTAGCTAAATTGAGCAAGGTAATAGAAGCTGATGATACTTTACCAAACATCAGTGATAAAGTTTTGAGACGAACTTTAAAATTAATGAATTTTCGTTACCAAACAAGAAGTAGAAACAGTGCCTTAATTGAACGAAATGACATTGTGGAATGGAGGAGAAATTATTTAAAACAGATACGACAGTTTCGTAACGAAGGACGGCACATATATTATCTTGACGAAACATGGTTAAATGAAGGCCACACTGTGTCAAAAGTGTGGCAAGACATGAATATACGAAGCAATCGACAAGCCTTTATGGAGGGTTTCTCTTCCGGTTTAAAAGCTCCCCCTGGGAAAGGACGTCGACTGATTATCACTCACATTGGCAGCGAGGAAGGATTTGTAGAAGGTGGATTACTAAGTTTTCAGTACAAAAAAACTGTCGATTACCATGAAGAGATGGATGGTAACCGGTTTGAAACATGGTTTAGATCAATTTTAACAAAGGTAACTCCTGGTTCAGTGATAGTTATGGATAATGCTTCATACCACTCTCGTCGACTGGAGCAAATACCTACTTCAGCTAGCCGCAAGAGGGTTATAATTGATTGGTTAGAGAGTAAAAGAATTCCGCACAACGAGGCAATGCTAAAAGTTGAATTATTATCTCTCGTACGGAAACATAAAAGCAGTTATATTAAGTACGTTGTCGATGAAATGGCGAAAGATTTCAACGTCTCAGTTGTTAGACTTCCTCCCTACCACTGTGAGTTAAACCCCATCGAGCTGGTTTGGGCCCAAGTGAAAAATTATGTTGCGAGAAAAAACAGTACATTCAAAATAGCTGACGTTGAGAAACTGTTTGACGAGGCGCTGCATACCGTTACTGCTGAGAGTTGGCGTAAATGTATTCAACACGTATTAAAAGAAGAAATAAAGTTTTGGGATTTAGACATACGTGTAGAAGTAATGACGGAACCACTCATTATCGATATAGGAGGAGAAAGCGATGATTCTGAGGAGTCGTCAGGGAGTGATACCGCTTCCAGTTAGTCAGACATTTTACAAGTGACCTCGCAACATACTTATACTTATTGGTAATTTATTTTGGTCTTGACAAACAACTTTTTTTTAGTTTTAGTAGTAGTAAGTTGGAATTGACTTTTAAACATTTTTTTATTTTGTTTTAACTTACTTATGAACAACTTGTGATAAGTTATTATTTCAAATGTTAAAAATTGAAATTCCAGATATTTCAGTATTCGCACCCTTAAACTATGATACGCTCATGGAGTTCACTTTAAATCGGTAGATAACCGATGACGCCACTTTACACAATTTCGACTATCGAGTATAGTGACCTTGGGTCTGTGAGACCCATTGTAATGATTAAATCCACCCCCCTCTTAAACTGTAGCAAGTTTCGGCCATCCCAGCCAGGTACCTTCCTACTTTTCAGTTGAGAGTGAGAAGCACGTGTTAGTATTTGTAACTATATAAGTCTGGCGAAGTTTTGAAACCTCAACAGGGTCTGTAAGCCCCATTGTCACCATATACGCATCATTTGTGCAATGGCTTCTGGGAGTAAAACAGTGCGGCCTTCAGATCCATATTTCGAAAAAGTTGTACTACAGTAGTATAATGAATGCGAGAGTGACTTTAGCGACAGCGATGATAAAATTGAAGACCCAGACTACTGCAGCGATCACGATCCGACTTTAGAAATAGAAAATTTAGTTCATAAATTAATACTTCAATTTGGTTTTTAATAGTATTAACACTTTCATTATTATTAAAATAAATTTTTTACTGCAGGATCGGCCACAAACTGAAGTCCAACGGTATTAAATCCGGACTATTTGATGGTCAATGCAGTTTGTTTATTTATCACAGCATATCACTTGGCAACTGATTAATTTGTTTACAAATTGTAGATACGTTACTTTACTGCTTCTAAAATTTTCATTTATTATTAACCTTGTTAGAATAATTTCATCACAAATTTCATATAGCAAATCGTGTTAGGATTTAACTTTACCATTTGCAAAATAAATCCAATAATTAACAATCAATTAAATATAACAATAACCATCTCTTGTTTGATTTTCATTACCTGCTTTATTAAATATACTCGTATCTTCGAGATATTTGATTCTGTAACGTGCATACATCTATAAAGGCCAAGAAAAAGAAGAACAGTGAAAGATATGACTTTTGATATACCACCACTTAACCTATGTTCTATAATATATGATTGTAAACCACGTTGTTACAATACACTTTTGGCGCACTTCTTTGTTTGATTTTGGGCACCTTATTAGTAATTAATCAGAATAATTCCATATAAGTGAACCCCCTACAAATTGGCGCCCAACGTGGGGCTGTTAATAAAGAAGTCACCGATTATTAAGTGAACCCCCTACAATTCCTTGTTTTCCACATCTTCTGGAAGTTCTTTTCATCGTTTACCTTTCCGCTTTTATCGTCCTTATAATGTTTTCTTCCGTCAATATTTCTCATTATATCATAAATTCATCATTCTCTCTTTTTTCCATCATGAACCAGAATCTCGTATTGTATGTTGTATCTACCATTCCACTTTCACATCTCTGTTTTTATGAATAACGTCTTTTATAATAATAGAATAACATTTTGCAGAAGGGAATTTTGAACGGGATGATCTTAGGCCTAGAAAAGTATCTAAGATTGCACAAACAAGACCAAGAAGCTGTAATTCTGAACACAGCCTCTATTTGTGGCTTGATGTCTTGCCCTATGGCTCCTGTTTACGCGGCAATTAAGCACGCTATGCTAGGATTAACGCGATGTTGGGGTGATCCTGTTCACTACAATAGGACTAAAGTTAGAGTAATTGCTATTTGTCCTGGATTTACAAAAACAAATATTTTATTCAGCGGACCTCCAGGCAACAGGAATTCATTGGAATTGGGGCTAACTGAAGAATAGAATCTTGTCGAAGAAATGAACTCACTTAAAGTACAGAGGTATGTTTTATCGACATTGTTTCGGTTTTCTTTATTAGCGTTATTTTTTTAGTGTTGAATTTGTTGGGGAAGAAGCTGTTAAAGTTGTAGAAAAAGCATCGAACGGAACAATTTGGGTAATAGAAAACTCTGAGCCGACCTACCATTATATTTTTCCTGAAAGAAGCGATTTTAAAAACAATATTTTAGAATAATAAACATTAATTGTATGATCTTTTTATTATTATTATTAACCTTATTGTAGTTTCATTTTATGAAAATAATGATCAATCTCGCTTTTAATAAAAAAGTAAATGCATGTGTTCGAAGAATTAAATACATAATTTTTAATTACTGTAATTACGCCTATTATTTTAGACTGGAAATCACTCAATTTAGTTAAAATTAAACACTGTGTATCATCATCAAATAACATAATTAAAACCTTAACTTATGACAGTTCTCATTTCTTACGAAAACCTAAACAATGTTTTCTTTGGCACGAAATCATATATATCTTTTCGAACACCACATTTATTAAGTGTCATTATCTCTTTTAAATACATGACTTAACCATGCATTTTAATAGAATTAAAACGTTAAACAATGAGACATTGATATACGATCATTGTTCCTGATTCTTAAATCATAATTACATGTTGTAGGTCAAATATGGCGCAATTGTTCTACCATGCAGAGAGACAGATATTTTCCAGCGGATTCTTTCACGTATTCCAATATCACGCTGTACAAACATATTAAATACAGAGTGACATATATCGCTTCTCCGGAAGTACAATGACGTAAGTGCAAATTTTCTCGATTTTCAGTTAAATCCACCACAAGCCTTAAAATTTAACTATCTTTCCGGTAGAACATCGACGTAAATGTAATATGTTCAATTGCTGCTAGATGGAAGATACGTCGTTGTTCAATTTCTGCCTTACCGACTTAGCTATCCGGGAATACAACGAAGCATTTGTCAGTTCTATCTGTTCTGTTACAGTCGCCATGTGCTTCGCATCGTCTTCAGGTGTATAACGTCGTAACTGTAGTTTGTACAACTTTTGCTGCGTTTTGAGCTTCTTTCTAGTGAAACAACGACGCAAGTGGCAATTGTGCTATTGTTCCCGCAAAGTTTTTACAATTTTCTGTCTTTAACCAGTGGGAATACGTCGTAAGTGCACAATGCGTCATTGTTGTTTTGAAATTATCCATGTTTGCACGAGCACAAATGTCTATTATTTACAATAGAAATTGAAGAAAACAGCTCAATCAATTTTCTTGATTTAAAAATTCAAAGAGTTAATAATGTACTTGATTATTCAATTTACCGAAAACCAACACAGACTGATATGACAATTCCATTCAATTCCAATCACCCTATGTCACACAGACTGGCGGCATATAGTTCAATGATACATAGAGCTTTTTCAGTTCCTATGAACAAATTTTGATAGAGAGATTAATACAATTAGACAAATAGCTAGATCCAACGGTTATCCATTAAATATGATAAATAAGCTAATTAGTAAAAAAGAGGAAAAAGTGGCATTACAACTAATATTTCCTAAACAAGCTGATGAAATAAAAACTTATAAAACCATCACATATGCAGGAAGTATTTCTAATAATATTTCAAAGATAATATCTTCAGCAACGAATACAACAATTTCTTTGAAAACAGAAAGTAACGTTAGTACAAAATTGTTGAATGTAAAAACAAAAATTCCACTATTAAAGAAGTCAGGTATATATAAACTCAAATGTCCAGAATGTAATGCTGTCTATTTGGGTCAGACCCTTAGGAATTTTGAAATCCGATACAGTGAACACTTACGAGCATACAGGTTAAAATAACCATATAAATCCCACTACGCAAAACATCTACTTGACACCAATCATTCATTGACACCTAACACAAAACTAGAAGTGCTGCATATTTGTGAAAAGAAACAAGAACTGGATTTCCTTGAAGAATTGGAAATTAGAAGACATTTAAGAAACCCACAATATGAAGTTGTCAATGAACAGTTAAATCTAGGGAGTTCTCCACTAATAAACTGTCTTCTTAAGTGATAATTGTAAAGATCAGCAGATATACTTTTCCTGGTTTTCTATATCATTGCACATTTATACTGTTCTTAATTGGAAAAATTATATCCAGGATATCACCATAGGGCTAATAATATCTAAGCTTCAATATTTGTAATATCACATCTTGTTCTTTTTTCTAGAAACATATATTAAGTCAATCACAAGTTAGGTCACTTCTTGGTCTCACCAAAAATAACTACTAAACATCAGGTAGGCATCAAATAAAATGTAACTTCTGTCATTCTGACGATGATATTGATTTATCGAAACAATTGTCAATTTTTTAGAATTTTCAATAACTTTTATTATATTGTGGAATTAACTAGAAACCGCGAGTTTCATTTAAAATACTAGTCTATTATGTCATTGTTTATTCAAATAATTTATAGAATTTAACATTTATGACCCTAATATAAATTATTGACCGGTTTTATCTGGCTGGTTCTTTTCACCATTTTTAAACCCCGATTACCATTTGGTTTGTTGTGGTTTTAACCCAAACCGATTTTTATTATTTTTTCGTTTTTGTTTGTCTAAATAAACGCCTTCATAGTTTTCTAGAGTGAACTTTCATTTTAATCAACCTTGAATTTGGTTATTCTTTGAAAGTTTTGCCTATATTTGCTTAAAATAATTCCTTCGAACGAAGTAGCAGAGTTAATAAAATGTGACAGATCAAACCGTAACGGGATTAGGTATGCAACTTTATAGTAGAAATAAGCAGTAATTGTTCTCAGAGCAAATTCAAATAAAAATATGAATCGCTCTAGATTCATGGTGGAGGTGTGCAGAAAAAAGTCTAAGATATGGACAATAGCTCGGAAGCTCTAACGACGCCGACGGTTTCCAGTGCTCTAAATAATGATCAAATTTCCAAATATATGGGCACTTACTCTGAAAATCCGGGGCATCTAACAACGGTTTTCAGTGTTCTAAATAATGATCAAATGCCTAAAGATATGGGCGAGCCGGAGCATCTAACAACGGTTTCCAGTGCTCTGAACGATGATCAAATGCCCAAAGATGTGGGCAATTACTCGGAAGATATAACGACGGTTTCCAGTGCTCTAAATAATGACCAAATACCCAAAGATGCGGACTCTAACTCGGAGGCTACAGTACTCTGAATTATGAACAAATGCCGAGTACATCGTCCTTTGATAGAGAGAAATACAACGCTAAGCAAATTTCAGCAACTAAATTAAAACTACGAAATGTAGTAAAAAACTTGACTACGGGAAAAATTATTCAGACGTCGAAGAAAATTTTTGGGGAGAAGGCAGTGATGAGTATGTCTCTTCAGAAGATAACGAACTTTCTTCAGAAGAAGATTCCGAGCTAATCGAAAGCGAAATTAATGATTCTAACACAATTCCTAAAAGAGGAAAAAAGCGTGCACGCAACCCAAGAGGATGTAGGAGAGTCAAAGCCAAGTTACTAAAAAATGCAGAAAAATCTTATATTTCTAGAACAGGAAAAGTTGTTAAAGGAAGACTATGGGGCCACCTTGCCCGGACATATGCATTCTTAAGTGCTCCATGAAATTTTCCGATGAAGCTAGGCTTGAACTATTTAATAGTTACTGGAACTTTGGTACATTACAACGACAACGTGACTTTTTGCAACATGTGTAGAACCATTGCAGTTGAAGTACCGTCGCGTATTATCTACGTCACAAGAACCAAGGAGACAAAATTGTGGATTTTACCTATTAAATAATGGCAAGAAAATACGAGTTTGCAAAACGTACATTATTAATACTTTTGGAATAACAGAACGAATCATTCGCACCGTTATTAAAGCAAGAGCTAATGGTTCTGGTATTATAGACGAAGATTAACGTAGCAGGCATGGAAAATACAAAAATATCGATCAGGAGAGTTTGGATTCTGTTAGATTGCATGTAAGCTCAGTTCCGAGAATTGAAACTCACTACCAAAGAGTAAATACAACACGGGAATTCATAGATGGAGGATTGTCCATAGCCGAAATACACAGAAATTATGTAGAACAACAAGCATCTCATGGTAAACCTTATCTGAGTTATGATTATTACGCTCGAATATTCAACAGTGAGTTTAATATCGGGTTCCTTTATCCGAAGAAAGATCAATGCGACCTGTGTGTGGGATACGAAAATGCAAATGTAAAAGAAAATGAAAAGTTAAAACAAGAGTATGAATTGCATTAGGAGGAGAAGAAGTTAAGGAGAGCGGAGAAGGCTGCCGACAAAGACATGTCGAAAGAAGAGGAATCCAATATAGTGTTAGCCACATACGATTTGTAAGCTATTCTGCCCGTGCCAATTGGCCAATGTTCAGCCATCTTTTACAAATCAAGGTTGACTTGTTTTAACTTCATGGTAAGTTCAACAATACTACTTGCCTTATAGATGTATTTTAATTCATTATTTTGTAGATTTCGGAAATTAACATCGATAATACAGTGTGTTATTTTTGGCATGAGGGGCAAGGAAATAGAGGCGATGTGGAGATAGGATCATGTTTGTTGATGTTTATCAAGGAAGTCGCTAATAGTCGTGCTGGTAGCAATATCGTTTTCTATTCGGATAATTGCTGTGGGCAGCAGAAGAATAGGTAAGATGCATTTCTGATTCATGTAAAAAGATTTGTTGTCACATAAGACATAAGACTACAATAATTTGCACTCGTCTATAACACAGCTCATTTTTTCAGATTCATGTTTGCGATGTATCGATATGCTGTTCAAATTTTGGAAATAAACACGATTACCCATAAATTCTTAATTCGCGGGCATACGCAAAATGAAGGAGATGCCACCCATAGCCTTATAGAAAAAAACATAAAAAGGGCTAAAAAAGCGGGTCCGATATACGTATTTTATCAGCTGGTATAATAATAATAATAATAAATAATAATAATAAAAATAATATTATTAATAAAATTCAGCCGGAATTACAAGAACAACGACGTAACTGAAACATTGTTTTCTCTAACTGTAACTCTTCAGTTTTTTTTGTGTGCCGTAAAATAGTTACCAGTAATCGAAACTACAAAGGTGTACCTGTAAAACAGTTTGTAATAGCACTATGAAAGCCTCTACCTAACACTTAAATTGTACTTTGAACGAAATCATTTTCTTTAAGTTCGATTTCTGAAAAATAATGTTTTTTTCACTTACGCTATTGTTCTTCCGGAGAAGCGATATTTTCTATAGTCTAACAAATTAAAAATGAAATAAACCATCCCTTTAGAATCAGAATTAAAGAAAAAAGTTCATTCTAGTCAGATATACAGGGTGTTCCGCATAAGAACCAACACAGAGCAGAGATAGGGGAGCCCAAAATATGACGATTGGGGGCAATTTACCTCTATACCAAGTTGTATCCCTGAGTAGTTATGGGGCCTCAAAGTGGGGCCCAAAATTTCGAAAAAAATTTCTTTGCAACCCCATTACCTTGAAAATACCAAATTTGGTACACTCTATGAGACTCTTAAGAGCATTAAGTAATGGTAAGTAGAAGGCGATCGAACCAGTCTGAGAGGTTAATTAGGGGTGACCTAACCTTAAAATTTCACATAATTTTTTTATATGTTATTCGATTTGAAAACTTTCATTTTCATACCATACAGTGTACCAAATTTGGTATTTTTAAGGTAAAGGGTTGCAAAGAAATTAATTTTTTTCGAAATTTTGGGCCCCACTTTGAGGCCCTATAACTCCTCAGGGATGGAACTTGGTATAGAGGTAAATTGCCCCCAATCGTCATCTTTTGGGCTACCCTATACGCCTCTGCTCTGTGTCGGTTCTTATGCGGGAAGCGTCTGGCGTTGTTTAGACATATTTAAAAAAATAAGAGCCACAAATACGGCATTTAGCTGTATGTACTGACTACTAGTGAACTTCCTCCTCTATATTTGTAACGGAACAATTGTGGGTGAAAATTCTACACATGCAGTAGAAGTTGTGAAATAATTAATGAAAAACTATTTAAATAAAGGCTACTGTGTATTTATGGATAATTATTATAATAGTGTAAGATTTGTAGATTATTGAGTCAAGAACAAGACTTACGTAACTGATGGTACACTAAATCCAAAACGGAAAGATAATCCTAAATATTTCATGCAAAAACACTCAAGAAAGCGGAAGCTCCTATTAAGAGTAAGGGTATTGTTTTGGTCACAAGTTGGAAAGACAAACCATATGTCTGAATGACTACCGGTCATAAACACCAAATGGTTGAAGTGACAAACAGAAGAAGGCTAAAAAGCGAGAAACCGGAATGTGTTGTTTTATACTACAAAAAAACCCATCAAATTGTAACGTTTTTATTTTTCTTACATTTTGTCCTACTAAATCAAGTAATTATTTTCGAATAATCCCTATCTCAGTGCGGCCCTGGCGTAAAGTATTTTCGTCGAACTGTGTAGGACCTCGTTCTGTAGTACCAATAAAAACAAAAAATTAAGAAACAATACCACTTGACATCGGAAGGGTTCGATACACTCCAGCCTTAATTTTCGACTGAAAATGTACGATGTGTATAATAGCTTTATATCGCCTCTAACAAAAAGAGTACTTTTTACGAGATTCTAGGTAAACGTCGTAATAGGTGAATTTATGGCATCAATTCGTTTTCTATGGACCTTTCCAATACCTAGCTTTCTCGTAATTTTTTGCGTATAACTTTCTAAATAAAGGTTGCCTCTAACCAAAAACTCAGTCAGCGACGAATAGTTAAGTGAATCAGTTGTAAAGTTCCTAGTGTCTCAGCGTTAGTTCTCGTGTCGTACTGTACCGGAGTATCGATATTTCCTGTGTATATTACCGCAATATCAGCGAATTAAAACTACCGAAGTATCTGTATATTGCGCTTATTACCGTGCTTATTATTAAAGTAACCGAAGTTATTGGTCATAACGTCTCGAGTTTCGTTTGTCGTCCTATCGAGAAATACCGATTGTTTGTGATTTGTTTTCATAATGCGGTGAGAGTTAATTACTTATTGCAAGTATTTTCTCAAGAAATTAAATCGACCGCTTCGACAACCACGCACTTTGGCGTTAATAGTAAGTGCTATCATCGAAGCCGATTACCTGACTTGTGATTGGTCTGCCACTTCTGGATTCAGGTAGATTTAAAGATTATTTTGAGGTCTTTTACCTGGGTTAAATTGCACCTGTTCCTTATCGATTGTATAGGACGAATTTAGTTTCACATCAATTATTTTTCAAGTATGATAAGAACAATACAGTGTCAGAACTATTCTATTATGATAACTAGTTCGTTGATTAGTAATATTGGCATTGTTTTAGAGAACATTTATGTACTATGCTGTTTTATATAGTAACCATTAAGAAGTTCGGAGTGCACGCTTATCCTAGATAAAATTATTTTCCGTCCCATTATCTTGACGTAACTTCCACAACGCCGATGTTTTTTTTTGTTTCCGAGTAATTCAGTAACGTAGTACTATCATACATATTCTTTTATGAATAAACGGAAAATAATTTTATTCACTGTAACTCGTGCATTTATATTATACGTTTTTTATTGTTTTGATCGCTGACGCTAGTCAACAGATATTCATAAACTGGTTAACATAATAATCGCGACTTATAAGTCCCCATATTGAGAACTTATTTTTAAAAAACAATTTTATTACTTTAATACACTTTCAAAAACTTAATTAAACAATATTATTTTATTATTACGATCTTTATTTTTTTAACAGTTAACATCAGACTGGATATGTAAAAATGAATTAATTAATTAGTAAAACTATCTATATCAGCAATAAAAATATGTACAATAATCAAGTCAGCAATAAACAAAATAATAAAGTCCGCTGTTAGCATCTACAGTGTTCAACCATACACGGGGTTACCAAATATAACACGCGTTTTAGTGAGTACTTCCCTAATCTCCACAGACACATTGCTGAAAGTACCTCATTTATAATTTCTCTCTTATCGCAGTTTTTGAACTTTTCCTGTAAATTAAAATTTCTGGTGCCCTATAGTTAATTTTCCGTCTGGTTAACTTCCAGCTTATATACATACGACCCTTAGCTCTCCGATCAAACCCAAGAGCGCCGTTCGCATACGTATTAACTGTTTATCGCTCACTATCGACCCGAATCATAGTATTTCGCTAGCTCATCCTTGTTCCATTCAAGAAAACTTCAGAAAACTTTGTACAGAACAGTCAGGACTGTTACAAAATGGCATCGAAAAGTTTTCTTTAGCCTAGTCGATTTGCATTTGGAACCATTCTATCTTCACCAGAAGCAGCAAGATTAGAAATGCATACTACTAGCTACAGATAAAATCTTCTTAATTCATTAATTTAGTCAGGTATAGTTGGACGACGTTACGCAGAAAGCTACCAACCCATAGTATACCAGATATTGGGTTATGATAATAATATATATATATATATATATATATATATATATATATATATATATGTATATTCGTTTATTGACCATTTTACATACAGGGCACGTTTATAGTCATCTCATATAAAATATCAATATAATTACAAACGATTAATAGATAATTAATTACATTATGAGAAAAAACAAAAAAAGAGAACAATCACACAATAAAAAGTAGAAATAGTTACAAAATATCTACAATAGAATAAAAATCTAAAAGTACACCAAGACATATTATAAAAGGATGAAAAACTATATAAAAACATATAAAAGTATAGAACTGTATAGAAAAAATAAACAATTATCGTAGGTTAACCATATTTCATCAGGTATTCAAGTATAATGCACTCTCAAAGGAATAGCTCATGTACTCATCAATGCTGTAAAAACAGTGTTCTATCAGATAAATTCTGACAAATTTAGAAAATTTCGCATCGCTCATTTCCTTTATTTTTTCCTCCGGGTATAGTTTATCTAATTTATTAAACAGATTGAAATCAAGTCGGTTCCGTTTAGCCGTTGACAGACGTGAAAAGATATTTACTAGATCATTTGCATTTCTAGTACTGGAACCGTGTAAATCGCTATGACTCGAAATAGAATTTAGGTCCCGATGTATTCTTAGAAGTTGGTCAAAGATATATTGGCAGGGTAGACACAGAATCTTATATTTCTTAAAAATTTCTATACAATGCGCTCGGTATGCTGATCCGTCCAGAATTCGGATTGCTGCCTTTTGGAGCGAAAAAACCTTATGGAGCCTGCTTGAGTTACCCCATAGCGATATGCCATAAGACAGATGACTGTGAATCAAGGCACAGTAGGCGACTTTCATTACATTATTGTCACTAATATTTTTACGTAACTGTCTCAATACGAATATTTGAGAAGATATTTTTGAGCATAATCGATCAATCTGGCTCGACCAAGTCAACGAAGTATCGAATACAATTCCCAACAATTTAACAGGCTCCGACTTTTCTGCAAATTTGTCAACACTGAAAAGAATATGTTGAGTTTTTGATTCATTTAGTTTGAGTTTATTTGCTTGAAACCAATTTTTTGCCATATCAAGACTTCCATTCCTCGCAGCAACTCCCTCGTTTGAAATTAAGGTAGCATCATCAGCATATAGAACCACTCTGCTCTGCTGTTCCAAAGATTGGGGTAAATCATTGACGTAAATTGAAAATAATAAAGGGCCCAGAACGGAACCCTGGGGTACTCCGTTATTCATTTTAAGTTCGTGTGAATGTACGTTGTTTAAGTGAACGTATTGCCGTCTATTATTCAGATAAGAAAACATAAGGTCATATTGCTTATCTCTGAACCCGTGAAATTTCATTTTATCCAGAAGAATTTGAGTATTAACGCAATCAAACGCCTTAGATAAATCACATAAAGTAGCACGAACTTCATGTCCCCTATCGAGGCTGTCCACTATGTCATCTACAATTGTAACCAATGCAGAGACAGTGGACTTGTTCTTTTGGAATGCGAACTGTGACGCCGAGAGAATACTTTGTTTTTCCAAATAAGATATAAACCTATCCCTTATCAGGATCTCAAATATTTTAGATAATATGGGAACGATCGCTATTGGTCTGTAATTATCCAGTTCATCCACATTTCCCCCCTTATGAACGGGCACAATTTTTGATATTTTTAAAGAGCTGGGCCAATAATAATAATAATAATAATAATAATAATAATAATAATAGATAGATAGATAGATAGATAGATGGTTTATTGACCCCATTCACATACATAGTACATTAGAAGTCAGTGAAAGTAGTACATATGAATACATTTTACCAACTAAAAATATTAAAGATTGTATAGTGTTGTATATGACAAATTTAAAATATAATAAAAATAATAGAAAGTAAAAATTTTACATAAATACAGACATACATTTCATAAAGTAAAAATATTGATGAAAATATGACAATTTTAAAATATAAAATAAGTTAAAAAATAATAGAAAGTAAAAATTAAATTAAACAAAACAAACAAACATATAAGCATTAAGCCCAAGTATTCAATTCCTCCAAAAACTCATCAACTGTATAAAAACAATAATTTGAAAGAAAAGACTTAGCAAAATGTTTAAATTGAACTCTCGTCATATCACTTATATTTATATGTTCAAAATATTTTACAAATGAATTGTACAATGTAACATCCAACTTATTGTTTTTTGTTGTTTTCAGTCTCTAGATTTGAGAATGACAATGTCTTTACTATTTCTAGTATCATAATTATGAACATCTGCATGTTTAGTCAGAACATATCGATTTTTATGTGTTTCCATTAACACTTCCAAAATATACAAGCACGGAAGCGGCAATATTTCAAGTTTTTTGAATATTTTTTTACAATTGGTGTTTATGGTGCGTTGTAAATTATTCTAACTACAGTTTTCTGTAGCACAAATACTTTGTGCACTGATGTGCTGCTGCCCCATAGCATAATACCATATGTTAAATTGCTATGAAAAAGTGAATAATATACAGACTTTAACAAATGAGTTGGTATACATGATTTTAATTGACGAATTACAAAAACTTGGCTCGCTAATTTTGAACAAAGGTAGTCAACATGAGGTGACCAACTTAAGTTTGTATCCAAATGAATGCCCAGTAATTTAACTGGCTCTGATTTTATAGCCTGTTTATCTAAACTGAAAAGAATGTGTTTCGTTTTAGTGTCGTTGAGTTTCAGCTTATTTGCCAGGAACCACTGATTCAACATAATCATAATAATAATAATAATAATAATAATAATAATAATAATAATAATAATAATAATAATAATAATAATAATAATAATAATAATAATAATAATAATAATAATAATAATAATAATAATAATAATAATAATAATGCAATGGTCACATGCAGTCAATAAAGCCAGATATTTCAAAATTTGTATACCATAAATTCTTCTCTAGACGCGAACAAGTTATTTTATGTCGTTTAAGAATAGGCCACACTAACCTGACGCACTCACATATATTGACTGGATCTCCTAAACCAAGATGTGTATATTGTGGATAATTACTTAGCATGGAACATCTTTTCATGTGTCCAAATCTTTTCATAAAAAGAACTATTCATAAGATTGAACCTATCAAATTACAGATACTGGGAAAAAAAGAACATTTTGTGAACGTGCTAACTTATATTAGGGATATGGAATTACAACAAAAAATTTTGAAAATTAAGAACAATACAAGCAGCTAATGGTCTTAGCAATCGATGCTGCAGAAACAAAAAAATAATAATAATAGCCGTCTAGATATGGGGATTGCAAAAGATGTTAAGTCATGCACATCAACAACAGACCAGCAAATTAAGCTCCTAAATTTCCTGAAAGCGAACAATTTGTATCTGAGAATATAATAGTGTAGCCTCAAATGTTGGGGGAGGTTTTTGGTTGGTAGGCCATAAAGGAGTCCAACACTACCTGATTATAGGTCGGGTGAACATGAGTTTTCCCTCCTCCAAATTAGAAGAGCTAATGACCAAAGCAGTCGATGCTCTATAATAAAAAATAATAATAATAATAATAATTTTGGGGGAACTGACTTTTGCGATTCTCATATTTGTGCAAGTTGCTTATATAAATCGTTTGATTAATTTTTGGATTTATCCGTATTGGAACGGGATTTGATTTGCGCAAATTATAAGAATATAGTCGGCTTCAGTTTTGGAGAATTTGGGAAGCCACTATATATATCGAAAGGGATTTATTTTATGAGAATTCGCCAGAGGTTCATTTGAACATCGAACCTAAACGACTGCCTTTTCCAGTGTGGTCATTTAGTTGAACCCTCATCGTGTTGAGGGTTTTCTTTTCCCTTCCTTTTCCTCGTGGATGGAATAATTATTTGACAGTTCGAACTCATTGCATTGGTTCATCTGCTTCAATTGTCAGACCAAAAATAGTCTCCGTTTAGTAACCTGCTTCAAGCAAGATTAAGGGAGAGACAATTAGGACTAGATACTGGAATTTGGTTGTGGACTGGAACTCATACCAATACCATAGCAGCTAAGTACCTTAGTTAAGACTACCTGTGATTTTACTACTCCATATTATTTTGACTTTAGTACCTTAATATTTGACATTTTGCACTGGAGAACTGGGTTGGCTGGAACCCAACTTCAGTTCATATAGTGATTGCGCCCGATTTTGAGAATTAGATAATAAATCCCGGATTCGACCATTCAGTTTGGCTGAAACCCAAACTAAACATTTATATTTTGTGATTTCAGTAAAACAAAATCGATAATTTTCTTTGTTACTTTATTAGGGGGTATTAGGTACAAAAAAAGGGTGTAGTGTACAACGGGTTGTAAAGTGTAAAGCTTGTATGATCATGCAGTGCTAAACGAGATAATTGTAGATTGTTATATCATATATAATTTAATTATTTATAACCGTGATTAGAGTTTTAAAACTTTTACATTGTGAACTTTACTTCAGAAATTATTAGTAATATACACTACCCTTGACACCAGACTGGGTTACTTAATTCGTTTGCAAGGTACCTGCCCATTTGTTTTCCGCATTTTCCAAAAGTAGTAAAATTCGGTGGCGCCTGGAATTAAATAGTGACTTTAAGGAAACCGAGGGAATTTACACCCACTCCTAAGAGTAGTACCGATCGCTTTGAATCTTTACATTATTAAGTTGGGCATTCCAGCGACTTCGGTCTTTTACAAAAGCACACTTAATTGTTGCATCAAGGTCGAGTAACAAAAGATTGTATTATTTTGTGGAAATGAAGGAAAAGTAATTATACATTTATTCTTTAGTTCAAGAACACAATTTAAACCAAGTTGATGAACAACATAATATAAATGCTGTTCCTCTTTTTCAGTTATTTGAAGAAGACAGTACCAACATAGTGTGTGTTGAATAATATCGTCAACTAAGTCACCCGATGGAAAAGCTTCACTGTTTCTATAGTATTTCCTTGCGTTAGTTGTTTTTTTAATTGTATTTATATTATTTTTTAATGGATTTTTAATTTTTTTTTAATTTTATAATATGTAATATACTTGTTATTGTGTTTTATTGAAGTTGATTGAAATTGTCGAGTGAACTCAAATATGGGTAAATTTGATTCGACAATATTCGAGGTCACTCGATAATTTCATTCGATTTTCACCTAATCTAGATTCAAGAATCGGGGCTCTTATTAAATAATTCAAATCGAAAAATTATACATTCAAAAGAACCGCCGCGCTAAATTTAATTGATCATTCAGTCGTAAGGGGCGCTACCAGTTCTCTGGGATCTCGAGTTTTAACGTAAGATTCCGATCTATCCGTGTATATAATATTCTCTTATCTATGGTTTTAGTGTCTCATTTACCCCTCCACTTTACGGACAGCCAACTATTCGTAGTACTTTATAAGGACGACACAAAAACAAATAAATAGAAACCTAGTCCCATATATTCTCTACCAACCGTTACAGAATAAAATTTCCTAACACAAACATGGATATCGCCTTGACTTTGAACTTTGAAAAAAAGAACAATAAACTCGCCTTCTGCGACCACTTCACTCCACATTCTGTAGTTTCTCTTCCGGCGAGCTTGAAAACCTTAATGAAGCTGCCCGATTAACATTTTATTGTGATTGTGTTGCAAGAAACGTAGTAGGCGGGTTTAGTAACACATACCAATAGTAAATCGTGTGTGATGTGATGAGCCACTTTTTTCAGTGACAAAACGAGTATTGATACCGGGTGGCCTTTTGACAACAAATTTATTAAAGAAAACCATCGAATACATCGAAAAAAATAATATGTGAACGTACTACTTAATTCGTTTATACAAGGTGGTGTTTGGAAACTATAGATAACATTTAATATTGTAGTGTTATTCGGAAAGGTTTTACTAGCTAATTTACTCCTTATTGATCTTGTTGATTAATCAGTAATGTTGTCCTTATAATCAAGTGGCATATATAAAAAATAACCCAGGACCACTTGTTACAAGCTCATTTAGATATATCCCCCAAAGGTTAGGAATTAGGCTACTACACTAAGAACACCGGCATTATTTAGAGAAAATCGTTTAAATGTACAAAAATCATTTCCAGAACCTTTTAAGAAACAAATAAGATACAATCTTACCAGGTGTATCGCTTCGACCAGAAGTATCTATAACTAACTAAAGTTGAAATCCCATCACCAAATATGAAAATAAAATGATTTTCTAACTGAAATAAAAGCAAATTCTCAAAAGAAAATACATGTAATATTCAATGTTTATTTTGATAACAAGTTATAATTATTCATGTATCTATCAATTGTCAATATTGTCACTATCAAACTTCAAAAGTCATTACTTCATAAATGTCCCTAAATCCCATAAGCATAAGTGACTGCTAAACCAATATTTGAAATCAGTTTGACCAACAATTCTAAGAATCTAATGCCCGTTTGTAATTATCAATGATTTAGTACAAGTTTTAGTAAATTTTTTAGGATCCTAAATAAATGATAGATACATACACATGTTTCATCAATTTTTCAGTCAATTTTTAAATTGACGAAACTTGTCCTATTTTTGTTCAATTTTAATCGACAGAAAATATTTATAGAACCAGTCCTATTTTCTATCAATTAAATGACAACTTGGGGCAAAAATATAGGGTAAAATTTATTTTAAGGTTATTATTTTTTAATTTTGAATGATGGTGACACTGGTTCTACTACTACTACATAACCAAAAACCACCGTTTATTAAGGGAAGAGCATAATCTGTGGGAAAGAGAAGTTTTTCGTTTGAGCTATTTTAAATATCAAAAATGTCGTGGTCTCATGATCAAGTGCTTCGACTTATTGAACTATATAAAGAAAGACCTTGCCTTTACATAGTTAAAAGTTCTCAATATAAAAATAAGCACATGAGGGCTTCCGCTTATGATAGTATTGCAACAGAGTTGAAAAATATACGACCAGGAACAAATATCAATGAAATTAAGTCTAAAATAAATGGCCTCAGAACAAATTTTTTAACAGAACATCGCAAACATGTGAAATCCAAGAGAAGTGGTTCCGGTGTAGATTCGGTAAGTTTTGTTTTTTTAAGCTATTTGTAATAGCTACTAACTTTTTAAATCAATTTTAAGGTATACACACCTTCGCTGTGGTATTACGATGATTTATTATTTATACTGGAACATGTAACAGCAAGGAAATCAATAGATTCAATTGAAGAGTTGTCCCAGGATACACTAGAGATGGATAGACTTACACATCATTCAAATTCTCTGATAGCTTCAGACGAAGATGACTTAGTTGAGGAACAGACCCAAGTTTCACAATATTTTATCGTAAGTAATTAGATTTACTATATTATGTGCTTTATTTCTGTATATGTGAAGCCAATGGTGTGAAGTCCATATTTTTGTGAAAATTTGTTTTATGGAGTAAAATTTTAAAATTGTGAGCTCAGTTCAACTGCTCCATATCAGTTTTCTTTAAAATATGTTATTGTAGGATGAAGATAGCAGTCACCTTCATTTAGAAGATGACGCTGAAAATATCGAGGAAAATATCACAATTAGATTTGAAAATCATGAATCTGATATAATTTGTGAAACCCCAAAAAATGTTCAAGTACCTCCTCGTCTCCCACCTTCGTCTAAAAAAAGAAAGCGAAATGAGGACGATTCCTTGTTAATGGCAGCTGGTAATGCAATAAATAATATTGCTAGTGTGTTGGAGAAAAATAATGGTAAGCTGCAGCAGAAACAACCTGAAGATGTTCAAATTTTTGGTGATTTTGTTGTAAGTCGCTTAAGAATGATAAAAAATGAAAAGTTGCGAAATGAAGCAGAGGAAAATATTACACATATTTTATTTGATACATATAGAAAATATCAGAATACAATTATAAATTGAATAAATTAAAAAATATATGACACGTTTTTTTATTACTTTTTTATTGTTATATTGATATGTAACTCTCTATAGTACAAGAAGCAGCAGGTTCAACATACTAGGCCATAGCCCAAGAGGGCTGTGTACTAGACTTAACAAAGAAATGACAGTTATACTGATCTTTCAGTTTTATATAAATAAAGTAGATTTTTAAATAAATACAGACATGAACTATGTACTTCCCACACTGGTGATGTGCAGTTTCTATAAATCTTTGCAAAAAAATTACAAAAATCATGCATATCTATGCACAAATATTTCTCATTTTAAGGTTCATATAAGTCTAAGTTTGGTTATTATCATAAATATATACATACTTAAAAGATACAAAAAGAAGGATGGGGTTTAAATTTTTTATTTACAGAAACATAAATTATGGTAGAAAATCAGCATAAATCAATCGTTTTAATAATATCTCAAAATTAATAAATGCATGTCACTTTTACAATGAAGTTACATATTAAATTTTTTTATTGATTGTTCTTGCCAGGACACTGCTCCAGCACCTGAACAAAAGTAAGCTCTAAATTCATCACGGATATTTCTTGCTGCATCCATTGACTTATTACCACATTGTCGTCCAACACTCCTCATTTGCCTTAGTGGGGTATTGATGGTGCTTATATCTGTATATGAACTACCATTTTCAGTAGCAAGATAATTATGTAATACCACACAAGCAAGAGTTATAGTTTCTACTTTTGGTGCACGAAGATTTATAGGGTCGAGTAATACTCTAAATCGATTTGCCAAAATACCAAAGGCGTTTTCTATGACTCTCCTTGCCCTTGAGAGGCGATAGTTAAAAATTCTTTGACTATGGGACAGTCCTCTCTGTGGATATGGTTTTATTATGACATCTTTATGTGGAAATGCATCATCAGCAACTATAACATATGGAACTGGCATATCCCTACCAGGTAACTTCTCAGCAGGTGGAAAATTCAAAGTATTTTTTGTCAGAGTTGAAGCGAACGTAGATTCTCGAAATACTCCGCCATCACTGATTCTCCCATTACATCCTACATTAACATAAATGAATTTATAGTTGGCATCTGCTATACCCAATAGAACTATGCTGTGAGTCCCTTTGTAGTTAAAGTAGTATGATCCATCCGATCTTGGTGGCCTAAACGATACATGTTTACCATCCAAAGCTCCTATGCAATGTGGAAACTGCCATAAGTCATAAAATTCTTTGGCAACACCCATCCATTTTTGTACCGAGTTTGGAGTCTACAAGACATCAAAACATATAGTTTAACCATACTATTTAAATATCATTGAAATACTTACTTTGAGGTGGTCATTTTTAAGGCGACGATATAATGCTTCACAAACCACAGGAATAAATCTTGATATGCTACTTTCATGAACCCTTGTTGCATACATAAGTGACCGAAAGGATTCACCAGTTGCTAAGAAGCGCAAAGTAATTTGTAACCTACCACAAAAAACACGTATAATTAAAAAGGGACATAGTAAAAATAATTTCTAAATATAACCTACTGCTTGCTGAAATAGTTTCCTGCATTAGGGATGGTTCTTTCTCAATATCATTTTTTACTAAGAAAAGCAAATGATTAAATTGCTCTTCCGATACGCGCAAGAAATTTTTATAAGAGTCTGTGTCTTCTGTTGCCAGTTCTTCATTGAGCATTTTTAATATTCCTAAACCCTTTTCACTCCTTCTTTTTAACCATGGCTTTCTTATTATTCTCTTTTTTGTCACGTTTCTTTTTCCTATATAACTCCCAAGTACCATTATATTAATAAGAGTTGCTGCTGCTAATAATAAAAATTCGTTGTCCATTGTTGTCTACTTGTCTGGTAACTATTTAAATAAAAAAAATCAAATTCTTTGCTAAAATGTGACAAGTGACATGATACTAACAAAAGCATGCTGCTCAGTGCGCATAATCACATCCCAAATAAGTGACTAAAACATGGTGAGTTGCAAACACATTTTTTTCTTGTCAATGTTTTAGTGCCCTATGTTTAGTATCCTAAAAAATTGACCAAAACTTGTACTAAATTATTGATAATTACAAACGGGCATAATAGATTTAGGTGGGAATTTTCAGTGTACAAAAAAAATATCTTTCTTTTTGCTATCCATGTGTATGGAGTGAACTGATTGCCGCATTTTACGGAGTTTTTTTTTAGAATTTTCGCAGGTAATCTTAAGTATTACTTTGGAGATAGAGGCACCTATAAGTACCCTGAAGGGGATCATAATTAAACATTTGCGGAAATTCAATTGTAGTATTTGAAAATTCAATTCACCTTGAGGTCACCCGACATCGAAAGGTATGTACTTCCAATATCTTGTACCTAGTTATAAAATCAAGTAATTCACCATACTCGTATACTCTATAGACCGAAGATTTGAACAACGCAAAGCAGATTCCTATCGAAGTGCTCAAAAGAACCATTGGTCTTCAATTGAAGCTTTTGCAGACATATTCAGTTTAGCTTTTTAAAAGATTTATGCGTCAGTCGAAAACTAACAGCGTCAGAAGTGAAACTTTTTATGTTTTATGACGCAATAACCGCCAATGAGTGTACAAAGAGAATTCATAAATATCAACAACATAAAAAACTATAATTTAAAAAAATTAAAACAAAAATTATTTCCAAAATAAAAACAATAATTTTTCGGATAGACTATAAAAAACTATTTACAATAAAAGACAAACAAAAGTAAATATTCTTTTTAAGAAATTTGAATGCATATTACGTATCCTTCCTTTTTAATACCTAAGAAAAGTTCTGGCCGCCCATGGGGGTATCGAACCCGCGTTTTTCGTTTGATTTTAAATCGAGTCGAGTGATGACAGAAGGGGAGAACAGCGCTGCGTTTATCTCACTAAGTTTAAGTACAAATGATAATTAGAGCTTCACAAAACTTGTTAGCCTTTACGAGATTACCTCGTAACCAAAACCTCTGTAGTGTCCCATAAAAAGTTTCACTTCAAAAATATTTCCATAAATAAAGCAACACTAGTTACAACGACTTTCTCTGATGAACTGAGACTTACTTGCTCTTCTACGTACAGGTTAGCAAATATAGCTGAAAGTTTGAAAGTGGACACGCCCACGATGCGCGTTGGTCTCAATGCGGAAAGTAGGAGATAACACAGTTTATGCTTAAACTTTAATGAGTACAGAACTTATCTGTACGGACAAGTATACCTGTTTATTTCCTTTTTCAATATATTTCAATACTCTTGTTACGTTTTATTACATATTTTTTTCAAAATAATACAAATAAATACACAATGCAAAGAAATTTCCTAGTTTTTATCGCCTTAATTTTAAAGGTAAACAATTTCCATATTAATTTCGCACTGGATTATACCAATATCGGCAGAAATTATTAAGCGCTTTTTGTATCCTTTTCCCCCCGAATGCGTTCTCACTTTATCGTTCGCGCAGCGAAGTGGGGATTGATAAACGGAATAATATGATCGCCATCAATAAACAATGCCCTGCGACTATTCTCGGCGTCTCCTCTTTGTGCGGATCTTCGTTAATTTTTTCCGCCTCTCTCACAAGGAGTTTAACAGTTTTGTTAGCTCGACGAGTTAACTCTCATGACAAAACGCTAGTGTCCCATAAAAAGTTTCACTTCAATAAAATCAGTAGCTAAAGTAATATTTGGTCATCATATTGAAGCAAAGAAAATTCAATATTGATTCCAACTTATTAACTAGCTCTACTAAGCGAAAGTTGTCCTTTTCCGAAGATTTCAATAAGCTAACTGTATTATTGCTTGAAAAAGTTTCAGTTTCCTGTAGGAGAGTTAGGTCATTTAGATATTAGGATATGCTTAGTATGTCATAATTAATATCGTCAGTTTCAATTATAAGATTAGCATGTTTAGATAGTCAAATTTAGCTATATAAAGAAGAAAAAATTACAAATCTATATAAGATAGCTTAGGAACAATAATTGATTCACCTATTTAAAATGGATACATTTTTATTATTACCTACACCTTGTCAGTAAAGGATGATACAGAATTATTCTTTTTAGACCTCTTTTGAATACTAATCATCATTGGACTCTCTGTTTCCAATTAGTCCTGGAAATACCTTGGACCCCAGATTCCTGTATACCTGACAGGTTAGCAGCTGTTCGTCTGAGGACTTCCATGTTCATATTATTTTAAAGGCTCAAGAAGCAACTGTATGAGGCAGTGCTGAACGAGTATTCCACCGTAATTAAGCAGCTAAGTGGTAGTCATAAGTGGGATTTGTTCTTTGTCAACATATAAAGTTTTAACACATATAGTTTAACATTCACTTAGGGAAAAACAATCACAATGAATTATTAAACACTGAATTCATATATTATATTGAATTACATATTAGAGAACCCTTTAGGACCTAGACTCCTTATTGTAGATACATCAGTTCGTAGTCTAAAAATAAAGTTTAAGATTTTAGTTATTGGAACAATTTGCGAAACTTCAAAGTGGCTTACTTACGTTATGTAAACGCAAAGTATACTCTGCGGTAGATATTCCTTAAATAGCATAGTTGTTGGGGCATTTCAGTCACGCCACTTTGTCATAGCTAATTTACTTTTTTTGTTATTCTTACAAAAACAATAGTTTTTTTTGGATTCTTAACCTAATCGAGTTTACGTCGCCTCTTTGGGTAAATTATTTAAAGTGTACGGCCTCTTCTAGGCTACACAATTCAGCCACTAGTGGCCTTACGTTCTGCACTCTTGTATCGCGCCACAAGTGTCGCCACCCTCAATACATTGGTATTATTGTATGCAAGTCTGAACCAAATATAGTTAAACAACCAAACCGTATTGTTTTATTTGTAGCCTCAAATAACTGTATATAACCTTCCCTGAGAGGTAATTGGGCATAAAAGTTTAAAAATCTCATTATCCAACTTTTTACCAGAGTAACACACTTTTCAAATAAATTAAACTAAACTCATGACTTGACGAAAACCCGCCTTACAAAGCCAACCTCACAAATTTTTATTAACATCCAGAAGAAAACGAGGCTATAGCTTGGACCTTCAAAAAAGGGTTAGACGGAAGTGTCCCCATACATTATCAAAGGGGATTGGACATGACAATTTGCGCTGGTATATTTATAAATCCAAATTACAAACAAAAATTTAAAACTTAATTTTCGATTTTTCCCTGTATATTTTCCCCCATGGACCCCCAACACATGAACTACGCGATTAGTCTAGCTGGCCCCTTTACCTATACATCTATTATATTACCTTATACTGCTGGACCGCCATTTCGCGCCCATAGACATTATTATACTGTTCTGTGGCCCATTCCCGGTTGGTTTGATGCGGAATCAATGGTGAATCTTTGCTCCTGTTTTGTTGTTTGATATAGTTAGCAGTGATATAGTTATCAGTGTTGATTAGATTATGTTTTTTTTTATTTGACAGTTACTCATTACAGTTTATGTGTATTGTTTACTCAAAATGATACTTGTATTTTAATTGAATAAAACCTTGTAATAAACACGAGATATGACATAGAAAATTTTAAGAACGCCCTAAATAGAAAATTTTTTCTTGATTCGAAATAATTATTAATTGTTTACCTCAACGAAAAGAAAGTGATACAAACAAAATGTGTTATCACAAGGTTAATAAAACATCACAGCTGACGATTGTGTCATGTTTTGTTTACCAATACGTTACAAATTTAAGAATAATGATACAGGAAACTAACCTTCACACAAGGTAAATTTTAGAATAAATAACGAGAAATTTTGAATCAAAGGAGAGAGACAGTAACTCTCCCCTGAAGTGGCCAGTCTAAGTACGGACGGTCCCTTCACCCTCAACAGTAATATTGTGCAGTTTGTGACTAGTGATATTCCAAAACGTAAGTTTTTAACATACAATTAATTTTTATATAGTGTATTGATCTGCTTTATCATATTTTCATAGACCAAACCGGGTGTCCCAAAAAGGTAGGGGACCCTACAGTTCTTTTTCGGTCATATCTAGTGTTTCATATACATCTGCGCCCCTCATCTACTATTTGAATCTAAAAAGTTATAGGTATTGTCTTATGTTCAGGGACCATCTCCCTATATATCTGATTATTTGAAATTGCGCACAGATATTTATATTGTACAAGGGATCATATTTAGTCCTATCTTAAAGTTTCAACCGGTCATATTACCGGACATCCAGATACCAGAGACATCATAATTAATCTTCCGAGTTTTGTTGATATAGATTGTATTCTACATATTCAAATTCTACGAGAATCGTAATTAGAATTCAAAGTCGGGGATATAGATTTTCTTTTTTTTATTTGTACCGGTTACCTAAGTTTTCACGAGATTCATAATTATTTTTTTTCAATCCCTGAAATTTTGGCAATATTGATATATGGTTTACAGGATATCGTATTTGTTCTAATTCATAAAGTTTCGTTTGATTCCTATTGATTGCCTTAATTTTTGTGAAGGATATCCACCATAATTATCGCCAAAGGTGTATTAGATTACTATTTTTTTGAGACTTTCAGCATACAACTGTCATTATATGATTTACTGTAGTGTATAGGGTACCTTAATTATTCCAGGTTAAGTACCAAAAATAAATTCCGCTCGATACTTTGTTAATTTTTTTTATATCACGTAGGCTATCCAAAAATCAGGAGAGAGCCGAGTTATTACTCGTATATTTCATTCGATTGCAAAAACTTTCGTATATTTTTTGATTTTTTTTAAATATGTACAAGCATATATTACAATGTAATGTAATATATGCTTGTACATATTTACAAAATTCGGAAGATTAATTATGATGTCTCCGGTATCTGGATGTCCGGTAATATGACTGAAAATTTATCGGTTGAAACTTTAAGATAGGACTAAATATGATCCCTTGTACAATATCAATATCTGTGCGCAATTTCAAATAATCAGATATATAGGGAGATGGCCCCTGAACATAAGATAATACCTATAACTTTTTAGATTCTAATAGTAGACGAGGGGCGCAGATGTATATGATACACTAGATATGACCGAAAAAGAACTGTGGGGACCCCTACCTTTTTGGGACACCCGGATTAGTCAATGAAAATATAATAAAGCAGATCAATACACTATATAAAAATTAATTGTATGTTAAAAACTTACGTTTTGGAATATCACTAGTCACAAACTGCACAATATTACTGTTGAGGGTGAAGGGACCGTCCGTACTTAGACTGGCCACTTCAGGGGAGAGTTACTGTCTCTCTCCTTTGATTCAAAATTTCTCGTTATTTATTCTAAAATTTACCTTGTGTGTATCATTATTCTTAAATTTGTAACGTATTGGTAAACAAAACATGACACAATCGTCAGCTGTGATGTTTTATTAACCTTGTGATAACACATTTTGTTTGTATCACTTTCTTTTCGTTCAGGTCAACAATTAATAATTATTTCGAATTAAGAAAAAATTTTCTATATAGGGCGTTCTTAAAATTTTCTATGTCATATCTCGTGTTTATTACAACCTCAATAAGACAGGTTTTGCTTTATTACAATTTATTCAACTAAAATACAAGTATTTCAAGCCTGAACGATTTGAAGTCGAATACACCTCACCTTGTGCCACTTCCTAATGTACTCACTGGAAGACCACCTTTGTTAACACAATTGCTGCTAAAGAAACTGACAAATTACTACTCTACAATCACGTGAGTCACAAGATTTTTGAACTCATCAATGACTGCAAATCTTATGCTAAGGCTATAGAAAGATTAGACTCTTTTTATATAAAACCGAAGAATGAAGTGTATACGAGGATTCTCAACCTATGCAGCCTCGAAAACAAAATAACACAATAGAATGGACGCCGAAACTGATATTAGACTTCAACTGTCTTCTATCAAACCTGACATCAAACAGTTGATGAAAAATAAAAACCAGTTTCATACCTCCCATTGGTTAGATTTTTTTATTTTTTAATATGTTCTATTATTCTACTTGTTATATAGTAATTTACTAAGTAAAGTAAGTAATAAGTAGAAACTGCTACATTGTACTTTCATTATGCTTATTAATAAATAATACATTTTTAACAACAATTGTTTTATTGTAGAATTTTGCTTTCCAAAAGGGTTCCTTCACCAATAATGTTTGAGAACCGCTGCCATAGACATTTGATGTAAAATTACTACCAAAGTATTATTTTTTCTAAAAATTTTATTTCCATTATATTTTCAAGATTAAATTTTAAAACCCTAGATGGGCTATTCTGTTTAAAATAGCTCCAATAAATGATCCAGTCTTCTTAATTCCTAAATAAAGGATAATTTTATAATTTTTTTAATTTTCATTAAGACACTGCTCCTAAAACCTACCCTGTATATGAAATTAAAAGTTTTGGAAAGAGTACCTAACACATTTAATAAAAAAACAAATGCAATAATTTTGCTAAAATGTACTAGATTTAGCTATCTTAAATCAAAAGTGCCCTTTGATTTCGCTGTCGTCTTAAAGTTTGTAAAATTACCTCTGCTATTTGTTTATGTTTATAATTCTTTTTCGTTGACAAATGATAAAAAAAGAAATAAAACGTTCGAGAGTTTATACACAAACAACTTTTCTCAAACACACAATAGCCATTGAAAATCGAAGTCTTCGCTTTATGAACAAGACGAAAATAATTGAAAAAAAAGGCGCAATGCTCGCGTGACCATGTCCATTGTACTCGTACTACTTGGTATATCTGATTTGTCAAGGGTCTTTCACTGAAAGTCATGACAGCCATAACACGTTATTAAAATACTTTTTGTTTGTTTCGTGTTTGTATATAATAGACTATAGAGGATTCATGGTATTCGTAAATTTTACTATAGCAGACGAAGCAAGATCGCTGAAATATGCAGAGAACTCAGCTGTGTAAATGACATGAATAACTCATTATTTGGAGCTATTAAAAAATGCAGAAAACATCATGGTCCGCTTATTAATTTCGTATCTTTCGAAACGTTTATACCAGATCCCGATGTAAACTTTCCATAGATTCAGGATGAAATTGTCCAAAAAACGGTGAAATTTCCAAGTTTATTTTTCAAAATATGGAGTGTCAAAAATGACCGTGTACTTTTTTTTCCAAATTTTGAATATCTTCCGTTTGAAGCGCTTTTATCACAGAAACGTCAACTATTATTTTTGATTTTTTTTCTTATAGAATAGTCATTTGAGTAAATTCTATTAAAATTGAGTTCAAAATTTCCATTATTATAAACAGTATGATTTTTTCAATGAAGTTCATTTTTTTTGCAATTCTATCGCTCTATCGAAAAACTGATAGTGACAATCACTGCACTGGTAAACCCCAATTTGAATAATTTCCTAAAGAAAAAAATATATTTAATAATTTTTATCTCGAGTTATGGAAATATCCCGATTTTTCGAATATGCACGATTTGGACAATTTTTAGTAGAAATATTTCCAAAATATTTTCTTAGCTCAAGTAAAATTTCCTCCTGAATCCATTGGTGGCCTTTTTAATGATCTATCTCTCTTATTTTCGCAGTTACAAGGGGATCCAATCCATAACGTCGTATAAACATGACGAAGATGAAAATATTGATATTCATTTTGAAAACATATACTTTTAGTGAAATTAACTGTCTCGACCCTTACTTCGTGGAATCTGCTCATATAGTGTTTTAAATGAAACTCACGGTTTCTAGTTAATTCCACAATATAATAAAAGTTATTGAAAATTCTAAAAAATTGACAATTGTTTCGATAAATCAATATCATCGTCAGAATGACAGAAGTAACATTTTGTTTGATGCCTACCTGATGTTTAGTAGTTGTTTTTGGCTAAACCAAGAAGTGACCTAACTTGTGATTGACTTAATATATGTTTATAGAAAAAAGAAGAAGATGTGATATTACAAATATTGAACCTTAGATATTATTAGCCCTATGGTGATATCCTGGATATCATTTTTCAATTAGGATCACTATAACTGTGCAATGATATAGAAAACCAGGAAAACCATATCTGCTGATCTTTACAATTGTCACTTAAGAAGACAGTTTAATAGTGGAGAACTCCCTAGATTTATCTGTTCATTGACGACTTCATATTGTGGGTTTCTTAAGTGTCTTCTAATTTCCAATTCTTCAAGGAAATCCAGTTCTTGTTTCTTTTCACAAATATGCAGCACTTCTAGTTTTGTGTTAGGTGTGAATGAATGATTGGTGTCAAGTAGATGTTTTGCGTAGTGGGATTTATCTGGTTGTTTTTACCTGTATTCTCGTAAGTGTTCACTGTATCGGATTTCAAAATTCCTAAGAGTCTGACCCAAATAGACAGCATTACATTCTGGATATTTGAGTTTATATATACCTGACTTCTTTAATAGTGGTATTTTTGTTTTTACATTTAACAATTTTGTACTAACGTTACTTTCTGTTTTAAAAGAAATTGTTGTATTCGTTGCTGAAGATATTATCTTTGAAATATTATTAGAAATACTTCCTGTATATGTGATGGTTTTATAAGTTTTTATTTCATCAGATTGTTTAGGAAATATTAGTTGTAATGCCACTTTTTGCTCTTTTTTACTAATTAGCTTATTTATCATATTTAATGGATAACCGTTGGATCTTGCTATTTGTCTAATTGTATTAATCTCTCTAGCAAAATTACATATCATTTCGTTCGATGTAACTAATATGTTTACTAAAATTCCTCCTAAAGAATGCCTAATACATGTAAGAAAATTACTAGAAGATAAAAATATAATTCCAGGAATAATATCAGATATACTTAATTTATTTGATGTATGCATTAATCAGAATTATTTCACTTTTGACAATAAGATATATATTCAAAATGAAGGTTTACCAATGGGAAGCCCTATTTCACCTATTTTAGCTAACATTTTTATGGACAATTTAGAAAGAAAGATCTTTGAAAGTAATATTTCGAAAAATATTTTATTTTGGTATAGATATGTAGATGACATATTAGCTTGTTTTATGTTTACACCCAAAAATTAAATTTACATTAGAAATTGAAGAAAATAGCTCAATCAATTTTCTTGATTTAAAGATTCAAAGAGTTAATAATGTACTTGATTATTCGATTTACCGAAAACCAACACAGACTGATGTGACAATTCCATTCAATTCCAATCACCCTATGTCACACAGACTGGCGGCATATAGTTCAATGATACATAGAGCTTTTTCAGTTCCTATGAAGAAATGTAATTTTGATAGCGAGATTAATACAATTAGACAAATAGCAAGATCGAACGGTTATCCATTAAATATGATAAATAAGCAAATTAGTAAAAAAGAGGAAAAAGTGGCATTACAACTAATATTTCCTAAACAAGCTGATGACATAAAAACTTATAAAACCATCACATATGCAAGAAATATTTCTAATAATATTTCAAAGATATTATATTCAGCAACAAATACAACAATTTCTTTTAAAACAGAAAGTAACGTTAGTACAAAATTGTTAAATGTAAAAACAAAAATACCACTATTAAAGAAGTCAGGTATATATAAAATCAAATGTCCAGAATGTAATGCTGTCTATTTGAGTCAGACCCTTAGGAATATTGAAATCCGATACAGTGAACACTTACGAGCATACAGGTTAAAACAACCAGATAAATCCCACTACGCAAAACATCTACTTGACACCAATCATTCATTGACACCTAACACAAAACTAGAAGTGCTGCATATTTGTGAAAAGAAGCACGAACTGGATTTCCTTGAAGAATTGGAAATTAGAAGACATTTAAGAAACCCACAATATGAAGTTGTCAATGAACAGTTAAATCTAGGGAATTCTCCACTAATAAACTGTCTTCTTAAGTGATAAATGTAAAGATCAGCAGATATAGTTTCCCTGATTTTCTATATCATTGCACAGTTATACTGATCTTAATTGGAAAAATGATATCCAGGATATCACCATAGGGCTAATAATATCTACGCTTCAATATTTGTAATGTCACATCCTCTTCTTTTTTCTATAAACATATATTAAGTCAATCACAAGGTCACTTCTTGGTCTAGCCAAAAACAACTATTAAACATCAGGTAGGCATCAAACAAAATGTAACTTCTGTCATTCTGACGATGATATTGATTTATTTGTGAAAAGAAGCACGAACTGGATTTCCTTGAAGAATTGGAAATTAGAAGACATTTAAGAAACCCACAATATGAAGTTGTCAATGAACAGTTAAATCTAGGGAATTCTCCACTAATAAACTGTCTTCTTAAGTGATAAATGTAAAGATCAGCAGATATAGTTTCCCTGATTTTCTATATCATTGCACAGTTATACTGATCTTAATTGGAAAAATGATATCCAGGATATCACCATAGGGCTAATAATATCTACGCTTCAATATTTGTAATGTCACATCCTCTTCTTTTTTCTATAAACATATATTAAGTCAATCACAAGGTCACTTCTTGGTCTAGCCAAAAACAACTATTAAACATCAGGTAGGCATCAAACAAAATGTAACTTCTGTCATTCTGACGATGATATTGATTTATCGAAACAATTGTCAATTTTTTAGAATTTTCAATAACTTTTATTATATTGTGGAATTAACTAGAAACCGTGAGTTTCATTTAAAACACTAAAATAATTTTAGCCTATTGATTTAAGTTTTTGTCATTCAATTTCATGGGAAAGTAGCGAAATTTGAGATTTTTCGAACCTTTAAAAATTCATATCTCTAAAAATATCAACTTTATCGGTAAAAGTCATATGACCTTTTTTATTTGTATATCAATAAATAGTATAAAAAAATTGGTCCGGTTGAAAAATAACAATTCCTTGCAATTGTTTAAACAATTTCGGTTTAAACAATATGGCACCGGGTTGCCCCATGACAACATGCATTTATATCATCAGTAGGGCAATTCAAAGAGGATCGCATAAAAAAATTGAGGTGGAATAGTTTTCGGTACTCATGCGCCGATTCCTCCTGGACTAAAAGTGCTCTGCACGTTTCTGCAATTAAGTTCGCTGTTGTTCTTTCCTCTACCAGATACTGGTACGATATGGATGTGAGTCCCCTGTAGCTAAATATGTGTTGAAAAATTGTATTTAGTTTAATGTCTGTAATCAATGTGGTTAAGCAAGAAAATCTACAATATTACCGTGTGAGGTCCAACTAAAAATAGCTGCACTTGGAATTGACTCGGTGACATCCGCAAATAAATTTCAAATTTAACTGCGTACAAGAAGATTGTAGAAAAAAATTGCTTCAAAAAAGTAATGTTCCATTCGTAATTTATACAATGGGTGAACCCAAAAACGTCTATGACTACAATCCATCGTGTTTTCTGAATTCGTGCTCTGATAGAAATTTGTTGACACTGATCAACCTACTTTTGATATTTGTAAACAAACGACATCTCGTCAATTTCCTACTGTCATAGTAGAATGTCGCTGATAGATTATAACACTATCTCTCCTATTTTATTCACTTGTATCACTGCCACTTAAGGAAGTCAGATTAAAGGTTATCTGTCAGATTTTGAGATCGCTGCAAGCAGCCATGTTGTCGCTGCCTTTCATCGCGGCGATTTGTGACTTGTCACTACTTTTTTGAGACGCGGAAAATTCAAAATGGGGTAACGTGACTAGATTTGTCGCTGGACACGATCGTCGAGCGATTGCATGAGGTTAAACCTTAAGATATATATTTTGAAACAGTAAGGGTACATTTACATTCAATTACGCGAGTGCTTAATCTTTTGCTTAATTAACATTTGACATAGTGACCATCTGCATTGGTTCTAAATTTTTGGTTATGTTATTTGATTTGCCGTGAATTATATACCTATGGAAATAAAAAAATAATGGATGTGATTATGATTAAAAGTTTGATATTATGTTCTCTAGCAATACCTATCGCAATATTTGGTAAAATCTGTCCAAAAATTGTCTGAACAAGAAAATTCGCTAAAAAAGAAGTTTTTTTTATAAGAGACGTTCATTTAAGAGGGAATCTCATAGATTATTTAATAATTTACTAGCAAAGATTAAAATAAGTCACCCTTCCTTATTATTCAACTTTACTTCCTGTTTATTATTATTATTATCCCTATGTGCATTGCAAACGCAGAAATCCTCCTCAAGAGAAGCCATAAAGCCAGCAGTTACACATAGATTTTTAGCAACTGGCGATTTATATCCCAATCGTAGATGTTCTTTTCGCATACATCCTTCTACGATATATGTAACATAATTACATAATTAGGAATATGTTGTACCCTATTTATTTAAAACCATTATCAAAAGAATAGTCGCTGAAAGTTGTAGAAGATTATTATTATTTCCATTCTATATCATTATCTCAATACATATATGTCGTAAATTTCAAAACATTCGTAACATAACCTTAAAATTTTAAATGAAATTGACTCTTTGCTTGCATTTGTCAAGCGGAAGAACAAGCCCGCTAAAGCTTAAGCAAAAGTAAAGTTTTCAATGTAAATGGATACATGCAGACGTCATTTGTCAAGCAGGCAATGTAAATATACCTTTAAACTACGGTCGAGCGCGTGGCAGGGGGAGGCGTGTTGTCCGGGGGCATGTCAGTCAAACGCCGGGTAGAAACCTAGGGAGAAACCAATTTGAACGATTAGAGCGCACCTTACCTATTTGTAGGTCGACACTGTCCAAACTTGATTTTGACGTTGGTTGCGGAAAACAGGGATTGTGGAGTGTTTTAACCTTTAACATTATTACCAATGAAATTTGAAATTATTCTGCTGATGGAAACTTATAGCTACTCTCAACCCACAGAATAACAATTACTGACGCATTAACCTCTATAAACAAGAACATTTGTGTAATACGAATTACGCATGTCAGGGTAATAATTTCCTCGATCTCGAGCGGGTAACTAAGAGTACACTTTCGGCGATTCCCGTGGTGCGTTTATGAACGCTGTGTTACAGAGTGTGAGATATATATTAAATGTTTTATGAACGGTCACTTTGTACCTAAGTATAACTCTTACACTCAAGATGTTGGTTTGTGAACGCACCCCTACTGATGTAAATATTCAAGTTTTGGTTTCATGGTATATTATAAAGTATAAAATGAAGAGAACCAAACGTGATATAAATTTAAAATTGAATGGTTCAAACAATTTTATTTTTTATAACGACCTAGCAAATTTAAAATGCTCTCATTCGCATTGAATTATGAAAAGAAAATGTTAGAGAATACGTATTTAGATTTATGGTTTTGGTTACGCATTACGTTTCACGGAAAGGTATCTGTCAATTCTGTCATAAAACTATTCACATACAAATTTGTTGTCTTAATATTATATATATTTATGAAAGTGGTAATTTAAATAATATTATCAGCAAACTAACTGAAATTTTATTATAATTTGTGAGAATATATATTGTTGATCACTTTCCTGTACAGTGCGATACATTTAAACTGTTTTTTGTATAAAATATTTAATCTAAAAGTGATGGTTTAGGTGGCGAAAAAAAATCTTTTTTTGGATTTTTCTCTGTAAATTGTATATAACCCGCAAATTTTTCGACGGATAATCTTCAAAATAGGTGAGTACTATCGATTTTTCGCAAAATCAGTCAAAAATTCGTGTCTCCCTATAGTTCACCGGACCCAGTTTAACTTGTTCTTCGGTAATTATATTTTTCTTAATTTTTTGATAAGTTTTTTTAAAATGACTTTAATCAAGTGTTGTGTCCATGATTGTGGCGAAAATAGACATTCATCTGATAATAGACATACGTTTCCAAATCCAAAAACAGATTTAATCCGATTTAGAATTTAGATGCAATCAACAATACCACCTTAATAAATATGGATCCTGTAATAATGTATGCTTCAAAAAGAGTCTGCCACCTACATTTCGAAGAAAAATTTATTTTAAGCATGCATTCAAATTCAGTACCAACATTAAATTTAGGAGGTGAGTTATTTTATTTGTAATCTTAGATGTTCTGAAAACTTTAAATAGAAATGTTTATAAATGATAATGATTAATATGTGATTTCCATTATGCTCTTTCTATTCTGATTACCCATTCTATAACTGTATAAGTATTTTCATTTACTTTTTCTAAATATATTGCAAATTTATAATTTGCCATCAACATCAAGTTCTATGGAACCTTATACAGACCCTGAAATATCTTCACATATCGAAGACATCCAGAAATCTTCCCTGCATAATTCTGATGGTGTTGGGACAGTACATATAAATGGTAAAATATATTCTAAATTTTTGAGGAGTTCACAAACGGTTTTAAACATTTTACCAAATCATCTGTAACATTTAGTAGTTTGAATTAATTAGTTTAGTAGTTTATTAAAATTGCATAAATTTTATTTTTATTTTACAGAACCTGATGGGACAAATCCTAGCAAAATTTTTAAAAATATTGTACCAAAACAAACTGTAACACCCAGGAAACGTAAATTATGTAGGGCAATGCAATATTTTCACATAAAATATAGTATAGAGAGAAACCGCACACATTCAATTAGAAAAAGACTTTTTGATGCTGGAAAATGCTCCAAACAAGTAGAGTTATTAAAGTGTTACGTGATTTGCTTTTGTCGTTCCCAACACTTAATAACTTTCACTTATAACACAAAAGGTCAACTGTTCGATACAATCAACAAGATAAGAGATTTAGAAGTGGTTCTTGACCATGCACTTACCTTTAACCACCACATCACTACTGTGGTGCATAAGTCCTTGAAAATGTTGGGTTTCGTTAAGAGAAATATTCGTGATTTTATATTAAACTTTTATATTTTTCTTTTGTTAGGTCTCACCTTGATTACTGTTTTGTATGGTCTCCACCTTACTTAGTGAACATTAGAAAAGTCGAACATGTTCAGAACAACTTTATACGCTATATTACATTTAAGCTACATGTGGATAATGACTATGCTGTGTGGCTGCAGCAGCTTCGAATCTCCTCTCTTGAGAACCACAGAAAAGAGATATATCTTACATTAGCTTTTATTATCATAAATGGTACACTGTGCGTAATATAAAACTGGTACAACTACTATCATCGAAAATAGTGTTTTTAAAAGTGTCAGTGCTGAACTAGTTGTTATGATATAATTTCTAGGACAGTGATGCTAGCTGAACAAAAATATTAGTAGATGCAATGATAAAAGTGAATTTTGTAAAGCAATAGAACGAGATGGGAAAAATACAAATTTATTACAACATTTTTACAAAAAGAGTAACTGGCTTCAATTTAGATATAGTGTGATATTTTAATAAATATAAAAATGTTACATTGTTACTGGTTCGAATATTTTTTAAAATATAAGGGTTATTAGATGACTCACTTAAAAACAGGTGGAACAAGGATCAAATTGTTGTTAGAAAAATAGGAGATGGAAGACCAGTTTAAACTAGAATAGAGCTAGACAAAGCTTTAACTGATTATTTATACGAAAATCCCTATAATACGGCAAGACATGCAAAAGTAGCAGTAAACTTCATTGCTTCAGTAACAACTGCATTGAAAATAATTATTCAAAAATGGGCTGGTATCGTGAATAATGCGCCTTGACAAATTTGACACATGGTACTCATTGTCATTTTAATTAGTTAGGTTTACATTGGAAAAAAAGTGTACCAGTTTTATATGACGCGAAGTGTACATGTAACTGTCCTCAACTTCTAAATAAAATTAGTTTATTTGTTCCATCGCAGACCACTAGGCAGAATCGAACACATCACATACCTTTTCACAGATATAATTGCATACTACACATATCTTCCTAGATCTATAAGACTCGCAAACTCACTGTAAGACCTTTCACTTTTTGATGTCTCAATTACTAAATTTAAACGCTTTATTCGTGATTTGAATGTTCAGTAATTTATATTTTGTCAACCCATGATTTTTGTGTATCTTGTTTTAATAACTGACTGTATTCATTGTAGTGTATATATGTTTAGATTTGTCTACATTAGATATTTTGCTCACTTTTGTATTTTATATAATTTTAAAGGGCTTGCCCGTGAATAAATAAATTATTATTGTATATCCTTTGTTTTTTTGTATATCATAAAGTTTTTCTTATTATCTAATGATGTAATGTTTTTCACTAGCCTGATAAGTGTCATTTATTATATTATGGACGTGCTTTTACGGTAAATAAATGATTTTGATTTTTTTATTGGAAAATATTTCCATGGAAATATGCCTGACCATATTATCTTCCCTTGTAGCTACAAGTATCATCTTATAGGTGACAGTATACATTTTCCTAAATTATACTTACTTTTGGGTCCTATAATTTGATAATAATTGGAAGAAACTAATCTTACTGAGACTATGAGTAAACAGAAAGTATACAGTATTTCAATCGACGTTATTTTCTGGTTACAGTGCAACCAGAATATATCCGAATTGAAATACTGAAATAATTGCTTCACAAATCACCCACCTTAATTGCTTAAGAGAATTTAAATTAACCGCCAAATCCTACATTTTAAATTTACCACTAATAACTAGTTCCATTCCTAATTGTACGCGGCGCTCCACTTTTTAGTTTGACATTTTAGTGTTGTGAGATCTATCTATAGAGGTGGGTGATTTGTGGCTCAGTCACTCAGTCGCTCCAAAACAAATGTATAGTTTGGGATGTAATATATATATTATAGCACAGTGTGAACGATCTCGTACAAAATGTATGAATAGCGATAAAATATTTCTCGAAATGAAATATCTATTAAATCTCATAGTTAAAAGCCGGTTCAATATCATCTTATTTTTCATGTAAATAATTGTCAAAAAACCAGAAAAAAGTTATGATTCTACTTGATTGTCGCTATACAGCCAAATAAATTCATCGTAGACAAAAAACTAAATTAATTGAATATATCCAATCAAATTTAATTAATTAATATTCATTAAACATTTAAACAAACTTGACGTTGTAATTTTAACGCCTAACCGTTATCATAATAATTAGTAAATAGTTTTTATAAAATCATTCGTCTTTGCAATAGATTTGAATCAAGTAAAAAACGATACTAATTTTAAATGACTTACCAATGCCCATTTCTCCCGAGAATGCACAAAATATTCACTAATAATTGTCTCAAATTAAATAGGGCCGCGAAATACTCGTATATAAAAAAAATAGAGCAGTCCACTTATTGTACAAATTAAAAATGTCCACCGATCATAAAATTAACGTGCACAAAATAAACACCGCCCGAATATGTATTATACAAATTCAATCTCTTTGAAGAACAGACGTATTTTTTGTTATTACATGTGTATAAATCGATGCGCGGTCGGTACCAGCAGTTCACATCAATGCGTTTTTGTGCACACTTTGATTTTTTTTTAAATAAAAAGGTAAAATATTGTATTGGATTTTTAATTATCTTTTCACTGTCATAATAGAGGAACAAAATTTTTAAAATGTTGAATAAATTAAATTCTACCAAAAATGTCATCTACAGATTGTTACTTTTTTGTAATGTTTACGTCTTCTCATAGTTTCCTCACTTCTTTCATCTACAAGTATACAAATAAACAATATAATTAAATTAAGGTAGAAATCCATAGGAAGTATACCTACATAATACCACAATATTAAATTATCAATAAAATAATATAATTCAGTATTTTATATAATTTTTAATGTTGATTATCACTTTGATTATTTTTACTTTTAAACCAGTAGAGGTGTATAATATAATAGTATATATGTACCAAGTGTCAAAAAGGACGTTGTTATAATTCGCGTATAAAAGGGACTTCATTATAACATTGCTTACACTGTCACAATGAAGCTCTTTGAACACTGTTATAGTAAAAAATGAAATTAACTGTCTCGACCCTTACTTCGTGGAATCCGTTCATAATAGTGTTTTAAATGAAACTCACGGTTTCTAGTTAATTCCACAATATAATAAAAGTTATTGAAAATTCTAAAAAATTGACAATTGTTTCGATAAATCAATATCATCATCAGAATGACAGAAGTTACATTTCATTTGATGTCTACCTGATGTTAGTAGTTATTTTTGGCTAGATCAAGAAGTGACCTAACTTGTGATTGACTTAATATATGTTTATAGAAAAAAGAAGAAGATGTGATATTACAAATATTGAAGCTTAGATATTATTAGCCCTATGGTGATATCCTGGATATCATTTTTCCAATTAAGATCAGTATAACTGTGCAATGATATAGAAAACCAGGAAAACTATATCTGCTGATCTTTACAATTATCACTTAAGAAAACAGTTTATTAGTGGAGAGCTCCCTAGATTTAACTGTTCATTGACAACTTCATATTGTGGGTTTCTTAAATGTCTTCTAATATCCAATTCTTCAAGGAAATCCAGTTCTTGTTTCTTTTCACAAATATGCAGCACTTCTAGTTTTGTGTTAGGTGTCAACGAATGATTGGTATCAAGTAGATGTTTTGCGTAGTGGGATTTATCTGGTTGTTTTAATCTGTATGCTCGTAAGTGTTCACTGTATCGGATTTCAAAATTCCCTTCAGCAACGAATACAATAGTTTCTTTTAAAACAGAAATTAACGTTAGTACAAAATTGTTAAATGTAAAAACAAAAATACCACTATTAAAGAAGTCAGGTATATATAAACTCAAATGTCCAGAATGTAATGCTGTCTATTTGGGTCAGACCCTTAGGAATTTTGAAATCCGATATAGTGAACACTTACGAACATACAGATTAAAACAACCAGATAAATCGTACTACGCAAAACATCTACTTGATACCAATCATTCATTGACACCTAACACAAAACTAGAAGTGCTGCATATTTGTGAAAATAAACAAGAACTGGATTTCCTTGAAGAATTGGAAATTAGAAGACATTTAAGAAGCCCACAATATTAAGTTGTCAATGAACAGTTAAATCTCGGGAGTTCCCCACTAATAAACTGTCTTCTTAAGTGATAATTGTAAAGATCAGCAGATATATTTTTCCTGGTTTTCTATATCAATGCTCAGTTATACTGATCTTCACTCGTACTACAAAACGAGTCATTGTGACACTTGTTTTACAAATAACTATTTTAACACTACTTACTATACTTTTCCTCGCCAGCAGTAATGAAAAAAATATATTATATTTGTTTCTTCTTGTTTTTTGTTTTAAGACCTCAGCTGCCAGGGCTATTCGGCCTGTTTTTTTACGTACGGGTTGATTTATGAGTGTCTATAATATAGTTTACAGGAAAGTAAATAAGAACAGAGTAATACCGCACTTATTGTTCAAAAATTTATCTGTAAACTGTTCGGTTTTTGAGGCTATATTTTGATGTTTGAAGCACTTAAAAATTTGGAGATGAGTATCTACACAACAGTTGAAAAAAATGTGTGAGAGATCTTGTTTTTCACCACATGGACATGTATCCGAAGGTACTAAGTTGAATTTGTGTAGATATGACAAAGTGGCACAATGGTTGGATCGAATTCTGGAAGAAATGCAGATATCTCTTCTGGACAAATTAGAGAGTAAAGAAAACCATGGATTTTTTCTTGGGTATTTTATGAATTGAGAGTATAGATTTCCTTTTGTCAAGCTGAGTGTAGAGAAAGTAGAATTCCACTTATCTAAAATTGATTTCCTAATATAATGCACCACATCCGAATGGGAATCAGTTGGAAGAGTGGCACGTTTGATAGTTCTCCCAAGATTTGCAAGATCATCGGCTCTAACATTTCCTTGTATTAGACTGTGTCCGGGAATCCAGCCAATTCGTATGTCTTTCCTTTGCTGATATAACTTGTATAATAGCTCCTTTATTTTTAGGACGAATGGATTAGAAGATGAGGAGAAGGATTTTTTGGAAATGCATTTTACGGCACTTTGGGAGTCAGAAAAAATTTTGGCTTTGGGAAGGTCGAGTTTTGAAATTTTTTGGAGCGCAATTAGTATAGCATAACATTGTGCTGAAAAGATGGAAACATGAGAGGGGAGTTTGTCACATAATGGTAAGAGGTTAGGAAAATAAATTCCGTATCCTACATTACTGTCAGTCTTAGAGGCATCGGTGAAGAAAATGGGGCCAGAAAAATCGATAGAATTCATTTTACCAAGAATGACTTGATTACAGTCCGAATCTTTTTTAATTTCCATCGTGTTAGTTTGACTAATTTGAGATTCGAACGAGAAGTTATGATAAGGAAATTCGTTGAATGATTCAATGAAGGGAAGGAATTAAGATACTGATTGAAAGGCAAATATAATAGGGGGAGTATTTCTCAATCTCCAGTATATAGGATCAGCAGCCGATTCTGTGAATAATTCTATAAGCGAGGTTTTTGTTAGGTCTTTGTATGCAACTGCTCTAGATACATATTTAACTGACAAGATTTTTCTGCGTACCTCCAGAGGGGTCTGCCCACATTCAGATAATATGATGTTGATTGGAGTAGATTTTAGATAACCTACTATAACCCTTAGGGCTTGATATTGTAAACCATCTAATTTTTTAAGTAGGTATTTAGAACAACCACCATATAGCATACACGCATTATCAAATAACGGAAGTATGGTCGCTTTGTATATGTTTAAATGGCTACCCCACCATTTACCACATAAAAACCTAATTAAATTCATAGCTTTTGATACTTTGCAAGAAATAAATTCAATATGTGGTTTCCAATTAAGTTGGTCGTCAAATATAGCTCCTCTTTCCAAGGAGTAGGTTGACCATTAATGACTATGGAATGGACTGGACTAAGATTATGGTTTTTCTGAAAAACCATGGCGGCACAGTTTTGAGAGGCCAGTATCAAACCCATATACAATAAATGAAGATTGAGATTACAAAGGATGGTGTTGAGGGATGTTATAGACTCCTGGATGGTGTTTTCAGCACATATCACAGCAAGATCATCTGCATAACCACTAATTTTTACGGAGGGTGGAAGTATGTTGTGAAGGGATTTGCACGATATATTGAATAAAAGGGGACTGAGTGGGGGACCTTGGGGGGCACCAAGAAACACCAGTGCCTATACGTTCATTGTTGAGGGTGGATTTTATGAATAGATTTCGATCTGAAAGAAAGGATAGAATGAGGTCACAAATGTCATGAGGTAAATTAAGGGAATTTAGAGAGGATAAAAGAAGATTATCATATGAACTTTTAATGTCGAGAAAAACAACAATTGGGTTTTTATTAGCAGACAATGCACATGATATTTCGGAATATATGAAAATGTGGTTATCAGATATACTCCTGCCTTTCCTGAAACCTTGTTGTGAGGAGTGAATTTTTAGAGAATTTTCAAGAGACCAGTTAAGACGATTGCGACAGATGTTCCGGGGTTCAGTTCTTCAGTGAATTTACGGAACCCTTCTGATCTTTTTGTTTTCAGAAAAAGTCTGGTTTTAGCTCTTATTTTCTTGAAATTATTGAAATTTTTCTTTGAAGAGAGTTCTTAGATATAGTTTAAAAGCCTCTTTTTTCTTTAACACCATCTGGGAGCACTCTTTGTCCCACCAGGGAAGATAAGGTTTAGAAGGAGTGAAAGATTTCTTAATTGGGATAAATAAAAAGATGGCTCTTCTTAAGACCTCCATGAACAAGGGGTATTCCATATCCTTATGATATATATTATTTTCAATATATGCTTGAAATGCATCCTAGTTGACTTTATTCATGTTATATTTGACGTGAGTGGAATTCATATGGATGGGCACAGTATTTTGTTTTTTGTAGGAACAAAGGGTAGGAAAATGATCGCTGAAGTCTGATTCTTGGATCGTTCTCCAGGAGCAATCTAGAGCTATGGCAGCTTTTATTGACATTAGAGTTGGGAATACGGATTGTAGATCCATCATTAAGAATGGTGAGATCATTGTGCGAGATGAAATCCTAGAATGCAATTCCTTTAGGATTAATAATGGCAGAGCCCCAAATTTGATTTTGGCCATTTAAATCAGCCATTAGGATAAAATTATTATGTTTTATTTGTTGTAGGAGTTGTTTAAACATTCTGTAAGGGAAGGGAATGTTGGGGTTGGAAGGAATATAGCTATTAATAATGAATAGATCTTGGAGTTCTACTACCAGCAAGTGTATTTTTGGAGGAACTGAAATTTTGTGTTCAAAATTTTTGCAAGGAATCGAGTTGTTAATAAAAGTGGCTACACCTCCATAGCCATCCTGTCGATCATGTCTAAAACAGCTAAAAATTTTAATGCAGATCCACCTGGAGTCAACCAAGTTTCATTTAGTAATATAATGGTAATACTCTCATCTCTAATAATAGGAATAACATTAAAACTGCGAATATTCCATTGGAGTATGTTATATTTGAAGGTATTATCCTGAATACGATTGAATTTTGAGCAATAGTGTAAAAAATGGAATAATAAAAAACTGGGAGGGGGGGGGTACTTACAGGGAGAAATTTAAGTTAGATTATGATTGCTCACCTCTTGAGGAGAAGTAAGCTGAGAAGTTGCGAAATTCTGAGAGCTAGGGTTAGGAAGGGAGTAATCAGACACAAACGGAATATCAGACTGGGTGAAGTTCATATCAACTCTTTCAATGTGAGGGAGATGAAACATTGTTTTGAAGTGCAAATTTATTTATTATCGGAGACTGACAGAATTCATTGCATGAGGAGAAAAATAGAGCTGCATTATGTGCATCTTTATCAAATCCAGTTCTTTTTTCTAAGATGGTGGGAGGTCTGCGTTTATGAGTAGTGGATTTGTTACTAGGGGGACTTTGTGCCACTTTTTGAGCATAAGAGATTGGAAAAAGGGAAGAAGTCTGTAATTGAGGAGAGGATGTTGTTGATCTATCAAATGAGGGGTTTTAACAGAAGATTTAAGAGGAGGGAAAAGTTGAGAGGCTTCGAAGTAAGAATAGTCATGGAATGCCATTGCTTCATTAATGTTTTTTGCTTGTTAAATTCTTTGCAAGAACGTTCAAAAGCTAGGTGTAGTCCAGAGCAATAAAAACAGTCTAGGGAATTTGAACATGGGTCAGAATGGGTTATTCCACATCTACTACACCTTTTGGCACTGCGGCAAGAATTGGCAGAGTGTCCGAATCTTAGGCAATTTTTGCATTGAGTAACAGGAGCAATTTATTTATCAACATGGACTGGAACTCAAAAAATGTCTAGATCCCTGGGGCATGGACGTCCCTCAAAGGTAACAAGAATTGTTCTGGATGGAACATATTCATAAGAACCGTCATCTTTGGTTGAATCTTCTACCACCAATCACTTTTTTATTTTGCAAATAAGGTTCTTGGATAATATCATTGGAGTCATAGAGAGTCCTACGTTTTTAACAATGCCTCTCTAGATGAGAAGACGTTGTGGTATGTAAGCACAATATCCTTCCCTTCTGAAAGCTTGGTTCATTAGAAAAGAATTAGAATCACGAGAAGTTTTGAAGGTAATTCCTATTTTGCTGGAACCTTTTTTTTGAATATTTTTAATGTTTTGGATGTTAAGTTTTCGTAGAATTTTTCCAACATCCATAGGATGAATACTAGGGGGAGTACCACTACTTTTGATGGGTTCTACTATAGCTAAATGGGGCCCAAAATCAGTATCAGAGTACTTCAATCTTCTCCCTTTAGAAGCCTTAACGCGTTGTTCCAATATTAAAATTTCCTTTATGACTTCGGGATCGTTTTGAAAGCAGATTTTAGTGGAAGCGAGTTCATCTTCCAAGTTTTTAATGTCTTTTTCTAATAGCGGAGAAAGTTGATGCAAGGAATGTATTAAGTTGTTGGCGATAAAGCATTATGAAATGAATCTGAGGAAGAGTTATTGGGGGCCTCATCCCCCATCTTGATGGTGGAAACTTAGACTAAAGCGTTTTTCTGAAGAACACGTGGCAAAAAAATTAAGTTAGGTTAACTTACGGAGAGATTATTCACTAATCACTAAAGTGATATAAGTCAATATAATGTCACTTAACTAAAAACACCAATAAGCCGTAACTAAAAATAGTACTAACTAAACTTAGCAAACTTAATTTGAACCCACAATTTCTCCAAAAAGATCCCAATCAGTAGATCTTTAATTACCTATATTTGTAACATGACGGACGATGGCTAACGGCTGACTGACAAATCAAATGACACAGAACAACAAACTTATCACGGAATATGAAATTTGGCATGCAAAAGACACACTTGACTTGACTTTGACGTTTGAAAAACAAAGAGATGCGACTTTTCGTTTTGTGCATGTCAAACTCGTGTTTAAAATGCGTTTTAGTAACGGAGGTAGAAAAATATTTTAAATTAAGGAGTATCGTCCTTATACGTGTCCAATATTTATTATTTTAACCCTTTCACTGCACTAGTAGTAAAAAATTCAGGAAAATTATTTTAATAGATTCGCCAATTTTATTTAGGATCAAATATCATAATTTAAATGAAAAAATAACAATTATCCCCTCCCTTCAGTTTTTGAGACATGTACCTCCAGAGGGACAAATCCAGTTAAGCATTCCAACTAAAATATTGTTTCGCATGGAAACAATGATTTTATTATTCAAAACACTAGTACATACAGTAATTATTTGTTATGAAATTTTTTTAAACAGTTTCTATCTTTCAGGAAACATATATGCACCTGGCACTTGGTGCAGTAAACATGTTTTCTTTCTTTACATCCTTCAAATTTACAACGTGAGTTGTTCTTATTACTATCATATTCTGGAATATGATGATATCCATCATATCTAGAATCATTTACTGGTCTAGACTCTTTTTTGTTTCTTGTGGATGTACTGGGGAGATCGTCAACGGAAGGCTCCGTAGAAGGCCTGCCCCTTTTTGGAGGTTTTTTCGTAAGTATGAGGTGTTCAGCCACACACTGTCGGACAAGAATTTGTTGTTTTGGAACACCCAAATTCATAGCTTTATTCTTGTATTCTAACCATGAATTTGCTAAAGCCAGATCTACGGCATGGAAAATTAGCCTTATTGTCCATTTTCTGGACCAAACGTAAGAGCGGTAGATACTCAGCAAAAAAATCATGTTTATTTACCCCTCCCATACTGCTGTTGTACCTTCTGGCCTAGGCACTTCAATGTATTCCTTCTTTGTTTTATCCCATCTTCTACAGATGTCTTGCTCTCCAATTCCAACAAAATTGGACGCTAGGACGACCGATTTATTGTCGTACCATTTTGTGATTATTATACCATCCTTAGTGATACACTCAGCTGAAGTTCCTTTCCCTTCCTTCTTCATATCCTTATCAGTTGGTAGATTTGGACGATGGAAACGATTCGATCTAATTGTGCCCACTGCAAATATTGACTTTGAACAGAGGTATTGAAATAAGTTATAAGAACTAAAATAGTTATCAAAAAATAAGCCGTGATCGGGTTCAGTAATTCAATCAGAAAGCTGCATAACTATAGCAGCTGACGCGTCAAAGTGCATATAAAGTGGTTTCATTTCTGTAGTTGATCCCTGGTAGATCAAGAAATCATACACCATACCACTCTCTCCAGCTAACACGTACAATTTCACGCCCCATTTTTTTGGTTTATTTTTGATGTATTGCTTGATATTCAAGCGTCCTTTGAAAGGGATTATTCGTTTATCAACACAAAGATTGCATTCTAGTGGCAGTTCTTGGTATCTTTTCCGTAGGGCATCATATATACATCGCACTTTCTACAACCTATCTGTATCAGTAGCTTCCCTACTAGTTACATCAACCAAATTCAAAGTACGTCTCAGTTTATAAAATATTTCCAAAACAATATCATCTTTCATGATTGGAATATCACATGCACTACTCCAATACATTTCAACTCTGGGGAATTGTAAATTTCCCATAATTATATGCATTCCAATAAATTTCTTCACCTCCTCTATATTTGTTGGGGGAAATCTTGGTGTATTTTGCTGAACAGCATACAGATTCGTAATATTCACCATTTGTTCAAACACACTGTTTGGAATGTACCGAAGAAAAAAATCCACTGGGCTAGGCAACTCAACTACATGTTCAGTTGAATTATTTCCATTATGCCACCTGACAACTCTGGTTTGATACTGTGCACGTGCCATCCAGATGATGTTCTCTTTTTTAGTTAGATTGTACTGCTCATAAAAATTGTCAACAGCTTTCGAGCCATTAATTTTTGATACCATCGCGAAAGGTCCTAATTCCGCGGTTGACAATCTTTGTTCCATTGTAGACGTTCGTGGTCCCGGTGCCGATGACTCTGCTATACCATCAAAGCTCCCATCACTCTGTCCATGGCTTTCACTCCCGCTCTCCAGAATATCAGCCGGTCCTTCTTCATCTATAAAGTCTGAATGTTGATTATCTATGCCTGACTCATCCCACCCGAAATTATCGTCAGATAAAACGGCGATATCCGATAAATCGTCATTTTCTAAAAACTGCAAATTTCCTCTTCTGTGAGGGCATTTTGTTTTCGAAAAGACATTTTCTGGAACAAACACAATGTTAGCCATACTGGCAAATATTATTTAGATGAATTTCTACCAACGACTATTTTCGTCGAAGTGCGATTTTCCTTGTGGAGGTACATGCTTTTTGAAACGTATGTTTTAGTGTTTATGAAAAAATTTTCGCAACTGAATGAATTATACAGTTCAATGTAGTTTTTGTACTCACCAGGAAAATAAAAATTACGCAGATATGACAGTTCCACTTTATGAAAACAATTATTATGACAGCTAAGTTGCACTCAATCGCTACAACGCTATTACACGACTGCTTAAAATTTAAAATTAAATGCATGACATCGAACTTACGAACCTAGAGCGCGCTACACCAATATGCTGTATGACGTGGGTGTACCCTACACGGTACAAAAGCAGCAACGTTGAAATTTTTGTGAATTTGGCCATTTGATGCTGTTGAAACTGATGTACCTGGGTAGGTACAATTCCAGTGAAAGAGTTAAAGATAACTATTACTAACATATATCTTAAGTTTTTACATAGTTTTCAAATATCCTGTCTGCTTCACTACTCTATCCGAGCAAATGATATTTGTATCCTTATTTATAACCACCGGTGGAAGATCTATATTTTTAAGGATTGTACTTGGTCTCAATTCCTTACCAGATTGTTCATTTAGGATGTAGCGTGTGGGTTTTATAATTGCTTCTTCAGTAGAGCAACTAGGATAATCAAATACCTCGTTTCATTCTTGAAAATTATGACTACCTTTTTACCTTCTTCTAACATTACTTTATATGACCTACGCTTATTATACTTTCCCATTTAGGCATAGGCCCTCCTTCACTGCTAGGAACATTTTTTACTACTACTACATCTTCCCGATGTAACTTTCTCAACTGCCTTTTATTATGATCATAAAATTATTTTCGTTGACCTGCTCTTTCCTCTAATTTGATTTTAATGGGAATTTTATAGGGAGGGAGACATTAAAAATTACACTAGCAGAAATTAGAAATTTCTCCTACCGAATTTAAATATTTGGCTTTGATAATTTTAATGGTATCCGATAAATTGACTTGTTTTCGCAGCTTCCACAGAAGTTTCCAAAACTTTGAAAATCTTTTAATGGCAACTAAGTTTTATACAGTAAATATCTCTAGAAAGCCGTATATACTTTCAATCTATTAAGGTCACGACATCTTTATTTAGAGTGTAATGAAGTTAAATGCTTGCTTTATTTCGGAGTTTGGAAGTTTACAAAATATATTTCCCGAAACTTTTGAAAATACATTAAATACAAATTAAATTGATGAAAAGGCGTTAAAGAAGCACTTTGCGTTGGTTTATAATTTAAGAAATAACTCCAGTCAGTCTGGCCGCGTTTGGCAAGGACCATCAAAAAGACGTTTAAAATCTTGTTGTTTTTGAATATTTTATCTACAATTTTTCATCGTATTTGACGTTGTCAAAACATTCACGTTTGGAGTTTTACTTTTACGAAAATAATCCGGAAATTGTCTGTTAACAAATACCGACTTAATAAACGTATCCAATGATGAGCTTGTCAACTGATACATTTGTCATATTCGCTATAAAAGTTGTTTGGTACATAACATCAAAATTAATTCTATTCCTAGTAACAGATTGTATTTTTTTTGTTATTTTAGCTTAACGTGCCTCGACAGCGTTGGTCATTGGCATAGAAAAACATTTACAAATATTTACATGATATTAAATAACAACTATTACTATTTTCAAATTAGATTTTATGGTAGAGATGCGTAGCTTTCAGAAACTGTAAGACTTTCTTGATCTCGGTGGGGCAGTGGAGCATTTCCTTGAGGTTAGGCCTTAGGTCAAATCGTTTATATGTAACGGAAAATTGTTTGCAGTCAGTAAGTAAGTGCTTAACGGTCAGTATAGTATTACAGCTATGGCAAACAGGACGATTTCCTGAAGACATCAGATGACCGTGTGTGAGTTTGGTGTGGCTGATTCGAATTCTTCTGATTATAGCGGCCTCTCTCCTTGTTAAAAAGCTAAGGGTGAAAGGAGAAGTAGATGAATGGATATCGTGAAGTGCTGTCGTACTATTGCGCCATACGTATCGCCAAGATTCTTGCGTAAAGTTTTTGAAGAGTAACTTGAGGTCGCTGGCGAGTTGGATTATGTGTTTTGGATTGTTGCTAGAGGCAACTTCTTTCGTGTGGCGATCGGCAGTTTCGTTACCAGCAATTCCAATGTGAGATAATAGCCAGATTAGAGAGACTGTTATATCATGAGCAACGAGAGTTTGATATATGTCATGTATGTTCTGGACAATTGGGTGGTCAGTGAAGATTGATTTAATTGATAAAATGGAGGAAAGGGAATCAGTGCATATTGCAATATTTTTGTGGAGGAGGGAGATATATTTAAAAGCCTGAAGAATGCTGTGAAGCTCACCTGTATGGACGCTACACACTGAAGGTAAAGTAAAGGAGCCTATGAGTTCATGTTTCGAGGTAACTGCACAGCCAACTCCGGAGTCAGTTTAGGAAGCATCTGTGTAAAGTGTTAAATCGTAAGATTTTTTTTGTAGTAATTCAAGGAATGCTTTCTTTACAAGTGCAGTGTGCGACTCATGCTTATTAAAAATGGTGAGTGAGGTATCGATTATAGGAATAATTTTGGTCCAAGGAGCAGAAGAAGGTAGTGGGAGCGGGGATGTCAGAGAGAGGTCAGTATCTTTGAGTAAAGGGGAGTGAGCAATTGGGGAAGAAATTTAATAATTGTTTGAGGGTTAGTAGGGAGATTAGTCGTTGAAGTGAAAAGTGAGTAAACAGGATTGAAAGGATTGGAGGATACTGATGCAACATATGTAAGGAGTAGAGATTGTCGCCTTAAGGGGAGGGGTGATTAATTAGCTTCAATATGGAGACTATCAGCAGGGCAAGAGCGGAAGGCACCAAAGCAGAGGCGGAGAGCGGTATTGTGAACAGAGTTCAGCAAATCTGTGACAAATTTGGGGGCTGACATGTAAATAAAGCAACCATAGTCAAGCTTCGAACGGATGAGTGCTCTGTAAACTCTTAATAATACGATTTCGTCAGAACCCCAGTGAAAGTGACTGAGCGTTTTATGTTTAATCTCTTCAGACAGATGCTTTAAGTTAATGGATATGGTGTTTCCAGTTAAGTCGAGAGTCGTAGGTTATTCCAAGAATTTTACATTGATTTACAGTGGGTAAGGGTAAATTATTAAAGTAAATGTGAGGTAGAGGAGAAGATGTTCTTCTTGAAAACTTGATTAGTTTGGATTTACTTTGAGATAAGGATAATCCCAGTTAAGAAGATCTATCCTGTAGAAGGTTTACTGCGGTTTGAAGGAATTTGCAAGTGGATGAGGTCGATTTACCATGACAATAAACAATTAGGTCATCAGCATCTTGGACATATTTTATGGGAGCAGAAAACTTGCAACAAAGCTCGTTTATTGTGAGGGTGAATAGAGTAGAGCTTAATACTGATCCTTGAGGGACACCAGCATTTTGTGGGTGAGGCAAGGAGAGTTTGCCATTAGCGGAAACCCTGAAGGTTCTACAAGTTAGGATTGTAATTAGAATTGTAATTGAGTTTATTTTTATTTTTGATTAGAGTTAACCAGTCTTTATGCATTTACCTACATAACTATCTGTTTGGTAAGATGCCTGTTATAACTAATGATGGGGGAAATACCGAATAAATTGATTCTTTAAAATACTGTATTACGAATAATATAACTAATAACAGAAACGAATAATGGCTTGCTCGCTCATGATATATGACATCCTCGACTACTATATAAAGAAAATAAAATAAAGGCTCAATTACAGAACACTACAATTGACAAGCACGCGCCAAGCGGAAGCGGACTTAACAGTGAACTATTATATAGGGCAGCGGTTCTCAAACTTTTTTAGTGACGGAACCATGTTGGAAAGCGAAATTCTTGACGGAACCCTACAATAAAATAATTGTTTTAAAAATGTTACTACTCATAACTTACTTCACTTAGTAAATTACTATATAACAAGTATAATAATAGTAGGTATAAAAAAAGAAAAAAAACTTGTATGAATCTAATTATATCTATGTGGAAAACAGCAATCCTTCGATAACACATCTGGCCTCTGATTCCAATCGATGTAAGGAAAGTTGCTTCAATAAATACCACTTTTTGATAAAAATAACGAATATATTCTTTATTTTAAAATTGCGAAAGGCCGGAGACTCAGTAGTTTGCACACTGAGCAACAAATAGTTTGTGGTGGTGTTGTAATTCTATTTTCATCCATTAGTTATGCGATAAAGATAAATGTTACCTTAAATTCCATCAAAAAAATGCACAAAAACACTGCAATGCGTACTTAATCACATTCCCTTTCACTACAAGCGATATTATGTCTTTCTGTTGGAAATATGAATATAGGTACTACAGGACAGGAAGTTTTAACCACCTCGTGGTTTGGAAAAATATAATAACACCCCTTACAGAATAAAACAGAACACGTGAGGAAGGGTACGGTACTTCTTCCTTTGCGTTCGGCATTTTCGCTCGAAAAACGGGTGCTTGCATGCGCAGTCGTTAACTGGGGATAAGCCGGCCAGGTTAGAAGGTTCTGAAAGACTTTAAAATAAGTGGCGCGCTTGCATAATCAAAAAAGAGGGTTTGAATTACAACAAAACTAACTAATGGGAGGTATGAAACTGTTTTTTATTTTTAATCAATTGGTTGATGTGAGGTTTCATAGAAGACAGTTGTCAGGTTCGGCGTCCATTCTATTGCGGTATTTTGTTTTCGAGGCTGCATAGTTTGAGAATCCTGTTTCGCACAAATATGTTGTTGAGAACGGGAGAAGAATATTCAGAGTCATTTTGGCAAGCATTGAATATTCATCACGAATTCTGCACCAAAAATCTTTGAGAGGCGTCGTTTTGAACAGTGACTCCATACTTGTAACTGACGACATTTCTAAAAGAGATTCATATATCTCGTTTGACATACTTTCGAGCTTTTGTAAGTTGGGTAAAAAAGGATTATGATTCCATGAATTCAGTTTCTTTTTTGTTTTCTGTTCTGCGGCAAAATACTTCTCGAAAGATGCGCGCATCGAAGTGAGATATTGGACCAATTCTTCAAATACATCATCTTGAAACATTTCTAAGTCGTTATCGCTAACAAACTCACTGAGTGACGTAAAGTTTTCAATTTCTCTCTTACGAACGCAAATAATCCAAAAATCTAATTTTCTTTTGAAGGCAGTTATTTTGTTAAAGGTCTGGAACCTTTCAATGATAAATTTAATTCGTTCAGTTTTTGAAGGATATCCGCCATAAAAGACAGTCGGAACAACCAAGTTTTATCATACAAACGATCTTTCAAATTAAAATAAGTATCTAAAAGAAACATTTGTAACTCAGCTCTAAATTCAAATAGCCTTGTTAAAGTTTTACCCCGAGGCAGCCATCGGACTTCTGTATGGAGCAGCAGTGTTTTATGTTTGCTACCATAATCTTCACACAATAATGAGAACAATCGGGATTGTAGTGGTCGTGATTTGATAAAATTAATTATTTTTACCGTTTCATCAATAATTAATTTTAAATTTGACGGCATTTGCTTCATCGCAAGTGCTTGTCTATGCAGGATACAATCAATGGAACTACAATTAGGCGCTTTATTTTTTATTAGTGTTAGCTGTTTTACCCGTCATCGACCCTTGGCCCCATCTGTACAAATGTTAATGCAATCGTTCCAACTGAGATTATTTTCTTGAAAATGGGGTGTGATGCTAGTTCATCTCCCCGTGGTGCACTCTGGATAGCGTTGTTAACAACGTGAACTAAATGAGCTAGCACTAATTGGCGGCCAGATAATCATTTTGATCTCCTGGCTATCTGAAACAGATCATCTCTGATATGTCACAAAGAAATTTCAACGGTCGTTCTCACGACCAATCGACAAGAAATCTTGGACCACGTGTCCGGATTTGCCAAATCAATATATAGGGCATAAGCAGGGCGGAGTGCGATGTCCTGCGGAAGATTTTCAAAGATAATGTCATTGACGTCGTTGCCATTCAGGATATGAATAAAATGGTGAGGCCCTTACAAGATGGGCAGACGTAAATAATATCTACCTCGTATTCGAAACAAAAGATCGAGACTCCTTTTTCTCAGCAACTTGGAAAAGGGGTTACAACCCAGACCTATGCTTCGTAAGTACAAATAATGATAATCTACTACTGAAAGCATCTCACAATATCTTGACAGACTTTCCACATAGCCAACATCGACCCGCTTTGATAGCATAACTATCCCCATGGTAACCTCTCTTCCTCGCCCAAGGTGGAACTTCCAAAAGGCAAAATGGGAAAATTTCTCTAATAACCTAGATAAGTGTCTGGGATGGATTTCCCCTAAATCAGATAACTATAAGAGGTTTGTAAGAGCAATCGTAAGTTCAGCAAAAAAGTCTATACCTAGGGGATACCGAAAACAATATATCCCGGGATGGAACGATGACCTCGAAAACCAATATAAGGCATTTCTCGACAGTAACGACCATGAAATCGCGGATGAGCTGCTGCGGAACCTTGATATAGCTCGACGAGAGAGATGGGTGGAAACTGTACAAGCACGGGCCTTTGAAGTAACTTTCCATATAAATTTGATCATACTGTATATGTTGATTATTTTTTACAATTTTACCTCGTGCCTATTTTTATGTACCAAATGGCATTTTCCTATATTATACACATGTTTTCGGGTACCCAAAGTAAGCATAAGAGATTTGGCAATGAATCAATGTCAAACTAATGTCGAATTTTGATTTTATTAAAGACATTTTTTAAACAGCTGGTTTTGTTTTCTACATTAACCCTGCAGGGGATTTATGACATTTCTCGAGCATCCTGAATCAATATGTATGAAGTTTGTATAATATATAGATTAAAAAATAACAAAAATTCTCTCAACTGCCTCTAATACAAGTTTCAGTTTAACTGTTACGGGTTAAAAGGGTCATGCAATATATAGTAAAATATTCAAGTGAAACAAATCAATTTATTATAATCCTATAGTACTGCCCTTATTGCATCGCAACAACACAGTCCCTAAGATAAGTGGTAGATATAGGATCTTCATTTAACCAGTTATTATAATAACAATAGTTTTTATCTTCTTTTAATTTAAAATATACTTTCTTACCTCATTAAAGTATAATCAAGTAATCTAAAAGAAAATAAGATATGAATAACAAATAATAAAGTTCCATACTTCATAATAATAAGATTTATATAGGTAAATCACACAATCAATTAATAGAACTTACGTAAGCTGACAGTACAAACTTGTGAACCTTAATCATATATACGTATATATTTTGGGAGGGGCTCTCGAACATTGGTAATCTATTATACTACCGAAACTGCCATCTAAGGATGACAGTAAAACTTTGCGCCATGTACACGTCTCAAAAGTTACTGTAGAAAGAATAAAATTTCCATTTAATGAACAAATAATGTACCTAATCAAATTTAAATCACAAAAAATTTCGAAATCACGTAAAATACCATGTCGATTATTAAATTTATCCAAGTTTTTCTATTTTAAATTGATACTCATAAAGAAACATTCTTCCAAATAATTCTAAATTTATTGACTGAAATTTATTCAGATACATTTTTTATATGTAATATAATTTAATAAGCGACATGGTATTTTACGTGATTTCAAAATTTTTTGTGATTTAAATTTGATTAGGTACATGAATTGTTTAATAAACGGAAATATTATTCTTTCTAGAGTAACTTCTGAGACGTGTACATGGCGCAAAGTTTTACTGACATCCGTAGATGGAACTTTTGGTATTATTTCAATTATTTTTGTAGTTTAATCTTTTAATTCGTTCTATTGTTCATTTATTGATTCGTTTTTTCTACGTGTGACAAGAATATACTCCTTAATCGAACATTTTTTTTCTAAGTCTAGACTATCTACAAAATATTTTCTTCAATTCATCGAATATTGTATAAGCCAACTAGACAAAGTGTGGCCCGTCTTTTTTTCTAGCAAATTTGGAATGTATTTTTCACATTTTTGTACGAACATTTTAGTGTCGCCTCCTCCACCTCAGTCCTCACAAGCGATTTGATAACACGAGCTGATTATTTTCTTAAATTACTGGCAGCCATCCAGTAAACCCAGCGCCCTCTTTTTCTTTTATTCACATGAATCTACATCATCTGCCAAAACCCAGTTATCGATATTCTAGGAAATATAAACTTTCTTTATTGCTGTATATCGACTCATGAATGTTAATTTCATGATAAATTGATGTATCAATAAATGTACAATTTAATCAATTTTAAATAAAAACGAATTTTCTGAAAATTTCTTCTACAGAGCTGTAAATGAAATCTCAAGCTCCATTTTTTTTAAATTACAAGTTTAATTTTTGGCACCATTAAAATGAATATGTAGGTAGCAGTTTTTGGCATTAACCGGCCATCACTGTCCATGATGAGGATTTTCTATCTTTCATCATACTGTAACAATGTCCAACAATGTCCATTAGATATGTGATTGCCTTCATGAAATATGGAACTTCTCGGCGTAAGTCTGTTTTTGCAAATCGGTATTTTCTCAGGAGTAGCTTTCAGAAACCCTTTTTTGCCTTTTGTTTCAGTTTCACTACCATTTGAGATCAAATTGAATGCATGAACTAGAATGAGCTAACTGATATAATATTCATTTCTCGAATGAAATCTGTTTCCATTTTATACATATATATATATATATATATATATATATATATAAATATATATATATATATATATAGAGAGAGAGAGAGAGAGAGAGAGAAAGAAAGAGAGAGAGGAGGGAATTATCGGGTATGCGGTATACAATGAAATGAAACTTCTATTATTCTATACTCAATATTTCGCCAGCGTTTGGTAACTTCATCAGGAGATACTACAAAATTTATTCAATAAACATTTGTACACAATAGAGTCTGGAATTCAATGACGTCCAGAAATTAAAAGGCTTGGGACGCGACTAATTAAAATAATTTTAAAAAACCAATCAGGTACAGATGTAAAAATGTTTACAAAAAACTAACAAGAAACACACTAAAACAAATTACAGGGTGATAAGACAAATTTATTACTAAAACGATTTTAAAAGTTGACAATAAATATTACTAAGTCTATTAGTATACGAAATACTACGCCTCATAATAGAGGGCAAAGTGCACGGAAAAAGATCAGTAGGAAGACGCCAGAACTCATGGCTAAAGGACTTAAGGGGATGGTTCGACCGCTCGTCTGCAGAAATTTTTCGTGCTGCAGTCTCAAGAGCTACAATCGCCATTTGGATCGCCAACCTTCGGAAGGAGAGGGCGTGATAAGAAGAAGATGTCTATTAGTGTCTGATTTTAGGTTAATCGCGTTAGGGTTCCTAGCAATATGATACATCTCAAAAAACAATCGATGTTTGTATTGGTCCGCATGTTGCAGTATCTTAGTACTGTTATAGTTGAACGTATGTCCTGTTTTTAAAAAATGGTCCACAACTGCACAATTAGTTTTGCCTGTACGACAATCACTCTTGTGCTGGGTAATGCGCTGCTTAAGCCATTGTGAGGTTTGACCAACGTAACATCCCTGACACTGTGATCAATCCATTTTGTGAATAATTACATTGATTACTGGGGCAATAGTGGGTATTGGTGGGGCTGTAATGGGCATTCCTGGGTCAGTACGGGGTCAGTAGTGGGCATTACTGGACAGTGGTGTACAAAATTTTGCTGGAGGTTTTCATTGATAAAATGGGTAGAGAGATAATGCGAACATGTATGAGCAGTTTACCATTATCTCAGTCAAAAATATCTCCTGTTTTCAGTAAGGAACTTTTCTTTGAAGTGGAACATGTAGCAGGTGTACCTACTTGGTTCAAATTTATTATTTGGCATAGTTACCATATGTAAAACTTTTGCAGAGAGGTATTATAATAGCATCATTTTTATCAAACTTAATGTTCAACTACAAATAGTAATTTTTGTTAGTTGCAGATTTGTGTTTTTTGACTACTAATTTTTAAAAAGGTGCAATACTTAACATTGTTGTGTCATAATAACAATTTGTTTCACATACATAAAATTGTAACATAGGCCATGGATGACAATATGTTAAAAAGAAGCAAATATCTTCAGCGAAGAGATGCTTAGTTTCAATAAGTAGATAATCAGATGTATAATAACAATGTTAGGTGAAAATAATAAAGTGGTTAATCTAATTTATTACAGACTGTGATGTTAGTAATTTTTATCATCTTTCATTCTAAAACAAATGTAACTACTGTAACCTTACCTGCTAAATTGTGTATCAACAATGAACCTAATTTTAAATTTCTTTTGCTGTTGGGCTAAATACACCCTTCATGAAAATGTTCCTCACATGCATTGCTTTCAATTTATCATTTCTTACACGATTCAACCAGTAGATGCATACCTGAAAAAAGAAAGAATTTTTTCAAAAAATGTAGATATAATATACCTATTTTGAAGTAAATAATTGACATATACACTATTTTAATGCTACTGATTGTAGAATTCATTTTCATACAAAAAATTGATAAAAACTGCATATGAACATTTTGTTCACATTTCATATTATGACTTATGACAAAAATGTAAACTGACATTCTTCTTCTTTCCACTTCTGGTGATTCGGATATTATTGGCTACTGTGACGCGGATTGGGACAGTGATCCAAACGATATGAGTTCAATCTCTGGGTGTATTTTCTTGAAAAATGGTTCTCCAATTTCTTGGAATAGTAAGAAGCAGCCTACTATAGCCTTAAGCACAACAGAAGCAGAGTATATGGCTATGTCATCTGCTGTACAAGAAGCTTTGTGGCTTAGAGGTTTAAGCTATGAACTCAATTTAGATACGAAGTCAACTTTATTATATGTCGACAATCAAGGAGCTCAGAAATTGGCATTAAATGGTGCTTATCAATCTCGTGAGACATCATTTCTTGAAGGAGAAAATTGATAATGGTATTATATCGCTTAAGTTCGTGCCCATAAATTTTATGTTAACAGATTCGTTTACGAAGCCATTGGAAAAAGTGAAATTTCTCAACTGTATTAGAGGTCAAGGACTTATTTCAAATAGGGAGGGTGTTGAAGTAAATTTGAAATAATCTATTACTTTAGTGTTCTTATTCTTCAAAAAATATACGGTTGTATGATGTGTATAATCGTCAAGGAAAGTAAGTACATATCGAGAACCAGATAGTGACTTATCCTGCATCGGTCCACACAAATCCGAACATGACGATTGACTCTTACTTGTATAAAAAGGTAAACGGTGACTTTTCCTAATACGCATGTTTCACATACAAAGTTCGGGTCGAAATTATCCGAGAAATCTAAGCCACACACCAGTCCCTTTTTCATTGTATTTAAATTCCTTGGGTTTACACGCGCTAAACGCCTATACCATAGATTGCATTCTTTTTCTGCATTGTTGAACCAGACGGAACCATTATTTTGTGATGGAACTAAATCTATTTTAAACAGGTTATTTTCTAACCTAGCTATAGCTATGAGTTTGTTATTATCATTGTAAATTTTAGCTCCATTAGAGTTAAAGATTACAGTGTTACTTTTACTTACTATTTGACTAACTGACAATAAATTCATTTTTAATTCGGAAACAAAATGTACTTTTATGGTTGAATGTTTGTTTTTACCAACTGATCGAGAAAGATTGACGTCACCGATAGTGTCCGTACACATTTCTTTATTATTTGCGGTGGTAACAGTCAACTTTGCGGACTTTCTTATATTTTCTAGCACATCTCGATTTGCTGTCATATGCGCTTAGCAACCCGAGTCTAAAAACCACGACTTGTCAAATACAAAAGAGTAAATTTCCATTTATATGAAGCTTTAAGAAAATCTTTATTTAAACCAGGTGCCTTTATGAAAGGTATACTATTAGGTACCTTTACTGGAAAGTGGTAATTGTTCTCTAAGAGATAGGATAATAGGATCAATAGTTGCCAAAAATTCCATCCCAATATTACACTCATCTGCTGCACTCCTGAAAATTGCAGAAATGGATTATTCTATATTTTTAAGAATATTTTTTCATGAAAAAATATGCTTTGCCTTACAGAGTTGTTGATGCATGTGTATTTCATTTTACAAGATTCCAAAGGGACGGTAGAGAATTGCCAGTTCTATGGCATCAGGCACTACTAACTTTTGTTCAAAGATAAAAAGCTGATATATCTGCAGAACAAAAGGAATCACCATTAGAGTTATTGAAGAAACAGAGTCATCATACCATTACTCAAGAGATCAGAAGAGAGTTACAACATGCTAAATGAATTTTGAATAATATGGATTTTATAACTTTCTTAAATTAATATAAATACATTTAAAACATAAAAAAAGGCCTAAAAGACAAACATTTACCTTAGTATATCATACGGTGTTGGAAAAGTATAAAGTGAAGGATATATCATTTATTTTTAAACTTAACTAAGTTGACATGTGGCCTTAAAGTGGCTTTGGCTTAACCAAAGTTTAAGTCAATAAATAAATTTCAGATGATATTAAGGATGCATATAATATCCACATATATGGTACTTATTCAGTGGAACGTAAGTACATAAAGAATCTCAAACGTTATTCTAGAAGAAACCAAACCAAAAAAGTTACACTTTTTTTGGCGGACCACTTAGCGATTTTAACCTTGAAATATCATTTAAACAAACGTTTGTTTATAAAGGTTGAGGCCGAATTAACAATAAAATCAAGAAGAAAAGAGGAAGAAATCTAACCTTGGATTTTTGACGTGAATTAAGCGTTTTGTTTACCATTTTTGAAAGTTAATATTCTTAATAATATTTTTCCTTTTGTAGGAGCTACAGTCAGTGATGAAAAGTAAGGTTGAAGAAGACTAAATTCGATAAACCAAATTCTCTGAAATGGTAAGAAAGAAGTATTATAATAAATTCATTTGTTTCACTTGAATATTTTACTATATATTGCATGACCCATCATGCTAAGGTAAAATACTCCTTTCAATCCGTAACATAACAATAATTAGAAATATGTTTCAAATGCAAATTTACCTCAAAATGATTTATAATTTCCTCAAAATATTAAAATAAGTTTCTATTCTGATAATTCTCTACGAGATATATGCCGAATGAATTGGGATATTTCGTTTTGTGAATTTTCAATCAAGTGACGTTACTCCCAGTATGGTGTCAACGTCTCCCAGGGGAACTGAATACGTAGAGCCGGATATTACAGAGATTAAATTTTAATTTAATACGGTAAGAATTGTCAAATATAAATATGGATATTTATAAAAGGGAGTATTTTGAATTTTCATGTACCAATAAAAATATCTCAAGATCCGTTTATAGTAAAAAAAATTAATGACGCAATTTATTTACAAATTCAGAGAATGAAGGCTAGATGATTTGAAAAATATGTGTTTAGGTAAAAAATCTCATAAAAATAATAGATAAATACTCATAAATGGAAATTTTTAAAAGCATGTAGATATCAGGATGCCTGTAAATACATTTTCAAACTTGTTAAATAACAACTGAACTTTATTAATTTTTCAGTAGTTATATCACAAGAGAATGAGAATAAATTGAAAATAATTCGACAGATTTTAGAAAACTTGTTGCCAGGCCCGAAGGGCTCTCGTGTCTATTGCCCAATGGCAACAAGTTTGAGAAAATGCCTGGAGAATTATTATCTAATCTATCGAACTCTCGTGTGGTATTCGATTCGACGTTACAATCAAAATCATTTTTAAGATTTTATATTTTTATTTCAACAAATTTATATCACTCGACTCAATATAAACAGAATAAGTTATTCAAATTAGGATTCATTGAAGTTTTGTGATATTACTACTGATTATATTATTTATATCGTCGACTGATGATTCACTCAAACGTTTGGGATTCATTTTACGCATAGATAAATACTTTTAATACGAATTTCTTGAAAATTTATGACAGACGCATCAAAGCAAGAAAATCCGTTGTCATGTGGTTGTCATTCAATAAAAACAATGTACATTGAATTATTATGAGTTCAATAAAATATTACCTATATGTAACATTCCTTATCAAGCTATATTTAAAGTCCACAAAGTCATAATCCCGAATTATACGGAATCTAACCGCATTAACACAATCCTGTTTAAATCCATACTAGCAGATTTTGCTGACGAGAAAATAATATACTGTTACGGGTTCAAACTGATTGAATTTAGTTAAATCTAAATTGAAAATTTCAATTTCAATAACTTACTCATCACATTGTTTGTTTACTAAATAATATAAGAAATTCTTCTTTTATTGTTCCCTCACTTTAAACGGTCTAAACATAAAGGGCTATATCCCTACCAAAGAGTCAAGCTGGCTAGTTGAAGACCAGTAAGTAATTAAGGTTGGTACTTTGACTTATCTATCTAATTGACCTACTGTCATTATGCTTTTATTTTCCCTCCCACTTTTTTTGTCTTTTTATGGCTGAATTTCACCTGTATGAGGTAAACCGAACTTTTACGGATTTTTGACGCCAAAAAGGAAAAAAGGAAACACTTTCCGAAATTATTTATTATATTTTCACGTATTGAAAAGCCCTTAAGGGGATATTTTATGAATTAGTCTACTTAAAAGCCACTCCACCTTCGGCTTTTTTTTTCTACTTCGGATCATTAGTTACTGACACTAGTACCGTTGCTGTGACCATCTACATGGTTTCACCACAGATAGACATCCTGATAACCGCTTTTAATATAGCCAGAGTACAGACCGCAAGTAAGAGTACAGTTTATTATTTTTTGTATCGCATCATTTGCATAGCGACTAGCGAGGAACTGAATTCCACCCCACCATAGTAGAGGACTCCGCCAAAATAATATTTTTTTATCTATTGTGTTCATAAAATAACATCTACTACCTACTTACCTTGTGAACTCATTAGTACTAATAGGGGAATTGCGTAAAGTGTTAAACTGTAAATTGTTTCAACTTTCCTTAAACATCTTGTTTCATCCACAATCTTATCGCAAAATAAAAAGTTAAGAACTGTTATACAGTACCTTTCATGGTAACTAAACGTGAATAATATTGATTTACCCACCCCTTTCTCCACTGTAACTAGCTGGTCATCAAACTGGTATTATATATGAGTATAATCAACAAACATTTATTTGTTACCTATTGATCATGTAGGTAACAATACACTGATGGATCTGAGACGAGGATGCTGTGTACATTCACAATACAAATCAATCGTTACGAATCAGATTAACCGATATAAGTAGTATATATACTGCGGAGCTGTATGCTATCTTACAGGGCCTCTCCTGGCTGAAATCAAGTAAAAAGTATGGCGGTGTGATTATATCTAATTCTATATCAGCATTGTGTCCTATAAAAGGGACTCATCTCGAAAGAATGAAATGTCCTATTTTATGTGACAATATGGTTAAATTTGAATATGAAATTTATTTGGGTTAAGGGTCATATTGGAATATATGGGAATGAAAAAGCTGATCGATTAGCAGAAGATTCGGTATTGAATGGATTTTTTTGTAATGTGTATACTGGAAAAAATGCCATTAGCTCAATAAAAAATAAAATGTATATATCCTGGCAAAAACACTGGGAAAACGCTTCACAATCCTCAAATAACACCTATTTTCGAATTCATCCTACCTTACCCTCACCTCCAAACAATATTTTTGATTATACAACTCCTAAATTTCATTCAGCAAGTATATTTAGAATGAAGACTAGCCATGGAAGATATCCCGCCCATCTTGCCAAGTTGGGTATTATACAGTCATTATCCTGTACCTGCAACGATAATTCTTATGCTGATCTTAATCACATTTTCTTTGGATGCAGCAATTACATTAACAAAACAAATAGTTTGATAAAGTCACTTGTTGAACAAAACTACTCCCTACCTTTAAACCTCACTCACCTTTTAAGCTCAGATAACTGTCATATTTTAGATCTACTGATAAATTTCATCAAAGACGTAAACATTAGTATTTACGTAGACTCATTGAAAAATTCTGTGGCTAATGGACTTGCTTCCTAGCCATTTTCTTTCGCACACACACCCACATTGAATTATTTTCGCTGGAATAATGTAAGTAGATTATTCCCACTATAATAATGTTTTGATTGGCTAGAACGTATCTGAATTACTGAAATTGAAAATTTCTATTGGTTTCGAGAAACGTCAAATAATAATCGTAAAAATATAAGAGGCACCACCTCAAAACATACGATTCTTCAGAATGACAATTGACATCCCCCTACTCTCAAAGACGGGATTCATTTCCGCTAAAATGTTTTGTCAACCGACAGATTAGAACACTACGTAAAGCCAGGTTTAGACTAAACTATGAATAAGGCCAAGTTTACAATGAACATAGAAAAGCAATATGTCTACAAAAACGTACCGTAAACACGTATCAGAATTTTTTTACTATGATTGTGTTTGTAACACTGTTATAATTATAATGCGCGACTTTCGTTTAGCTGAAATCAGTTATGGAAAAACTGTTGCCATGGCAACGATTGTAGTGATTAGTAGTAAACAAAAACCCAAATCAAATGGTGATGAAATGCGCGGTTGCCAAGTTGACCCCACTTTCTTTTAGCTGAAATCAGTTATGGAAAAAATATTACCATGGCAGCCATTGACATGGTAACTCGTACACAAGAACCTAAATAATATGGTGATGAAATGCGCGGTTGCCAAGTTGACCCCACTTTCGTTTAGCTGAAATCAGTTATGAAAATACTGTTTTCATGGCAACGATTGTTGTGATTAGTAGTAAACAAAAACCCAAATCATATGCATAAAGTGAAAAATGCGCGCCGGGTCGACGCGCGCGAATTGCGAAACGTCGACCCGGCGCCTTCGCTTCGCTCGCGGTATCAATCTGTTTCAGTATCTCAAATGGAAATCCAATCTTATCTAGATTTTTCATTCATAATCATACTGACTTTTCAGATTGATGTATCCAAATTTGGACAAAGGAAATACAATCGAGGACGAATTGTAGAAGGACACTGGGTTTTGGGTTTGATTGCTCAAGATTCAGACGATTTGAGATTAATTGTATGTCCCGATAATAAGAGGAATGCACATAACCTAATACCACTTATTGAGCAGCATGTTCAGAGAGGTTCTATTATCCACACATCGAAGTTAGCTGAAATATTTTGAATCATTACACATTACACATGATTATCCACATTATTCAATACTATCAGGAATACGTACATACACAATAACCAAATGGAAAATGTTTATGAACAGCTATCAACAGACTGTGAAAAATGCGCGCCGGGTCGACGTTTTGCAATTCACCATAGGATTTGGGTTTTTGTTTACTACTAATAACTACAATCGTTGCCATAACAACAGTTTTTCCATAACTGATTTCAGCTAAACAAAAGTGGGGTCAACTTGGCAACCGCGCATGTCCTCACCATATGATTTAGGTTTTTGTGTACACGTTACCATCGTGATGGCTGCCATGGCAACAGTTTTTCCATAACTAATTTCAGCTAAACAAAAGTTGACCCTAATACGCTTTCAAAATAAACATTTAAATATCATTTGAAGCTTGTATTATTGCATAAACATTATAAAATATGATTTCTGATAGTTCTAATTTTGATTGTACACCATCATAAATATCATGGCAAGCAGCAAAAATAGTGGATTCATGGCATCAAAAAACAATGTTAAATGCATAAAAAAATCCATGCATTTGTATTTAATGTATTTTCCGGATATAAAGTTGATCTCTGTTACAAAAGAGGGAAACGCTTTTTACTGGAAATATGCCAAATCGGATTAAACGTACTGATACTGACTGAAAGCCATAAAATACACAAATTGAATCCAACATGGTCCGAATTAAGCCCCTCTTTAACCTGCTTACATAGTTCGACTATACAGGGGACACAAAAGCAAATTAGTAAAGTGAGAAAAATAATAATATATTAGCAGAGGAAAAAGGAAGTAAAATTGTTGTTTGTAGATATAAAAGCAGCTTTTGATATGGGGCTAAGGTTGAAAATGTGGGATAAAATGTTTTTCCAGGTCTAAATCACACTGTATATGAAAAGCTTATGAAATTTTGAAAATAAATTACGTATTTTAGTTGTGAAATGTGTTTTACACATAATTGGAAATAAAAAATGTGATTTTTGTAATTGTGAATACAGCGAATGTGTGAGAGAAAATTGAGTAGTATAACGTATTTTGTGTCGCATAATCCAAAAAAAACATGTCGGTTTTTAATGGATATACCCCATATGGTATAATAGTTAATGAAGTACAATTAGTGATTTACTGCTTGACTTTTCAACGTCTCCTGGTAACTCTACATTACAATAGTTCCATTATGATATAATAAAATTAGTAGTTATTCACAACGTCGATAGTATGAAAGCCGAACAAATTAACTTTTTCCTTACTATCACTCTTTGGAAAGAAATCGATTAAAAAAACGTTTTACAAACAAAAGAAATACTATAATTTATCGTTTAAATCCTTAGACTAGGAAAGAGAGGGTACGCGTAACTCTCTATGCAAGCTGTGTAGTCAGTTTGAATACCCATTTTAAAACCGACGCCATTTTTTGGTGGACAACGTTATAGGGAACACCATAGAGTTTTTTGCGATTATTGAGCGACTAAAGTGATTTTAAAGTGGACTTTTGATTTTGTTAAGATGGTTAATTGTTGTGCTTACCCGTGTAAGAGTTCTAGCAGAAAGAAAGAACCTGAATTTCGTTTCATAGGTAAGTTATTCCTAACTTATTTTTTTGGTAGCTACTTTTTTCTTTATATTTTAAAATATAAGCTTTTAATCATATAACCCCACTAGTGAGTTAAAACGTATTTCATAATAAATTCAATTATGTTAGTAGAAAAGACATTACGAAACTTTTTCAATGAAAATTAACGAATTTATTGTTTAGTTTCTCGGAATTCCTAACCCCAAAAGATCATAATTACTAATGCCTACAATTTTGATATAAGTTAAATAAATCAATATAGTTTTATTTTTAAATTTCCCATGTATAAAGATTAATTTATAAAATAACAATTTTAGTCCTTTAGAACTATCATATAACGATAATGAAGTTTATGACTTGGTGGGCATTGGTATCACAATAGTTGACAGCGTTACGAGTCCCTTCTCTTTCCTAGTCTAAGTTTAAATCCAAAATAGCTACACAATCGCCACGTTATATGAGAATTAACGAAATAATATGAATGATTTACTATATCAGACAATTATAAAACATTAAACGATTACAAGACTCGAGATATTACGTATTTGAAATGTAACGAATATCTCTTTACCCAGATTTCTCGAATCCTAGGCTGGAATAGTCCGACGACTCGAAAATTCACCAATCCGTTACACGGCACCAGTAGATGGCTGCTTCACGAGATTATCACATTAACCAGACTACTAGTATATCTATACTTCTCCAGGAGCAATGGCCGCCGGCTGGTATATGCAAGTGACAACTCTACCACGAAAAACAATCCTGATAGGACTGCCTTCTTCAACGAAATTACGAGCCAGATGCTTTCAAAGCGGAAATCGTTCGTCACAGGTATACCAACCGAGAACTTTAGCGGTCGGGCGATTTTTCGCGATACATCCTTATGAAAAATTAAAAAAAAAATGTATTATAACTGCGCCGAAATTAGCCAGAGGAAATAACGAATTTATTAATCAACTTATCATGTGTGATGAAGCTAATTTTCAGCTGAATAGTTTCGTCAATAAATTCAACAGTAGGTTTAGGGCTACGGCGAATCCATGAGAATTCTTCAGCGCCAACGCACCCTCTGAAATGCACGGAGTTATCGAGCCTTACTTCTTTGAATCTTATAAGGGTAACAGTTTGACAGTTATTGGTGAGAGATATCGGGATATGAGTGTCTTTACGTCCCGAAATTTGATTTCAGCAGGATGTGGCAACCCCACATACAGCCGATGTCACATTGAACCTAATGAGGCAATTTTTGGTGAGCGGAAAAATTCCCATGTTAATTGGCCTAAACACTCTCCCGACCTTACTGCCCCCGATTATTTCCTGTTGGTATACCTTAAGGGACGTGTGTACACGAACAAACCGCATACACTTCAGCAGCTCGAGGACCATATCCGTACGGAAATTTGAGCACTAACTCATCACACCTTAACTAATGTTATGAATAAAGCTCGGAAAAAATTCAACCGAAAAAGCCATAAATTTGCGCATTTAAATGCATCACAAATTGAGAAAAAATGCAAGTATTTAGAAAAAAATGCAAGGAATTAAGAAAAAAATGCAAGAAATGACGTATATTATAATGTTTAATAATACTATTATTTCATTATTTTACTATGGTAGGGAGTGGGAGCGGGATTTAATAATTAGGTATAAGTAAATGAGCTAGGCCGGTACGGGACCATTCCTTATGTAAAATAACATGGGAAATCGCATCGGTTCATTCTGCACTTTTTTGACCAAACCAAAGTCATTATTGCTGTGACGTCAGCAACCTTCCAAGGTCATTACGGCATTGAGATCGGTAACCCCACTGTTGCTATGCGCATTAGACACGATCGATAATTATACAGGATGTACAAAAAAGATGCCATAAAGGCGCTACAATGTATCTCTGTTACTATTGGTCGAATTGAAGTCGAACAAACGAAATTGTGATAGGTAGACCATTTTTATATACAGGATGTACAAAAAAGATGCCCTTATGGGCCCTAGCTCATTTACTGGTATACAACGAAAATTTATATTAAGTATCAGATTTCATTATTAATAATAATAATAATAATACATAGGTACTATTAAAATTATTATGGTGACAATAAAACAAAATAACAATATTTAAACAGACATAAGTCACGTCTTACAATTATTGTAAAAACTATTAATAATTATGTGTTTTCCAAAGTTTTCTAGGAGGGAACTTTGTCTCTTGTCAGAAAACATATGTTTAAAAATTGAAAAACTTCGTCCAACATCAACTGATGTAATGGGAGCATATTTATATTTACAAATGATGTTTGATTCTAAATTTTGTATATTTACATTGTTTTCGCCCATAAAAATGTTCGACATATTTTTCAAAATTTGAAAGCATGTATTATTTTGAGCCACAGAATTGAATTTATTTAGAACGACAGTCCCAATTTGGCCACCGACTTTCTTACAATTTGACTTAAACTGGCTAATTAGAGTTAGTGATTCCGTTAATGGAATACAAGATTTTTCTAAATTTTTAATAGTTATAGATACAAACATATAATCGGTTTTTATAAATATTAAATTATTCTTTATTAATAAATTTTTAAAAAGATTTTTTGAGTTTAAAAGAGATGTAGATGAAGAGTCACTAAGATCGTCAATCACATGTTTCATGGCGTGGTAATTGTCAGCATAAAATATAGCTGCATCCAACCAAGTACCTCAACGAGTTATTACAGGTTGTGGAGGTAAGGCAAGATTTGGAATTTTTTTTTTGCAAAATTGAACGCGTGTCGGAGCTTTTAAAAATACTTTTTTTACATTGCTAATTAGGTCATTGACCAAAGGAAACTGCTCTCTTATACATTCTGCCACTCTATTAATTCCATGAGCTAGACAGGTTACATGTTGCAAATTCGAATAAAATATTTTTAAATTCTGTCCAGCTTTAATCATATAAGGTGCTGCATCAGATAAAAATAAAATAAATTTTTCTATGGGAACAATTTGGGACAAGAAAAAATTGTTCAATGAATCTTGGACAAATCGTGCAATTGTTAAATTATTAGCTTTTACAAGTTTTTTCTAAGCAAAAAGATAGGATCCGCTTGGATTTGTTTCCCTTAAAACACCTATTAATGCATGTGCGATATATCTACCGCACGAATCGGTGGTTTCGTCTACACAATATAGAAATAGTTTGAATTGACTTCGTTTTTGATACAAGTTAATGTTTGTTCATAAATTGAGTCGACACTTGCTTTACGTAAGGTCGACTCGTCAGGAATATTTAGTTTACAATATTTTCCTAAAAATTCCTTCAGATTGGGATATTATTTAACTTGCTCAACGGTATTGTGCCTTGCACAAATCCTCAATAAACTCTTTTTGGTCGTCTTTTTTTGGCTTCTGTTTTTGGAGACAACCTCTTAAGGTTTGTTGCGATGATAATTTCTGCATATTGGAAATATGCTTTGCAGATTTCACGTGTTGATCCACAATGAATATTTTCTCGGCGTGGATCTATAATGGGAACGGAAAACTACTCATTATTTTTACAAGACAAATATACGCAAAAAAAACAATGTCTAACTGCATTCACCCTTTTGTTTTATAATTATCTCTTAATGGTATTTGGTATTTCCCATTTTAAGAATAAAGTAATAAAATAATTAATATAGTAAGACCCTTCCAATAATGTAGGTACCTACTCTTTCAAGCGGCGGAGTCGAATTGTCTCCCAAAATAAAAATATTACCTGCTCTCAAAAAGGTGACGGTCGAATTGTCTCCCGGATGATTTTAATCCGTAATTAGCATAAGTACTTATAATACCTTAAAATCTAAACGTTGTTGCCAAACCGATCTTACTTATATCTTGACGAAATATTTGGAATGGTATTTCCTAATTTTGTTAAAATAAAACAGTACGTAGGAAATTATAATTATTTTATTATAATAAAACAAAGGAAAATATACAATGGTTTACTTATATATATATATATATATATATATATATATATATATATATATATATATTTCAAGACAATAATATTTACAAAAATGATATAAAAACTTTTTCACTCTACACACTTATAATACAAATTAGATTCTGCATTTAAAAGAAATATTTTTTAAAAATTGAAAATTGGTAATCCTGCCGTCTTGTAATTTTTCTAAATTATCTTCCAAAAACTTTTTTTTCATTAATACTTTTCGATCATATACTTTGACCACGGTATCAATACTTTGAAGCTTAATATAGGTATCTATTTGAAAATCTAGAAGAACTTTTATAAACTGGTTAAAATTTGGGTGTGTATTATAAAATGAAGCATTATAACGCGAATGAAAAGATTCGCATGCGTTTGTTGTCCTTTTTAAAGAAGAAGAGTTTTCAGCCCAAATGTTAGGAGGAAAGGTAGAAATTTCATCTATGTAAGTTTCAACTAAATAGTCATTAAATTTAATCACCCTCTCATCATCTGGTTGAATTGCAATGAGATCAAGAACAAAGCAATCGCCAACGTCTTCTGCTTTAAGGAATGGTAAACCAAAAATATAAGTAAGGTATTTAGTTATATCTGTTTCTAAATTGTCTTTTAACTGATACTCGGTAGAAAGTCCTAAACTTTGGAAAAATTTCGCGAATTGCTTTGTGTATTGCTAATTCAAAATCTGAAGTTATAGTTTTTGGAAGGAAGTCGTGACCTGTTGTAGATAGATATATTTCTTTTAAATATTGTAAAGCTAGTTTATACGATACTGTATTTTTATTTTTTAGAAGAAAGAAAACCAAAGGAATATAATGATTATTTTTAAAGCCATGAATGGTAAACAATTGTAAAAAAAATTTAGGGCAATAATCGAAAGTGCCATCAACATAAAATTCACTTATTTCTTTTAGAGCAATAATATTTGTTTTACATGAAAACATGACTATATTATTTATTTCATCATTTTTAAGAATAAAATATTCGTCCCTATTAGTTTTTAAAGTAACAGAATTTAATAAACTATGAAATTCATTTATATTAGTTGGAAGTTTTGATGCAATTTTGGACCTAGCAGTATACATATTTTTTCTCATCCTTTCAACGTCATGAGTAGTAATAGTTTCACAATGGGATTCTCTTACCTCCTTTCTAATTAGGCCCATTGGTTTTGCCGAAACATCTTCTATTGCTTTAATTTTTACAGCATTGCTTAGAGTCAGCCTATTTAGAAGTTCTTCTGATAATTTCTCATGGTTGTGGTTTAAAGAAGATTCGATCACTTCTGGACGGTCCAATTTTGTTTTAACAAAAGCTTTGCACTGCGTTTTCCTGGACGCACAAAGCCATCTTTTTAGAGTGTCTCTTGCTAATAACTTGTGGAATGAAAATTTAAACCCATCGATCACTAACAAATCTTTGCCTTTTTCACTTTTAATTATTGTAGCCACCATTATACGTATAGTTTCACTGTACCACTTTTAACTATTCAACAACTTCGTAAACAAACTTTACAACCTCTGAAACTTGTGAAGAATATGTGAAATATGGTTTACTATTTTTAATACCACCCTTTATAAGGCGAAGGAGGGAAAGTACTTTCAAACGATAATGTGAAATTAATGGTACCTACCTGTTTTTGGATTTGTAAAATGTTGATGGATTAACTTAACATTCTTTTAATGTTTAATGTTTAATGTAAGGATTATTTTCTTACTTTTCTATTTCAAGGTAGTTAAATGATTCTCATATCCTGAGAGACATTTTACAAAAAGAAAAAGGTATCAATAGTTCAACGTACTTTTAAAAATAAAAATTTTGATTTGGCAACAACGGTGTACTTTGTGAAAATTAATACCTTTTAATGTATATTACCTTGGGAGACAACTCGACCTATGATGGGAGACAATTCGACCTATAAAAAAACTACCTGCTCAAGACGGGAGACAACTCGTCCTTGCCCCTTTCAAGTTCTTTCAATTTTGGGGTAGCAGGTAGTTCCAAACCCAAACAGATTTAAAAATTCCATAATGCAAACTTTCTGTTCAATAGAATTTTAAAATAATTGGCAATAAATGCAAAAAATGCTCAAATCTTTAAAAAATGCATTTTTTGGAAAAACATATAAAAAATGCACGTTGCATTTTTTCCATGCTCTAGTTATGAACAATGCAACCGCAACATAATCTCCATATCTTAAACATTTACTGTGTGGAGTGTGAAGTACCAATAATATTGGTTTACAATTCTAACAAAGTTATATAAATGTTAACTCCTACTCTGCCTTCTGGCTCACAAGTTCGATCTTTCTATTGAAAAAGAGGGCGCCACAATTTGAACCTTTTCTGTATCACTTACCGTTTCGAGATCCAAATGATACGGCCTCGATATTGAATTCTCGAGAATTCAATCACGAAAAAAATCTCTTTAATTACGTGTTAATTATGCATCCATTGGACCACAACACTGTTTTAATCTTAATGCAGCCATAGAAGAAAAACAAGTAGACAAGTATTTGTAACTATAACATGCATACGATAACGCCAACATATTTAAGATTCTTTAGATGCTCGATAACTCAAACTATTTAACATTTCCCTTGGTTCTACTGTATTTTAGAAACGTCACGACAACATACAGAATTTCTCTTGAATAGTAATCAATGTACTGGTGAATTTCATGAGTTGAATACAGTTTCAAAAAAGCATAAATTTTTCTAGTCTTTTTTTCATTTTTTTAATCTTTATAAGACATTCACTGTCAATTGATTTTAGCATCAAGCTTTTGAAATCTCCGTTTTTTAAGTTCCTTATTGTTAAAAAACTATTCATAATAGTTGAAACGTACTATTCTAATTAGTGTTTTGGATGAAACTCACTGTTTCTAGTTAATTCCACAATATAATAAAAGTTATTGAAAATTCTAAAAAATTGACAATTGTTTCGAAACAATTGTAAATTGTGAAATTAACTAGAAACCGTGAGTTTCATTTAAAACACTAATATGAGCAGATTCCACGAAGTAAGGGTCGAGACAGTCCCCGGCATCAATCTAAACATAGGGATTTTCAGAGCAAACAAAGTAGTTGTTTGCTTCTCACCCAGGAAGAATAATATTGGGACCTTCAAGTATAACGAAATAAATTAATAGTCTGAATACAATGTACCTAAACATCAAAATAAAAAACTTTGATTTGGTTACTTCTAGATACGCTGGAAAAAATTTATAGAAAAACTGAACTTTCTTCATCACATTCACACATTTTCTAATACATTCACCAAATTTTCCCATCCTTAGAGCCAATTATATAATGAGAATCAGTTTGAGCATTGGTAATAGTTATTAACCTGTACCAAGCTAAATAAAACAAAAGAGAAAATTAGGTTGAAAGGAATAAGAGACATATTTGAAAAGGACACACGGTATATATCCAAAGTGGTATCTTACGAAATTACAAAGGGTTAAATAGGTTATATGCGAAATGAAATGAAATAAGCAACGATAATTTTTTACGACAGATTATAAAAAATGTTATCTATACATTTGATATATACAGAAAACATTTGTAGGTTATATAAATATACAATTAAAAAGATTGTAATTAACTGAGCGTTATAAATATGTAACATCATAAAAATAAAACAGAATTTGAAATTTTGATTTACATATTCCAAATTGTAACGTAATGGGCTATGCTGGAACACGGTAACAATGCAAACACCATTATTAACGATCTCAAAATCCTCCAAAACATCAGTAGAGAACATGTTTAAAGTTATCCATACTATACAAAATACTAGTAAAGATCCCCGTAACTTCCATAGTATCAGTAAACAACACTATACTATCTAAAACATCGTTAATGATTCCTAGAACATTAGTGAAGAGCCCTCTACCATTTAGAACAACATATAAAATCCCCATACCATCTTGATCATCAGTAAAAATCCACATATCCAGAACATCAATAAGAAACATCAGTAAAGAATTGTATACTATCTAGAACACCATTAAATATCCCCATACCATTCTTATTAGCAGTAAAGATCCCATACCATCTAGAACTTTAATAAAAATCCACGTACCATCTAGATCATCAATAAAGCACATCAGTAATGAATCCCATACCATCTAGAACATCAATAAAGATCTTCAGAATATCAGTAAAGTTCTTCATAACTATCAAAACATCAGTAAAAACCCCGAGACCATCTAGATCTAGAACATCAGTAAAAATCCACATACCATCTAGAGCATCAATAAAAAACATAAGTAATGGATCGCATACTATCTAGAGCATCAATAAATTTCCCCTGAACACTAGTAAAGATCCCTATACCATACATCATATAAAATCCCCATACCATCCAGAACCTCATTTTAGGCCCTCCTACAATCTTGATCATCAGTAAAAATTCACATACCATCCAGAACATCAGTAAAGAATCTCAAACCATCTAGAACATAATATAAGATCCCCATACCCTCCAGAGCATCATTTGAGATCCCCATATCACCTTGATCATCAGTAAAAATCCACGCACTTTCCAAAATATCTGTAAAAAATCCCGTACCATCTAGAACATCATTAAAGATTCCAGAACATCGTTAAGATCTCCATACAATCCTGAACATCATACAATCTAGAAAAGCAATAAAAATCCACGTACCATATAGAGCATTGGTTCCCAACGGGGGCGATACCGCCCCCCTGTGGGCCCTGCAGCCTTTTAGGGGGGCGGTAGCGGATTCAGAAGCAAATAATAAGCAGTCAAGAGGAATGGTGAAATAAAAATGATTTGATAAGGGTTATTAAGCAGTTTTAAATTAGCATTAATAATAATACTAATAATTATAATAATTTCTTTTAGTTCAGAATAGAAGTATATGACTTGTCCTCGCACGTTGATAAGCGAACGCGCGATGTTCATACAAAATAACATGTTTCGACATGTTCGCACACAGACAAGTTGAATCATGCACGAAATGAAACGTATAAAAGCAACAGCTCTACGAATTTTTTGTTAGTTAGTTGTATGTGCTTGGCCGCGATATATAGTCGTGAATCATAAGCTATTCCGTAGTAAATAATCGTAAGTGGTGTGTCATTTTATAAACATTACTATCTATAAATCTATTGAGAATTTAATTTTTGTATGAAAATGGCTGAATCTACTTCTAAATTAAAAAAGAAATGCCGGCAATACAGTATTGAATATTCAAAATATGGATTTGAGGAATCTTCTACAAACAAATCATTACCTATGTGTTTAATTTGCCGAAAAGTTTTTTCAAATGAAGTTTTGAAACCTTCTAGGCTACAAGAGAATTTACATAAAATGCATCCTGATAAGAAGAACAAAGATATATTTTATTTTCAAGAACTCGAAAAACAATATTTAAAACAGCCAACTATATCAAACATTTTTGCATCATCTTCTACACGAGATGATCATGGGCTACGAGCCTCATATAACGTTTCATTGTTAATCGCAAAGTCAGGAAAACGACACACCATTGGCGAGGAATTAATTTTGCCGGCAGTCGAAGAGATATTAAAAACTGTTCTCCATCATAAGACACCATTTGATATCATGAAATGGCAAATGACGTTGAAATATCATTATACGATTACCTAGAGACTTGCAAATTTCCCATTCAACTCGATGAATCAACTCTACCAAGTAACGAAGCTCTACTCTTATCATACGTACGATTTATAAATGAAGAAAAAATTCATCAAGAGTTATTATTTGCTAAGAATTTGGAATCTGATACAAAGGGACATTCTATATTTAATATCATGCAAGAATTTTTTCAAGAGAAAGAAATTCCTGTTAGCAATATTTGGTCTGCTGCTACTGATGGTGCTCCAGCAATGACCGGGCGTCATAAGGGTTTTATAGCACATTTGAGAAAAGCAGTGCCAAATGTACTCGCTGTACATTGTAGTATTCACCATCAGCATTTGGTAGCAAAAAAATTAAATGAACGTCTGCATGCGTCCCTCAATAACGTTATTAAAGCAATCAATATCATTAGAAGCAATTCATTGAATGACCGTTTGTTTCATAAGCTTTGCAATGAAAATGATGAAGACTACAATCGCTTGCTGCTGCACACAAAAGTACGTTGGCTCTCTAAAGGTGTTTGTCTGAATCGTTTTTTCAATCTATTTGACTCAGTGTTGGAATTTCTTGAAGAAAACGAACAATTGCGCGAAAACCTGATTACGTCAAAAAATGACATCGCTTATTTGACGGACCTGTTTAAAGTATTTAATCAAGTTAATCTACAATTGCAAGGTGATGATTTAAATTTGATTAAAACTAAAAACGTCGTAGCTGCTTTTGCAGGAAAACTTCTTATATTCAAAAGAAATCTTGGTAGAGGTGAGTACAACCATTTTCCCACATTATCAACAGTGTCTGCAAAACCGGAAGATTTACTTACTCACTGCCACCACTTGGAAGTTCTTCATATTGATTTTACAGAGCGTTTCCAAGATATTTTAATCATGGAAATACCAAGTTGGGTTATACATATTTTCGCAAACACAGATACTGAAGGCTCATCAAATTTGGAAGAGGAGCTATTAGAACTCACAACTAACGAAGAACTGAAAGTAAAATTCAAACTTGGATATCAAGAGTTCTGGCTTCAAAAACCAATACCAGTTCTCTATCTTGGATTGTGGACAATAGTACAGAAGTTGTTAATTGCATTTCCTTCGTCCTATATGGCTGAGCGTGCATTCAGTGCAGTAACTGATTTGCTGTCAAAGAAGAGGAACAGACTACACATCACTGAACGTGGCGATCTGCGATTGATGTTAACGAAATTGGAACCCGATATTAACAAACTGGTAAGACTCCACCAGCCTCAACCGTCTTATTGATTTTTTCTTTATTATTAATTTTGTATTTCTTATTGTATTGCATTTCTTATTTCTATTGTGATTGTATTTCTTATTGATTCTGTGTTTATATTTAAAAGTTTAATAAACAATTTTATTGTACATTTGGTAATAGTTTAATAAATTTCTACTTCATCATTCCACTAAAATAAAATTTAGACATTAACTGAAATTAAAGCTAAATACAGATCAGTGGGGACGGTACAGATGATATTCAAATAAAATTAACTCTTCTATGGGGGGCGGTGGTCCAGAAAAGGTTTGGAACCACTGATATAGAGCATCAATAAAGTACATCAGTAATGGATCCCATACCATATAGAACATCAATAAAGATCCCCGGAATATCAGTCAAAATCTCCTTACCAACTAGTACAACAGTACAAATCCCCACACCATCTAGAACATCATTAAAGTTCTCCATACTATGAAGAACACTAGGAAAGGTTCCCATAACTCTCAGCGTATCAGTAAAGAATACCATACCATCTAGAACATTGTTAAAGATTCCTAGAACAACAGTTAATATCCCTATACCATCTAGAACATCATGTAAAATCCCCATACCATCCAGAACATCAGTTAAGCTCCCCATACCATCTTGATCATCAGGAAACATCCACATACCATCTAGAACATCATTAAATATCCCAAGAACATCAGTACATATCGCCATACCATCCTGAATATCAGTAAAGATTCCATACAATCTAGAACATTAATAAAAATCCACGTACCATATAGAGCAACAATAAAGAACATCAGTAATAAATTCCATACCATCTAAACCATAAAATTCCCCATGCCAAACATAATATCAGTAAATATGCAATACCATCTAGAACAATAGTAAAAATCCTGGTACCATCCAGAGTATCAATAAAGATCTCCATACTGTTGCATTTCATGTTCAATTATAGACTTTGTTTTGGTCAATAACAGAACTCCTAACTCGCTATTTGCTCGTTTCATATACTGCATTTTGTGGGTCGGTAGGTTCGTTTTAGTATGCGTCGAAAAATGCGTCCTAATTTTCCTGTTGGCGACTGAAATAGTCCCAAGTTCTGAAAATTTTATCCTGTGTAAGTGTGGCTTTGTTGAATCTGGGATTTTTTTAAAGCTGTCTTTTGTGAGGGAGTAGACTAGGACAACTTATATCAATTTTCGAGTTCGATTGATGTCGTTTGAGAGAAAATTTTGAAAAGGATCCACTCGGAGACCGTTTTGCGGATTAGGTGAAGGACTTTCTTCCGTCATTTTGAAAATATCATGGACACCGCTTGGAATTTGGCCCTCCTAACATCGCGAGGCAGTTATTTTTGGCTAAATTAAAGCAAGTAACATGATACAGAGTATAATTTTTGACGAGTTTTGAAATAATCAAGCCCATATAATGTTTTCGGTATTGCTAGTGTAACCTTTTTTATTATAGGGTCCTTTTGTTGGGTGTCTCTTTTTACTGTTTTTTTTGCAAGGAGACTTCTTTTGCTGGCACAATTTTTTTACTGGGAAGCTTGTTTTTACTGGACGTTTTTCATCTGGGAGACGTTGGGGTAGGACAGGAACAATTGTAACATCTAGAAAATCAGTAAACATCTAGATACCATCCAGAGAACAAATAAAGAAACCCATACTATCTTCTAGAACATCAGTAATGATACCCATACATCAGTAAAGATCCCCATATCATCTAGAATATCAGTAAAGATCTCCATACCATCCAGAACACCACTAAATATCCCAGCATCAGTAAAGAGCGTCGGTTAAGAACCTCATAGCATCTAGAACATCATTAAAGATATCCATACTATCTAAAACATCAGTTAAAAAGCCCATTCCATCGATAACATCAGTAAAGTTTCCAATAGCATTCAGAACGCAGTTCAATGCCAGGTAATTTGGTTTGCTGTTATTCGGGATAATCCTTTTCTTAATTGGACATACTGTAGAGTAAATTCTTATAAAAAATGTTACTCATAACGTAAATAGTGTGCCCGTCACCCCAGTATAAAAAAAGGTGCGGTTGTGATTCACTCCCCCACGACACCAAAAAAAAAACAATTACTTTTCCAATGTCTAATCAAGTAATAGTAGGAATAACACTAAAAGAAGTTATAAAAATATGCCTGCCGGCTTTTTATATCCGACCATATGGTTTTCCTGCGTCTTTCTCCTTCTTACTTTATTAATATTGTGGCTTTCCATTTTTATTTAGATTAGGGGATGAATTAAAAGAGCAAACCAACTGTAACAGTCGATTGGTTGTTGGGATGGGGGAAGGTGATATTAAAAATAATAGAGATATTTTGACGATTGGTTTTCGTAATATAGGATGCCGTAGTGAAAATATTAAAAATTGTTTTGTAAATTATTGCTTGATTAACTGTTAGTTTTCGTTATTAAAAACAGCTGTTTCTTCTGAAAAATCAACGTTCTCTTTTGAATATACTAATTTTCAATACTGGAGTTGTAAAACCATATTTGTAGAAATGATTTTCAACAAAGGGAAGGGATAAGGGTAATTTAAATCGATTTTCATGTAGTAAATGAAAAATGACAAATGATATTTCTTTGAAAAAAATACTCAGAAATTAATGGATACAATTATTTTTTTGCAAGAAATCAATCAAACTTGATCGGTATTTGATCGGCTGACCTAACACATCGCAAGTACAGTTCTAAACACGAGTAGGTATTTTTAATTAATGTTTTATTATTCAAATAAATATAAGGTATCCAGTGTAGGTTTGTAATTTGAACTTTCACATTCATTTTTGTTCTGCCTTGGGTCAAAAGAAGATTCTTATGTTATGTAGTTTGAACTACTTTTCAACAACTTGTTTCATTTTGAATTCTTCACATTATTTTTACGAAGAATTAACCGAAGATTTGTTTGAATAATTCTATTAACTGAAATTTTTTATTGTTCATTTTACAAAAATTTAAAATAAAAACGAATTTCATGCTTTTTTCTATATCCTTCAGTTTCATGTCCATATACCATAAAACATTACAAATTCACACTGAGTAGGCGACAGTTTGGAGTCGAGCTCAACATCATCCCACCCAAAGCTTCTATCACACAAAATAATATGTGAACCGACAATAAAATAATGTGGTTCTGTTTAAATTTCGGTCGTCTTCGGTATCTCACCAAGAGATTTAGGCCAGGAATTGAGAACAAAATTCAAACAAAAAGGAAAACTTTCTTTGTGTAAGATCGGATGCCGCAGGCATGAATATGCGTGCAAATTCTCAAAATAATGGAAGTCCCTTGATATTTGTGAGTTTTCGAATTACTTCAACATAAAAATTGCTCTGATCTGAGAAGTATATTTTCTACATTGTTATAACGTCATGAAAATATGATTACAATAATATTAGTCTGTGTAATAAACAAACAAAATAAACTACTTGACCAACAGATAAAACATGTCTATAAACACTATCTTTGATCGGTAAGTTTAAAACAAGAAAAACAACTAATTGTACTGTGTTTACAATGAAAAATTGGTAATACATGATAAATGAGGTTTCCTGTTTTTATATGCTGCACAAAATTAAATTTGTGCTTACCTGCTTTGAGTCCTTACGAAAACTTTATTATACGTTGCAGGTTATATACAGGGTCCGGCAAACCTTTGTGGTAGTTCTATAACTCGAATTAGGAAGAATGGAAGGTGTTGATCCCAATCATTTTGGCTCTCGGAACGAACTGCTTTCAAAATGTTTTCCTTTCTCCGTATCTATCTCAAGAGGCACCCCAAATCGGCTGATGAATTCATTCACTAGGACATTGGCTAAGGTGGTAGCTTCTCGATTGGGAACCACATAGGCTTCAACGCATTTCGAAAAATAGTCCATCACTACTTGTTTCCAGCATCACTTCGAAGCAACGGTTCCAACATGTCGACAGCAACTCTTCCATAGGGGCTTCCAAACAAGTATTGCTGCATTTCAGCTCTTCGCCTTCGAGTAGGCCCATTGCTTGCTGCACATACGGTTCATCTTCGGTACCAATATCTGACGTCCTCTTTGAGGTTCGCCCAGTAGAGCCTCTCTCGGGCTTTCTGCAACGTCTTTGTCACACCGGGATGACATCCTGAGCTACTATCATGAACCTGTTGAAGAATTATTTCTTGGAACTACCAACTGTTTCTTTGTTTTCGTTCTATCAGAGTTTTCGACCTGTCTCACTAGAAGTCCATCATCTAACGTCAACGACTTCCACTGTGCCAAATACGTTTTTAAAATGGGAGGAAACGCAGACACTTCATGCGACGTTGAGCGCTGGTCCGCTGGCGTCCATTCGCGGGTCTTCTTTAGGACAGGATTTCTTTTTTGCTAGTCTTTCATCTATTGGTTCTAGTTGTCAGGTTTTACTTTAATCCGTGCGATTATCCCTCCATGTTGTTCTAGGCGACTACAATGGAGGCAATCTAGTTGGCATGATCTCCGTGAAAGGGTATCAGTATTGCGGTGTATTTTACCAACTCTATGCTCGATTTCAAAGACGTATTATTGTCAATGAATGAGCTGCCCATTTGTGGTTTGATCGTAGCCAACTCTACAATGGGAGGGTCTTTTCGATGAACCAGGATCGATGTCGCCCTCCAGGAGTCGGCCCGTTTTAGTTTTCCTGCTGTTGAGGATTGTCTGTTATGGGGGCAAGCACTTCTTATGTGGCCAATTCCAACTCAACATCAGCATCTCACGGGCCGTCTTTTCTTTGAAACTATCACTTAAAGACTTCCTCCACTACTTCTTTAAGTTCACTACGGTTACCAGTCGCTGGTGGCACTAAATCAGGGCTGTTTATTCCCCGTACACCAGCAGGGACGCGTTAGCAGCACCGCCATTTGAATATATGTATTTCAACGAATTCTTGAACTGCGAGATATTCTAATAGGTCTTTTGTTGCAGATGCACTTATTATCCTAGCGATTACCGTCTCAAATTCTTGTATCGACTTTCCTACTTTCTGCTTCCGGGTCTTCAGTTGGGATTTGTACACGGGCTTCAGATAGGCATGACCATAACGCATCTCAAGTCGTCTCACTAAGGCCTCAAAGTCTTCTGCATCTCCTTCCTGAAGAGACTGCAACACATCCAAAGCCTCTCCTCGCAGTGACACGGTGAGTGATATGGCTTTTTCTCGAGAAATCCATCCTTTGGCCCAAGCCGCAGCATTAAATAGCTTCAAATAATTTGACCAAATGGTTTTTCTATCACAAGTTGGTGGCTTGATGGTAGGTCTGAGGTCTACTGAATTTCTAACGTTCCCTTCGCCATGATGAGTTCTTGGTTCTTGTTGCCTTCTTAATTCAGCATTGAACCCATTCATTTGCTTTGTTACCTCAGTGATCAGCGGAATCAATTCTTCCCTCATTCGATCAGCTGAGCGGTCATCTGGCAAGTGAGCTCTTCCATTCGATTCGTAACCTCTTCTCGCTGAACGGTCATCTCACGAGTAGGCTCTTGCATTTGATTTGTAACCTCTTCTCACTGGACGGTCATGCGACGAGTGAGTTCTTATTGAATCTGTTCCATGAGCTCAGCCATTTTGTTGGCTATTTGATCAGACAGTTCATCACAACGGTTGGATAGTTGTTGGCGTAACTCCGTTGATCTGATTACTAATTTGTTGTTCAATGCTGGGGCTAACTCGTCTCTCTGGGTCGATATTTGCCGGGATAACTCGTCTTTCTGGGTCGATATTTCATAGTATAACTTGTTCAATGGGTCTTCAAATTATACTGATTTGGGGTCGATACCTTCTTTAGAAAAATACTCCTGTAATCGTCTTAGCAGAACCGCTTGTTACCTTCGGCTTCCAATTCTCGCTGTTCATTTAATTTCATTCATTTAATTTCTTTCCAGGCATCCTTGTTTCTTTTATACCCCACACCTGACACCAATTGTAACAGAATGCTTGAAATAGTTTATTCACAAACAAGGAATACAATTTACAATTCTCTTAAAAACGTTTACAATTTCTCGCCAAATTGTTCAACTTCACTTCCGTCACACTGTCAACTTCCCATCTCCGCCGTCACACCTACTTACATAGTTATTTTCAATCTTTTCTAACCCTCCAGAATCATATATGGGACAATCCAGAACATTCTATTGCTGCGCAACTGATATAGGACAACTCAAAAGGGACAGAATACCTAACCTAAAACTAATTATCAGGGAATGAAGAATATCTAACTAACTCAACAGTCACTGGCCCCATCCAATATATACTATTAAAACATGTTAACAAAAAAGGGCTCCATCCGAATTATATTATCGAAACGCATTACAAAGAAAAGGCCACATCTGTTTCGGTTGAGTTGTCAGAACTACAAAGCAAATAAAAAGCTTTTTTATCAGTACTACAATAAAACTAGTTGAAAATCAAAATACATTAAAATGAAACTGGGAAGAATGCAAACTAACATTATTTAAACAGGACTGAAATGCCGTTGCCTGTGATATAACATTGATATTACTCACAGAATAAAATGTATATCTTCTTTACTTTTATTTTAATTGAATTTGAAAATATGCTTTGCGCACCCTGTATCTTCTTAAATACCGAAGTATCTGGTCTAATTCCCAGCATTATTTCTAATTAATTTCCTCTTTCTAGAACTTACTGTGTGAAAGTGAAACATGCTGTCTAAAACTCGAAAATTAGAAGACATAAATTCCGACAGAAATATTTCAGTTTAACAGATAGAAGTGTGGGCATAAATCAAAGATTACAGTTTAATTTTACCCATGTCCGTATATTTGTATATACGCTCCAGAATGTCGTAATTTGTGGTAACAGTACGAGGTTGGTATGGAAAGTTTCCTTCCTTTTCAATTAAAATAGAGGAATGCGTTTTGCCCACGAAAATCAAAGATTGGTAGGACGCTGTGTATAAAAGCTTTGTACCATCATTAACGACATTGAAATTTTGGGTAACTGTGATCAGCTTGTCTGATCATGAGTGGCCAAAAACTGCAACAACAACGTCGTCAAAAAGCTGTAATCAACAGGTATACATCCTAATATTATTTTTATTGAATAATATTGATAATAATATATGTTTATTTCCAAATTTCAAATATTACAATAAATTTTCATAATGATAACAATAGAATATTGATTAGGATTGTAAACATTGAGAAGACCTATTAGAACCCGTAGGTTGCGCATGGCCTATTACTTCTTGTCTAATAAACCAACATACAGTTTCATCATCATCATCATAAAACAATATTACAAGCATACTGTGCATAGACAATTGAAATTGAAAAGATTTTTTTTTTATTTTTTTTTACTTTGTGAAACAACCAGTGGAATATAAATATCACGATATTGCTTTCGATGAATTGTATAACAATATCTATCTCCAAATTCAGAAGATACTCTTTGAATATTTTTTTATCATTGAAACTGAATTTATGTGCAGTATATAATTCTTGTACGTTTCGTCTAGAAAATTGAAAAATCTGCTTGCTAAGTAAGTAAAAAACTCTTTTTATCGATGTAACAACCTGTACATATAAATTTGTTTTATTTCTTGTAAGATAATCATGTGATAATTCTAGAAGATATGTTCTGTTTTTATAAATGAAGATGACAACACTGTACAAGTACAACTTTCTCAGATTGAGGACACCTGCGTCCACGAATATTTTTTTAGAGGAGTAAACATATTCCTTTCTGTAAATTATTTTCAAAATTTTTTTCTGGAGAATATCCAATTTCCTGAGATGGGTGTATAGTGCACCACCCCAACTAAGGATACCGTACCTTAGTCTGGACTCCACAAGAGCGCTGTACAAAACTTTGAGGTGTGCGGTATCTAATATTTTGTTCAGGCATTTAAATTTGTATGTCAATAATCTGAGGCTTTTGGTAATTTCATTAATTTGTTGGTCCCACCTAAGATGAGAGTCAATAATAACACCCAAATATCTTATTTTGTCAGTATGTCTTATTGTTCTCCTTAAATCTTCATCATCCAAAGTTAGTTCTCGAAAAGGGGGTAGGTTTACATTGTAACTCGAAAAAGGTACGTAAAATGTTTTTTCAAAATTCATTGTAAGTAATTTGTGATTGAGCCAGTTTACGATACGTTTCAAATCAGTTTCCATTTCCTTTTTAGCTCATCCCAATTTTCGGCACTATACAGAATGGCAGTGTCATCTGCGAAACTGATAATCTGTCCCGTACTTTTATGAGAAGTAAGTAGATTATTAATATATAGGGAGAATAATAGTGGTCCAAGTACTGTCCCCTGTGGTACCCCAAATTTGATATTTTTTCTTCACTAAGCAATCTGCCTATTTTCACACGTTGCTTACGACAATTTAGATAACTTGCCATAAGCCCCAATGCTACACCTCGTATACCTGCGTCCCGCAAGGCATCCAACAACTGCGCATGACTGACAGTGTCAAACGCCTTTGCAAGATCCAGAAACACACAAGCTGTTGTACTCTCATCCAATAATTTGTAAATACCTTCAACTAGCTTCGAAATAGCATCATTAGTAGACAAATTTTCTCTAAAACCAAATTGTAAGGGCGAAATTATAATATTTTGAATAAAGAAGTTGCTTAATCTACTTTTGAATGTCTTTTCAAACACTTTAGCAATTGATGTAATCAAAGAAATTGGGCGGTAGTTGGGTGTTATACATTTATCCCCTTTTTTGAATACTGGAGTTACTATCGACATTTTGAACTAGATATTTCTACTGATACTGCTTGCAAAGTCTCTGCAGTGATATTGTCTATGCTTGGAGATTTATTTATTTTCAATGAATTTATTATGTTTAGTATTTCTTTTTCTGTTACGGGCTCTAGAAACAAACTATTTCCTATGGAGGTTCTTTTTGGTAGGGGTCCAGATGGTTTCTCTATTTTACCAGCAGATGTTTCACCAACATCGACAAAATATTCATTGAAAACTGTTGCGATTGATTTTTCATCAGATATTAATTTATTGTCTTTTGTAAGTATTTGTTTTACAGTCTCAGACTTTTTTGTTTTTGTTGAGTTTACAATCTTCCACAAGTTTTTAGAATAATTTTTATTTTTATATATTTCACTCTTGTGAAAATTGACCTTATTTATTTTTATGAGTCTATTAACATAATTCCGGTAGTATTGATATTGATTCTTTTTATCAATATCATCGGGATGTTCTTTATGTTCTCTGTGTAATTCATTTCTTCTGTTGATTGAAGTGATAAGCCCCTTTGTTATCCATTTTTTACGTTTTATATCTCTTCGTTTTATTTTAATTTCTTTGGTATTTTGTTTTATTAAGATTTGCAAAGTGTTCATTAATGATTTTGCTAATTTATTAACATCATTAATTTCATAATAATTTTCCCTACCGTAATTATGCAAGTCTCTCTTCATTACCACTACACCCTGTATCATTAGCGAATACGTCACGTGATATAATCCCGTTTATTCGACTTCAATATAATAATAACATAGATACATCCCAAAAATTTTTTTATATTGAATGATATATATTACGACTTTACCTGTATAATTACTCATTCATCATAACCGTATTGTTTTTCATATCTAGAAGCTCTTCAACATCTCCGGGAATTGTCATCACAACCAATTGCAATCACATGAATTAGTAAAAAAAGGTCCAGAATTAACCTTAGCGATTTTCCATGAAAATGTACATAAGAAAAGGTCCAGATCCAGAACTCGTGTTGCATATCTACTTAAGTAGGGCACTTTGACAGACCTCCCTCCACTCTAATTTGCAGCGTCACAGCCACGGCCCAGTCCACTTGCTGTTCTCCAAGTGATGCGTTACATAGACAAATTATAATATAAGAGACAGTTTGATGCATAGGCGGTATGTGGCACAACGTTTCTGCGCAACTGACCCGCGCATGGAGTCTCTACTGTCGCGAACTACAAGACTGTTTTACATAAACAACATAGAATAAAATATCATCAATTTCAATACATTTCAACATATTGCCTTTAATGTGGATAAATATTATAAAATATCCTAGTAGGTATATTAACTTTTACGTCATTAAAAATGAAAGTATACAAAATCAATCTTACATTGGTTGGTGTGAATATGGCTTATGTTTGTCAAAGTCAAAAAATTGTTGATAATATGATTTTGGTTATAATAAAAGTATGTGAACCTTTAAAATGTCATCACCAGGTAATATTCGTCGTAGTTGTATTGCAAAGAATTTTAATATTAAATATTTTTGCCCACTTGGCAATTTGGAGAACAAAACATTTTCCAAACTTCCGTCTGACATTAATCAAAGTACTGTATTATCAGTGGAAAGAAAGCTTATTTTTTGTAACAATAATGATAGTCAAGAACTACAACACAAATTATGAAGCAGATGACTGCAGTTTATCGTATTATGTTTTAAATTTTCATAATGAACCAAAACCATTCACTATTAACTACTACTATTAATAACTGAATGATTTAAATTTTGACACTCAAACAATAAGCTATGTCTCTGGTTTCCATGTAAAAAAATACAACTTTTAATTGCGAAGAATGTAAGGCTAATTTGCTGACAGATATTTTAGACATTCACCATAGGTTCACTTCCTTCAAAGAAAACACATCTGATTTATGTAAAAAGAGAAGTTAAATTTATTTCAATACTGCATGACTTTGTTATCATATTTCACCACTTTTAGGTCATGTAAAAATATTACTGAAAAAACACTTTGCAAAAGGTCGTATACATTTTGATTGGTTCAACTGTCGAGAACATAAATCATACGTATTTTCTCAACTCCTGAAAGTTTGTGTCCCCTTATTAATTAAAAAATATGATGAGGTGAAAGGACTAACAAACAAAAATATTTTTTCGGTAACTTAATGTACAGCGTTTAATTTCTTTTTTGTTCCAGACCTGTTCCTGTCTTCATGGAAATGGGGAATTTAGTTTTTAACACCTTTTTATTAAAATATTTGTTGTCAATAATTTTAAAATAACTTGAGCAATTTGATCTGAATTCTATTGACTTAACTCTCTTAAATATAATGTAATTCAGTCCAGGAGGAATCGGCGCATGAGTACCGAAAACTATCCCACCTCAATTTTTTATGCGATCCTCTTTGAATTGCTGTACTGATGATATAAATGCATGTTGCCATATTGTTTAAACCGAAATTGTTTTTTTTTATATATCAATCGCATCAACCACGTAGGGTTATTAGCGAGTTAAAATGATGGAAGTTCACTTATTGTAGCTTGGTTATAGTCTCTATATTTTGCTACTTAATTTGCAGTCTTTTAGGTAGTTTAAAAGTTTTTTAGTTTCTTGCTTTTCTTGTAATAGTTTTTTTAGTGATAGTGGTAGTTGATTCTTTTTCCGTTCCTTATCGTATTTCGCACATCGCAAATTGTTTAAACAATTGGAAGGAATTGTTATTTTTCAACCGGACAAATTTTTTTTATATCCTTTATGGAAATACAAATAAAAAAGTTCCTATGACTTTTCACGATAAAGTTAATATTTTTAAAGATATGAATTTATAAAGGTTCGAAAAATCTCAAATTTGAGTACTTTTGACCAATGAAGAATATATTAAAAAAATAAAATAACATATAAATAATAATTTTTTTAAATTCTTTATACAATAGTTAATAATATTCTTAATAGAGATTTAAGAAAACTTCATTGTTTATACCTGTTTTTTAATTGTTAATTTCGCGCGCTCACAAGTATGCGTCGCTACCTTTAAGTACCGCCGTCTCTCTCTGATTCATGAGCTGCATCGACCTCTCTGTGTCCTGAATCATTATTTATCATTTATCTAAGAAACTATTAACTTCATCAAGATTGGTAAAGAGAGCAATGTTATTAATAATTAAATTGTCTACAATTTGTTTTTAACAAAAGTAATTTAAGTATGAATCGGAACATGTAATTAAAATTACTTTTTTGTTATTATCATAGTAATTTATGCATTTTTATCAATAATAATAAGATATAATGGTATTTGAAAAATTTTTGGAATCACAATTGTATATAAATAATACGCTTTTGCTCAAAACATACATTTGAATAAACGCATTGAATCCGGAATATAAAACATTGATTTTACGAATTTCGGATACAAACTAGAGAATGATACTTTGCTAATACCTTTATTTATAAACAAAAGCACATTTCCACCTGATCAAAATCTAATGTTTTATATTCCGTACTCAATGCATTTTTCCAAATGTATGTTTGAGCAAAAGCTTATTATTTATATATAATTGTGATTCCAAAAATTTTTCAAATACTATTTATTATATCTTATTATTGTTGATAAAAATGCATAAATCACTATGATAATAACAAAAAAGTAATTTTAATTACATGTTCCGATTTATACTTAAATTACTTTTGTTAAAAACAAATTGTAGACAATTTAATTATTAATAACATTGCTCTCTTTACCAATCTTGATAAAGTTAATGGTTTTTTAGATAAATGATTAATAATGATTCAGGACACAGAGAGATCGTACGTAGCGCATGAGTCAGAGAGAGACGGCGATACTTAAAGGTAGCGACGCATACTTACAATTAAAAAACAGGTATAAACAATGAAATTTTTTTAAATCTCTATTAAGAATATTATTAACTATTGTATAAAGAATTTAAAAAAAATATTATTCATATTTTATATTTTTTTAATATATTTTTCATAGGTCAAAAGTACCCAAATTTGAGATTTTTCGAACCTTTAAAAATTCATATCTCTAAAAATATTAACTTTATCGTGAAAAGTCATAGGACCTTTTTTATTTGTATTTCAATAAAGAATATAAAAAAAATTTGTGCGGTTGAAAAATAACAATTTCTTCCAATTGTTTAAACAATTTCGGTTTAAACAATATGGCACTAGGTTGCCCCATGGCAACATGCATTTATATCATCAGTAGGGCAATTCAAAGAGCATCGCATAAAAAAATTGAGGTGGAATAGTTTTCGGTACTCATGCGCCGATTCCTCCTGGACTAAATGTAATTTTAGTAAAAATATATAGTTTTGTGATAAATAAATTTTTTATTATGTGCAGGTTAATAAAAAAAATTAAATGTTTGCTATTTTCTTATTTATCTAAATATTTTATTAATTTGTTTTTATATTATGTGCCGGTTAATAAAAAATTTAAATGTATGCCGTTTTATTATTTATTACCAAAATTATTTGTCTCACAGTTTATTATGATTATTTCATTACAAAAAATTAATTATAATTTTATTTTTTGGAATGAAATAATTATATAATAAACAATTTCAACACAAACTGTACCTACCCATAATCCAAACTACCAAATTTAAATATCCCGCCTGTAAGAATTAGTTCCGACAACCGCAAGGGATGCGCTGAGATCGACGCGATGCCAGCTGTTTATACGGGAACGAACACTTCTTAATATGTTTATTTCTCTATGGATGCGTTATTTGATCTGTGTCAGCCGTAATTAGCGTTCTATGTGTCATCTATCATGTTTTCTATGCCATCTGTTAGGCTGTAGGTTTTCTACGCGTTTAAAGAAAAAAAAGTGCCTTTTTTCCAGCTGGACATACTCCTGCTGCCTCCATGTCTAAAATTCGCGAATTGGAGTTTGAATTGTTTGACCAAGTACCGTATTGTCCAGATCAAGCCCCGGTGACTTTTTTCTGTTTTCTAACCGAACATTTTGGCCTATTTTGCAGAGAAAGTTATAGGTTTTGGTTGAAAAAGTTCGCTTAAAAGAACACTAAGTTAAGAAAAATGCCTCGTTTTTTTATTAGGTCGTAAATTTTTCAGACAAGTCTCATAAAGTGATAAGTATATAAGACAAGAAATGAAATTATTCATGAGAGTATTCACTATTTTTATACAAACAAATTAGGAATCTAAATCTTTTCTTGGCATGCATAAACCCCGACGACCTTCCTTAAAATGTAAATAACGGACAAAGGAAAAGAAGAAGAAACGCTGAAAGGAGAGATCGTAATCTGTTCACACCGCATTCTTCCACACGCAGCGATAATACGTGGCCATGACAATAATAGCCGAATGACTGAAAACAAGAAGTCTTTTCGCGGACATTTAATACCGAAACGTCTTATATACTTTTTTCTTAACAATTCAACGGACGGTTTTTTATGACGAAATTATAGTGTAGATCCTTGAATTTGGTAAATATACCGTGTGGAATTTGAAACAAAAATGGCCGTATACGAAAGAGGAGTACAATTTTTTGACATTAGATGAACTATTTGATAGTGCAAGGCAAGATTTCCTCAATTTAACTAAAAAACAGTAAATCTGACAACATTTTAAATCTCTAACCTGAAATCTACGTATCCTAAAATATGTTTATCCATAATTTTGTATATTTCGTTTTACCAGTTTTGGAGATTATACATTTCCACAGCAAATCCTGTCATTCCCTTAACAAACTGTATCGTTGATCCCGAATGTCCTTTTAACCTCGACAATAATCCCAAAAGATAAAGTGCTGTTATTTAAGTGATTGTTCCTTATTAATATATCCGACCATAACATATAACGAGCTGCTGTCTGTCGGCCTTATCAGACCTTTATTAAGTTGTCATAGGAACGGGGTTAAGATTATCGCGGTTAAGTTGGCACCGGCATAAATAGTTGGCACTCAGTTGTTTTCGTTCTATAATAATGGGCATTAGATTGTGGGTCGGTACCAGTGGCGGACCCAAATGATTCTCCAAATCTTTGGTGACTAAATCTAAATACTAGCACTGAAAATGGATGACGTAAAGTTCGATATGGTCAGTAACAATAAAAATCTACAAAATATCATGAAACTTTGGGAGAAAAATGTCGACGACATATTTGCTGCGTTCTTTTTGACTGAGATCTCAGATAATCTCAGCTCACATCAGTAATGTAAGCGTTCTTTTTGTTCTACTCACTTCTAAGTGAGCTGAGATTTTCCACCCCCTTCATCGATGCTGAATGTGTTATAAGGGGGTATCAGTTGGTGTTCTAATTTACCCCTTTACTTAGGGTTAATTAGAGGGAATGTATTTTTGGCTTTGCGAAGGACCACTACGGCCGTTTGTCACTGAAGTAACGATGAACCGTAGAATGAAATTAAACACTGTTATCACGTTATGATTTATATTGTCATGAAATATAAGTTATTTACTGTTGCTTCGACAATTAAGAATTCACTTGACTTTTCGCGATAACTGAAAGTATTGTGCACATACTATGTTGGTTTATTAAAAGAATAAAGATTACGGACACATGATGGTTCCCGGGTTAAAAACGCCGGCTGGTTTTACGAAGTTGTAGCATGTTATATGATGAAAGAGGGTGTCTGAGAAGTGTGAAAGCTATCTGGGAAGTGAAGTAAAAATGAGGCTATTTTCGTATTTATATGTTTGATGACGTAGCATCGAGGAATGAGTAAACTATTAGAAACTAGCCAATGGGATAAAAGTATTTTAAAATGTAACGTTCGAACAACAAGAGAATGTTGCAGATATGAAGATGTTTTTTGTGGGGTTTTCAACGGTTTTGTAGATACAGATAACATTGTTTGGAAGAGAGTTTTTATGAAGAGATAAGATGTCGGGGACTTTGATATGTTCAGTAGAATTTCAGAAAACGATATTTATCTGTTTTTCTTAGGTGTTAGTAAATTAAAATGACTTTTTTAGTGAAGTAAAGAAATATTAACTGTTGAAAATAAGGATATATTTAGTTATGTATTTTGAGCATAATATTCGACTTGTATTATACAGGGGAAATTGAAATAGAATCACGGGAGAATTTGGTAATTAAAACCAAATTCGAACATATTGGGGGCGCGGGAAGAATGGAAGAGAGGTGAGAGATGGCTGCTCTCAGACATCGAATGCTGATGTTAGTGAAAGGGTATGGAGCGTGAGTGTGTGTACAGTGTTGATGCAGGTTTGTGAATGAAAGTGAATAATTTTGAGAGTAACTATGTAAATATGTGTATATGGGTTGTAAAGTAACCTAATGTTGGTGTCAGAGTGTTGTAAGGACTCTAACGTCATGAATGTAATGAATGAATAAGATTTGAGGTTAGAGTGTTGTAAGGACTCTAACGTCATGAATGTAACGAATGAATAAGGTTTGAGGTTAGAGTGTTGTAAGGACTCTAACGTCATGAATGTAACGAATGAATAAGAGTTGAGGTTAGAGTGTTGTAAGGACTCTAACGTCATGAGTGTAACGAATGTAAGCAATATACTCTAGAAATGGACTAGAGTTGTAAACGATAAGAGTGTAAGCAATATACTCTAGAAATGGACTAGAGTTGTAAACGATAAGAATGTAAGCAATATACTCTAGAAATGGACTAGAGTTGTAAACGATAAGAGTGTAAGCAATATACTCTAGAAATGGACTAGAGTTGTAAACGATAAGAATGTAAGCAATATACTCTAGAAATGGACTAGAGTTGTAAACGATAAGAATGTAGCAATATACTCTAGAAATGGACTAGAGTTGTAAACGATAAGAGTGTAAGCAATATACTCTAGAAATGGACTAGAGTTGTAAACGATAAGAGTGTAAGCAATATACTCTAGAAATGGACTAGAGTTGTAAACGATAAGAGTGTAAGCAATATACTCTAGAAATGGACTAGAGTTGTAAACGATAAAAGTGTAAGATATATACTCTAGAAATGGACTAGAGTTGTAACCGATAAGAAGATGATAATACCTTTGTCCAGGTATTCACATAAAAGAATAATATCTTTGTCCAGGTATTCACATAAAAGAATAATACCTTTGTCCAGGTATTCACATGAAAGAATAATACCTTTGTCCAGGTATTCACATAAAAGAATAATACCTTTGTCCAGGTATTCACATAAAAGAATAATAAATGCAGTAAAGAACGAGAATGTTTACGTCGATTCTAGTTCGACAAGTGTGGTACCAGTTTGTTTTACGAGTAACGGTCCAGGAACCTCGGACTTCCCAGTGTTTAATGAGATAATGAGAGAAACGAAAGAGAATGTTTAAGTCGATTCTATTTCGACAAGTGTGGTACCAGTTTGTTTTACGAGTAACGGTCTAGGAACCTCGGACATCCCAGTGTTTAATGAGATAATGAGAGAAATGTAAGAGAATGTTTAAGTCGATTCTATTTCGACAAGTGTGGTACCAGTTTGTTTTACGAGTAACGGTCCAGGAACCTCGGACTTCCCAGTGTTTAATGAGATAATGAGAGAAACGTAAGAGAGTATGCTCATAAGACTAGAGCAAGTACGAATGCGTGCAACAACAAGTGAGTAAGAGTAAGTATGAATGAATGTGAATGCAAATGCAAATACGAGTATGTACGAATAAGTGTAAAAGTATTATGAATGTGAGCTTTGAGTGCCTATATGAGAATGAGTATGAGTTTGATTAAGGTGCAATTGTATGCGAGTGCAAGTAATAATGTAAGTGTGAGTTAGCATAAAAGTAAATGTAAGGTAGTGACCACGAGTGTTTAAGTATGATGAAAGAGTTTTTTCTAACTCTTTTGAGATTGTTTTTGTATATGTTTTTATGATTAATGTTTGTGTTAAGGGGACCCGACTCTTTTGCGGGTAAGAATGAGTTTTTTAAAATGTTTTAATTAATGTAAAGGAGTTATTTCTGTTCTCGCCAAGAAAAGGAGGGTAAGATATGTATATAATGTTTTTGTCAAGTCTTTTTAACTTCAAAGTATCGTCAATGTGATTGTTTAAGTAACATATGAGTAAGGGGGGTGCCGTTTTCTTCTAAACGTCACCCAAGTGTTTATATTATCCAAGTATCATCTTCTTCAACCATGCATCTTCTTCAACCAAGTATCTGCATCTTTTCAACCAAGTTTCTTCATATTTTCAACCAAGTATCTTCTTTTTCAACCAAGTATCTTCATCTTTAACCAAGTATATTCATCTTTTCAACCAAGTATCTTCATTTTCAACCAAGTTTCTTCTTCATTTCAACCAAGTATCTTCTTTTTCAACCAAGTATCTTCTTTTTCAACCAAGTATCTTCATCTTTAACCAAGTATATTCATCTTTTCAACCAAGTATCTTCATTTTCAACCAAGTTTCTTCATCTTTTCAACCAAGTTTCTTCATCTTTTCAACCAAGTTTCTTCATCTTTTCAACCAAGTATCTTCATCTTTAACCAAGTATATTCATCTTTTCAACCAAGTATCTTCATTTTCAACCAAGTTTCTTCATCTTTTCAACCAAGTTTCTTCATCTTCTCAACCAAGTATCTTCATCTTTTCAACCAAGTATCTTCATCTTTTCAACCAAGTATCTCCTTTTTCAACCAAGTATCTTCATCTTTAACCAAGTATATTCATCTTTTCAACCAAGTATCTTCATTTTCAACCAAGTTTCTTCATCTTTTCAACCAAGTTTCTTCATCTTTTCAACCAAGTATCTTCATCTTTTCAACCAAGTATCTTCATATTTTCAACCAAGTTTCTTCATCTTTTCAACCAAGTTTCTTCATCTTTTCAACCAAGTATCTTCATCTTTTCAACCAAGTATCTTCATATTTTCAACCAAGTATATTCTTCTTCATTTCAATACCTTTATCCAGGTATTCACATAAGAGTAATGTTCATGTCAAAGTGTCTAAGCTTTTTTTTTGTTAATCGTCCAGGGTTTTAAGTGTTAAAGTATTTGTTTCTCAATGTTCAAGTATAAGTTTAAGTTTTTCACATAGTTTCAAGTATATAAGTATCACTGTCCTCTTCCAGAGGACTAAAGGATTGTTTTCTTGACGAGAAAGAGTTTAAGCAATGATGAGTGAGTGCTATTCTGCACTGTAAGGGCGTTGAGTACAAATGAATCGTTTATTCGAGTGTAAGTGTTAGTTTGATAATGAATTATGAGCAAGAATGTTTTAATGTGAGAGTAAGTTTTGATTTTATAATTGTTTTGTGATTTAAGAATGTGTGTTACGGTAAGTTTTTCTTAAAAGTGGTTTGGTCACACCGGAAGAATGTATGTAATGAGTAAGAGAGGGGTTATCCGTAAGGTATTGTGAATGAGTTGTCCAGAACACTATGTTTCCTGACGATAATATTCTGGATATTGTTGCATTGATGGTGAATGATTAGGGTTTGGGATCTTGGGTTAACAAGTTTTCCAAGACTGTACATTTTTTTTCAAGAAATCAAAAAAAATATCACTAGCAATTAAATTTTGATCAGTCTCTTTTTCTTCAAGAGATCTTTTTGTATTATAATCTAACTTTGTTTTTAATATGTGAACGATTAGTGCATCAAATACTCTTCCTTATTGATATTTAAATTTAACAATGACTTTACGATAGATCTAGCTTCGGACGTGAATGTTCTTAATTGTTGGGAAGTACATTTTGAAATGTTATTACAATCTGTCAAACGGTTAACATGGGCAGTAACAATCTGCCGTGTATTATTATATTTAACATGAAATGTCAATTAATGGCTATGTTTGAACAATGCTTATATTTTGTATCAGCGTAATATATTTGTTTTATATTTTTGCTACCAGCCGTGCCTGTTCAGTTTTCTACGGCTCGTTGCAAGTTAAAATGACACTGTAATTGTACCTGGTTTTCTCACACCACAATACCGACTAGTGTTATTATGGTTCCATGACAATCTCAATGTGTAATTATTTAGGACACACTGTACAATGAATGTATGTTTTATAAGAAATTTAAACGATGTTATTGTGATTAATCAATATTCAGGTGTAATTATTTAAGTCACGCTGTATAATATAAATATAAATGTTTATGTTGCATGAAAAATATATCAAAACTTTTATTATAAATCCAAATTAATATTAAGGTGAACTTATTTAAACCACACTGTATAATATAAATGTTTATGTTGCATGAAAAATATCGAAGACTTTTATTATAAATCCAAATTACTATTAAGGTGAAATTATTTAAACCACCCTATATACTATGTTTACAAAATCTACGTTGGTTGATAAGCAAATATACAAAATCCTTTATTATCGATAAATACCTTATCTAATGTCTGTTTTCTGCTGACTGAAATTCTCGAAGAGTTCTCGGGAACGCTGAGGGTCTATATTCTCTGGACTCCAAGGGCTGTTTCACTGCTCTCGCTAGGACTGTGCTTCACTATTTTCTGGTTCTATCCGGCTCGAAGGACCATGTTCTAATTTACCCCTTTACTTAGGGTTAATTAGAGGGAATGTATTTTTGGCTTTGCGAAGGACCACTACGGCCGTTTGTCACTGAAGTAACGATGAACCGTAGAATGAAATTAAACACTGTTATCACGTTATGATTTATATTGTCATGAAATATAAGTTATTTACTGTTGCTTCGACAATTAAGAATTCACTTGACTTTTCGCGATAACTGAAAGTATTGTGCACATACTATGTTGGTTTATTAAAAGAATAAAGATTACGGACACATGATGGTTCCCGGGTTAAAAACGCCGGCTGGTTTTACGAAGTTGTAGCATGTTATATGATGAAAGAGGGTGTCTGAGAAGTGTGAAAGCTATCTGGGAAGTGAAGTAAAAATGAGGCTATTTTCGTATTTATATGTTTGATGACGTAGCATCGAGGAATGAGTAAACTATTAGAAACTAGCCAATGGAATAAAAGTATTTTAAAATGTAACGTTCGAACAACAAGAGAATGTTGCAGATATGAAGATGTTTTTTGTGGGGTTTTCAACGGTTTTGTAGATACAGATAACAGAGTTTGGAAGAGAGTTTTTATGAAGAGATAAGATGTCGGGGACTTTGATATGTTCAGTAGAATTTCAGAAAACGATATTTATCTGTTTTTCTTAGGTGTTAGTAAATTAAAATGACTTTTTTAGTGAAGTAAAGAAATATTAACTGTTGAAAATAAGGATATATTTAGTTATGTATTTTGAGCATAATATTCGACTTGTATTATACAGGGGAAATTGAAATAGAATCACGGGAGAATTTGGTAATTAAAACCAAATTCGAACAGTTGGAATTGAGTCGGAAATAAAGTGGAGGGGATGAAGAAATATTTTATTTTCTTGGGTTATTTGTAGTTTTAACCAAGTTTATCTATGGTTTTAACCATTGTCATTATAAATACACATAATATATTTTTCTTTTGTTACAAATTATGGATACAACACCATTATTAGATACTGATACAAATCTGTCGTAGGTATAGTTTAAATCTATCCCTCGAAGATGCACAGAGGGCGAAGGAAGGTAACAACTAATAATGTTGGAATATTAGCCATAATACAAATCTTAACTCAAAAAACTATTTGAAACTAAAAATAACAAAATCAAGCGTGGTTATCAGAGGCTTCAATTGACATGTTCTTTTTGGTGCTTACTCACATCACTTTACCTCAGATCACCTTAACTGAAGTGATCTGAGATCACAGTCAAAAAGAACGCACCTATCATTGAACATAAAAAGATAATAAAATATATAAAAAGTGTGGAGAAAACATTCATGATAAGGAAATAAGGCCAATTTAATTACTTTTTGGATGTACAGCAACATTTACAAAAGACGACCAAGAACCTTCGGAGTATCTTGGGGTTGTGTAACTTTTACAGGAAGTTTATCAAAAACTTCTCAAAAATTGCACACCCTCTACACCAGCCATGTCAAACTCAAAGTCACTGGTTGGCCAAAAGCATGAAGACCATAGACTAGGTGGGCCGCAAAACCTAATCTTAAAGAAGACAAACTACTGAAAATCTTAACGAAAAAAAGTACTATTATGTTAGGTTAGAAGTATATTTATTAAATTTCCAATAAAAAGGACATTACAAAAACTTCTTTTGCCACATATTTGACATCTTTTGTCTTTAATTAAGTTGTCTATTTGTGGCGTGAATTTATCGGCGGAAATAACTTTTAAAACTGCGTCCAAGTGTGCGTCCGTCAATCGCGATCTTGCAGGAGATTTGTTTCCTTTCATCAAAGAAAATAATTGTTCACACTTATAGATACTTCCAAACATTGACAGAATTTTACAGGCAAGTTTTCTCATTTCTTGGTATTGAAAAGGCAAGTACTTATAAAATTCGAATGTACCAACACTATCAAATTTTTCTTTTAAATGGGTTTGACACTGAATCTCAATCACTTCCATCTGCAAGTGAGGGGGAACTTTATCAATATCGATAGTGAAAAGACCAGTAAATAAAGAAAAATTGTTTCCTTGGGACTTAAAATCCTGAAAACTTTTTTCAAATTCTGTTTACATTTTATATGATATTGGGCCACTTGTACTTTCCTGATACGCCTTGCAAGTCGGAAAATGTGACAGATTATCCACCGCTAACTGGTTTTTCCACAGCACCATCTTACACTTGAAAGCTTTAACATGATCATGCATATCTGTTATAACTTGACGTGGTACCTGCAATTTCGTATTTAAGTCCGACAAATGTTTTGTGATGTCTACCATAAATGAAAGATCTTGTAAAAAAGGTATGTCGGATAATAAGCTGACATCTTGTTCTTTCACTTCCATGAAAAGGCGTATTTCTTCTTTGAGTTTCCAAAACCGATCGAGAACCATAGAACACGAAAGCCATCGCACTTCTGCATAATAAGGTAAACCAGTGTACTCACTTTCTAAATCACGTAAAAACGCAGAAAACTGTCGCTGATTCAAGCCACGTGACCTTATGAAGTTTATCATTTTTTTCACTTACTTTAAAACGCTTTCCAACTTGATTACTTTTGAGCATAAAACTTCTTGGTGGATTATGCAATGAACATGATGGTTTGTCACTGCCCGTTTCTCTGATATTTATTTGTAATATTTTAATGAAGCCATTATTTACTCCAGTCATCGAAGGAGCTCCGTCTGTTGCAACGGAATACAGTTTTGACAAATCTAAATTGTACTTTTGCAGAAGTCCATAAACAGCATTGAAAATATCCTCCCCAGTTGTTGTATCATGCAATGGTACTAATTCCAGTAATTCTTCATAAACGTTGATATCTCTATCAACAGCACGAAGAAAAACAGCGAGTTGCGCCACACCACACACATCTGTACTTTCGTCACAGGCAATAGAAAATGCGATGAAAGAGTCTGATTTTGTTTTTATCTGTTCGCTTATATTGGCAGCCAACTCGGTAACTCTTTCAGCGACAGTATTCCGGGACAAGGATATATTTTGAAAAGCCTTCACGCTCCCGGGACTTACAATTTCCGCGGCCTTTACAAGGCACTCTTTTATAAATTCATCTTCAACAAATGGTTTTGAGTGTTTTGCGATCAACTCCGACAGTACGTAGCTCGCTTGAACGGCAGATTCATTTTCTTGCTTTGGACGTGTAAACATAAGCTGATGATCTTTTAACCGTGATTTTAACTCTTTTAACTTTTCGTTTCTAATCATGCCTGTATACTTGTCAAACTTAGTTTTATGACTATCATAGTGACGTTTTATATTATATAATTTTGGGATACCGACTGTACTGTTACATATCAAGCAAATAATTTTGTCTTTCACTTCACAGCAAAAAAACTCTAATTCCCACTTTTCTTGAAAGAAACTATGCTCATCTCCAAGTTTCCTTACTTCCACTTGGTTTTGAAACAGACATGTTAAAAACTTTATCCGAAATAAATAACAATAAGTACTGTTACGTGTTGTAACAATAAGTACGCAACTAAACTCGTAATTCTATCGCAACTGACTCATAACTGACTAAACAACTGAACTCAATCGAGCGGTATTCGATTGTGATTTCTCGACAGTTCTTTCCAGAATGTTCAGGTAGCGTCATCTGTGTTCTCGCGCGTTAGAACTTTCCGGAACAAGCCAGGCTTTTAGGTTGAGAGCGCATCTTAGTTCATCATCACAGTACTTTATTTTCGGTTTTAAACAGGCTCGCGGGCCGCATTACAAGACTGTTTTCAAAATTGATTCGGGGCCGCAGGAAAATGCTCAGTGGGCTGCATGCGGTCCGCGGGCCGTATGTTTGACATGGCTGCTCTACACTTAGCGACACGGAAGGATGGCTTTACATGGGACAAGCAGCAAGAAGACGAGCTCAGAATTCTAAAAGAGAAGTTGTCCAGCGCTCCAGTTCTTCAACACTTCAACCCAAATAAGGGATGTGAACTAAGGGTAATCGCCTGTAAATACGGCATTCGAGGAATTTTACTACAGGACGGGGAGGATAGTAAGCCACATCCAATAACCTTTATCAGCCGTATTCTATCAAAATATGAAGAAAATATCAACGATTACGGAACTAGAGGGGTTAGCGACAATTTGGTCACTAAGATACTTAAGAAATATGGTGCACGAAAAAGACGTGAGAATTGTAATGGATCATCACGCCCTTTGCTGGCTGAAAACCATTAAGGAGATTAGATAGATGGGCATTAAAATTAGCAGAATCAATTTGAAATTGTATCGCTTGTTACGATCCTTAAATATACGATACGTCGATTCAGGTTGTGGTGCAGTAACGATTCGAGAATGTAAGGTTGCTAGGCTTGGGTTAAGACGTGAGGCGACATCAGCTTGGTTACGTGGCTTTGGCGGTGGAATTTAAAGGTTTTAATTCATTTAATAGTTGACTTGGCTGCCGCTGATGTAGAAGCATTAATATGCCTGAGGATATTCAAAACGTTCCTGTTATTGTTGGACAACCTTTTGTTAACAATAGAGATGTTATTATACATGATAACCAAGCTAGGCTAATTGGTAAGGATAATATTTATTCATGCATGAACCAATTACCTCTAAAAAAATGTAAATTCATATGTTTCTGGGACAACTGTGATTCCAGCACACCACGTAGACGTAGATTATATGTCGATTTACAGTAATGAAGACGTAGGTGATGTTTTTGTTGACTTACAATATAGAAATATACCAAAGAAAAGTTCTGTTATACTCAGGTGTGTGACGAATTTGAAACGTAGCGGTTACCTGTAGGTTTTAAATTCTTCATACAACGATATATGCTAGGAAAAAGATCGTCTTTTTGTAAGAAGGTGGACGTGTTATGAAGGACTGCAAGATCCTATAACTGTTATATCAGCAGAAGTTACGAATTTTCTTATGTTTACTTTTGAAGATATTGAAAATCAAATAAACCCTGATTTATCGAAAACTGATTCTATTAGTCTTTTAAACATTTTAAACGAGTATCGCGGCTGTTTAGCTACAGAACTTACAGAGGTTGGCAAAACTATAATGTTACGAACACGAGAATTGACCTAATAGATGATTTGCCTATTATTTATCGACCTTACAGAATGTCATTTAGTGAACGAGAAGTAACTAGAAAGATTGTCCAAGAACTAAAATATAATGAAATAATTCGTGATTCGACTTCCCCGTACTCAAGTCCGATGCTGCTTGTTAAAAAGAAAAATGGAGAGCAGCGCATGTGCATTGATTATATGGCCTTATATAGAAAAACACTGAAAGACAAGTACCCTCGCCCAAGAATTGACGACCTCTTGGATTCTTTGAACCTTTGCAACCTTAGATATTGCTTTGGGATATCACCAAATTCCAGTGGACGAAGAATCAATACCTAAGACGCCTTCTGGTCTTGTTAATGTACCTGCAGTGTTCCAAAGGACCATAAATCAAGTTTTGGGACCACTACGTTTTGAAATAGCGATGGCCTATTTAGATGATGTACTAATACCAGCACCTTGTACCATAGAGGCTTTGGAGAGATTAAAATGTCTTTTAGGAGTATTTCGAACGGCAGGACTTACTATGAGGTTAAACAAATGTAATTTTTTTTCAAGACAAAATAGAGTATTTAGGTCACGAGATTTGTAGTGAAGACCAGCAAGCCATAAAATAGAAGCTGTTTCGAATTTTCCACCACCCAAAAACGTACATGAAGTTAGACGCTTCCTGGGACTAGCAAGCTATTTTCGAAAGTTTGTAAAAGGATTGGCAGCTATCACGCAACCTCTTTCTTCGTTGACCAAAAAGGACTGCACGTTCTCATGGGGGGTAAACAAAAAGTATTATCGAGTCGAGATATTTGACATGTTTCACAAGATCATAGTTCAAATAGTAATTCCTTCAAAAATTATGGGAAATAGAAGGAAGTTCCTCAAAAAATCAAATTCTTAATCCCGATGAAGAGTTAGCTGAGAATATCTTCACAAATAGTATACAAATTCTAGAAAATGGCTCCTTTTAGGTAGATTCGCCTTAAAAAGTTCAAATGAACATTTAAAGTTGGGTAATTCCTATTCCATGGCAAAAAATTGATTTCACAATTTAGAAAAACGTTTTGAGAAAAATCCTAGTTTATTCAAAGATTATAGATCTTTTATAGATGAGAATGTTTTATTCAATCATGCTGAATATCTTCCTTTGAAATTAGTAAATGAGTTCCAAGAAAATTAATATTTGCTTCCTCGCCATTGTGTGATTCGAGAAGATAGTAGTTCGACTAGAATACTAGCTTGAAAAATTCGTTAAACAATATCATCTTAAAGGGTTTCGCATTTTAGCCAGAACTATTATTTGATATTGTTTGCCGCTCTCGAATGTTTATTTTTGAGCTTATTTGTGATATAGAAAAAGTGTATCTAATGATTAGATAAATCCAAAATCAGACATTTCTACAAAATATAACATGGCGAGAAAATCCTACAGATCCTTTAAGGTGTTTAGAACTACTAACTGTTACATATGGCACAAATAGTGCTACATATTTAGCTACTCGTACATTGAATAAGTTAGCTTATAGACAGAAATAAAGAAACATTTCCCTTAACTTCTGATGTCATTCTTTCTCAGTGTTATGCAGATGATATTTTATCAGGTAGTGATTGCATATGTAATTTGACAGAAACTTACAATCAGCTAGTAAAGTTGCTACATTCAGCAAAATTTACATTGCATAAGTGGCCCACTAAACAAGAAACATAACAAGTCTTTTTTTGTGATGTTCTTTTTAGAGACTTTTCGTGATGTTTATTTAAAACGTTAATAAGATATCTCCTAGATGTCTTAATTTTATTACCAACTCTATCAACATCCATGTCATGTAAATAAAACATATTTTTGATGTACACAGTAATACTTGAATTCGCAGTTACATACACATCCCATGAACTTCTTTTTAGTAACTTCCTATAGGAAACATTCATACGATGTTAATCTGTATACTTCTCACTAATGTCACATACAGAACATTACTGTAATATTATAAATTAACATGTTTCTAAGATGATCACATTTTGCAGTTACTTTTACATATTTCGAAATAATTTTTAGTAACATCCTACTATTACGTCTGTACGATGTTAGTTCATAAAACTGTCAGTAATATCTCATATTAAACATCACAGTAGCATAAAAAAAGAAGAAAATAGAAGAGGAACTGACGAACGAAACAAACAGTAGTTATCTGTGGAATCAAATGACAAGCATGAAATGGCGGATGGCTTTCAGTTATGTGTTATATTTTATTTGGAGGAAGCACATATTTTGCAAGTAGTACTTGAATAAAGTGGTCTTCGTTTTCGTTAGTTCCTACTTAGCTATAGTTTCTATACTTAGTTATAATTCTTGTTATAATGGACGAACAACAATTGTTATCGGTAAGTACCTATTCCAAAATCATAATTATTAAAACTTAATACTCATTCAATACTTTAATCGGCTATTATACATTGAAATTCCAGGTGAGGGAATTGTACACTAACATTATATAATAGAGTTTACACAATAGGGTTTTTTCAATTTTTAAAATATTTTAGTTAGTAAGTATATTTTGGAAACGATTCACAATATTTCAAATCCTAGATATGCATTATACCCTACAAAAAACTTAATATTGCAATAGGGTAGATATTATTATTAATAAAACATGCTCATATGTTGGCAGATATTTGAATTTAGAAGAAAATATTTTCAATGTTCAAGATATTTCAGAAGCTACTTACACAAATAAAATAAAAAACAAATAGTTGGTAATTATGTAATGAAAGGGGAGGAACTATTTTAAATAGTCTGATACAAACACTGTATTAAACAGTACAAAAAATATTGAATCAGGTATCTGTAGTTCTAGTTTTTGTAGTAGTAGTCTTAGCCATCAATATAGTTTTGCAGGTTTAGCAAATTTTAACATTATTACTAACAACTCTTGTGAACAATAAAAGACTGTTTAAGACTTTAAAAACATAAACTTCTGTTAAAACGCTCATTTCCACTTGAAAATTCACTGAATACAATAAATGAGCTGTAGTTGTCCCTTACAATGGTACATATATTAATCTAGTTGAAGAAACACAGCTATTGGATACTCAATTGGATACAAATGATTATAAACTCATTTAACTTGATAATTTGTTCATATCTCTACTTCATAAGTAGTTTTTTTTTGTATACAGTGTATTGATAATGCTTAGTTTTCATTGAGTTTCAATTCCACGATGTTAATATACAATTTGTTCCAGGATGAAAAACAAGATGAGAATAGTATATTATTTTATACAGAAAAGAAGTATGAATTTTCATAGCACACCTGAATTTACCTGCCAAATGGAGTGAGGCTTGTAATAGAAGGTAAATCATGAAAGTCACTTCTCGAAATAAAATATGTTATTATTCCTTTGAAGAACCCCGCATGTATCTTATGGAAAATGGGTCCCAGTCAATTGGCTGAAAATCAAGTTTGATGTAGTTTATGATGATTGATCAAAGGTCTCCATGGGCACAATTTGATCTAAAGTAATTGTTTTATTAGCTGCTGTTCAGAACACCTCTAAATGTTTCACAGATAAGGATTTTGAAGTGTACGTTCTGGAATGGTTGAGGCACTCGAAACCGCCACTCTTGCGTGAGAAAAAACCGTAAGTAAACGATAGAATTTTCTTTAATCAGATTGGATTTCTGTTGATGTAACGTAATGTTTCATTAAATCTTTATGGTGTAAAATTTTTATTGGTATTAATATAATTAAAAAACTATTCTAATAAATTTTCTGTAAACTAGCTGTAATGTATGTGTATCCGTTAAACTTTATTAATTCAGTTTCAGTTTCATGTTACGTTATGGTAACTACAGATTAATATACTCTTTTTTATTTCTTGCTTTCACTGAATGCGTTCAATAGTTTCCACTTTCCACACTTGTTATGCAATATGCTTACACAATTTTATTTTTTTTAGGTTGGATTCTCGGACAAGATATTTTATTTTCTAATTTTGTACCTGTTTTTCTCAAATTTACTGTACTGTTCATTAATAGTGAGTAAACGTTTTAAATCCTTTATTGCTTTTTTTGCTATTTTATTTTAAATATACAGGATGAACAACTAAGGCCACATCTCAGAAAAGAATCATGGTACAACTTTCAAAAAAATACCCTTAGGTAAGTGATCCTGAAAAATTGCTGGAAAATATTTTGCAATCTCCAAAATATCCGCTAGGGGTGGAATGAACACTCGAAAACATAATACTCCAAAAAACATACTAAAGGTGTCCTAAAAATACAATTTTTGAAATCTTGATGAGATTATGAATAAATTTATTTGAGTAGTTTTTTTGCCATTATTCTTCAAATAATGGGTGGGGGAGGTTCAAACTCAAGAACAAATATATAACTTTTTCGGTTTTTAACCGATATTAATGATTTTAGCTGCATTTAAAATAGTTTTTCTGTTTAATAAGATTGATAAAAAAATTAGATTATTTTGTATCCATTCGGAAATTTCAAATGTAAATTGAAGCATTTTTTGAATTTTTATATCTGTTATTGTAAATCTTATATCTTGGAATAGATTCCTATTTTTTAACCCCTTTTCATCAGAATTTAAAAAATGCCTCATTACATTTGAAATTTCCGAGAAAAATGGGAAAATTGTCGACTTTTTCACATAGCGTTGACAGAATTGTCCAATTTTGTTATTTTTGTGAAGCATATCTTATTAAAGAGGAAAAACTCTTTCAAATTACGCCAAAAACATGCATATCGAATAAAAAAAAGTGTTACGTTTGTTTTTTGGGTTGAACCTTCCCCCACCCTTTACTTGAAGAATAAGAACAAAAAATCCCTAACTACATTTTTTCATAATCTCAAAAATATATCAAAAATTGTATTTATAGGATACCTTTAGTATGTCTTTTTTGGAGATAATCACAGTATTATGTTTTTAAGTGTTCATTCCACCCCATAGTAGATATTTTAGGAACTCAAAAATATTTTCCAGCGATTTTTCAGGGACATTTTCCTGAAGGTATTTTTTTAAAGTTGTAGCATGACTATTTTTTGAAATATGGCCGACAGCCGGCCTTCTTAGTTGTTCACCCTGTATTTGCTGATTAGGCACAGAAACATCTATAGGATATCATCTAGAATGTTTGAGGTATATTATTTAGAGGTTTATGTAATGTCCATACAACATCTACGAGAATATACTGTATTGATTTTGAAATGTCGCATTTAGATCATTGATAAGATGTTATTTTTTAGATATTGCATTAACATCGACAAGATGTTAAAAGGGATTTCAGAATGTAACCGAAATGTTGTTTTTAGTTCGTTATAAAGACTTCCTTCTGAGGAAGTTCTAGTAACATCACAGTAATGTAAAAAGGCAGCGCTTTAACATCGCTGAGAAGTTAAGTTGAAACATCACAAAAGTTAATAGCCACAAGCTGGGCATAAGCGGTTGTATAAATGTGCATGTGATGAAAACAAGAGGAAAAAAAGGAAGAACATTATCACAATGTGATGTTGAATTAACATAACTGTAATATTTATTTGCATAGTGGGGGGCTTGTAATGAATCTCAATTTCTAAAAAATTATATAAAAAATAATTCACAAGAGAGTATTGGTTTGAAAATAGAAACTTCTTCAAATAAAGTGTTAGTTTCGAGGAATCTCTAGTGCCGAAAGTAAGTTGTTGCAATTTCAGATATTGAATCGCTGACAATCCTTTTAAATAACTGTTCTAATATAATTATGAATCAATATGCCAATCAAAAATAAATTTTAAAATACACAATACATTTTTCTATTATTCAGTTAATCCAAGTTTGTAAATTAATAATTAAATAAAATTATTGTTGCATTCTTAGATTTCATTCTTTGAATTTTATACAGTATGTATATGGCAAAAATTTAGCAACGTTCAATTATAATATAAAGGTAGATGCCAAAACATGCATGGTAAATGACACTTTAAATATCATTCAGCTCTTTCAAACTTCTTGTACATTCTATGTAGTAAGCCATGGTTATAGAAAAAGTATAGTGTTTTACTCTTTGAAAAGTATTTTCTGCAACCTTCGTCACTAGTTAAACAATATACTATTTTGCGTCAACCAATTATGTGTGCTTCAAAAAGTTATTGATAATGAAAATCAAGAATTAGTTGTCGTTATGATGAGTTTCTAAATAAAAATATGATTTTTTATCCTTAAATATCCTTTATCTCCACTACTGCACGAAAATATCTTTGCAATTTAAAAGGAAGTCATAAATATGACTAATTTCGTTCATTACGCCAATTGTTTTTACAATCTTTGTTCCCACGACATGCTCGGCCATCATTATTAAAATTTCCTTCACAAATATTTGTTTTTAATAATTTTGAAGATCACAGATAAGTTTTTTTTTCGATATATCAGCAGCATGCGGTACTACCTTGTACTGTATATAGCCCTCAGTGGATTGATAGCATATTAGATATGTTAATGTATGTAAAATGAATATTTATTATACAAGGGGCATACGAAATCTTTAGTTTTTAGAAATGTTTCCTTCTAAATGTTTTTTCTAGTTGGCACAACAATATAAAAACTCTTTTCTAAACAGGAGTGACTTGAATCAAAGAAATATACTTACTATGAAATTAACTTATTGTTTTTTAATCTGATCAAGAAGTTGCGTCAACACTGTATTGACAAGTTGTAATACAAGTTCATGAAACGTTTATAGAACATTCGAACACCTACAGTGGATTCTTCTTTTTTCATCGGAGACGTTTAGTAGCATATGAATTATTCATCGGAGTATTTTTTCTAATTAAACTCATCCCACATATGATATTTTTTGGGTTCAGCCGTGTTCTTAAATTTATATGATTATCAGAGTTACTGTTACAATGTCACAATACCAACTAGCAATGCCTCTAAGAATAGAAAATATTCGCCTTGAAAATTGTAGCATTTATCCCTAAGGAGATAATTGAGGTCGTTGCTGTGTCGGTAGATACACCAACATTTTTCTTTTTTTTATGTTTTCTATTATTGTCTATATTTTTGAAGAATATTATTTCTTTCAAGATTATTTCATCATTGCACACAATACTAGCTTATATTCGTTAAGTGTGTATCATAATTTTTGTTTTGTTTTAAATTTCAATAAAATGTTTTGAGGCTGCGCAAAATTTAACCTTGAAATTCGTGAATTTTTTCGAGAAAAGTTCTAAAAAGGCTTCTTTTGTAACAGGATCTATTTCAAAGTAACGGTTCATAAATTGCACAATAACCTTACAATTTACCAAAGGTAGCTTTTAAAATACAACCCTGTACGCATTTTCACGGAAACAGAAAGTTGTTACAATATAAAAAAACGAATAAAAAATAATTGATTCAATCAAACTGTTGATGATTTTATGTAATCGATATTTCATCAAGAAACAAAGTTTTCATTCATAAAATAACGTTTGCCAATTAAATACAAAAAATATTATAATCGTTTTGTGTGCTGTTCATCACACTAAGCTGGCGTTTAGTTAAAATGTGTTACTTTAAATGCTGCCCGCTGAGTTCCATTTAAAACGTAATTACTTTCAATAATTAACACCTTTCAAGGAAAATGATCCAACCAAATCGAACTTAGAACAGAACAATCGATTTATTATACTCTCAACCAGAGGCGCGCCGTTTATTTTATCCTTTATTAGAAACAATTTATTGAAAAATATATACCATAAAATGGGGTAAATATGTGTTAAATTTAGTGAAAAATTAATCAAACCAAAGTCTGATTTCCGGTCTTGACTTTTTTCAAAACATACAGGTAATTCATTGTGTACGAATTTGAGTGTTAACTGTTAATTCTTACATAAATTATTACTTTGTCTTCACCCTGTATTTTATAATTTTACAAAACCCATTTCGAACTTCATTTCATATAAAAAAACCACACATAACTATATATCAATTTCTTTGTCCACAAAACTATATGCATCGACTGAGTTTCAACAGTCATATGACAGTTTCATTTAAATCTCTATTTCCCATTGGTAACATTCTCACATAACTTTCCTTGTTATCACCCACTTAAAACGACATATAAAAATATTTATAACAACAAACATTCAATTTTTCATTCTCATCATATATAAAAAGGTTGTCGAGTAACAAAAATTCAATTAAAATTCATTCAAAAATAATAAAGTCACATTGTCAAAAAATTAATCATAAAGAAGTAAAAACTTTTCAATTACAATGTATCATAAGCATTTGTGATAATCTTAATTGTGACGCAAAATGAAGAAAGTGTAAAGTAATAGAAATATAAAGAAAAGTGCATATACACATCGATTTTCATTTAACATAACAAACAACTCATACATATGGAAGCTGTTATTATCGTAACATTACGATTGGTCCTTCAGAGCTTATAAACATAAAAGTGAATACGACTTGCCGCATTTTTGCTTTTCCATTAGAAAACAGGAGAATGCAAAACACTTTACTAATTGGAAATGTCAACAAATAGGAAAGATAAGAAATCTAGGATTTAGTAAATTGTCAGTACAGCCAAGTCATTTTTCAAAGGCAATCATGTTACTGAAACGGGACGAACCTGAAACGGGTGGCTGGTGAACAAACCTTGCAAATAACATCTATATTTCATACAAAAGTTTCTTCCTCTGTAGGAGAAAGTTTCTTGGTAAAAAACTGACATATGTAGCCACCTTTCTGAACGTCTTTAACTTTGCAAACATATAACCAACACTTAACTTCGGTTTTGCCAAACACTTTGACAACTAAAAAGTCTCTTGGCAATAATGAAACTTGAGTGTTGTTTGATTGGTCATCGTCGTCTGAGTCAGATATGCACAAATCGTCGTCAGTATCTTTCAAGGAGTAGTCAGAGGACTCGGCGTCAGAGGACTTATACTTGTCATGCTGATGTTTTCTTCGTTGTTTTTGTTGTCTTAGGAGCACCTTGTTTACAGGTACTTAGTTGCGGTTCATTCACCTCGACTATACCGTCCTTAGTTACTGGCGGTTCTTCAAAATAATTTTTTCCAGGTTTAACTGAAGATTTAACTCTTTTTTGTCTTTGGTGCATCAAACTGCCTCAAGTTGTTCAACGGGTTTTTAACAGATGATTAAGGATGATGGTACATGTTGATTGGTTAGGGGCTTTATTGAAGGATGTCTTTGGTAGCCCCTATTAGGGGGTTTTTGACTATCTAGAGAGATGTTTTTTAAAGCCAGATAATACATTCTCCGATTTGCAGGTTTCAAACATCTTTTTCAATGAAGAGGGGAACTTGTTGCTTCATATGCACCCGGTCCATTATTCCATTCCTCAAGGATGGTATAACGAAAAAACCTACTAACCCTTAGTGCTCGCTATAGATGTGCGGGTTGTCTCACGTGGTACAACCCGTGCTCGCCAGTTGACTAGCTTCGAGTCGACGAAGGGATGGATTCTTAAAAAAAAAGTATTAAGTTTTCAAAATGGGCGCCAGAGTAGTTTTGGCAAGCACCCAAGACTTCTTAAATTAGCCCACAACTCCTCAGTGGGTTAACAACACTAACTACACACTCCAAAGGTTAAACTGATAGGTAAGTTATCATAAGAAAATAAAAGTCAGCAAGTATCCCCTGATTGAAGTTTTTAATTAATCACTTTGGACCATAGGTCTCTTTTCAAAATATTTATTACAAGTTTACAACAAAAATGTACCAAACAATATCTGAACTCAGCTGAAGGCTGTAGACTCAGAATGTAGTTAGGTTGAAGGCCGGAATCTATATAAAAATTTAAATCGCAAACTAAATTGTCAGTTACAGCTTAAATAAATAACTGACAAGCAGGTTCTATAAACTCTGAGCAGAGCTGAAGGCTTCAAACTCAGGGTGCAGAAGAGCTGTGGGCCCCAAACTACACCGATGTCTCAAATCTACAATTATAGAGAAACAACCAAATGGTTCATGTACAATTTCTCAAAATACAATGAAAATATATACCAAAATTACCAATGTCACATTTACATGGGTTCACACTTCCGCAATTTATACGAATATGAATATAAATAAATCCATAAGCATAAAATTTAAATAGCAAACGAGCTAAGCGTTGCTAAAAGGAAATATAAATCGAAATTATGGACGGCGCAAAATTATTTACATAAAATCGTCAGAGTTCGAAAACTCAACTACAAAACGTCAGAGTTCGAAAACTCAACTAAATAAAGCAGTACCCAGGTACGTACCGTAGTATCCTAGCGTTCAGAGCCAACAGCCCAATATTTTAAACTATGAAGCAAATGCTTACAAATTTAAATACAAAGTGAAAGGTGAAATTATATTAATTGCCGCAAAAAGGGAAATAAAAATTTTACATAAAAAAATTGTGAAATGTGACGGATAAAAGTGAATGAACAAATGTATGAAGAATAAAAGGAAAACTGTTCACTTATCCTTCTTCCGGACCCAGAACAGCAACTGAAGTCGCTCCAGAATATTCCAGCTCTCCTGGAACTGGTCTCACTGACTCATCAAGCTTCAATCAGCGAATTTATAATCAACATAAAAAAAACCGCTAGATAATGATTCCTACTAACAAATGCCGTCTACGGAAATTTACCACGTGTTTCCTAATTCCACCAATTCTACTTGTATCCTTGGTCATCGGCCCTTCCTGGACCAGTAGATTAACGGATCAGACTTGCCAGCTGACAACTTAAGCGGTATTTTCTTCCCCTACGTAGAAGTTGTCAGGATTTTTCCGTGAAACAACGTTATGGCTCCCAGAGCACATGCAAAGTTTTACACTAGAAATGTGTGTTTACATGTTGACAGCAAATGGAGGACTGAATTTTAACTTCGTGTAGTGCGCGATCTGAATTCCTTCCGTCGACAGGCTTGCCAATATTAAATCTCCGACAGCTCGGCGAATATTCGCGTTACAATGGTCCGCCCAAGATATCTTTAGAGGAGTGAAAAGTGCCACGTTCAGTGGCTGAGTGATATGCGTTAAGTTTTTGGGTATATAATTAAAAATTACATTACTCTTTTCACATTTTTTATGATGTCACCGGAACTAAGTTATCCCCAATGAGGAATTTTACTCCATCAGACCATCTAAGAGAAGGGATAAGTTTCAACCCAATCTGAAAAGGTAAATGAATCATACCATACGCTTTTGTTTGATTGTATGTCGAATTAGTTAGGCCTCCTTCCCTCTAGCTCTTGTACAAATAATATGCTTTGTACACAGTGTAGGGAAGCAATATGGTGCTGAAGTGGAGGATTTTGTTGAATTAATTACTCCTTCTGGATATTTATGACCTCCCCGTATTATAACTTGTTTACGACCGGTGTCGTTGGCCAGGTAAATTCCGACGTAACTCACAATATTTGATGCTGGTACAACCTTCAGCTCATGTTCAAGGTTATCGAAGTAATCGTTTATAACTTCTTGATATATTTCTGCTCGTGATCACTTGATGTTTGACACATCCTCTGCGACAGCGTAATAGCGTCTTAAAAATAAGTCTTTGCATGGGAGATTGTTCTTGAATGTCTTAATAATTTTCCTCTGTCGATCAATGAAATGAAAGTTAAGTTGAAACATCACAAAAGTTAACAGCCACAAGCTGGGCATATGCGGTTGTATAGATGTGCATGTGATGAAAACAAGAGGAAAAAAAGGAAGAAAATTATGACAATGTGATGTTGAATTAACATAACTGTAATATTTATTTGCATAGTGGGTAATTAAGACATGTATACAACTCACTATTGTGCACATTCTTATTGATTTTTCTTACTTTTATAATTTGATTTGAGTCAGATATTAGTTTCTTTTTCGATTTTCTGGAAGTCAGTTTCTATGTTCTACCCGCCACAATTCTGGATTTTTTCATCTTACTATCTATTTAGCTAATAATAAATGATGCGTTACTTTATGGGCGCACTGTATGATATAATTGACGTTAGGGACGCCACTGATATTTTAACAAATACTAGAACTAATGGTTTAAAGGTGTATGAATATATTATATTCCGTTGGTTGGCCGTGTTGATAAAGCACATAATTAAAGCATGAGTAAAAAGATTTTTGATTTACATCTTCTTGGTGGTCTTTAGCTCACAGCGAGTGCTATTATCAACGTATTTGTGCCGCCTCGGTAGATCGGTTATTTAAGGAACCTCAGAAGGTATATCAAGTTCATTATAGATTTATAGAATATTAGAAGGTGAATTAAGACTTATTTGTAGAAAAAATATTCACTCGAACCATTTAGTTCTTTTAAACCAATTGTAAATTTTCAAATATTTGTTATTGATTTTTAACAATAGGTTAAATGAAGAATGCTCCTGTTGAGTTCATAATTTGGTTGAATTATTGTTACTAATTAATTTTTTATTATTATACATCGACTCAACAACAATTTTGGTTTCTAATAAAATGATTTTGTGCAATTAGGTACACATGAAGAAGTAGTACTATTTTTTTGACGAATTAATTTCACTACAAACTCTACTTGTATAACGAAATATAGCCTGTTAGCTCTAGCAATATTTTTTGCAAGCATCTCTGTCGAGTAGCAGGTATAACATTTGTACAGTTGGTTATAGTTGTTGAAAGTCAGTCGATACTAGAAAAAATTATTTCGCAAATCAAAAGCTTTAAGTAGAATCAAAATTAATGTTCCAAACGCCCGCTATAAATATGGTTCTAATTAAAGGTATTAGCACATAAAATTAAGTAAAGATTGTAGTTTCCGTTCTGCAAAAGCTTGGTATGAATATTTTACTTCCTTTATCCTACATCCTAAATGTAGTGACGGTAAAACTTTTTTTATCTAGTTTTTACATTTGAAAGTCTTAAATGGGGGGAAAATTCGAATTTTGGCGCTTGTTGCATACTAAGCAGGATTCTTATCAAGTTTAACGGTGAAATAAGTTGAAAGGCCTTTAATCCAATTTGGTTGGATACCAAAATATATTTGTGAATTTTGCGTACTGTTATATAGAGTATATGAAACAATACGTTATTACAGTGATTATAAAATGTTTATAGTTTATTTACGATAAAAAGACGATGATGTCATTTTTAGTTACTTTCCTGCTTATCAGAATAAATAATAATTTACCAACCGTGAATACAATTTATCCTCAACAGCCAGGGCAATGTTTCAAAAGTAATATTAATTTAACGGGTATATTACGCTCTTGCCCCGTAACCTCTCTTGCCCCACCTTACCTTATCCATATGAGTTTCATTAAAATTGTACTTATTATTTTTTTTAGTAGCAATAACACAGTATATGTCAGCCCAATTGACAGTTAAAATAATAATTATAAAGTGTAAAGTATGAAAATGTATTGTTCCATTATCATAAGACAAAGTCATTGTTATTAAACTGAAAATAGTGTACAAAGTAGTATATTAAATCACAAGTGAGCAAAGTACACCTTCGTGTTAATGGTTGCATACTCTAAGCACAATGTTTTCATGGGCATATATATTAAAATATAACTATGATAAAATCAAATTATGTAGAAAGGGAAATCGTATCTCGACAGAATTTATTATTTTATTTTAAACAAAACCGTATTTCAAGATTGTGGAAAAAAGCGTATTAAACAGGATACACAGTGAAAAATCACATTATTAGACCCGACCCTGAAAGGCGGAAGCCTCTACTAGAACATTCTGCTCCGACGAAGATAAGTAAACTCAAACGAGTCCTCAGCTCACTATGCAAAATGGATCGCACGTTTCTCAAAAAAAAAAACTACTCACAAAACTGAACAGCTTCTCATCAGTGCCTGACGCTCTAGAATGTTACAAAGAACACAATTTATTAGGACATTGAAGCGGCAGCCTCGTAGCAATCGCCGACAGCCGTATATGATGTCATCGTGAAAGGTCAAGCAATCCGCCCTCTCCGCGCTGTATCTCAAAAATGGTGAGTCGCATCAAAAAATGTTTCAAACAAAAATTATGTAAAATTGAATTATTTACACCTTATATAATAGATGGAAATACGAGTTAACGCATAGAAAGCAAGATAATTACGAAAAACTAATTTTTATAGCCTTTGTCCTTTAATATCTCACATTCTTTGAGAGGTTATAAGCTGGAAATTGGTATAAACCTTTATTTCTCCAATTGAAACAATGTATCAAAAGTTTCAAATAATCTCGTCCAAATAGTTTGCCATTTCTATAACGGTAATTTGTTACCCTTACATTTTTTGGTTTTTTATTAACTGACATGAATTCTCGTGAATATTCCTGACATATTTAGATTATTAGCTTACTTTGGGACATTTTAATCAGTTAGTACTACTATGACGTATAGACTCAACGTCATGATTAGCTTGAATTTGTTTTAAAATTCCATATGGTTTGTATTCGCTTGACTGTCGATTTCGTACAATAAATTCGAGATTGATGACACACCAATTGAGACCCCGCCATTACTTTCGGATCATTTGCAAGGAATCTAATTTATTATGGCAATTCGGGATATAGTTGACGGCTGATTTATACAGAAATCCTGGGGTGTTATTGTGGAATATTGAACATGTTGGAGGAAAACTGATAAAGACGTATTGGATTTTGGTAGTAAGGGAACATGATGAGTAGATAACGAGAGAATCGAGAAAAATTTCATATTTGCTTCATTTAATACCAAAATTTTTCCTATCAATGAAAGAATCGTTCCTGTAAGAGACAAAATCAATTACGAATCTGCAAAATTATCTTAAGTTCTGTCAGTTACATTTTTGTTAGAAACATTTTTTATCCTTTGATTGACTCACTTATTTTCGTGGAATTAGGGGACACCGGGACAGATTTGACCCGAAAAAAACTATGTTTAACAGAAATGACAATTTTTCATAATTTTTCACAAAAAACTGAGAATAGGCTGCTAAATAGTTTATGCATTTATGAAAAATGATTACACATCCGTATTACGTAATGAGCAATTTAGTAATATTGTGTATTTTGTCAAATGTGCCCCCATCGTAAAATACCCGTAAAAATATTATACCCTCAATTTGAAACGGATGTACCACACACAACGTCTAAATAAAAAAATTTACATTTTAAACACATACTTTTAAAAACTGTCCGCGAACGTGTTAAGGAAAATGAGAAATGTAAGGGAAATAGATGAAGAAAAATAGTAAATTTGTTGGAAACTTTTGACAACACCATTTTCATATAAACTTAGATAGAAACGGGAGAACTTTTACTATTTCATCTTCGATTCAGGTCACTGGAAAGTAACTATAAAATAACACCACAAACAGTTACACGAATTAAAATAAAAAGAGACTACATTTAAAAACACATCTGTGACCCTGCAATTCTGGGAGAGAGATTGGAGAAAAATACTTTGCTCTTTACAATCAAAAAAATGTTACGCCACTGTCACTTCACTTGACAATTCACGTCACTGTTACTTCACTTGACAAGTTTTCTATGTACAAATCGGAAGAGCTAAGTGCCAAACACTTGAAACTACATGTTCTATTTGAGAACTGAGACCCATAGATTACACAATTATATAATCTACTTTGGAGGAATATTTTTCCTCCAAAACTCTTTAAATATACAATAAAAGATGTCACTAAGAAGCAGGGTTGGGCAAAATCTGATTTTTATTAAAAAAATCAAAAACCATTGATTTTTTTGAAAAATCACGATTTATTTGATTTTTTAATTTGGAATATAAAATTTGAACATTTTGATTTTTTGAAATTATTGTTAATTATTTTAAAGTATAAATCTAAAAATTATAATACAATTTGCGGATCATAAACTTGTGACAACGCATTTGTCGCGCTTCTTGCAAGAAAATTCTTATCGCGATTTGTTTTCCTTTTGTCCTATACCTTCACTATACAGTGCCGAGTACTACCGAGTGAGGCACGAACGCGTTTGTTGTGCTTTTTGCAAGAATATTCGTGTCGAGGCTTGTTCTCTTTCTCAACCTATAAATTGCGTTGCCCAACAATTTCACGCTGTTCGCTAGTTAGGTTAGTTAAGTGAAGTGAAAACATATAAATAAAGTAAAATGAGTGGAAGAAAAGAGGACCCAATATGGCAGTTCAATATTAAGACAACAAATCCAAATAAATTGGGGTGTAGGGCTATTTGTAGAATGTGTAAGAAAGATATTCAAGTCCAAAGACTTAAAGCACACCACGATGTTTGTAATTATCAAGAGAGGAATACAGGTAATTAAATTAATAATTTAATTTTATTCATATTTAATAAAGATTTTTATTATTAACCCGGGAATGATCGCGATGTTAGATTTTTCCTAACATTTTTTGGTTTTTATTGATTCTCTAAGCACTTGATATTTTATTTTTGAGATAATTTAGTTAAAGTTTTGATACATAAATATTAATTATAAGTTAAGTAACATAGTGTAATTTTTAATTATATATTCTGAGATATTTTGAAATATTTTTTAAATATATACGTATTATATTATAAGTAGATATATTTTTAGTAAATAACAGAATACCACAGGGTAACAAATGTTTCTATGCATTAAAAGACACACTTAAATCAAAGATATTGTCTACAAACACAAAAATCAAAATATACAAGACAGTAATTAGACCAGTCGTACTTTACGCCGCAGAAACCTGGAATTTAACAAAAAACGAGGAAAACACATTAGAAATCTGGAAAAGGAAAATACTACGGAGAATATACGGCCCAATTAAAGAAAATGGAGTATGGAGAATATTAAGAAACTACGAAGTTAATCAAAAATTCAATAGCCCAATAATAACAAATGAAATAAGAAGTAAACGATTAAGGTGGGCGGGACATGTACAACGTCCAGGTAATGAAAGGTGTGTCAAGAAAATACAGGAAACTAAAAGACAAGGACGAAGAGCAAGGGGACGACCGAAAACTAGATGGTTGGATGGTGTAGAAGATGATCTTAACTAAATTGGAATAAATGACTGGAAGAACAAAGCAAAAGACCGGAAAGAGTGGAAAAGAATAGTAGAAGAAGCAAAGGACAGACTTCAGAGCAGAAACTAAATCACCGAATTCACAAACTCTCTATTGATTTAAAGCAGTAGGGTTGGCCAAGCGGCTGGTCACCGCTGCCGGAAAAATTAGGCTAGGAATGCCAATAGGGAGACTATGGACCTTAAGGTCTAAAAGTCAATGAGAAGAAGAAGATACATTTTGAGATAATTTTAAAAATTTTTTGATAGATATTATTTTTAACGAAGATAATATAATTTTTAAGTATTCATTTATAGATATTTTAGGATATAGATTTTAGGCATATAGGATTGTTTTTAAATGTTAGGCGAAATCTAACACGTGGCCTTTAATCTAACTTTTTTAACGCGACCTTTCCCAGGTTACTTAAAAATTATCTTTACTCTTCTATACTTATTTAATTTTTTTCAACTTGAAAAAATAAATTTGCTTTTACATCTCTATTGAACATTTTCACTTTATTTTGAAGTCAATAATTCAATACTATATCAATATATCATCAATTAATCAATTTCAATTTTCAATTATGTTTTTTCTTTTTCCAGAGAGTCGAATGTCGCTTGACAGTTTTGCTAGCACATCATCTGCCTCAAGTTGTAGTTCACTCATGACGGATAGTTCATATGTTAGAAAAACTCCACCGAAAGTCCAACAACTTTTGAGCCAGTCCAAAAAAAGAAAGCAATCGAAACTCAGCCTACCATGAGTGGTTTTGTAATGCGGACTTCAACTGCTGAAAAACATAAAATTGATTAACAAATAGCAAAGGCTATTTTTGCTAATTCGAGCTTCAGATGTATTGAGAATTTAGAGGTGAAAAAAGCCATTCAGTTATTAAGGCCTGGTTATACACCGCCCTCGAGAAAAACGGTAGCAATAAGACTTTTGGACGAAATCTATGAAGAGGAAAAAGAAAAATGTTTCTCCTCCCTACCAGGACAGTCCGTAAATATGTCAATTGATGGGTGGTCGAACGTGCACAACGAACCAGTGATATGTGCAACGATAACCACTGAAGATGGACAAGCCCTCCTATACGAAACTATAGACACGTCAGGAAATCCACATACTTCAGAATAAACTCAAATAGTTTCTGACCTGATTTCTTCATGAGAATTAAAATACAAGTGTACCGTAAAATCTTTTGTGACAGACAATGCCGCAAATATGACACTTATGAGAAAAACATTAGAACAAAAAATGAACGCAAAAGTTATAACTTATGGCTGCTCTGCACATATTTTTAATTTACTGTGCAAGGACTTTCTAGTTAAAGACGTTAAAGAACATGTGGTCCAAATTGTTAAGTATTTTCGTATTGACCAGTCAAGCAGGAGGCAGCGCTTTAGTCCTTCCAAGCGATGTGCGATGGAATAGCCTTGGCGACTGCTTAGAGAGGTTTGTCACTCAGTGGGACATCATATTAAAAATCTGCGAAGAAAATAAAAAGGAGATTGATTCCATTATTTTTCAAAAAGTTTCAAATATTGCGATTAAACATGCAGCGCAAGATTATTTAAAAATTTTAAAACCTCTATCAGTTGCTCTTGATACTGTGCCGATGAAAAATGCTACTATCGCAGATGCTGTAGAGCAGTGGAAACATTTACAATATATCTTTGATGAATCTGTGGAATTACCATTACAAAAAACACAACAATTTAATAATCGATATAAGCAAGCACTAACGCCATATCATTTTATAGCGTATCCACAAAAAACAAAATACCAGTTAACACCAGAAGAAAAGAATATAGCTTTAGAAACATTTAAGAGTTATATGAAAACACTGGACTGTTACCTTTAGTTATAAAGTTAAATGCCCGCAGTGCTCCATTTAAGCAAGTTATGTTTTCGGACAACGTAATAAAAAATGTAAACGGACTACTATGGTGGTTATCACAAAATGATGAGCCGGAAATCTTGAAACAGTTGCCAATAATAAAACAGTACCTGTGTGCAACTGCTTCTTCAGCTTCAGTAGAACGCGTATTTAGCTCTTTTGGTCTTGTACACTCGGATATTAGAAACAGATTAGGCATAGAAAAAGGAGGAAAACTTGTGTTTTTGTTTAAATTGTATAACGAAAATGAATAGACTGAAAATATTCAGTGATAAAATTTAGGTATTACGTTTAGTTTAAGAATTTGGAATTATGTACTTCTTTTTTATTGTTTTTGCTAAAAGCAGATACTTGTTCTGATTTTTGAGAAAACTTTCATATTATATTGTTATCTGGTTCTGAATAAAAAAGAAAAAAATTGATATTAAATTATGATTTTAATTTTAAAAATCAAGTGATTTAAATCATGATTTGAATGACTTGATTTTAATCAGCCCAACCCTGATGAAGTATTATGTTAATATATATCGTTTTATATTCATATTTTTCTATATATTTTTTATTTTTGTAAGCATGTGACTCAACTATATAATACTTTAACATAAATGACATTCCATAGTAACCCTTTGAATTCGTTTACCGTAGGTACGCTTTTCGGTTTCGATATAAAAAAGAAGACGCGTTATACATTTTTTCTTGACTTCAGACGCCCTCGACTTCCAAATCCTCTACCGAGGAAGACATAAATCAGTCTGAGTATCACGTATGAGGCCGCTTAACAAAGGCATTTAATTTTTGGGTCTCTTTGTATTTCATATTTTTCCAACACCGAATCTTTTGTTTAGGAAGTTAAAATTGTGTATGAGATGAATAAAGTTTAGAAGATATATGTTTAGAACTCTGTTGTTTTGTGTCTTTCGGGAACTAATAATTCAAATTACACAACAAGAATTGTGAAAAAAGAAACAGTGGTATAGGAATTTATTAATCTCAGACACGAAAGTTTTCTTAAAATACGAACATTTTCAAAAATAAGCTAACTATATCAAAAGAGAGACGTAAGAACAAAGAAGTAAGTAAATAGAAGAGAAGTTAAAAAAGCAAGTATTTCAGGTATAAAATACGTCAATAGAAATACGTTAGCAATATTTTTAAAATTAAAAAAAACTGATGAATGTTAATCTAGTGTGCCTCCTCTGCTTTTATCTGAAGATCTCAACAAACGCTCTTAAACAAACACATTCCAACGACCATCTTCAGGTAAGCGAATGTGTATAAGAGATCATTAGCCTGCCATCTTTAAATCATCCAAATTTATTTAAGTACGGCCTTAAAGAAAGAATATCGTCTTATTGATAAATGATCCGCTTAGTAGGATGTGTCCTATTACAGTAAGCATTCAATATAGTAGATCATTTTTCAATCAAATAGACAGAAAAAAATATAAATTCGACGTCACATTTGATGTATCTATATGATTCTCTTTTTTTAATGTGTACTGAAATATATAGTATTTCTAAAGCTAATTGAAGAAGAACTGACAAAGATAGTTTGTTCCTTAAAACGTGGAATCCTTGTTTGGGAATTAGACAAAATAAATTTTCTCAATATCTCATGTAAAACACATTCTGGCATTTCTATAAGATGATGCGACAATAATTAATCTTGAGAGGTTGAGTTGGAAATTTGTATAAACCTTTCGACAATCTAAATAATGTGTCAAAAGTCTCAAATAATTTACCATTTCTACAACGGTAATTTGCATAATTTTTGTTGGATCTTAAACTGACTTTAGTCACAGTATACGTAGCAAATACAGTATAAAACAACTTTTTTCTTCATAAATGATGCGTAAAAAAAGGAATAATCCATATTACATTAAAAGTTCATTATTATATTGAAAATATTACTTGTGACAGCATACTAATGATTAATATAGGTAGGTGATAGGGCAGCTTATTCGTAAAAGAAGCGTCATCGATCAACCTTCCATTTTTGTGTCAACTAAAGTCGCTACGTCACTTCCACAGTCGTTTTCTAACGTTTTTGGAAATTTTATCTAAATCGAACGAAATGGATTTTCTATCAGAACCTATATATCTAAACAGAACACGAATAAATGTTAGTAATCTAACGAGAATGATATCAAAATTCATGATTTAATATATTTAAATTTAAACTTTAAGCACCCCGTATCTCAGAAACCTGAGGGATAATAATAATAATCATTATGAAATTAACTGTCTCGACCCTTACTTCGTGGAATCTGCTCATATTAGTGTTTTAAATGAAACTCGCGGTTTCTAGTTAATTCCACAATATAATAAAAGTTATTGAAAATTCTAAAAAATTGACAATTGTTTCGATAAATCAGTATCATCGTCAGAATGACAGAAGTTACATTCTATTTGATGCCTACCTGATGTTTAGTAGTTATTTTTGGCTAGACCAAGAAGTGACCTAACTTGTGATTGACTTAATATATGTTTATAGAAAAAAGAAGAAGATGTGATATTACAAATATTGAAGCTTAGATATTATTAGCCCTATGGTGATATCTTGGATATCATTTTTCCAATTAAGATCAGTATAACTGTGCAATGATATAGAAAACCAGGAAAACTATATCTGCTGATCTTTACAATTATCACTTAAGAAGACAGTTTATTAGTGGAGAATTCCCTAGATTTAACTGTTCATTGACAACTTCATATTGTGGGTTTCTTAAATGTCTTCTAATTTCCAGTTCTTCAAGGAAATCCAGTTCTTGTTTCTTTTCACAAATATGCAGTACTTCTAGTTCTGTGTTAGGTGTGAATGAATGATTGGTGTCAAGTAGATGTTTTGCGTAGTGGGATTTATCTGGTTGTTTTAATCTGTATGCTCGTAAGTGCTCACTGTATCGTACTTCAAAATTCCTAAGGGTCTGACCCAAATAGACAGCATTACATTCTGGACATTTGAGTTTATATATCCCTGACTTCTTTAATAGTGGTATTTTTGTTTTTACATTTAACAATTTTGTACTAACGTTACTTTCTGTTTTAAAAGAAATTGTTGTATTCGTTGCTGAAGATATTATCTTTGAAATATTATTAGAAATATTTCCTGCATATGTGATGGTTTTATAAGTTTTAATTTCATCAGCTTGTTTAGGATATATTAGTTGTAATGCCACTTTTTTCTCTTTTTTACTAATTAGCCTATTTATCATATCTAATGGATAACCGTTAGATGTTGCTATTTGTCTAATTGTATTAATCTCTCTATCAAAATTACATTTGTTCATAGGAACTGAAAAAGCTCTATGTATCATTGAATTATATGCCGCTAGTCTGTGTGAGACAGGGTGATTAGAATTGAATGGAATTAAAGGAGAACTCTAGTTTTGTATTAGGTGTCAATGAATGATTGGTGTCAAGTAGATGTTTTGCGTAGTGGGATTTATCTGGTTGTTTTAACCTGTATGCTCGTAAGTGTTCACTGTATCGGATTTCAAAATTCCTAAGGGTCTGACCCAAATAGACAACATTACATTCTGGACATTTGAGTTCATATATACCTGACTTCTTTAATAGTGGTATTTTTGTTTTTACATTTAACAATTTTATACTAACGTTACTTTCTGTTTTGAAACAAATTGTTGTATTCAGGAAATATTTCTAATAATATTTCAAAGGTAATATCTTCAGCAACGAATACAACAATTTCTTTTAAAACAGAAAGTAACGTTAGTACAAACTTGTTAAATGTAAAAACAAAAGGTATATATAAACTCAAATGTCCAGAATGGAATGTTGTCTATTTGGGTCAGACCCTTAGGAATTTTGAAATCCGATACAGTGAACACTTATGAGCATACAGGTTAAAACAACCAGATACGTCCCACTACGCAAAACATCTAATTGACACCAATCATTCATTGACACCTAACACAAAACTAGAAGTGCTGCATATTTGTGAAAAGAAACAAGAACTGGATTTCCTTGAAGAATTGGAAACTAGAAGACATTCAAGAAACCCACAATATGAAGTTGTCAATGAACAGTTAAATCTAGGGAGTTCTCCACTAATAAACTGTCTTCTTAAGTGATAATTGTAAAGATCAGCAGATATAGTTTTCCTGGTTTTCTATATCATTGCACAGTTATACTGATTTTAATTGGAAAAATGATATCCAGGATATCACCATAAGGCTAATAATATCTAAGCTTCAATATTTGTAATATCACATCCTCTTTTTTCTATAAACATATATTAAGTCAATCACAAGTTAGGTAACTTCTTGGTCTAGCCAACAATAACTACTAAACATCAGGTAGGCATCAAATAAAATGGAACTTCTGTCATTCTGACGATGATATTGATTTATCGAAACAATTGTCAATTTTTTAGAATTTTAAATAACTTTTATTATATTGTGGAATTAACTAGAAACCGTGAGTTTCATTTAAAACACTAATAATCATCATATTTAAGAAACTAAACTCTGCAATTTAGAAAGAATACTTTTAATGAATCAGAAACAATTTATTTCTTGTCTTCGACGTTTATCTATGAACGCAAAATTTATAAAGATTTTGATTGTTAAAATGACTATTAGCCCAGTGCAAATACGACTTTCTTAGCAAAATAATGGAAACATTAGTTACAGGGTGGCAATAGTCGGAGTCATCAGTGAAAATGATTAGAAAGAAGAGAAACATAAATGTACTATCGAAAAACGGTCTACAAAAAAGGTGTAGATAATTAAAAATCCTACAAATTTGCTTCAGGGTATTTCTCAACATAACCTCCTCAAATTTCACGATATCTTGATAAAAACCGATTTTTTTAAATTATATACATTTAAAATTTTGAGTATTTGCACAGTTTTTTAATCCTTAAATAATCCTAATTCTAATCCTCCGAAATCTGTAACTCAAATATTTTCTGAGATATTGATGATTTTCGAAAAAAAAATTTTTGTTTTGGATCAAAACGTGTTTTGATTTTTCAACTTTTTAACTGCTCATTTTAATTGTCTAGAATTGAACTTTAAGATGAAAAAAATATACACCATTAAAAAACCATTTCCAAAAATGATAAAAACCAAAAATTACGATGCAACAAAAACTAAATTTTTCAATTATTGTTGAAATTTCTTATAAATTATGCAATATTAAGCTGAAATAGAATAATGAAATATTGTTACGCCTATGTCTAAGCCATGTATGAAACTTGCGAATGCGCAGGGATTTCTTCGAACTGTTTACGATTATTTTTTGTGACTATTCTTATCTAGACAATTCCAGTGAGGCGATTATTTTTGTGAGCCGCAAAACTAGAGGATTCTGGGAAAAGGGACATTTATATATAAAGATTACCGACCAGCGGGAGGGGCAGTTTATAATTTAATCTGAAAAACATTACATTAGTGTCAGAAGTGGGATAATATACATAAATAAATAGTCAAGTAAACATGGCCAAGAGACTAAGTGACCTGAAAGTGACAGAGCTAAAGGCAGAATTGGTAAATCGTTACGTTCGGTAAAAAAGTTTATTAGTAAAAATACTTAAAGTGGCACTGGACAACGACGGGTTTGATTCAGAAACAGTTTTATTCAATGACGAGGCTTCTACATTAATGTCGTCAATTTCTGCCATGTAAGAGAAGATTTCAACGAATTTGAAGAACGATATTTCTGCTGATATGGACGAGAAGATTTCTGCTATAAAGAACGATATATCTGCCGATATCTTATTAATGAAAAACGACATTGCCGCTGACGTTGAAAATGAATTTTCGTCTGATATTGATAACATGATAGAATGTTTGGGCATCCAGGCCTTTATTGATGGCTTACGCGACCCCGATATGCAAAGGACGCTTCGTTCAGCCCATCCCAAAACATTGGCCGATACATTAACTGCTGCTCTTGAATACGAGGCAGCCACGATGGCTTTGAGATACAATAAAAGTAGGACCATATAGGAAGAAGGTGACGATGACAGACTTTACCAGATCGTCATCTTGTTGAAAGGTATGAAAGTCAAGAAACCGAAGAAGATCAGGTGCTGAAATTGTGGCGAGCTAGAGCATGTTCGCAGCTTGTATAAGCGTCGTACGACTCCTTCAAACCAAGAACCTCTTAAATGCAAAGCAGCCACGAAGGATTCGCGGCAGACTTGATCAGGATTTGTTGAAAGGTATGGCAGACAAGAAGCCGAAGAAGATCAAATGCCGGAAGTGTGGCAAACTAGAGCACGTACGCAACCCATCTAAGCGCCCCAGGACTCCTACAATCCAAAAACTCCAGTCACAGGGGAAATTAGACAGGAGCGAACACCAAGCTGATATGAATCACCGAAACGCCGACTCTCTGCCTAGACGGTCATGCCCTGTTGACTATTCACACTGCAACAAGTCGAAATCTAAGGAAGTTGCAGTTTCAAGAATTACGATAGTCAACGAAGAATGGTCACCTACCAGGATCAGAGAAGATCAGAAGAATTATCCTCACCTGAAAAAGATTCAGCGATGAAAAGAAGAAAATCGGCGACCTACCTGGCAAGAAGTGTCAAGATTTTCACCGACACTCAATGCATATTGGGTACAGTGAGACTCCCTTGTCCTGGAAGAAGGGCTGTTGAAAAGAGTCCGTGAAAACGATGATGGTTCCGAGATGAGGAGACAAATAGTGAAGAAAATCCTTCAGCGAGTCCGTGAAAGGTTTTATTGGATGAACGATGTGAAGGATTAGTCTAAGAAATGTACGACTTGTGCTATGAATAATGGACCACATCGCAAGAGAAAGGCGCCCATGAAACAATATAATGTTGGAAGCCCTTTCGAAAGGATTCCTTTAGACATTTCCGACCACAGAAAATGGAGGTAAATACATCCTAGTAGTTTGTTTTTTTATTGTTTCGTTCCTGCAATTCATTTGTAATATACTCATTTTTTCTTTATGTTTGTAATTTAACCTCTATAGTACCAAACAGCAATAATAAAATGTTAGTTTTTGACACATAAATCATGGCCAACTCACAATTAATTGTTAAATGATTAGATAGCTTTTTAATCTATGCTTTGAATAGGAAATTCAAAATATCTGAAGACTAATAATTTTAGGTATAGGGATTGCTTAATAAAAAAGGTAGTATGTTGGTTGTACTTTTCGATACTCAAATAAAATACATGGGTGCTCCATTTGAAAAAACTGAGAAAATAATGTATTTGTATTTTGATTCACCCTGTATCAGATTCAATTATTATTAACAAAATCAATAATTTTCCAGAATTTTGACTACTAATCGAATGTTTTGGCCGTAACAGATCTTAATTCTTGAATTTCTTTTACATTGTGGTGGGTATTGAACTTGTCACGATTGTTATAGTTATAACTTTTTAAATACCCAGTAGAACACATCATAGCACTATATCGTTGTAATGGGAAAGTCAAGTAAATTACAAACATGGAGTGAAATACAGGGTGTTTCATTTAAAAAAATAGAACTTTGATATGGCACAGCATTCTGGAATACCCTGTTACATTGTAAATAATTTTAGAATGTGAAGATTAATTATGGCTATCACCCCCTAAATTCTCAAATTGATATCTCAAAGCAAATGGGAGATACTGAACTTTATCACACTAATCAATGTATGTCTTAATTTCTAAACTTAGTTGTGCTCAGTATTCAGATCGGATGGCAACAAGTGTGTCAACCTTCTAAGTTCACTGGTATTGCGCACATTTAGCTGATTGGCTAGTACATTGTGGTGCACTGTCATTCTTTCACAGCATTTGGCACTGAAACCATAAATGGCTTCTTTAACGGATTCCAGAGGGATATAATGTTGGATTACCTCGTTAGGGATGTAGTAGGATGCGTCAACTACTGCCCGTAGAACTTTGTTCTCTGAAATATAGCAGTATTGGAGTTACTGGGGGTACCCCATCGTTGTGTGCCGTATGACCGTATGGGTTTTAAAATGGTTTTGTATAACAAAATATTGTTGTCTAAAGAATGTTTTGATTATCGTCCAATAAGCCAATATATTTTATGTGGTTTGATGCCTTGTTGATTACGCTTCGTAAATATATATTTCCTCCATGTCAGACACCTATCCAAATGTACACCTAGGTATTTTGCATCTGTTGCTTTTGGAAGTTGACAATTGTTAATTTTTACAAATGGGCATGTCTCTTCACGTAATGTGAATGTTACGTGTATCGATTTTGTTTGATTGGCTTTGATGCTTCATGTTTTCAATCAACATTGTATTTATTTAGAGAATATTGTAGGGTGTTAAAAGCCTTTATTGGATCAGCATGTGATAACTGGACAGTAGTATCATCAGCATATGTTGCTATAATTATGGATCTTGAAGTAGGCTGTGTACATCAGGTATAGTATAGGCCTTAGGACGCTTCATTGTGGAAGTCCAGCGTGGATGGGTTGGTTATCAGTTTGTTCATTGTCCTGTATTACAGTGAAGTGTTTGTTAGTCATGTATGATTTGAGTAGTTGATAGTGGGGATGGGGAAGTAGCTTTTTAAGTTTAACTTGCAATTCGCTGTGCCACACTTTATCGAAAGCTTGGGATATGTCGAGGAAGGTTGTGCTACACTATCTTTTGTCAATCATATCCCTGTTGATTTGATTGACTATCCTAAGTACTTGCCCTACAGTCCCATGTCCCATGCTTGTTACGAAATCCAAACTGATGATCCGAAATGATTTTTTTTGGTTTATTATCCCATTGAGTCTGTTAACTTAAAGCTTTTCGAATATTTTTGAAACAGATGAAAGTAAATTATAGGAAGAGACATTTTCTGGCTGCTTCCCTGTTTTGAGCATCATATAATTATTTGGGCAACTTTCCAGATACTTGGAAAGTAGTTTATTCTCAGCATGGCATTAAGGATGTATACAATAAATTTGTTGGTCTTTCTGGCAGTTCTTGTAGTATTTTGCCACATATCAAATCATAACCAAGTGTCTTCTTTATATTGGTTCCTTTTATTACTTCCCTAACTTCCTGATGAGGAAGGTCGAGTTGGGTGCCTTTACTAGAATTCCCAAAACAACCGGCGCGGTGGTTGTATATAGACCGTACCAATAAATATTACTGTTTCGAAGCAATGTTGCCTAGTTTACAAATATACCAATACCAGTAATAGTAGTTCAAGGCAAATTTTTAAATTACTATACCAAAAGAAAAAAGGATGTTGCGTATCATGTATATTCATAAATCTAATTACGCATTACGAGACCTTAATTGGTATAAGCTGTTAGGTTATTACATAATAAAATGTTTATCATTTTCCTATATTAGTCTGTGGTTATTAATATATGTATTAAATATGCTGTGTTTCATTTTGAACTGAACGCTAATGTTTCTATTAGACTCTCTTTAACCGTATGTATCTGTGTCAATCTATTTCCGAATATAAAGGCTGTCCTTTTTATTTATGTGGCTTAAGTAGAAATAGGGTAATATTTGGAGTACAACAATTATACGTATCACAGAGAACATGGAGCAATACATAGTCTTTACAACGATACAAAGTTTGTTAAGATCTGTTCAGTCGTTAAGGAATTACAGCGATTTATATCCTCATCCATTCATTTTAATAAATCGGTCAAAAATTGCCAAACAAAAATTATTCAAATAAAGCTGTTTTCTAAAAAATAAAAAATATATTTTTTAGGTACATTTACAAGGTGAAAAATCTCTTTAAAAATTTAAGATGATGGTTACGCTCCTTAGCGACCATCTTAGAAATTTAAGAATATTTTCCAGTCCTCTTTTGGCCACTTAATAGCATCGCAAATGTTTACGACAACTAGTTTCCGAGATCCAACACTTTGCACTATTATCTGGCAACCCTGTACAATGATAACGCGCACTCAAATTCTATATTTTTTAAGACTTGTTTCAATTCCGAATACAACATGAATCAATATGTTTTATTACATTTCCAAACAGAAAAAATAAATATAAATCAATAAAAAAAATGAAAACACCATAAAGTTATTCCATCATCACCATAAAAATTAACATAAAGTAAAAATAGAGGAAGACGATTCTATTTACGTCCCAAGCGTTAGCAGGAGTAACTTTAAATTGATTTAATGGTATTTTTTTCTATATGGTTATTGGTTGATTCTTCTAGTTCGACCTGAACCTTAACAAACATCAACAACTTTATATTAAGGAATGTGCTCCTAACAAACAATTATTCCTATTATCAAGCTCAACAAATCACCTTGTTATGTAGATAATTATGGACCCATCTCACGATTAAGCATCCTAGCCAAAATAGTTGACAAAATAATACCATACGAAACTAATTAACTTTGTAGAAAAACACGGCGAGCAATATGGGTTCAGAGCAGGGTATAGTACTACAGCCCAGATTATCAGAGTGATCGATTATATAAGGGAAGGATTCAGAATGAGAAAGTCATCTATAATAGTCACTCTTCATATTCAAAAAAGCATTTGACTCCGTATGGCACGAATGATTATTGTACAAACTTATCCAAATAAATACACCAACTTATTTAATAATACCACTCAAAATGTACCTACAAACAGAAGATTTTACTGCAAAATAGGTGACACTCTAACTGTTATTGGCTTATCAACTGCAATAAACAACCTGATTTAATCCCATTGTGTAGAAAATCGTCAAGTAGAAGATGCAAATATGCTACAGGGTCGAATTGAAGAAATTTGAATAATATTTTGCATAATATACGAGTAATTTATTTAAATGTTACAATTCTATTCTACAGGGTGTTTCTATATTCGATCGAGAACGCTCTACCACAGAGAGATCTCAATAAATGATTCATTTTGATATAGGAATACGAACCCTTACGGGGCCTTGTTGCTGAGATATAGGGTTTTCCAAATTTTAAATCGAAATTAAAAATTTGCCATATGATTTAATCTAGCAAGATCGTGTCAAATACTCAAAGGGTCGCGAACTATGAAAAATATGGCACGTGCCTACTAAATTATAATTTAGAAATATTGAATAGTATTTAATTACCTGCAGACTATTGTTTAGAGGCAAATTTCTACAAAACCGTTCATTTTAGCTCCATAAAAGGTTATTAGTTCTTTAACTAAAAACAATCAGGCAATTTAAAACAAAATTAAAAAAGAATTTGCTCCAGTGGCGTTAAAAATAGGGGGATAAAAGTGACAACTAACCCTAACAGCGCGCCACTGGTTAAATTTTTCCAAAGTTTGTTTATATCACAATATTACTTTATCAAGGAGCGTATTGGTCACCAAATTTGAAAAAAAAATTAAAGGCGTTCTTGATTTATGGCAAATTTTTGACACCCTATATCTCAACAACTAGGTCCCGTAAGGGTTCGTATTCCTATATCAAAATGAATCATTTATTGAGATCTCTCTGTGGTAGAGCGTTGTCGGTCGAATATAGAAACATCCTGTATATTTAGTTAAGTGTCACTATCGCTGTGTTCATCTAAATTCTAAATTAATTATAATTGGCGCAATTGATTTTACAGAAAGGTACAAATTTTCAACATTTATAACAGAACTTTGGGTGGAATAAATTTCCATAGTATTTCTTTCGTAGATAAAAATTCCGTGATTGACGAAGCGTTAGCGGTTTTATTGAAAAAGGTATGAATATCTTTAAAATAGTTGTTAGCTCCTTGAAAATTAGTGGTGGTGTCACTGTAAATGACTGAAGGGTTTCCTCGTCTGAAAATGAAACGTTTCAGGATTGCGACAAATGCCTCTGTGGTGATACCGAAAACTAGCTCATAGTGGACGGCCTTTGTGACCATGCACACAAAAATTGCTATATAGCATTTGGAAACTGAAGCTTTCCGAAAATGAGAGGTTTTTGTGAGAAAGGGATCTCCGAAATATATTCCCACTTTTTGAAAGGAGCGAGACATTGTAACTTGATCAGCTGATAGGTCAGCCATGATTTGCTGCGCAATTTGAAACATGTAAGACATTTATAAATAATTCTTTTGGTCTCTTTTAAAGCGTTCACTGGCCAATTCCGAAGTCGAATATTTGATAAAACATTTTCAAGACCACTATGTTCTAATCGAATATGTTCTAATAATCTAGTCGACAAGATGAAAATGGTACAAAATAGAGATACTGCTCTTAAAATTATGTGCGATAGTTCATTGGATTCGGAATGAAGCCTAGAAGAATGTGCTAAAAGCGTGTATTGGCACATAAAAAATTCCAAAAGTTATAAACAATTAAAGATGAAAAGAAAATGGAATTTTGTTTTTTGCCAATATTTCATAAACTATTAATATTTAAGAAATTTCAAAAAAAGATTCTGAAAGAAGAGGAAATTTCCAATAAAAAACTCCTAACTCCCGGAACTCTATCTCCATTATTTATAATTTTAATTTAACGCTGAAAATTGGTCTGCGCGCGACATTTTTAGATTGCGCGCGCGGCACATTAATTAATTTATTTAAGGTATTGAATTTTTATTTCATCTAAAAAAATTATGGTGTATTCTAAACACTATAAATAATTAATTCCCGTTGGAAATTTTACTTAAAGTTAATTTTTCAACAAGTTAAACAATTGTTAACTTAACAAAATTTTCTTGAACTTCAGTCTTAATTTTAAGTGAAAAAAAATGTTTAATTAATAGTTGTAAGAAATTTTCGCTTCGTAGAGCCTTTCTTACCCACATACTTAACAAGATCGTGCCATAAAAGTTAAAAAAATATTTATACTTTGTTTAAAGTAATTTTTTTTATTTGAACAATAACTGAAAAATCCAAGTAATGTTGTTATTGTTGTTAATTATTATAAACAAAGTATAAATATTTTTTCTACTTTTATGGCACGATCTTGTTAAGTATGTGGTTAAGAAAGGCTCTACGAAGCAAAAATTTTTTACAACTATTATTTAAACATTTTTTTTCACTTACAATTAAGACTGAAGTTCAAGACAATTTTGTTAGTTAACAATTGTTTAACTTGTTGAAAAATTAACTGTAAGTAAAATTTCCAACGGGAATAAATTATTTATAGTGTTCAGAATACACCATAATTTTTTCAAATCAAAAAAAAATATTCAATACCTTAAGTAAATTAATTAATGTACCCTACTCACTTTTGACGCCGCGCGCGCAATCTAAAAATGTCCGGCGCAGACCTATTTTCAGCGTTAAATTAAAATTATAAATAATGGAGATAGAGTTCCCAGGAGTTTTTTATTGGAAATTTCCTCCTCTTTCAGAATCTTTTCTTGAAATTTCCTAAATATTAATAGTTTATGCAATATTGGCAAAAAACGAAATGCCATTTTCTTTTCATATTTAATTGTTTATAACTTTAGCAATTTTTTATGTGCTAATACACGCTTTTAGCACATTTTTCTAGGCATCATTCCGAATCCAATGAGCTATCGCACATAATTTTAAGAGCAGTATCTCTATTTTGTACCATTTTCAACTTGTCGACTAGACTCTAAAGAAATTATTAATTACACAATTTTACATTAAGAAGACAATAATATAGGGTATTTTTATGAATAAGATATATTAACATGGGACAGTCTGTCCCGGACTCTGATGACAACATCTGCATCTAAGAACGGATTTAGAGATAGGATTCGTTTATTAGAAATAATTAATGTTCATTTTTTAGAGTGTAGAGTTCTTTTGAGAAATATTTCTGCTGGAGAATTTTGACTATAAATATTATCGTTGAGTCAAGTTGATATACATTTAGAGAGCCTGTAATTTTACCTATTTTGTTTAGTAAATTAATTTTGTATCTAAGTACGTGATCTATGGTACGCTGTAACTTAGTGAAATTGGAGAATTTTAAAAACGCCGTATGCCATACTTCGACGGATGTGTATAAGAGGGTAGTAGAAAGATTAGAAACAAGATTTTATACTTTAATTTCAGGTAAGGACGACATTGACTGAAAATTAATGTAAGTATCTAGGTTTAATAAAGGGTTTTGTAGAAAGGTTGGCCCAGTGTACCAAAGCTCGAGGAGTTCTGGAGTAAGAATCCCTCTAAACAGCGTATCAGCTGGATTTGCTTTAGAGTCGATATATCGCCAAATAGCGCTGGCAACAAGTTTTTGAATTTGAGAGACACTATTACTAACATACATAATTCGATTTTGAAGGGTGTGCCTGTATCCACGACAGGGCAATGTGGTAACCTATAAATTATATTTTTAGTTTTCTCTAAAACTAACAGCCAAATAGAACTATGTGACGGTAAAAATCCTGGAGGTTTACTCAACCTATGCATAGGTTTGTACATATCACATGGAAAATATGATTCGATAAATCCATAAGTTTCTGTCATTAACATTCGACAAGCAGCAACGACAGTTGGATTTCCATTTTCATACATTAGATCTATCTTGACAAATAATACGTTGCATACTATATTCCTTGCTGACATTCATAATAAAACATACCACAAAACTTGACGATATAGTGTAAATGGAAAAATATGCAAAGGATATTGTAAATAATATTCCAGAAGTAGTTTGGGCACGTAATGAAAATTATAAATTGGTAGACAAGAAATGACAGAGCAAATGCGACATATACAAGAAGTATGAATGAACTTGGTGATCAAAATGTAGAAAATGTGTAAAATAAATCTTAACCCGGGATTTTATTCAATGGAAATTTGATTAACATTGTGTTCTCTGCTTACGACTTTCATCAGTAGCTTACGTGAGTTTCACAGATTCATGTAGAAACTAAACTATCCCATTTCTCATTACAATTAGAAATATTGATTGTTTCGCAACTGCCACTGCTAATATATACACAATTATTCAGTAATATAACGACGATTTTGTTCACTGTTTTTACTATCTGTTTCTATAATTGATTTAAACATGTCTTTCCCTTATACAATTCTACAAATATTCGTTAAAATGATGGCTAATGAAGCACAAGACGGGAAAATCAATTTGAATACTATTAATCTATTATATATGTATATATATATATACATTGCTATTCAAAAGTCCCCTCCCCCCTCGTATATTTTGAACGGCTACACTTACGGTAATAAAATTTGGAGGGTGATAATAAAGTGTTGTAAACTTCTCTACGAATGGTAACAGGTGACGTAATAATAATAGATGACGTCACAGTGCCACTCTGGCCAATAATTTTAAATAGGACCTTATGGCAAGTGATATCTCGTTTGAAAAGCATTGACATTGGCTACACAGCCACATTAATTTTGTTTGGGTTTAAATTAATTTTGACGGATAAATTAAATAAATACTAAGATTATTGACATTATTTTTTTAAATTTAATTATTCAAATATCAACAACGGATTCTTATAGCAAGTGTTCGAAATGTGCTCCGTCTACTTCCTGACAGTAATACATCCTATTAGTAAACTCTTGTCGTATTCGTTCGAATGTGTCAGCTGAAATAGCATTGCATTCTTCAGTAATTCTTTCTGTCAAAACGCCAATGCTATCTGGTGCCGTAGTATAAACCTTGGATTTCAAGTACCCCCATAGCAAAAAATCTAATGGTGTCAGATCGGGTAACCGAGGTGGCCATTCTATAGGACCTCGCCGGCCGATCCATCTACCTCGATATTCTTCATCCAGGTAACGTCTTACTGCACCATAATAATGTGCAGGAGCACCATCTTGTTGAAATGTTATTTCCAGATGGCCGAATTCATCTTGATTATCTTCCAGAATTTCAAAAATTAACGGCTCAATTGCATTTTGTAACATCTCCAGATACACTTCACAGCTTAAATTTGAATTTAGGAAAACAGGACCAACTATGTGGTTTCCCAAAATACCTGCCCAAACATTAACTTTTTCTGGAAATTGGGTATGTTGTTGACGAAAGGTGTAAGGATTTGTGTCACTCCAATACCTTACATTTTGTGTATTCACATTTCCATTGAGGCAAAAAGTACTTTCGTCACTAAAACAAACTGTTTTTGTGTAATGTGGGTTTTGACTAATTTTATTTGTCATACATTCACAGAATTCGAGTCTTCTGTCAGGGTCGTCATCCGAAAGGTGGTGCACCATTTTTAACTTGTATGGATGAAATTTACTTTTAGCCAACACTCTATGTACTGTACTTTTACTTACTTCACAGATAGACGCAACTTTAGTTGAAGAGGAAGTCGGGTTTAATACCATTTCAGCAACTATATCAATTTTTTTATCATCACTAAATGTTGGTCGACCAGATCGTTTGGCATCTTGAACAATACCTGTTGCTTCAAACTTGTGAAGAAGCTCCCTCAAATAAGTTCTCGAAATATGGCGATCTGGGTATCTCTCATTAAATAAACGTTCCGCTTCATGGAGATTCTTTCTAGATTCACCAATTGTTAAGATAGCTGCTACTTTGTCGGCTTGAGTACGTACCATTTTGCCTATGTAAACTCTTAAACGTATCGTTAAACAATAATAAAATTAACTATTTAAGCTATTTATAAAAACTTTGCATTAAACTGAAAACGTCAATTTTTTTGACAACTAACCAGAGGCGGACTGAAAAATCTTCAATATTTAAATGTGAAATAATAATTTTGGTATTTATTTAATTTATCCGTCAAAATTAATTTAAACCCAAACAAAATTAATATGGCTATGTAGCCAATGTCAATGCCTTTCAGACGAGATATCACTTGCCATAAGGTCCTTTTTAAAATTATTGGCCAGAGTGGCACTGTGACGTCATCTATTACTATTACGTCACCTGTTACCATTCGTAGAGATGTTTACAACACTTTATTTTCACCATCCAAATTTTATTAATCTAAGTGTAGCCTTTTAAAAGATACGAGGGGGGGAGGGGACTTTTGAATAGCACTGTATATATATATATATATATAATATATAATATATATATATATATATAATAATTTTGGGCATAAAGGACACGCATTTATTATCACTCATAGACTATTCTACTAGTATTCTCAATTCTGCCGGCCTGGCGGTTGTATAGACTATACCATATTTATTTACGTCTACATTAACTATAAAAAAACACTAAGGTATTAAGGTGATTTAACATTTTGTAAACAAAGACAGGATACAATAATAGTCATGCAGAAACAGTAAAAATGAACTTGTAATTATGTTACAATTACTTAAGAGATTAAGGTGATTAAACTGAATTATTTAATTTATGTTGGATTTTATTGTGACGTTGCTAAGTGGTGTTGCAATTAATAGAAATTACAAATTATGAATTAGATGAATCTTGTTGACATATAATTGAAATTAATAGCATTTTAAATAGACTGGTTAAATATAAAACAAACCATGACGAATGGATTATATGGATAATAAAAGGATGAAAAGTGTTGTGTATTTGTAGAAGTAGAAGTTGGGTGAAAGCCTTGTAATAAGTAACTTCCAATCAATATTAAAAATATAATACACGTCGTGTAACTGTAGCTGCTATTCTAGAATAATTATCAATAACGATTCATTTATATGATTAAAAATAGGAATGTGGCAAATATAATAAAAAGCAAATATTGAAAAAATTACTTTTTTTGACAACTCTTGTTATATTTATTCTATGAAATAATTTACAAACTATTTTGTTTGTTTAAAGCAATAATTACTATTATAAAAATTAGTTTTATTTTAATGGGAAATAATAAACAATAATTATACGTATAATTTTTGACTCCATAAATTGAAAAGTTTATTGACACTAATTTAATTTCAATTTCTAACTGTATTTCTTTGATACACTACATTAATTTTCACTCTCAGCTGAATACAAATTAGTACCATCATCAGGTGCATTTCAAATATGTTTATGAACAACTTCGTAACGACTGGTTTGGAATACCGAAAATTGATTACCAAAGTACTTACCAAGAGTACACGACAAAAACCAACTCAAATATTTGCCATGAGATTTTGTTATTAGTACCTATGGGAAAATTACATGTAAAGAAATTATTTTGACGGAGAATATTCCAAAGATAAAGTAAGACGAATGCATAAAAAATTGACAGAAATAAGATAACAATTAGATTATAAAAAATTGTTCATAAAGAATGAAAGACACATAATGTTTAATAATAAATTGTTAATAATTTCCAAGTTATAAACATTTCGAGGTGTAAATAGGTACATCATTTGTTCTGTTCACGTGTCGAACCGAGTCTAAATTTTGCTATAGTCGTTACAGTTTTTATTTTTACTATGATCATTTTTCATCATCTCAGATGAAAAAATATGCGCAAACACGTTTCATTAGGTTTATTGTTAGTAACAGATGCGACCAAAATGTATAATCAAAATTCAATAATCCCTGTACAAACCCAAGATACATCAAAGTGTCGAACTCATAGAATTTTTCAAGTACAAACGCCATACTTAATAAATATTCCCGAAAAATGTGAAAGATCAATTAATAAACTCAAATATTCATTCAAGATAGAAATTCAAGAATGAAAATGCCTAATCTTACCGAGATTGGAGACGGGAAATTATTATCAAGCTTCAAACCTCACAAAATTAAAACTTGAAGATTTATATGAAAGTAACAGAATTGCAAGACAGTTAAAACCCATTAAGGAGCAGACAACTTTAGTAAAATCGCAATCGGTGCGCAGTAATAAAACTGTCGGAACAGGTCATTTCAGGGGTGGGTACCAATTATTATTTTTAAGGTATAGATACATTCGGGTTACTGAAATATTTATTACGAATATTATTGAATGCCTATATTATTTTCGTGCATTCGGTTGTAACGTTTTTTATAAAGATATAAATGACTTGCAAATTATTATAGTAGCCCAGCGTTCCTAAGCCCGGATGAAGGTTCTCGGGTGAGGCTAGTAACCTACCCGGGGTAAAAAAGAAAAACATACTCACAGACCTGGAGAAGTGCCTCTAACTACTGGTTAAAAGAAGCAGCATTTTGTTACTTACACATAATACAGTTTTATTCGTAGGGTATCTAAATTGCAAACAACCAATAAAGACATTTTAAACAAAACAAAAAACTGAAAGTGAAAATATTGTCAATACTGAATTTGTCACAACCAAAACACCCGGCCTTGGGACTCCGCTCAGGTAGTGAATTCGGCCTTAGTTACAATATTTTTTATTACCTCAATTGGGATAAGGTGAATCAACAAACAAAATTTCGGGACAAATGGATTTGACACACAATAATAAATTTACAAAAACCGTATATTCTCGATACAAATACGAATAAATATCAGTTATATAGTAAAAATGTCCAACTCAATATTTTATATATATATATATATATATATATATATATATATATATAGAAAGTAGTTATTTTGCCAATAACTAGTTAGAAACAAATATTAGTGGAGGATTTGGCATCTGAGACAAAGAATACTCTGTTTAATTAGTCCGAGCTTTCGAAAATGTTTATTTCCATCCTCAGGGACAACACAATTGATAAAAATAGTCAAAATTTAAAATCAAACAATAAAATTAACACTTACATTAAGTGAGGTTATTTGTCATTGAGTTGGTGTAAATGTGAAAACAACATCAATGTGCTTTTTCTTTCCTTGAAAAATGGTTCTTACTAATTACACTGTACAAAATTGCATGTTAAAATTATCATAGTATCTAGAATTTCTCTAATATATACAATTTTTTGTGATTAAAACAGATCAGCTACCACGTGAAACTTAATAAAATTTTAAGGTTAGGAAACTGTCACTAAAGAATTCTTCTCTTCCATTGACACCTTGATTGAGACTTATACATTTGGTTATCTAGTTATATAAATCAATCAAAGGAGGCCGCTTGAGTGAAGTTCTCTCAAAACAATACTGTTTATAAATTTATGTTATTAAAGTATGTGACAGTTGTGTATTGAAATTGATTGTTAACAGGTATGAATAAATAGAACTAAGGTTATCAATATCTGTACGTTTGTTCATAATGTTAGGTGTCTGCGAAATATATGTCATTTCTAAGAACAAACGTACAGATATTGATAACCTTAGTTCTATTTATTCATACCTGTTAACAATCAATTTCAATACACAACTGTCACATACTTTAATAACATAAATTTATAAACAGTATTGTTTTGAGAGAACTTCACTCAAGCGGCCTCCTTTCATTGATTTATATAACTAGATAACCAAATGTATAAGTCTCAATCAAGGTGTCAATGGAAGAGAAGAATTCTTTAGTGACAGTTTCCTAACCTTAAAATTTTATTAAGTTTCACGTGGTAGCTGATCTGTTTTAATCACAAAAAATTGTATATATTAGAGAAATTCTAGATACTATGATAATTTTAACATGCAATTTTGTACAGTGTAATTAGTAAGAACCATTTTTCAAGGAAAGAAAAAGCACATTGATGTTGTTTTCACATTTACACCAACTCAATGACAAATAACCTCACTTAATCTAAGTGTTAATTTTATTGTTTGATTTTAAATTTTGACTATTTTTATCAATTGTAGTGTCCCTGAGGATGGAAATAAACATTTTCGAAAGCTCGGACTAATTAAACAGAGTATTCTTTGTCTCAGATGCCAAATCCCCCACTAATATTTGTTTCTATATATATATATATATATATATATATATATATATATATATATATATATATATATATATTGTTGTAGATTATTATTTATCAATATATAAATACAGAAATTGTCATCTGCCACGCATTTGGGTTCATCAAAATTGTTATATTATTTATTTTCCTAGTCTTTTTTTAACTCTTAATAAATTATTTGTACTATGATGAATGCTCTTTAGTTTTAAATTTATTATGTTGCGCCACTGATTATGATTTGTTTCTAAACATAAATGTTATTTTCCCGACTATTGAGACTCTATTTAAAATTTGTTTTAGTTTTGATTCATAATGGGTGAGTCCGGCACTAGCTTCATCCAACTATAATCCACCCATATATTGAATGGTGTATTATTGGTTGTCTAATTTAAACAACATAGAATGTTTTCTGAATTTAATGCTAAGATATAAAAAAAATATCGACATCTCTTACTTGCTTATAATATCAAATAAAGAACGTAGATATGTGATATGAAAAATGAAAACAAATAACGAAACAAATCTAAAATATTACTTGATGATTTTAGTAGTATTAAAGCTATTTATCTATGGTAGTATGTATATTATTCATAAGTAAACGTAATTATAACCTATAATAAATGTTTATAGTTAATGTTTCAAATAGTGAATTTATCTAGTTACTCTGAAAAGGAAATGAAGAATTATAATGTTACTGACTATATACTGTGTGACTAAATCATCAAGCTTTTCTTCAAAGATATCTTTGTAAACTGTGACTAATACTAAAAACAGGTAAGTTTATATTAACTATACTTATAACTAAACGAATAAACCACCATGTTTGTAAACGTTCAAACACATAAAATATTAGTAAGTTCAGTTGTTTATTGTAACGCAAAAGAAATTATAAATGAAATAACTTATCTGTGTCCAATTCAGTTAATATATCACATAATGTATTACAGGTATCCATTTCATTCATCGTATCTCCAATTTGCATGTCTTGTAATGCATTATTTTGGGTTATTTGTATATTGTTAATTCCTTTGGAGGTTTTGATATGGTCCTTTCAAGAAACTTTCTAATTTTTCCCTGTTAATTTCTATTTTAGTTTCTCAAATTTTTTTACATGTCTGCTTCCATTTTAATCAAATATCTATCGCCTTCAATCGTTTTCAATAAATTTCGTTGCTAACCTCCGTTGCTATCAAACTGTTTATACTCTAATAAGTTTATATAACATATGGTGTCTTGATTTTTCTTATGAAATTCTTAAATTGCTTTAGTATTATTATGTCTGATGTCATGGATAACCAATCAAAGATAAAGATTTTATATTGTTGGTTTATTAAACATTTTTCTGGCAAATCTTCACAATATCACTTGTTACTTAAATTTCCGCGCACTTTAAAAGATAATTATTGTAAATATTATTATATACAGTATGTTGCATGACAATTACAGTTTGTTTTTTAATTGCTCTAGTTCTTTATTTGAAATTTATGTTATTGATGCCTATGTGTTTAGATCATTGAAATAGCTTATATGATAATGCTTTTTTACTACATAACAATATACTGGATGTTTGTTTTAAATTAATTCTAGTGCAATAATACCTGTTTCATCCTATGCTGATTTCCTTTCTCTTGATGGATTAATTTATCAAAACACCCCCGTCCCAAAATGTGTGTTACTTTATTTGATTTGTCACCCATATAAAGTAACATGCATTTGATATAAATTTATTTTCAATTTTTGATGTATTCTGATTATTTCTAGCTTATTTACTGATAATATTTATATAATTGTGATATATGAAAAATTCCTCTTAATTGTTTCGTAACAGGATGTACTAATTTATAACTATTAATTCCATCAATAGTTATTTCATAGGGTCCTTCATAAAGTAATTGTAATTTCGCACATTCACCTTGTTTTAAATTTGAAACCCTTAATGATTTTAATAAAACTAAATCTCCCTTTTTAAATGAAATATGCTTTTTTATTTTATTATTCTGATGCAAAATTCTTTTTTTTGCTTGTTTATTCAACCTTTCTCGGGTATCTAATAATAATTGTTGATAACTTTGAATGTTTTCAGATATCCATGGCCTTTCTGGATGAGATTGTTTAAATAATATAATTGGTGCTACTTCAGTTATGGTATTAGGTGTATTATTCATGCACTCTATTATTTCTGGTATTTTAGTATCCCAGATTTCTTGTTCATGGTGAGTAAGTATTCTAAGATATTTAGTAATTTCTTTTACCGCTCTTTCTGCATTATTTGAAGATGGCCTCCGTATACTAGTATATACTGGATTTATATTTTTCTTCCTTAGCCATTCTTTTAATTTTGGATTATTAAAATAGGTAGCGTTGTCCATTATAATATTGTTAGGAATTCCTTGTTCCTTGAAAAATCCATTTAATAATTGTTTTGTGACAGTAGTATTTGTTCTTTTACTCGGATAAGCCATAATGTATTTAGAAAATAAATCTGTTATAGCAAAAATATGTTTGTTGCCATTTATACTTGGTATTAAATTTGATAAATAATCAACTGCTATAGTTTCTAACGGTTTATTTGTCAGAATTGATTTCGCCAGATTCTCATTATGAAAATTTCTTTCTTTACTAAATTGACAAATTTGACATTTTCTAATTAATTCCTTTATCAAGGTTATGTCCCTTTTGCAGATGTAATTTTCCCTAAATATTAAAAATAATTTTCTAGTTCCAATATGTTGATATTTTTCATGTAGATCTTTAATAATTTTTTTTGCTAGATTTTCTGTTATTACATACAATTCTTCATTATTTATTACTTTAAGAAAAATGTTGTTTTTAACCATACTTTTTGCTTTAATTTTATCTGGCAAATTTTGTTGATCATCGATTATTTCCTTTAATGAATAAATACCTTCTGTAGATTTTAAAATGTTTACACCTACATGTTTAATATTTTGTTTTTGGTCTCCTTCCATACGACTAATGGAATCGCTAACTATGTTAGTTTTACCTGGGATATATTTTATTTCAAAAGTGTACTCTTGCAATAACAGTGCCCATCTATGAATCCTATTATTCCCATATTTATTATCTAAAATCGTTGTTAAGGACTGATTATCTGTTTCGATTGTAAACTTATTACCAACTAAGAAAAATCTTAATTTTTGAACACAAAAAATTATACTAGCTAATTCTAATTCACAAATACTATATTTCTTCTCAGATTTCTTTGTCAATCTGGAAACAAAAGAGATAGGAATTTCTAAATCATTTTTATTTTGTATTAAGACTCCTGCTAACCTATTTATTGAAGCGTCTGTTTTTAGAATGAATGGTAAATCGTAATCTGGGTGATAGATTTTAACATTATTTATGAATAGTTCTTTTATTTCTTGAAATGCTGATTCTCTTCTATGATCCCATAACCATTTTTCATTCTTTCTAAGCAGTTCTAGTAATGGTATTTCTTTCTCACTCAGATTTGGTATTAAACGTTTGAAATATTGTAAAGTACCTAGAAAACTTCTTAGTGTCTTCAGATTTGTTGGTCTTTTAAAGTCTTTTATGATTTTAACCCTTTCCAAATCCATAGATATTGATTCTTTGTCTATGGTATATCCTAAATAATTTATTTTGTCTTTAAAAAATTCACATTTTGCTATATTAAGTTTCAGTCCTGCCTGATCTAATTCTTTCAAGATTATTTCAATGTGTTTTAAATGTTCTGTTGCATTTTTGGAGAATATAACTATATCATCTATATAGTGTAAAGTGAAATCTTCGTATTTATTAAGGATTTTATGTAGCGCTTTTAGCAGTGCTGAACTAGATGTATTTAATCCAAACGGTGTCACACAAAATCTGTATACTACTCCATCTATAATAAATCCTGTATAATCCCTACTATCTATATGTAAAGGTATTAACCAGAAGCTGTTTTTTAAATCTAATTTGGTAAAAACTGATACATTTGAAATTCTCCCTAATATGGCCTCGATTGTTAATGGTTTTTCAAATTCAGGTGTTAAACACTTATTTATGTTTCTTGCATCCAAACATAAACGAACATCCCCATTCCTTTTAAAAACTACCACAATTGGGTTTATGTAAGAAGTAGTACTGTGCTCTATGATATGATCTTTTAATAATTGTTGGACAACATTATTGACTTCTTCTTTCTGTTTGTAAGGTATTGGATACGTTTTACATTTAAAATATTCAATATTTTTATTTAATTTTAATTTATGTTCATAATCTTTAGCTACTCTCGATTCATCATTCACTAGTCCATTATATTTAATTAACATTCGATTTACTTCACTTCTATACCTTTCATCACAAATATATTCCATTCCTATCGGATTCAATCCATCTTTGGGACGTCCATTGCCTACTACCTTAGTACCCCTACCTATTTGTCCGTTATTTTTATTAAAATTATTATTAATATTTCTTTCATTACTTTCTTTAAAAATATAATGTACCATCTCTTCTTCCTTCTCCTCTTCTTCGTAACTAATTGGTAATTCCATTCCTTGTATCCATATCTTTTGTTGTTCATAATTTATAATAACATTGTTTCTATGTAATTCATCAGAGCCGATCAAAACATCATATTGCATATCTACTACTAATAATTGCATTGTAAAAATTTTGTTATTAAAGTTCAAGTTAACGATCACACTTTTATTTATATCCGTTAGTTTTTTAGAGTTAATACCTACTAGATTTATTTTCTGTACCTTGATAATGTTTTTGTTATGTTCTGGTAGTTGTTCTAAGATTTTCTTACTTATTATTGAAGTATTCGAACCAGTATCAATTAAAATATTTACCTTTACATTTTCTATAGTACCTTTGATAAAAATTAATTTTTCATTATTTTGTTGCAGATTTCCCTCATCAAATAAAAATTCTCTATGATGAACATATGTATACAAATTCTTTACAACATCGTCACTGATTAAAAATCCCTTGAAGATTCAAGATCATCAGCCCTTTGAATTTCATCAGAAGCTGAAGCATGTATTATGGGTCTAGTAATAATTTTATTTGGAATATCTCTGGACTCTTTTTTATCAACTGTACTCAAGTTCTCCTGACTATTATGTGTATTAATAAAATTTACTCGTTTTTCGTTTTTGTTTTTATAATCATTTCTTTGGATTTTAGAGTCTGAATTGCTGCGATTTCTATAATTGTTTTGTTCTTGATCATCATAATCCCTTTCATTGTAACGTCTATTTTCATAGTTTTCGTTGTATCGTCTTTTGTTTGCATTATTATAGTAAGTTCCACTTCTGTTTTCATAATTTCTTGTGTCTTTATTATCTTTATTATAGTGTTGATTAGGGTAATTATACATATTTGGTCTAGACTGTTCATTGTGATTTCTACAATTATTATTATAATATCTATTAAAGTTTGTATCTCTATCTGTCCTATTATTGTTCGATACCCTCTGTCTATTCTCATAAGTATTGCTGTTAATAGGTCTATTAGTATTATGTGTTATGCCTCTTTCTATCCTACTTAAATAATTGTTTAACTGTTCGTAAGTCCTTATGTCTTGAATTGCTATCGCTTCAGATATATTTGGCTTAAAATGTCTTGAAATAAATAATATTAATTCCTCTTCTTTTATCTTGGGTTCTAGGAAGTGTGCTTGAGAATACAAATTCAAGGCATAATTTGTCATGGATGTACCTTTGTCTGAGTTATACTTGCCAAAATATAATCTCTCAATCAATTGTGATTGGTGACTCTGACCCCAATATGTATTCAAGAAAGCCATTTCAAAATCTTCAAATGAATTTAATGAAAATTCTTTACTATTATACCACATTAATGCTTGTCCTAGCATGCAATTACGCAATATTTCTCTAATATCGTCAAAATTATGAATTTGTCTTAATCTATTTTTAATTATTTTAAGAAATATTATGGGATGTAATCTTTTAATATTACCATCAAATTTATTATTATTGTCTATAGAACATGAGTATCCCATATTCATTGGTGCTTGAATTTTATAGTTAATTTCTTCTCTGATCTTTTGTTGTCCTATTTCATATAATCGTTTCAATTCTTCTACATTTTCTTCTATTTTCTTATTCATATTATCCATAGATGTGTTTTCAACTCTATTCATACAATCTCGTTCTATTCTTAAAATTTGTTTTTCATTTTTGATAATTTTCTTGTTTAGTCCATCTAAATTATTTCTTGTTTCGTTTTCAAATAAAACTTGTTCTTTTTTAATATTTTCTACACTTGCTTTAATTTCTGAAGTCTTCTTATCTACTTCTTCAAATTTGATTCCAACATCTATCTGAAAATCTTGTAATCTATTAATGAACTTATCCATCTTTTCATGGAGTATTCTTGTTGTTTCGTTTTGTTCTTTTCTCGTTTGCATCAATTCTTCCTTCTGTTCATCTTGTTTTCTGCCTACCTTAGCTAATTCTTCTTTTTGCTCCGCTCTCATCTCTCTCATTTCTTGTAAAAGTCTTTTTAATGGATCCATTTCCTCCTTTTCTTCTGTATCACCCTGTATCATAATTCTGGCGAAATCCCCTTGTCTTTCTTTTCCAAATTCATAAGTATTCGGGTCAATGCCTTCCTCTAAAATTGATTTTTCTAATCTCTTGAGCATTTTTGTTTTATCTCCAGTAATGGTAAGTCTTCTATTTTGTAATTCCTTTTTAAGTTCATCTTCTGTAAGGTCTGTTATTTTCTTGCCCATGTCTATTGTATATTCCTTTTTTTTATAATTAATATAAAATTTTAGTTGTAGTTATTATTTGAATAAATATTTTAATAATGATAAATTCAATGCTGTTTTGATAATCTTACTGTTATTAAATTTTAACAAATATATAACGTGATAAATGGAAGTAATAGTTATTTGTGTCTCACTTTGGATATTAGTGAGTGGTTGTATAAAAGTATTATGAAGCCCTTTAGTTGGGTGCCATTATTGTTGTAGATTATTATTTATCAATATATAAATACAGAAATTGTCATCTGCCACGCATTTGGGTTCATCAAAATTGTTATATTATTTATTTTCCTAGTCTTTTTTTTAACTCTTAATAAATTATTTGTACTATGATGAATGCTCTTTAGTTTTAAATTTATTATGTTGCGCCACTGATTATGATTTGTTTCTAAACATAAATGTTATTTTCCCGACTATTGAGACTCTATTTAAAATTTGTTTTAGTTTTGATTCATAATGGGTGAGTCCGGCACTAGCTTCATCCAACTATAATCCACCCATATATTGAATGGTGTATTATTGGTTGTCTAATTTAAACAACATAGAATGTTTTCTGAATTTAATGCTAAGATATAAAAAAAATATCGACATCTCTTACTTGCTTATAATATCAAATAAAGAACGTAGATATGTGATATGAAAAATGAAAACAAATAACGAAACAAATCTAAAATATTACTTGATGATTTTAGTAGTATTAAAGCTATTTATCTATGGTAGTATGTATATTATTCATAAGTAAACGTAATTATAACCTATAATAAATGTTTATAGTTAATGTTTCAAATAGTGAATTTATCTAGTTACTCTGAAAAGGAAATGAAGAATTATAATGTTACTGACTATATACTGTGTGACTAAATCATCAAGCTTTTCTTCAAAGATATCTTTGTAAACTGTGACTAATACTAAAAACAGGTAAGTTTATATTAACTATACTTATAACTAAACGAATAAACTACCATGTTTGTAAACGTTCAAACACATAAAATATTAGTAAGTTCAGTTGTTTATTGTAACGCAAAAGAAATTATAAATGAAATAACTTATCTGTGTCCAATTCAGTTAATATATCACATAATGTATTACAGGTATCCATTTCATTCATCGTATCTCCAATTTGCATGTCTTGTAATGCATTATTTTGGGTTATTTGTATATTGTTAATTCCTTTGGAGGTTTTGATATGGTCCTTTCAAGAAACTTTCTAATTTTTCCCTGTTAATTTCAATTTTAGTTTCTCAAATTTTTTTACATGTCTGCTTCCATTTTAATCAAATATCTATCTCCTTCAATCGTTTTCAATAAATTTCGTTGCTAACCTCCGTTGCTATCAAACTGTTTATACTCTAATAAGTTTATATAACATATGGTGTCTTGATTTTTCTTATGAAATTCTTAAATTGCTTTAGTATTATTATGTCTTATGTCATGGATAACCAATCAAAGATAAAGATTTTATATTGTTGGTTTATTAAACATTTTTCTGGCAAATCTTCACAATATCACTTGTTACTTAAATTTCCGCGCACTTTAAAAGATAATTATTGTAAATATTATTATATACAGTATGTTGCATGACAATTACAGTTTGTTTTTTAATTGCTCTAGTTCTTTATTTGAAATTTATGTTATTGATGCCTATGTGTTTAGATCATTGAAATAGCTTATATGATAATGCTGTTTTACTACATAACAATATACTGGATGTTTGTTTTAAATTAATTCTAGTGCAATAATACCTGTTTCATCCTATGCTGATTTCCTTTCTCTTGATGGATTAATTTATCAATATATATATATATATATATATATATATATATATATATATATATATATATCAAAAATAAGTTAAGGACTTATCTTGGGAAGACTCGGGACGTACAGCTCGCAGCAGTAGTCAAAAGTTGAGACGTCGTTGTCTGGACTTGGACGCTGTATGATCCGGTGGAGTGGATAGTCTGTAGAGTCCGTAGCGGTCCGTAAAGGTAAGTCCGTGGAGGTTAAGTTTGTAAACGGTCCTTAAGGTAAACGGTACAGGCTGCAGAAATTAAAAATCACACACAAAATGATATGATTAAAAAGGAGAATACTTCTCAGCGAAGAAATGAACCAAAAGTGAAAATATTGTCAATACCGAATACTTGAAATTATTGTTCAGGTTGGTTGGGTTTAGCTGGAATTTAAATATTTTTGAACAATAGTTTCTTATAAATCACTGTCGTAAATTATCCAAGTGCAATTTAACAATACCTTCATTATCCATTTGATTTATTTTGAACTTGGTAAAATAAATTCCGCGCCATTTGCGTATTCAGTTAGATTGTTATTGGCAAGGTATTATCAAATGATATATAACTAACCTATGCATCATACTTTAACAGTAGTTTATCGCTATATATGGAACACTGGGCTATAAATTTATAGAAAACATAAAACGGATGATGATTTGTTGTAGAGTTCTAACCTATTTTCAATTCTTTTATAAATGAAACTGATAATTAAGGGTAATAAAAGAATGAAAAGGGATAACGATAAAAGTCATTTATAATTAGATAATAAGTACTTGGTATAGATTTAGATCCGTTTTTGTGTAAAACCGGTCACCTGCCTTTTTAACATTTTATTTTGGTGTGAGTTTGTACGTCTGAATTTTTATAAACAACCAGACACGTTTTCTTTGAATTCAGTAATTACAGCTTTCAAGTATCTCCTGGGAATTCTGAGAGATTTTCCATGGAATTTTCTATAAATAAAGATGCATAGAGACAAGTATTTTTAATTATGTGAGATATTCTTAAGAGTTGAAGAGGATCTGTGTATTTTTCATTATTCCGATCTAAATTTAATTGAAGTATGTTTTCCGGTAAGAAATAATTAATGATCTTAATGTAACTTCAGTGAAAGTAAGTCCTATCCTATCCAAGAAATTTTTCCAGGTATGGGGAAAATATCACGTTTGGCAACTTCACAATTTGAATAGCAACACATCAAATTTCTCAACGTTTAAGGAAAAAGTATTGCAATCTTCTTTTTTCTTCATATAATGCCCACTTCTTCAATTCTGAATTTTCCTAACTGTTCACGTCTCCGGAGAATTCTGCAAACTTTATAACATAAAACTGTACGTGAAAGCGATTATTCTCATTTTTTCGATAACCTATATGCTCTCGAAAGTCAATTTTTAAAATTGCGCAGTTTAAAATCACCTTCCAATTCGATACTCTGTGATTAAGTTCAACACGTCGTAAAGTAAATTTCGCGATCATGACGTGACATCAGTTTATCGGAATATGAACCTTCGCCGGATATTATCAATCATTTTACGATGTCGGTTTGGACCAAATTTTAATTAAAAAATCAAAATTGACATGTTTAACTCGAAAATTTTAACAAGTCACGTGTGTGCCTATGGCGGCGATGAGCTAAATCGTTATTCGTTGCCTAAAAAGGTCCTAAATGATGGATTATCGACAATATAGGATAGCGCAGGATCGGTTATAGCCAGTTTTAAAGTGAAATTAACACTCTCATAATATTTATTTTATTGGAATTAATTTTAATATAATTACTTCAGTTTGAATGTAAAAATGAAAGGAAAAGATCTATGACGCAGTTGTATTCCTTATCCTACTAAATAAAAATTTTCTAAGCCTACGGAAAAACTATGCCATACAGGCCATACAGGAATCGCCAAATTTCCCTAGATCGGGAGAAAATCACGTTTGGCAACATTGATCTACATATAGTTTTGTATAGCATCTCATAAAATTCCTCCACATTTGAGTAAAAACTGCAGATTAATGTTTTTATATTGCCGGTCATTTAAGTTTTTGAGATCTGGAAAAGAACAATGTTTAACAACATCGAAATTGCCATATATTGATGTATAGTAAGTAACTAAATCCACGTTTGGCAGCATCGCAATCTCCATAAGGTATTGTATAACAACTCATAAAATGTCTCCACATTTGAGGAAAAACTTCAGATTTATGTTTTTACAGTAACCAAATTTTCCTAGATCTGGGGAAATTCACGTTTGGTAACAACGCAATCTTTATAGGTTTTTGTATAGCAACTCATAAAATTTCTCCATATTTGAGAAAAAACTTCATATTTATTTTATTGTTTAACGTGTCATTCAAGTTTCTGAAATCTGGAAAACAACAGTTTGGCCACACAGCAATCGCCATATGTATTTGCACAGTAAATAACTAAATTTCCCTAAATCTTGAGAAAATCAAGTTTAGCAACACCGCAACCTCCATATAGTTTGGTTGGTAATGCTACGCAATGTTCACATGATTTGTCTAACGAGTAATCAACTTTCCTCAAATATGGAGCAAAACAGCTTTTGACACCACTGCAATCTACATCCATATATTTTTGTATAGCAAGTCATCGACATTTCTAAATTATGGGTAAGCACTTCATCTGGCAATATTGTAATCTCCATGTGTATTTGTTTTCCAAGTAATGAAATGTCCCCACTATTGCGAAAAAACTGGGATTGGCAACACTGCAAAATCAATCAAGTATAGCAAGTTATCAAATTCCCTCATATTTCAAGAAAAACAATATTTGGCAATACCACAATCTTCTTATAGTTTTGTAATACAAATTATAAAAGTTCCCTACGACTGGAAAAAACGGCGTTAGACAACATCGCAATCTCCATTTGTTTTTGTGAAGCAAGACCTAAAATTTCCCCACGGATGGGTGAAAACTACGTCTGGCGACATCGCAATCTCCATATATATTTATAAAATTTCCCCGTGGGTGGGGAAAAGTTACGTTTGACAACATCGCAATGTTCAAATGATTTATCTAGTGAGTCTTCAACTTTCTCCATATATGGAGAAAAACTGCGTTTGGCACCACCGCAATCTCCATCCATATATTTTTGTACAGCAAGTCATCGACATTTCTAAATTATGGGGAAGCACTACATCTGGCAATATTGTAACCTCCATATGTATTTGTCTTCCACTATTGGGAAAAAAATATAATTGGTAATACTGCAAAATTATATGTGATCAAACAATAATTGGCAATACCGCAACCACCCTATAGTTTTGTAATACAAATTATAATATTTTCCTACGACTGGGGAAAACTACGTTTGGCAACATCGCAATCTTCATTTGTTTTAATGAAGCAAGTCCTATAATTTACCCACGGTTGAGGGAAAACTACGTCTGGCGACATTGCAATCTCCATATATTTTTATAAAATTTCCCCACGGATAAGGAAAAACTACGTTTGGTAACATCGCCATCTCCATATGGTTTAATAAAATTTTACTATAGTTTTATAAAATTCCCCCCGGATAGGGAAAAACTACGTTTGGCTATACCGTAATCTTCCTATAGTTTTGTAATGCAAATTATAAAATTTTCCTACGACTGGGGAGTACTACGTTTGGCAGCATCGCAATCTCCATATATTTTTATGAAGCAAATCCTAAAAAGTCCCATGGGTGGGAGAAAACTACATCTGGAAATATCGTAATCTCCATATAATATTATTATAAAATTTCTCCACAGATGAGGAAAAACTACGTTTGGTAACATTGCCATCTCCATATGGTTTAATAAAATTTTCCTACTAATGGAGAAAATTACTTTTCGCAACACCGTAATCTCCCTAAAGTTTCGTTTAGCAATATCGCAATCTCACTATAGTTTTATAAAATTCCCCCCGGATAGTGAAAAACTACGTTTGGCTATACCGCAATATTCCTATAGTTTTGTAATGCAAATTATAAAATTTTCCTACGACTGGGCAGTACTACGTTTGGCAACATCGCAATCGCCATATATTTTCATGAAGCAAATCCTAAAAAGTCCCCTGGGATGGGAGAAAACTACATCTGGAAATATCGTAATCTCCATACATTATTATAAAATTTCCTCACGGATGAGGAAAAACTACGTTTGGCAACATCGCATGCAACTTACATGGCAACATTGCAATGTCCATATGGTTTTATTAAATTTTCCTACTACTGGAGAAAACTACGTTTCGCAATACTACAATATCCCTATAGTTTTATAAAATTTCTTTACTACTGGGGAAAACTGTTTGGAATCCCGCAATCTCCTTATAGTTTTGTAATACAAATTATAAAATTTCCCTACGACTGGGGAAAACTACTTTGGCGACATCAAAATCTAAATTTATTTTTATGAAGCAAGTCTTAAAATATCTCCTTATTTCCTGGGATGATCCTCCTTCAAAGGATATCTTGGATGTCTGGTCAAGGTTTAAGATAGAAATGCCAAATTTAGCTAATATTAAAATTCCGCGCCATGTAGGTTCCAGTTCTCTTTCCCGGATTGAGCTACATGGGTTTTGTGACGCCTCACAAGTTGGCTATGCTAGTGTTGTCTATTTCCGAATTCTCGAATCTTCTGGACTTGTGAAAACGTTCTTAATTTGTGCGAAATGTCGAGTATCCCCATTAAAAACAAAATCTATAGCAAGACTTGAACTTATGGGTTCCGTTTTATTGACCGATCTAATGCACTTTGTTAAAGAAGGCTATAGTGACCTAGTGGTTTTTGATGCTATTTATGCTTGGACAGATTCTATAGTAACTCTTGCTTGGTTATCTTCATCTCCACATAGATGGAAAACATTTGTAGCTAATAGAGTCAGTCATGTTCAAGATTTCATTCCCCCCTCTCTTTGGTATTACGTTCCATCTTCCCAGAATCCAGCTGACTGTGCTAGTCGAGGTCAAACCCCAGCACAGCTTTTAGAAACTCCTATTTGGTGGTCAGGTCCTGAATTCTTAGCTCAGTCTTGTAATACATGGCCTACGCAAACTGATAAGTTAAATATATCGGAAATATCTCAGGAAGAACAAAGGGTTATACTATCTGCCTGCACTTCCTCTGACAATTTCATCTTTACCCTTTTAAATGAATTTTCCTCTTTAACCAAGATTAAGCGAATCGTAGCGTATTCTCTCTTTTTTATTCATAGCTTAAGGTTACAATCTCAGTCTCAAATAAACTTGGATATAGATAATGCCTTTAAAATTATTATAAAATGTGTTCAGCGACATACATTTTCTGACATTTTTCTTAAAGTTAAGCATAATCAACTATTACCTAAGCCTTTTAGAAAACTCGCCCCTTTCACTGACTCCTTTGGTTTGCTTAGAGTTGGTGGTTGAATCAGAAATTCGGAGTTTTCATTTGAATGTTAAACATCCTATTTTGTTACCCAAATCACACCGACTAACCCACTTGATAATTGAAGCAGTTCATCAGGAACACTTTCATCCAGGTTTAAAAACATTACACTATTTATTATTACAACAATTTTGGATTTTATCTCCACGTAGTGCAATTTATAAATGTCTTTCAAGTTGCATTCGTTGTTTTCGTTGCAAACCAAGATCTTACAACCCGTATATGGCTGATTTGCCCTCTATAAGAGTTTCTCAAGTCAAGGCTTTTTCACCAGTTTTTATAGATTTTGCTGGTCCGTTTTCACTTTCGATGAGTAAATATAGAGGTGCAAAAACCTACGAAGGTTATGTTTGTGTTTTTGTTTGCACATCCACTAAGGCTATTCATTTAGAAGCTACTTCAGATTTAAGTTCTGAAACTTTCTTAGCCGCCTTTAGATGCTTTATCGTCCGGCGTGGAAAATATCTCACCATTACCAGCGACCAAGGAACAAATTTTAAGGGTGCTAATAATGAACTCCTTGACATGGCTAAAACTATCGCGCAGAAATTGTCCATTTCTTGGAATTTCAAACCCCCAGGTAATCCACATTTTAATGGCCTCGCCGAGGCGGGAGTAAAATCGTTTAAAACTCATTTTTATAGAGTCTTAGGTACTCAAATATTATCCTTTGAAGAATTCTACACCCTGTTGTCTCAGATCGAAGCACTTTTGAACTAACGCCCATTGTGTGAGATTAGTAGCGATCCAAATGATTCACAACTTCTTACGCCGGGGCACTTTCTAATTCTTGAACCCCTCACTAGCCCTATTCTCGAGGTAGATCTAACGCATTTATCTTTAAATAGATTGAATCGATGGCAATTGCTGCAACGTATGCGGAGTGACTTTTGGAAGCGTTGGTCGCATGGCAACATGGCGCCCGGTGTAGATGTGTTTGACGAAGCTCTCCGGAATAAATGTTGTAAAAAGTGTAAAAGAAATGTTGTAAATGGTGTAAGGTGTATAAATTGTGAAAATAGTTTCCATATAAGCTGTGCAAAAAATAGAAACGCTGTAAAGTTTACTAGTGATGACTTAATCAAATCTTGTGAGCAAGATTCAGCATGTGATCAAACTGATCAGTTATTTTTCGACTCAATTGAAAGTCCAGACAATAAGGTAATTTATATTAATATATTTGAATATATAATAAAGCAAAAATACTCCATAATAAAGGAGATGCATGACAAAATTCATTTAATGAGTCAACAAATAACTTCGTTAAAAGAACGAAACGAATTAGACACAAAAAGTACAGAACAAAAAACAACGCAAAAACAGTGGGAATCTTCTGCCATTAAAAAAAACCAGACCATTAATTCAAACTGGAAATGATAAAAATAATGCTGTTGCCAACTCGTCTATTCAATCAGTTATTTCAAAGACTGACGTGTCAGCTGCTTTAATGAAAATAAATACTGAACAAAAAATTGACGAAGTCATAAATTTGAATGAGAATAGCCCCAGAGAAAACTACAATAAATGGAGAGAAGTTCGAGGAAAAAGAAATAGAAAACCACTTGTTGTTGGAAATAATAATGAAATAACTGTAAACGGCAAGGGTATTAAGGGGGTTCCCAAATTTGTGGATCTTCATATTTACAGAGTGGACCCTAGCATGACAGCAGATGATCTACGTGAAATAGTAAAACCACATTTCCCGGAAGTAGTGGTAATATCATTAAATTCGACATATCCGTGTATATGGGTATAACTTTAATACTGCGATGAATCCAGCAATATGGCCACATGGAACCCATATCCAGCAGTTTTTTCAGTTGCGCCCAAAGAGACTTCCCCAAGTCTAGAACATGTAACTCTAGTGTATTCTCAAAGTTATATATGTGGAAATGTATGTAAGTGTACTAATACAGAAAAATCAACTAAAACCTTTCAAATCATAAATGTAAATTGTCAATCACTGACTGATAAGACCAATAGAATTGATTTAATATTGGAATGTAACAAACCTGATATTTTGTGCCTTTCTGAAACCTGGTGTAATAATGATAATATTGATTTAGTGAGATTTAACGATTGTATGTTGGCTACTCATTTCAATCGTATCAACGCAGAATTCATGATGGGGTTTTGATACTTGTAAAAAAGATGATTAAATTTAAAAATCTAGACTTTGTAAATAATTTATCAATTGATATTGACTTTGAAGTATGTAGTATATCCTTTTTTTGCAAGAAAGAAGCTGATGTCTTGTGAATATATATAGATCCCCATCAGGAAACATTGAGGTGTTCATGGACCGACTTTTTAAGGTCCTAAATTTTTGTTTCAATAATTATGATTGTACTATTCTTTGTGGAGACATGAACATTGATTATTTGAATATATCACGTGAAAGAACATTATTAATTGATTTGATGGAGAGTTTTAACTTAAACTTAAAAAATTGTGAGCCAACACGGATTTTCACAAATAAAAACATGAAAACGACAGAAACTAAAGTTGACTACTTTTTAACTAATATGACGATTGAATACAATGAAAGCATGATTGATATGCAGCTTGGTGATCATTTGGAACTAAACATTCATGTAAAATATCGTACGGGTATATTATGTACATTTTGCGAGAATAAGCTGAATAACAGAAAGACAAGTTTTAGGAATGTATCAGCATCCAATTCACTGAGTTTACAAACTCATCTAGACAATGAAAGTTTTCTGTCGGTCTATGAATATCTAAATGATACAAATATCTCAGGTGTTGATCTTGTATATAATGAATTTTTAGATACTATATGTTACCATATTGATTTTATTTGCCCTGTTTTAACAAAAAACGTATCTAATGTAACCAGAAAATCATGGGTTGATCGCGATCTTGTGCGGATGGGTAGTGATCTTAGGAATTTGTTTTGGTTAACAAAATTTTCCGCAAATCCCGATGATCATTCAAATTATAAGAGGTTAAAACATGATTATGTCACTGAAATTAACAAATCAAGAAAATTGTTCTACCAAAAAAGTCTTGAAAATAAAAATGTAAAAGAAAAACAAAAATATATATGGCGAACAGTACAACACAAAATTGGAAAAAAGAGACATTCTACTATTAATACCATTGATATAAATGGTAAAATAACTCAAAATAAATACGAAATTGCTAATTTGTTTGCCACTTTTTTTGCAACGAATACTAAAAAAGCAATAAATACCCACTTTGCTAACTGTGGTTTTGAAAGTTATACGACAATGTATGTCGCTAATACTTTTTATTTCAAACCTGTTATCCCTGAAGATGTATTGGATGTAATTAACTGCCTAAAAAATGTTAATGCCGAGGGTGTTGACTGTCTTTCGACAAAGATCATTAAAAGTATAGGTCCACAAATCGCATGTATTCTAGCAACTACTCAGTGGAAACCGAAACTTTTCCATCAAGTCTAAAGATAGGAGTTGTTTCACCAATACAAAAAAAAGACAGCCTCCTCAGCCTTGACAATTATCGGCCAGTAACTGTCCACACTGTGATATGTAAAGTGATAGAAAAGTGTATTTATAAACAAATGTTTTCTTTTCTCAAAAAGTATAATGTTATATTGGACCATCAGCATGGTTTCTTACCTGGCAGATCGACGGAGAGTGCATCCGTAGCTCTGCTTAACTTTATCCACACCTCATTGGATAGAAAGAGGTATGTGGGGGCGCTTTTCTTTGATCTTTCAAAAGCTTTTGACTCGGTTCGTGCTGATATAGAAATAAATAAATTACGAGATTTAGGATTTCGGGGCAAATTTCTATCGTGGCTGAAATCATACTTAGAAGCCCGCAAACTTATTGTCAGAATTGAAGATCAGAAGTTCCTCCCCCAACCTGTGGAAATTGGCGTACCTCAGGGGTCAATCTTAGGGCCTATGATATTTTTATTATACATAAATGATCTTTCTAAATATGCTAGCACTAATCATTCAATATTATTGGCAATTGATTCTGAATCTCCGGATGAGCTGCTATTAAAGATGAATATTTTATCAAGAGAATTTATCATTTGGTGTTAAAGAAATTCTTTGATAGTAAATTCGACAAAAACCATCCTCATGCATTTTTCTACAAGAACATATATTCCTGAAAGTAGCTGTATCTCAGTTGGGGGGACTGATGTTTATTTTTCGAGTTTTACGAAATTTCTGGGAACCTACCTCGATAAGGATATGAGTTGGAATACCCATATCAACCACATTTGTAAAAAATTAAATAGTAGTTACTTTGCAATATTACAGCTAAAAAATATATTTACAACTAGTCAACTGATCAATGTTTATTATGCAATAGTATACTCCCATATTTCCTATAATCTCATTCTGTGGGGTGGGGGGGGGGGGGTGGTTGCGGTAAATGCCTCGAGGATTTTTATTTCTCAAAAAAAGATTGTCCGTCTACTTTTCAATTTAGATTATAGAGAAACATGCAGAAACCATTTTAAAGATTTCGGTGTACTAACTTTTTATTCTATTTACATCTACAAGTGCATATTATATGCAAAAAGTTATTTCAGTGAATTTAGTCTTAATTCTGATTTCCATGATTACCCAACCAGATCTGGAAAACTTATACGGCCACCGAAACATGAAACCTCATTGTTTGAAAAAGTCCTGTCTATAAAGGAATTCAATTCCTTACTCATTTGCCCAGCTGTATAAGATGTGAGAGCGATTCCAATGTGTTAAAACAAAAACTTAAAATTTTTTTAATTGTCGAATGTTTCTATGATGTGTCAGAGTTTTTGAGCAAACGATTTGAATTTAAGTGTTTAATAAGTAAGTCGTATTCAATGTAATATCCTCTTCTCTGTTTGACCTGTCCTATATCATGTACTATGATCAAAAAGGATGAATAAAGTATTATTATTATTATTATTATATTCATTCTCTCCAAGAGAGATATAAATGGACCCAAACTTCACCTCCTATTGTTAAACGTGGTTTAGTTTTAATTAAAGATAAACAAACGCCTCCACTGAATTGGGAACTAGCCAGAGTTATCGATGTGCACCCTTGTCGGGACAATGTGGTTCGTGTGGTTACATTGAAAACCACTCATGGCTTTATGCAACGCCTTGTGGTAGAAATTTGCCCCTTGCCGGTTAATTAATTTATTATTACTTTAATTAGCTATAGTATTTAAGTCGTTTTGTAGATTTAAGCGTGGTAATATTCTATTTATTTTTTACTCACATTATATATATATATATATATATATATATATATATATCTTTATATTGCATTTGGTTAAAAAACATTCGTTTTGGTGGGGTGAATGTTGAGGAATCCCTCGTATTTAAATTTTGACGCTAAACAAATCATTGGCACATGGTTCGCACGGTAAACATTAATTTTCTTCACAAACCGGTAAAATTGTTCGGACGAAATTCGATCAAAAAAAGTGTACCAAAAACATATCTTCAACCATCCCAGGCGCCTGGATACAGACGGCAAGACAACTTCCCCAGGTAGGAGCCTTATAAATTATTTTTTTTCATATGCGTTGATGATGTGATTTATTTTGTTCAACTATTAGAAATACAGTCCATTAGTAATTTTTCATATTTACAACTTTAACATTAATTTCCCTACCACTGGGGAAAAACTACGTTTGGCAACATCGCAATATCGAAATGTTCTTTTAAAGCAAGTATTAAAATTTCCCTACGACTGGGGAAAACTACGTTTGGCACTATCTCATGCAACTGATATTAATACTGTAAATCGGTCGGTCCTCGCCTGACCATCTGAAAGAAAATTGGTGCAATTTAATTTTGATCATTATTGAAAAATCGTGACTATAATCGGCGTTGGTTTAAACGATGGGTGTAAAAATTGCTCTTTATTAAATATAATGACCTCTCGTAATTGTTTTCTTCTTCCCATGGTAAATTACAAGTTTATCCTCGCAATATTGCACGCTTACCGAAGATAATCATCTCCGGAATTTCAACTATCTGACAGATTGAAATTTTTGTTACTATAAATATCGCGGCAATTTTAAATTTAATTCTTCAAATAATATCATTCAACGTGTTAGACAGAACTGGAACAATTCCATTTGTAATTATTTGAAAAGATGGCAAAATGAATAATGAAATCACCAAAATGGCATCTTGCAACGGCTCCTTCTGAAGCGAGAAATCCCCAGAGAGAAGAAAAAGTGAGATTAAAAAAAGGAGGCGAGTAAATTTCAAAGAAATCATTTATTTACACTTTTAGAAACAAACGGAATTTAGTTTTATGAAAAGATAAAAAAATATATTCATTTACGTGGAAAACATAGCAGCTTTGAAAATAGAGGTGAATTACCTATTGAAAATCTGAACCACGATGTATGTTTACCGTTTCCAAGATTCGGAATCCCAAGGATAAAGCAGGTAAACTAATTAAAGTTAAATATCCGATTTTCCGGCCGGATTTTCTATATTTCGTTCGACGTGAGTCAAATTTCATTATCTTTAAAATTGTTTTCTTTCAGAAAATATCGAAACTTTTATAGTAGCCGTATAAACCTCGATTGAATTTTTATTAAATTGTTTTCTTAGTGAGTGAAACTCTATTTGCTAAATGTATGATTACTAAACACAGAATAAAGTAAGTTTACAGAAATTTCCCATATTTGGGGAAAAGGTAAATTTGGCAACGCAGCAAACTCAATATGTTTTATATATCAAGTCACACATTTCCCCACATCTGGGGAAAAGTTATGTTCGACAACGCCGCAATATGCGCATACTTTTGATTTATCATAAAATTTCTTCACTTTTGGGGAAAAAAATTTTAATCGAAAGTTATAAAATTACCTCACGTGTAGAGAAAAACTACGTTTTCAACAGCGCAATCTTTTGATATATAAGTAATAGAATTTCCTTAACCCTTAACCAGGGAGTTGAAGTTTTAAAACGCAACTGGTCAGGTGGGGTGTTCACAACACCCCATATGATTTATTGTTTTTTGAGAACTCTAGTTGAAGTAAATAATAATATCGACAAATTAAAACAATTGTTTATTTATTTTTTTTAATTATTTTTGTTTTCTTGACAATTTTTACAAATGTTGATCATGTGATTCAAACACATCCGCTTTTTGCAGTCAAAGCAAAAATATTTAGTCTTAATGTCTTTATTTCTAGGACAAACTACACATCTTCCTGGTTTTGTTACAGTAATTTCTTCAGGAATCTCTTTGCTCACCCCAGCTGAATGTACATCTTTTTGTGATCCTGATATTCTAGCAGCTTTTTCTCGCAGGGTTCTAGGTATGTGCATGTTAGACGCCTGTTTTTTAATTTGAGGTCGGACTAATGCTATTCCAAGATCACGCAGAAACAATCTTCTTACAACTTTCCTTGGACCGTTATTAGCTTCGTAAATAACTTGAGCATTTATTCCAGCAATGTCCAGCAATCTATAAAAGAGGGCCATAGGCCAGCGCCTTGTTGTTCTTGATGTAGAATATGTGGCACACATTTCGTCTACTACGTCGACTCCAGCTTTAGTTGCGTTATACCATGTTATGATTTCAGGTTTGCACTCATCTCCTGTTTTAGGGTCAATAGAGTCATTAAAATGCATAGAAGATATGGCTAAAACATTTTTATTCTTTTTGGGAACATATGACACTAATGTCATATTGCCTTGAAACGCAAATATGCTGCTTTTGAGTGGTCGATTTTTTGTATTCACTAACTCTAACGGAAGTTCCTTTTTATTTTTACGTAATGTCTCAACTAATGTTAGTTTGATTTTGAATAATTCTTCTAGCAATGGTACACTACAAAACCAGTTGTCAGCCGTTATATTGCGATTCGTTCCTGCAATTGGCTTCGCCAACCTCATAACAACATCTTTGGCACTATTTGAAACAAGATAAGGACCGTCAGGTTGCGTACCAACATACACCTCCATACTTAGTGTATACCATGTTGTGGAATCACATAAGGTCAAGATTTTTACGCCATATTTTGCCGGTTTGCTTGGGATGTATTGGCGAAATGGACATTTTCCACGAAATGCTACAAGTTGTTCGTCAACAGTGGTGTATTCTCCAACTGAATAATGTTTTTGGCAATTTTTTTCAAAGGTTTCAAAAATATTCCTAAACGCAGCCATCTTATCTAACGCCCTCCTTTCGATTCGATTGCCAACATCATCGAATCGTAAACAACGTAGCAGAAAAAGGAAGCGTTTTAGAGACATTGACGTATAGAATATTTCTATTCCAAAACCGCTTTGATGCCATAAGTCTTCAAGATTCTGATGACCGGCACGTTGAGCACCAGCTAAAATCAGAAGTCCCACAAAAGAAATAATTTCTGTTTCATCCGTAGGTTTCACATCGTTGTAATTTTTATAGTTACCACAAACAGTTTGGATGTAAATATTCGTGAATTTTGTAATATCTTGTACCATTCCATCATCAAAAAAAAAGAAAAAAACAATCTACTGGTGTTTTTACATCCCTAGCAACATTCCTTACTACAGGCAAGTCTCTGATTATGTTTTGGGCACGTGTTCTTACTTTACTTGATCCGCACATTTTTGTCCATTTCGTTTTCTTATCTTTGCCTAAGTAAAATGGTGTATCGCGATCAACACTTTGTTCAGCATCACTTTCGGAAGAATTTGAAACTTCTTGCTCACTTTCGCTGTCACTCCGTTCTTCTAAACAATCTATTTCTTCCCCATCAGAGTCATCATAAAATGTCGGGCGATCTTCCGATTCAAGCAAGAGGCTTTGTAAATATTCTTGTTCTTCTTCATAGCTTCTAAACGTTTTGCTACACATTTTACAGTAGTTAGTTATAAAAACGCAACTGGTCAGGTGGGGGTATGATGACACCCCAACGTTTAAAAAACGACTTTACAGCTACAAATCACACAAAAACGAAATTGTGAGGTTATGTTAGCATAGAATGACAACTAACAGGAAGATACTGCCAACCTCAAAGTTGGCATTAACAAGACATGCTAATTATATCTACAAATCTTCACGAGGGGTGTTGACAACACCCCAGGTCCCCGGTTAAGGGTTAAATCAGTTGAAAAACTTCAGGCATATAATAAGTAGAAAATGTGTGCATTTCGCGTAATTTTGGAGATTTTTTTCCATATCTGGGGCAAAACTAAGTTTGGCAACGCTGCGTTGCCAATATTTATAAAAATCATAATATTTCCTTTTTCTGGGGAATAATTTTTCCTGGCAACGCCGCAATCTCCGTATACTTTTGACTTGTCATCAAATTTTTTCACGTTTGGGGAAAATTTATGTTTGGCAACATTGTAATCATTAAATATTCTTATGTGTGGAGAAAAACTACGTTTTATTTATTTATTTATGACATGGAATACAAACGGGACGAACCCAAATACAGTATTCACAAGTATATAATTAATAAAATGTAGACTGATAATTGTAAATATTAAATCATTATCACTATGAAATTAAAACGCTGCTTTATCACTCAAATACAGCTTTTTTAGCTTACTACAAAAAGTGAAAAATTTATCATGAAATATATCAATATCAGCGTGGTTACAAACTGAGTTGAATGATTTACAACACCTATGGAGAGGAGAGCTTAGATAATAATTGTTAGCAGTGAAATTAATATAAAAAAGTTTAAAATCTCTTGTATCATAGGCCGGAACATTGAATCTAATGAGGCTGGTAATCTCGTTTGAGTCAATAAGATTATTAACAATTTTATATACAAATTTAACATCGTTTATTTGACGTCTATCTTCCAGGGGAATTAAACTCAAGTTCCGCCTAACTGAAACAATATTATCCTTAGGAAACAACTTCTTCCTGCAGTACTTTATAAATTTATTCTGGATACGGTCAAGTCTATCGATGTATAAAATATACTGTGGATTCCAAATTATTGATCCGAAGCTCAAGACACTATTTACATAGGCCATAAATAGAGTTCGTAATGAATGTGAGGTCTTAAAGTCATGACAAGTCCTGATAATAAACCCCAACGCCCGATTAGCTTTTTTTGATATACGAGTATAATTGATATGCTGGTCGAAAATAAGTTTAGAATCAAAATAAGTTCCTAGATCTTTTATCTGTGATACCTTTTCTATAAGATGGGTTTCAATAAAATATTGATTATCAAGTATGCATCGTTTTCTAGAGAAAGTGATCGCGAAGCATTTTTTTAAATTCAAGAAAAGAAAGTTTTTTTTGCAATACGCAACAAGTCTGTTTAAGTCACTTTGTATCAATTGAGAATCCCCAACATTGCCAACTTTGAGGTACATTTTTAAATCATCCGCATATTTTTTGTACTTACAAAATTTGAAACATTGAGATATGTCGTTGGTGTAGATATTAAATAATAACGGTCCCAAGTGGGATCCTTGAGGTACCCCTGAAGTTATATCACTGAAGGCTGATACATATTTACCTATGACTTCTGCCTGTGACCTGTTACTTATGTAAGATTTGAATCATCTGAGTAGATTACCATGTATACCGACAGCAGCAAGTTTATCCAACAAAGTAGAATGATCAATTTTGTCAAAGGCCCTGCTGAAGTCGGTATACACAGCATCCACCTGAAATCCTTCATGCATGTATTCTAATAAATATTCACTATAAGTGAAGAGGTTCGTTTCAACAGAACGTTTCTTCATAAAACCATGTTGCTTCTCATCAATAATGTATTTAACATCTCTAAGCAAATAATCAAAAATAATTGATTCGAATAATTTGGCAATAATAGAAAGTTTAGATATAGGACGATACTTTTCGACTAAATATCTACTACCGCCTTTTTAAACTTAATAGTTTTTCTCTTTGACAGTACTTATTTTCCTTTTAATAACAAAATTTACAAACTTTTGGTACACCGATAGGTGCTTCAGTTTCTCCTATCTTGGCAGCATATGTCATGGACGATGTGCTAGATACATTCATTCCGGTGCTTTCTTTTACTCCATTTTTCATTAAAAAATTATGTCGATGATATTATTTTGGTACTTCCTAGTGAGGGGCTGGATGAAGTTCTGGATACATTCAACAGCTATGATCCACACATCCAGTTCTCGATAGAAATGGAAGACGACGAGAATTCCGTGCCATTCTTAGATACCAAGTTCATTCGTAATACCAATGCGATCATTATAGATTGGTACAAGACACCACGCAGTTCTGGTAAATATTTAAATTACGATTCCTACCACATCCATTCCATGAAAGTGAATCTGGTTAAACAAATTAACTGTCTCAGAATTCCAAATAATATCTTTCATAATAAAAATCTAAAAGTTTTATTCAACTTTTTCTTGGATAATTCCTATCCAAGAACTTTACTCAATAAAATATTATTTAGCACATCTACTACCATGGACGTGGCCTCCTAACGTGGCCCAAATGGATATTGAACCTGGTGTGACCCCAGTTTTTGCAACTTTTCGATACATAAGAGACATAACTCCGAAACTATCCAGATTGTTCAGTGCATATGGCAACTTCAAAATTGCTAATAAAAGAGCGTTATCAATTAGATCGATTTTCACTAGAGTAAAAAATGAAACTCCATTAACTTCACTTACTAATGTTGTGTGCAGTATTCCGTGCAGAGATTGCGATAAACAGTATATTGGTCAGACTTTAAGATCTCTGTCAAGCCGTATCGTCTCACACAAGAGCGATTGCAGATTACATCCTGAGCGGTGCGCGTTAGCCAATCAAGTTGATTCTTTAGATTACCATATGAATTATGAGGGTGTTGGCGACTGAGTCAAACTAAAAGATCATTCATAGAAATAAGATTCATTTCACAGTTTAACAATGTTATAAATAAAGAAAAGACATCAAATCACTTAAGTGAGATTTATTCCTTTTTGTTGTCCTTAGATGTCAACTGTAGCTTTTCCTGTCACAAACAACAATCATGTTGCTCCTGACAACACCACTCTTATTACTTTATCTTCATAACTTTCAACAATTTGGTTGTATTGGTGTTGGTTAATATATCCAAATATTACAGAATTTTACATAATTATTATATATTTTAATGATTACTATATTATTTTATTATTATTAATTTTATTGAGGCTGTATATGTTTCCACCGTATACGTTTTGTTGTTGTTAACCCTACCGTATACAAGAATTGGGTCATTTCTTCTTCTTTCCTATAATAGAAGATTTACCCCTCCCCACTTTTCCAGACTCTAGTTTGAAGTGTTGGCAATATAACAGAGGCCATGATTGGATTGGGTACATCATTTTATGTCCGGCTACTTCTTGGACAGTTGGTAACATTGTCTGTCTTATAGTCTATTCTTTTTAGGGGAAAAAACACAACACAAAAACACTTCGATTCTTTAAGTCGCAAAGTAGTGTTGTACTTTGAGTTTTTCAGCCATGATTGATGTGATTGTTTAGTGTGAATTTCCTTTTTGCCTAACTAGTTCATATTATCTGTTATCCGTAGTTTAATTCAATATAATATAATGGAATCTAACCTCAACTCGGAGGTAAGTACATACGTGGTGAGATTTCCTTTTTCAGTACTGTTCCTCTTGACGATTATATGATTTAATTGTTGTTTTTTCATTTTTGTCTCCCTGATGATGAAGATAATCATCTTCGAAAGCTTGGAAATTTTCCGTTAAGAGTACACTTTTTCCTCTTTTTGCTGCAATTCCCGAATATTCACCAGTTATGCCAATCTGGAATTATGTAGGGGAGAGGAAAGGAGAACCGCCTCTGTTTTGCTATGTTGTATTGCTCCATGTCAAACGGCCTTACGTAGAGATACTTATTTGACAGATGACATCGAGAATAATTAATACTGGTATGAAGAAATAAACAACTTCAATAAAGTTAAAATAATTTTAAGTAAATGCATGAATGTTTAATTAGTTAAATACAGGGGCGTAGCTACCGCCGTATCTACCGTATCAATTATACGGGGCCCCGTGCCACGGGGGCCCCCAACGTGCGTAAGCAAAAATTAATAAAAACATCCCAATTTTTTTTTTCAGAAATGACGAAAGTCAAAACAAACAATTCTTTTTTCTCCGCGTAAAGCGTGCGTTCAAAAGTTGGCAACACTCTACATCGGTTATCGCGGGCTGCGGGATTTCCCCGTTTAAGTCATTTACTTCAACAGGGGAATCCCACAATATTCGATGTACATATGATATGATACACGGAGAGCAATGTTTATCAACGCGTTTTATTTACTTGAGCATTACATTGTAACAGAATACAAACAATTGTTCTTCTGGCTTAGTAGTATTAGTAGCGATTTGTAAAAAACAATGAGTGAAAGGAAAAGAGATTATCCCGGCGGAGCTACCAAAAAAAAAGTAAACAGAAAAGGGAGGAGGTTATAAAAAATGCCCAAAATTTCTTCATTTTTTCAGACACCAGCTCCTGGTTAGGTTAGGTTGCAAAAGTAAGTACTACCCAACCCATTTATCAGTACTACACAACCACACGTTCTTCGTCAGATGTCCATCCAGAAATAGAAGAAACCCAAATCGACGATTCTGAGATATCTGAAGATTGTAATATAGTTTCATTAGATAGAGGAAATTTTGGTGACAGTCCAACTGAATGCGAACGAAAAATAATATATAAATTGGGTCCATTTAAGTCACAAGGACCGTTTCCAAAAGATTCAGAGAGTAACCGACCTTTTTCGGTCTATTATTATTCATATATGAATAAGGCAGGCATAAAAATTCCAACACCATGGTTATGTTATTCTAATGTTTTAAATTTAAACAAACCGTATTGCCACTTCTGTTGGTTATTAGCAGATCGTCAAAGCAAATCGTACTCCTCTGCATGAGTTAACGGTGTTTCCATTAGAAGCAATTTTACGCAAACTATACTTGACCATGAAAAGTCACAGCAGCATATTAATGCATCCATATCTTATAATAATTGGTTACAAGGAAATACTATTGATAATCTATTGTAAAGTGAAATCAATAGTAAAATAACATTCTGGAGAGATGCATTGCATCGTATAATTAATGTTATAATTACTTTAGCATCTTGTAATCTACCTTTAAGAGGCCTTGATTCTGATTCTGGAAATTTTATGGCAATTTTACGTTTGCTATCTAATTATGATGCAACTTTGAAAGAACTTCTTCTAAAACCAAAAGGCAAAATAAATTATTTAAGCCCTATGATTCAAAATGAAATTATTAATTTGCTTAGTACCGCAGTTAGGAACAATATTATCTCAGAAACTAAAAAAGCTGCATTTCTGACAATAATTCTAGATACAACGCAAGACTTGTCAAAAATTGACCAATTTTCTGTAGTATTTCGATACATCTCGATTACAGAAAATTATGATAATGTGCTTAAAGAATTAAAAATCTGTGAGTCCTTTTTGGGGTTTATAGCAGTATTCGATTGCAGAGCTGAAGGACTTAAAATTGAAATTTTAAATACGATTAAAGAATATAGAATTGATTTGACTAAATGTAGAGGACAGGGTTACGATGGAGCAAATGTTATGTCGGGTGTTTATGGAGGATTACAAACCCTAGTAAGAGAGCATGCTCCGAATGCCGATTATGTTCATTGTGCTGCGCACGCATTAAATTTAGTTTTAAACGATGCTGCGAAACATGTTCGTGAAGTGTCGCCTTTTTTCGATAATTTAGAAAAAATATATACTTTTTTAGGCAATAGTATACAACGCTGGGCAATGTTAAGTGACGATTCATCTGAAAAATATTTAATTACCCTTAAAAAGGTATGTCCTACCAGATGGTCTTCAAGGAACGACGCTTTATTAACGGTAAAGAAAAATTATTTATTAATCATGAAAACTTTGTACCAACTAAATTTGATTACGAAAAAAAAGATGAACGCGACGAATGTAAAAATTTAATTAACATTTTAGAGAGTTATGATTTCTTTGTGCTTGTCACATTTTTTTCTTCACTATTTCAAATCATTAATCCTGTTTCTAAAGCTTTACAGCATGAAAATAATGACTTACAAAAAACTAGTGTTTTATTAAGTAATCTTTTGAATAGACTGTGCGAATTAAGAAATCAAAATTCATTCAATAGTTTGCTAAATGAGTCCAAAGATTTAGCAAAAGAGTGGATGGTGACAACGGTTTTTAAAAACCAAAGCCGAAAGATAACGAAACGTTTTTTTGATGAGTTGTCACAAGATGAGAGAATTTCAGACCCGGAATCCTATTTCAAAGTCAATGTCTACTATTGCTGTTTAGATATATTCATTTCTCAAACTAAACAAAGATTTCAGAGCCTTTGCAACCTGAGTAGTATATTCTAAATATTACAACCGGAGAAACTCCTGTCTTCTTCAAACGAAGAGATATTAAACGCTTCCGGAAAACTGTCGGCTAAATACAGTAAAGACATCTCAGTTAATCTTTATGAGCAAGTGAAGGCTCTAAAAACATGCTTAAAATCTGAAAGTCAAAAAATTCATTCCATTAATCAACTCATTGAATTATTGCTGATAAAATTCAATAGTCTTGCATCCAGTTTTCGGAAGGTAATAACAGCATGCCTTTTTATTTTTGACCCTTCCAGTTACAACCGCAACTGCTGAAAGAAGTTTTTCAAAATTAAAACTGATAAAAAATTACCTAAGAACTTCAATGGGACAGGAACGCCTGTCAGACCTGTCACTATTGTCCATAGAGGGAGGAACTTTATAAAAACTGAAGTCATCATTAGCTATAAATGATTTAATAAATCAGTTTGCCGAAAAAAAGGCAAGGAGGGTGTATATTTGATTTGAATTGTTTGTAAAAATTATGAAAAAAGTGACAGGTAGATAATTATGATGAATAAATATTTCTTTTAATTTTATGCAAACATTTTTTTTTCTTTTGTGAGAATTCTTTACCCTTCCTAAGAGCCCCCAAATAAATTTTTATACGAGGCCCCGCCAAGGCACGCTACGCTTCTGGTTAAAAATATGTAGTTTTCTCATATAATTATGACAGTTCTGTTCCTTATATTTTTTTTAATCTGTTGTCCAGATTTTGTATCATTTGGTCATTTCATCCAAGCGTCCTAAAAATAATGATCGTTCGTTTTGGTTCATTTATTCTGCCGGCAACAAACTTTTTGATCATCATCGTTTTATTTTATCAATTTTTGAAATTTTTTGAAGCCCCAATTCCTACCTTTTACTTGTCCATATATTACCCAAAACTCTTGTATTGTCTTTCCATAAATTTAACGTTATTCTTTCTAATCTAAAATCCATTCAAGATCATTTGTACCTTTTTATAATCACAATTATTCATAAATGCTTCATTCGTAATATAAAAATTCTATTCATTCATTCATAAAAATAATTTGATTCAATCTTTTTTATTTTGATATGTCAGCTTTAAACGGATTTATTTACTGATACACTTGAAGGAGGTATAAGTGAAACCATAAAATGTGGTAACTGATGACTCAAATTAATTACAGTTCTGTGAAATTATATAGTAGCTGGGTTGTTAAGTGGAATCTGATACGATCTCGTTACTCCCATTTATTTCATCAATTTTTAAAATAAGAAACTTTGCGAAATGTTTGTTTTGCAGAGACGTAGCAGAAAGATTGAAAAAATTATTAATATCTAGAATTAAATTTTAACTAATAAGAGTTTTTATTAAATAGAGAAAAATTAATGAAAAATACCTTTATAATATATTTATTGTTTCATTTTAGTCCCATGAAACCTTTGTTATTCCAATGGGTTATGGGCCCAGAGTTACGTGTTTTCTTTCTCTTATTATCAGGTTTAGTGACAATTAAAAAAATATTTTACTTTTCCAAATTCCAATATATTGAAAAAATGTTAGAAACTCTAAAAAATTGACAATTGTTTCGATATCATTATTTGCATTGCAAAAAATACTTTAGTAGCGTACTTGAGTGATTCGTTTCTGTGTTTTGCTCAAAAGCAAATCTTCGCTAAACAAATAGTGGAAAGTTTAGATGTTATTTAGGAAAAAATAAGCTTAGCTCCCAACTCGCGTTACGTAAAAGACTGTTGATATTAAAACTGGCAAGTGAGGAATGTCTATTAAAGCATTATAAGATCTTTGAGGATATTGCTGCAGAATTAGTTGCAGCGGGTGTACAAATGGATGATTCGAATAAAGTTTTTCACTTATTGCTTACTCTCCCAGCAGAATGAGATGGTGTTATAACAGTTCTAGAGACTTTAAATAATGAAAATTTAACATTAACATTCATGGGAACTAGACTGTTGAATCATGAGGTAAAGATTAAAGCAGGAGAAGAAGGCAGTATAAAGTATTGCAAGTACCAGTTTTAAATACCAACAACAACGTCCTGTCACGGTTTGATTTTACCATTAAACAGTTTCGAGCCACCTTGTATTCATAAATTATAATTCTTTTTATATTAGTTTATTCTCGATATATTCAAGTGAAATATCTGGTTAATTTACCCACAACTGACTGTTATTATGCCCAGTTCACGTTCTACTTCTGCAGCTCTTTCAACTAAATCGTGGTTTAACCTCTATAATTCAAATATCTATATAATGTTTCGTTTTACGTTAGTTACAATTCAATGGTTCCCAACGGAGGCGGTACCGCCCCCTGTGGGCGCTCCAGCCTTTTAGGGGGGCGGTAGCGGATTCAGAAGCAAATAATAAGCAGTCAAGGGGAACGGTGAAATAAAAATGATTTAATAAGGGTTAATACGCAGTTTTAAATTAGAAATAATAATAATAATACTAATAATTATAATAATTTCTTTTAGTTCAGAATAGAAGTATATGACTTGTCCTCGCACGTTGATAAGCGAACGCGCGATGTTCATACAAAATAACATGTTTCGACATGTTCGCACACAGTCAAGTTAAATCATGCACGAAATGAAACGTATAAAAGCAACAGCTCTACGAATTTTTTGTTAGTTAGTTGTATGTGCTTGGCCGCTATATATATAGTCGTGAATCATAAGCTCTGCCGTAGTAAATAATCGTGAGTGGTGTGTCATTTTATAAACATTACTATCTATAAATCTATTGAGAATTTAATTTTTATGAAAATGGCTGAATCTACTTCTAAATTAAAAAAGAAATGCCGGCAATACAGTATTGAATATTTAAAATATGGATTTGCGGAATCTTCTACAAACAAATCATTACCTATGTGTTTAATTTGCCGAAAGCTTTATTCAAATGAAGCTATGAAACCTTCTAGGCTACAAGAGCATTTACATAAAATGCATGCTGATAAGAAGAACAAAGATATATTCTATTTTCAAGAACTCGAAAAACAATATTTAAAACAGCCAACTATATCAAACCTTTTTGCATCGTCTTCTAAACGAGACGATGATGGGCTACGAGCCTCATATAACGTTTCATTGTTAATCGCAAAGTCAGGAAAACCACACACCATTGGCGAGGAATTAATTTTGCCGACAGTCGAAGATATATTAAAAACTGTTCTCCATCATAAGACACCATTTGATATCATTAAAAAAATTCCTCTCAGTAATAATTCAGTGCAAAGAAGAATGGATGAAATGGCAAATGATGTTGAAATATCATTATGCGATTACCTAAAGACTTGCAAATTTTCCATTCAACTCGATGAATCAACTCTACCGAGTAACGCAGCTCTACTCTTATCATACGTACGATTTATAAAAGAAGAAAAAATTCATCAAGAGTTATTATTTGCTAAGAATTTGGAATCTGATACAAACGGACATTCTATATTTAATATCATGCAAGAATTTTTTCAAGATAAAGAAATTCCTATTAGCAATATTGTGTCTGCTGCTACTGATGGTGTCCCAGCAATGACCGGGCGTCATAAGGGTTTTATAGCACATTTGAGAAAAGCAGTGCCAAATGTACTCGCTGTACATTGTATTATTCACCGTCAGCATTCGGTTGCAAAAAAATTAAATTAACGTCTGCATGCGTCCCTCAATAACGTTATTAAAGCAATATCATTAGAAGCAATTCATTGAATGACCGTTTGTTTCATAAGCTTTGCAATGAAAATGATGAAGACTACAATCGCTTGCTGCTGCACACAAAAGTACGTTGGCTCTCTAAAGGTGTTTGTCTGAATCATTTTTTCAATGTATTTGACTCAGACGAACAATTGCGCGAAAGCCTGATTACGTCAAAAAATGACATCGCTTATTTGACGGACCTGTTTAAAGTATTTAATCAAGTTAATCTACAATTGCAAGGTGATGATTCAAATTTAATTAAAACTAAAAACGTCATAGCTGCTTTTGCAGGAAAACTTCTTATATTCAAAAGAAATCTTGGTAGAGGTGAGCCACAATAGACTCTCACGAGTCGCAGTGGAGGGCCTCATTGACCCACTCATAATAAACCTAACAACCATTTTCCCACATTATCAACAGTGTCTGCAAAACCGGAAGATTTACTTACTGCCACCACTTGGAAGTTCTTCATGTTGATTTTACAGAGCGTTTCCAATATATTTTAAACATGGAAATACCAAGTTGGGTTATAGATCCTTTCGCAAACACAGATACTGAAGCTCATTAAATTTGGAAGAGGAGCTATTAGAACTCACAACTAACGAAGAACTGAAAGTAAAATTCAAACGTGGATATCAAGAGTTCTGGCTTCAAAAACCAATACCAGTTCTATATCCTGGATTGTGGACAATAGTTCAGAAGTTGTTAATTGCATTTCCTTCGTCCTATATGACTGAGCGTGCATTCAGTGCAGTAACTGATTTGCTGTCAAAGAAGAGGAACAGACTACACATCACTGAACGTGGCGATCTGCGATTGGTGTTAACGAAATTGGAACCCGATATTAACAAACTGGTAACACCCAACCTCAACCGTCTCATTGATTTTTTCTTTATTATTAATTTTGTATTTCTTATTGTATTGCATTTCTTATTTCTATTGTGATTGTATTTCTTATTGATTATGTGTTTATATTTAAAAGTTTAATAAACAATTTTATTGTACATTTGGTAGTCGTTTAATAAATTTCTACTTCATCATTCCTCTAAAATAAAATTTAGACATTAACTGAAATTAAAGCTAAATACAGATCAATTGGGACGGTACAGATAATATTCAAATAAAATTAACTACTTTGGACTAACCAGCGACTGGGGGTTGAAATTTTTGTTCTCTTCTATAGGGGGCGGTGGTCCAGAAAAGGTTGGGAACCACTGAGTTACATACAGGCAAAAAGCATTGTGTTTTGCTAAAATCAACATTTTTTTACGAATTGATTCGGTAAAATGTAGGGTTTTATAATAAAGGAAATTGTAATCTATTATTTTGAAACAATGCGTGTATACAGGCCTTCACTTTCGTTTCTACACTTTCGTGGTACAACCGACGTTTAAATATCTCTTCTTTAAGGTTTTTATACAACCGTCTCTTCATCATTTCGCTGGGTAGTTTCAGTCGCGTCCTTGCAAACTCGCGAATCTTTTCTAACTTTTGTTGAATGACTTCAACATATTGAGGCAGGCTTTGGACTTCTTCTCGGGACGAAGGAGGAGGTTTTCCAAAGAGGATATCGCTAGGAAGCTTCATTTCTCGACCAGTGACCAGCATTGAAGGTGTATAGCTAGTGGATTCATGCTGTGAACTCCGATAAGATAAGAGGAACAATGGAATCAATTCATCCCAATCTTGCTGGTTTTGGGAGACGAATAAAGATAGATATTGGCAAATTGTCCTGTTATGACGTTCCTCTAAACCATCAGACTGTGGATGCATTGGTGTAGTTCGAGTTTTCTCAATCCCGAGGATTTTCATTAACTCTGTCCACAATTATGATTCAAAATTTCTTCCTTGATCGGAATGTACTTTTAATGGTACTCCGTGTCTTGCGATGACATTATTCATAAGTGCTTCAGCTACGGTTGCAGCCTCTTAGTTAGGAATCGGTACTACTTCTGGCGACTTGGAAAAGTAATCCATAGCTACCACTAAGTACTTGTTACCTTTTTCTGTTTTTGGTAGTCTCCCGAGTATGTCTACACCTAATCTCTGCAATGGTTCACCGGACAGATATTGAGCCATTTTCCCCCGATTTCTAGTTTTTGGTCCTTTCTTTCCGCTGCATACGTCACATTATGTAACGTCTTGGCGACAGTTGAACCAGTAGAATCATTCACGAACTCTGGCTAAGGTTTTCCCAACTCCGTAATGTCCTCCTGAATGACTGCTATGAAGTTCTGCATAGGTTCTCCTACAGAGATACGTGGAATAATACCTGGGGCTTTTATACCAACATGGAAACGATGTTTTGTGTTCAAAGGATCTTTACCGTCAATAGTATTACCTAAAGCGTCTACTACACGTCCCAAAATTTGGTCACCTACTGGTACATCTACAATAGCTCCCGTTCTCTTAGTAATATCACCTTTTTTTATAAGTTTCTCATTACCAAATACTACAACATCCACATTGTCAGGTTCCAAGTTAAGGGCCATACCTCCAGATGAGAATTCCACCATTTCATCGGCTTGGATGTTATTCAAGCCATAAACACGGGCAATACCGTCACCAATGCTCAAGATACGATCCGTTTCATCTAAATTGGCCTTATTTTGAGCAGCTGATCCTACTCTGGATGCAGACAAAACGACGTTGATGGCAAGACGAATACCTTTGTAGAACAATTCGGTTTCCAAAAAGATTTGTCCATCAGTAATGGAGATTAAGTTAGTTGGAATGTAGGTTGATACGTCACCAGCTTGTGTTTCAATTACAGGCAATGCAGTTAAGGAATCGCCTCCGTGGGCGTCGGACATCTTAGCGGCACGATTCAACAGACGCGAGTGGAGCTTGAATACGTCACCGGAGTAAGCTTCACGACCTGGAGGACGACGAAGCAACAGAAATATCTGACGGAAGGCTACAGCTTGTTTGGACAAATCGTCGTAGATGATGAGAGCGTGTTTGCCGTTGTCTCTGAAATATTCACCCTTGGCACATCCAGAGTACGGGGCTGGATATTGCAAAGCAGCATCGGAAGCAGTAGCAGAGACAATAATGGTGTATTTAACAGCACCAGAGTTGGTCAAACGTTACAAGATTTGAACTACTGAGAATCTCTTTTGACCAATAGCAACGTAAATACAATAAAGTTTCTTCTTTTAATCTTCAGCATCGTTGAATCGTTTTTGGATATTTCTTGTGGGGCTATAAGCTCCGTTTCTAACTGTGCTCTGCGAGGATGTACGATGTCTTGATTTGCTTTGGTTATCCGAGTTCCAAACTTGGCTTCGAGATCTTGATAGAACTCTACATGTTCTCTGCAGATGTCCAATTCTTCCGCAGTTGAAACTTTTCCGCGTTTCTTGAATTGGTGTACGACTTTGTAGCGTGTCTTTCAGTAGGTTTTCGATTCTAGCCATAACTTCGGTTAAATTCTCCTCCTCGAAGTGTATTGCTCGTAATTTTGGACGTCCGGTTTTGGAAATGGTTTTAGGAGCTTCGAATTCTTGAGCAAAAGTTAATACTTCTTGTAGTAAATGAAACTTACAGTTTCTAGATAATTCCACAATATATTTAAAAAATGTTAAATTTTTTAAGAAATTGACAATTCTTTAGGTGCCTGTGGATAGGCTAAACTCAATGGTCTTTCTATCTCACTTCCATATTCTTGGAGGCTCTCGTCTAATTTTTGCATGCGCACCTTCAGTTGACTTTGGAAAACTTGTTTTAAATGTTGCTGTTCATACCTGTTCTCCAAAGCTTGGATAATGACGTCTTACCTAGGGTTGACTTGGGGTAATAATTGCAGAATGCACGCTGCTTATCCACGAAGAACAATCATAAGGGAGGTGGATTTCATACAATTTAAGAAAATTGTAAATTGCACGAAAAGTATGATACCTAAGTATAGGACACCCTAATACCATTCGAAAGAGGAGATTTTTTTGAACACGGTGAATTATTAAAATACAGGTCAGTCAGTCTGGTAGTGCAACTCCGATGCAAGAATTACAGTTTCAGTTGTTGATGGAGCAGCTGTCATCATTGACAGTTTGACTGAATGAAATTAGGTCACTCCTTGCTGGGCAGAACAAGAAGATTGATAAATTTATGGTTAATGTGACTCATCTAGTTAGAGGTAATGAACTGTTGAAAATAAAAATAGAGGATCTGGAGAAAAGACTAGATACTACATCTGAAAGCTCAATTTATGCAGAACTGACTTCCAGGAATATAAGAGAGCGAAACATTATTATGCACGGTGTGCATGAATCAGTTAATATTCAAAAGATAACGTACGAGATTTTAACTGACCTTTTTTCAACAAATACTCCGAAGCCTGTTAAAATCACTAGAATAGGTAAAATAAGCAACTTGAGACCTCGTCCTTTGAAGGTTGAGTTTTCTTCTCGTCAGGAAGCTGTTACTATCTTAAAGAATAAGTATAAGCTATCAATTAGAAAATACTCACATATAAAAATAAAAAATGACTATACGGCAAAATAACGGGACGAACTTTCTAAAATCTACCAAGAAATGAATAGTAGGAAAGCTAAAGGAGAAAAACTACATGTGAAGTTTATTATGGGAAAATCTACCATTGTTCCTGAAACACACAAAAGACAATGTGAGGAAGAGGAATCACCTAATATGAACTACGCTAAGATTAGTAATGTCCAACCAGCTTCTTCAAAAAACTTCACCTAATGTTCTGGAATTGTCATGGCCACCAAAATATCTTCAATTTATATGATGAATCCGTAACATTTGATAGATTGTTTGTTAGTGAAGCTTGGTTGACTAGCGATAAATTTACCATACCCTTATCTAATTGTTTATGTGATTATAAGTATATAACTTCATCTGCAACTAAAGAAAAGTCGTTTGGTAGGCCAAGCGGTGGTTTATGCATTTACTATAGATATTATTTTAATGTTACTGTACTTCATAAATCTAACTCGATTCTTATTTGTTTGTTTTCTGTTCATTATTTTATGTTTATTGTTTGTGGTGTTTACTTTAAACAGTCTCTAGAATTAAGTCACATACTTGATGCTTTTCAGATTCAGTTGACAGAAATAAAGGAGAAATATAATGATATAATGATTGTAATTGCTGGCGACTAGAATCGGATTATGTGGTAATGTTTCTGAAATTTTTGAAGGTACTAAATCATTTGATGAAAAGTTGTTTGGATAATAATTTGAATACAAGGGGTAGGCAACTTATTGACTTTATGAAGAACAATTCATTTTCTGTATTAAACGGCAGAACTTCTTTGAACCGACCTGGTCAATTTACGTACATGGGCAGCAGTGTTGTGGAAATGGTGTGGGTAAACAACGTATTCCTTACAAAAGTGAATGATTTTTTCGTCACTGATAATTATTTTCTGTCGGATCATTTCCCTATAAATTTAGTTTTAGAACATCACAACTCCGTGGAAGTTTCTGGTTCTGTTACCTTAAATTCTTCACGAATGTATTCGTCTTTGATTTGGAATTATAGCATGTCTTTAAATTATAAGCAAAATATGCAACACTCTAGTCGAGTATTTTTTAACCCCGACCCAGACAAGTCTTATAATAACCTATGTGCAGCTATTACTGATACTGCTCATAATATAAGGTTTAAAGACAAAACAAGAATTCTACTGAATACCACTAGAATCCGAGAAAATAAACCATGGTTTGATGAATCTTCTATCCAAGCTAAGAAATCTATGAATGTATTCGTCATTTATTTGGAATGATAACATGTCTTTAAATTATAAGCAAAATATGCAACACTCTAGTCGAGTATTTTTTATCCCCGACCCAGACAAGTCTTATAATAACCCATGTGCAGCTATTACTGAAACTGCTCATAACATAGGGTTTAGAGACAAAACAAGAATTCTACTGAATACCACTAGAATCCGAGAAAATGAACTATGGTTTGATGAATCTTGTATCAAAGTTAAGAAATCTATGAAAAATGCACTTAAAAACTGCAAGCAAAATAATTTTGAGGATGAATTAAAAGATGTATACATAAAACTAGAATGTAGTTATAAAAATCTAATTAAGTTGAAGAAAAGAGGATATGAGAATGATATTATTGAAAAATTCTCAAATATAAGTAATACAAGGGAATTCTGGGCAACGGTTAGGCAGATTAGAGGCAGTTTTACATCCAAATCTTCATCTGTTGAAAGCTGGGAGAATTTTTATGATGATTTATATCCGCCTAAATTAGTTCTCTTGAATAGTTTTCAAGATGTTAATCATCCATATCTTGACTCAACTATTTATCAAGAGGAAGTATATACTGTAATTAGTAGAACTAGAAATAATAGATGGCATTTGTTACGAGTTTTACAAGAATTTACCACATAATTGGGTTATATACTTGACGTCATTATTCAATACCATATTTGACACTTCTCTTATTCCTAAAAGCTGGGCTAATATTTTACTCATGCTGCATAAAGGCGGGCCATTTAATAACCCCGAAAACTACAGAGGCTTAGCTTTGGCGAACTGTGGACTCAAATTATTCACCAGCAATATTCTAAATAGGTTGTCCTCCTGGGTTGATGACTGTAGAAAATTGCCTGAATCCCAATCCGGTTTATGGGAAGGTCGTGGTTGTATTGATAGTGTTTACACTCTGAGTTCTGTACTTCAGCTACATATTAAACATCAAAAACGCAAGCTATTTGCTATTTTTGTTGATTTTAAGAGAGCATTCGATTCAACAGACCATAAGTTATTATTTAAGCTTGGAATATCAGCAAAAATACTTCGCGTTATAATAATATTATACTCTCAAGCAACAATTCAAATAAAAGCCTCCGATGGATTTACTAGAAAATATAATGTAACAATGGGTGTTCTACATGGTGAACCGCTAAGGCCACTTTTATTTACTTTATTCATTGCTGATATTGAATCATTTTTCTACGAACGTGGAGTTCTGGCATTACTTTATGCGGATGATATTGTTATTCTTGCACATTCTGAAACTGATGTTGTCAGAAAATTTAAAATATTAGAGAAGTATGCGACAGAAAATAACCTAACAATTAATATACAAAAGACCAAAGTTATGCAATTTTCAGAAGGGGAATTTCAAAAAACTAAATTAAAATTTCACTATAACAATCTACCCATTGAAGTTGTCAATAAATATAATTATCTAGGTGTAACAATGTCATCTTCTGGTGTATTTCATGAAATGTCAGTAGTTACTGCAAACAAAGGAAAGCAAGCCGTTGGAACTATATTCCCAATTATGGTTAAAGCGAAGACGGACTCCTGGTATCCAAGAATTAAGTTGTTTGAGACATTGGCTTTGAGTGTTATGTTCAACTCGGTACCTGTTTGGGGTCTCAGATATTTGGATGTACTAGAGAAAATCCATGTACAGTTTATCAAAAGAATTCTCCTTGTTTCTATCAGCACACCTGACGCCATAGTACGTTTAGAGGTGGGAAGAGTAAAACTTGAATATACAATCTTCAAATTATTTTCAATTGGTTGCTCAAGATTCTGGCTATGGATAATACTAGATATCCTGTTCTTTGCTTTAGACGACAAATTCGTACATCCGGTAGTACTGATTCCAAGTTTAACTGGACGGTATAAATGAAACAATATTTTATTAAAATAAATCAGATAGAAATGTGGAACAACTTGTGCTATCATACATTAATTAAGCATAGAAAAAAATTACTTGAGACGTATTATACACAGTTGTATGAATCTGACTTGTCTTTGGTTTCTAGGTATTCCTATTTATATCTATATAGTTTGTTTACTGTTTCCAGGAGTCCAAGTTTGTATTTACTTGTAAAATTGCCCATTCAGTTCACCCGCACACTTGCTCAGTTACGTACGGCAAATGTTTCTGAAGCAATAAATTATTATTATTATTAATTATTAAAATACAGGGTGTTCCATTTAAAATAAGCCTGATATTACACATTGAATGATCTAATAATGAAACTGAAAATTCTGAACACTCTGTAAAAAGATGTTTACTTCTCAATCGTGGAATACATTCAACGAATGTCCAACTATTTGGATGAAGGAGAAAATTTGCTAGAATTTGTAATATCAATGAGTTATTATTTTTTTGGAAATGTTTACATTTTAAAAAAGTATAACTCGGAACCCTCTGTATTTAGGTATAGGGAACCATTATGAAGGAGTATTTTATTTTTTGGGGGTAATCAGAAAATGCAATAAAATATAGGGTGTCCAATAAGAAAAAGTATAACTTTGATACGCCACACTTTATTGGAACATCCTGTATATTTCAAAATAATTTTAAAATGTAGCCTATGTGAATTTACAAACTACTAAAGTGACAAACATTTTAAAACCTTTACCGTTTCGCTATAAATCCCCATCCCGTTGGTCATGATACAAATATTGAAGCTTAGATATTATTAGCCCTATGGTGATATCCTGGATATCATTTTCCCAATTAAGATCAGTTTAACTGTGCAATGATATAGAAAACAAGGAAAACTATATCTGCTGATCTTTACAATTATCACTTAAGAAGACAAGTTAAAAGTGGAGAACTCCCTAGACTTATCTGACGATTTCATATTGTGGGTAAAAAATCCAGCGATATTAAAGCTGGTGATTTACGTGGTTACTTGACCATAGGTTCAGTGTGCATATCCAACTTGTATGAATATAAATCTTACAAGTTTATTTTTTTAGTGGTTAATTTCCTATTCCTTTTAGATTTTGGCTGCGATTTTTTTACAAACATTAATAAAGTTAATGAAGGTTTATTTTAAATGCGACTGTTAATAATAAAAGTGTAGCAACAACAAATTATAAATGTATACAACTGCATAGTCATAGATAAATGCAAGGTCGATGCCAAGGTTTTCCAATAAATTTTTATCAAAACAATGGCCAATTAAGTGAAGTTTTTATTTGTTATTACAGAATTTCGCTGTAATTAATAAGATAGGAATACAAATCTATTAGATTTTTATAGAATTACGTAATTTTCTTTAAATTTTGGGTCTACGAAAAAATGTATAAAATATAAAAACGAAAGGAACATTTTATTTAAAAAAAACTAATAACCTCAATAACGTTGTAATTCTAATGTACAGATCAAACCATAGGAGATTCGTTTAGAAAACCATAAAAATATTCCTATAAAATCTATTCTCATACCTAAACCTTTATTTAATGGACTATAAAGAATGTAACCAAGTTGAGATACATTAATATATCAAGATAAAACGTTTGACATAAATATTATCATGTCAACTCGAATAAAATACTCGATTATTATACAAAAAAACTTTCAAACGAAATGATTTGGACTATGTCAAAACCAAAAGAATCTTTATTATTATCGTACACTGTTAAAAATATTATTAAAACAGATTTCATGATTTTGTAATCATATTGTAAAGTACACACAAAGGACTATTTTATTAGGGTATATTTGGTCCTAGCGCTAAATTTTACTTGGAAAATTTCACAAAACTCCCTGCTTTTGGTGTGCCTTTGACTCGTTTACTATTAGTCTGCATCCCTCCGTATGTTTTCTCTCCAATTTGTTATCATCATCCTTCTGATGTCCTCTTTTACTTGTTCTTTCCATTTAGTTTGGTTTGTTCTTGGCCTTTCGGGTTGTGGTTTTCATTCTGTAATCTTCCTCACTGCTGTATTACTTTCCTTTCTGAATATGTGTCCATACTACCTAATTTTTTGTAACTTAAATCTTCTTACAATATTTTCTTTGTTTAATGAATGGATAAATTTGTAGTTCTTTGGTGGTCTTGATTCTTCTTCATTTATTTTCTTTAGGCTATATATACATATACAGGGTATCCCAAGATTTTTTTATAGGCTGTAGCCTCAGATTAACACTTTTTCCTTCCCCAAACATAAAATCACATTCTAAGCTCACTTGCGGGACACTTCCACTGCTTTGCCAAATTTACAAATCCTCTTTAGATGCAGGAAAAATGAAATTATAAATTTTATTGAAAATTTTTTAAAAAGTTATGCAATTAAAACGTCATGCCACGTTATGCAATTAAAATAATATAATAATAACTTTATTCAAAAATATGGTTTTACAAGAATATTACATGAAGTGAATAAAGTAGGTTGGCGATAAGTGTTATTACACTTGTTTCGCAATAAATACAATTTAATCATATATGGTCACATACAACAATACAAGTTATAAACTATTTGAATTCAATATAAATAAAAACACTATAAATTATATGTATAAAACTGAAAAAGTCATAATAATGTATGCATTTGAGTCGCTGCTTTTAAAATTAATTAATAATACTTGAATTTTATATAATAAAGGCTTATTCTTATATAAATTTTAAACAAGTATTTGTTGTAACTAAAAGTGGCAACATTGCTGAAAATGTCAGTACCTGCTTTGTTTGTGTAGTATAAACTATTTAGTAGTTTTGTTACGATATAAAGAGAGATGCAAATATGGTCAGAGCGTTCTCGACTAACATTTCTATTGGATTGTAGTATTATAGTAAATACTGTCAAACTTGGTTTGTTTATTACGAGCGCCATTGGGACTAGCAAGTAAAAATTGAGTTATTTCGACGTTTTGTGTGTTTTTCAAGACAAGAATAATAGAACCGAGCATTTTTGACAAAAATGGGTATGATTTGATCTATAATGAAAGTCATTTTAGCTAAAATGATGGAGTAATTGTTTATGTTAATGCTTCTCTTAATTTCACGTTTGATATATTACTATTGCACAATAATATCAATGCATTAAACATTAATATTACATCAAATATCAATGGTTCCGTTGTGGTTACGGCATTTTATAAGTCACCAACTATAAACATAAATGAATTCAATGCGAGCCTGAATGCATTCCTAGAGCGGCACGAAAATAATGAAAACGAGATAAAATTTTCTCTGGATGACTTAAATATTAATTTTCTAGAGCCACATGATAGACATACAGCCGAGTACCTCAATATTCTGAATGAATTTGGCTATAAATCTACCATCAATGACTCAACACGGGTCCAAGGTAATAGTGAAAGCTGTTTAGATCACATATTCCTAAAGACGAATGTAAACAATTACGATAAAATCATACCCTTGGTGTTAAAAACAACTATAACTGACCATTTTGCAACCATCTTGCAAATTGGTTATGAAAATAAAGTTCTACATGAAATAGGTAACAGTAGATATATCAATTTTATCAATGAATATAAATTAATAAATTCATTACAGCACCTTTGTTGGGATTCAGTGTACGCTGCTGATAATCCAGATAATGCAACAAACGAATTTATAACTATTGTTACAAATGTGTTAAACCAATGCACTGAACGAAGACAACTGTTCAGAAAACGCGATAAATTAGCTCCTTGGTTAACTACGGCCCTACTTAATTCGATAAATAAAAAGAACATGATGTATAAAGAGTGTCAAAAAAATATAAATATAAATAACATTATTATGAAAAATGATTACAAGTTGTTTAGAAATAAGCTGAATACACTAATTGTTAAAGCAAAATCAAAATATTATCAACAACTAATTAATAAAAATTCGAGCACCACAAAAAACATGGAACGTAGTTCAACAAATAACAAATTTGAAGAAGAATAAGAAGCCCATCAACAGCATTACTGGCGTAGATTCTGACGAGTTGCTTGTAATTGACATTGATGTAGCTAACGAGTTCAATAACCACTTCACTTCCGTAGGCAAAAAGTTAGCTAACAAAGTTCCAAAAGATAAAAATTATAAAATTAAACGGTCATCTACTTTGAATTCGTTTGTGTTTGCGCCAGCTGATGAAAACGAAGTTCTAGAAGTAATATTAAAATTAAAAAATGGGTAATCAGTTGGTTGTGATAACATAAAAGCTGAAACTATTAAATTAATTCGATATTATATGGTACAACCTTTAACTTAACTCTTTAACAATTCAATTCAAAGCGGTGTGTTTCCCATGGCCTTTAAGAATACTGTTGTGACCCCAATATATAAAAAAGAAATTAAATCAGACGTCAATAACTACCGACCAATATCACTTATAACACATTTTGCTAAAATTTTCGAGAAATTGATTAATTCAAGACTTCTTAGTTACCTAAATAAATACAAACTTCTATCAAATCAACAATTTGGTTTCAGGCAAGGTAAATCTACTCATGACGATGTAATCGAATTAACATCTAAAATAACCGAGTCACTTGGTCAAGATAAGCCATGTTTGTGTATATTTATAGACCTAACAAAAGCCTTTGATACAGTGAGTCACCCTTTATTATTACAAGCATTGGAGGATATAGGGATCCGAAACGATTCCCTAAAATTTTTTGAAAATTATCTAACTAATAGACATCAATTTGTAAGGGTGAATGATGTGAAGAGCTGTGACAGACCGATTGACTTTGGTGTACCTCAAGGTACCGTTCTAGACCCAACGTTGTTTAATATATATATATATATATATATATATATATAACAAAATATGTTCATCAAGAACTGGGTGTAGCAGTCAACAGTGGGGCTGGTGAGAAATCAAACAATTTTATTATTCATCAAGCTTTCAACCCTTGTTTGGGGTCTTCCTCAGGATGACTACAAATATTATATATTTAAAAACAATACGTTACAAAACATAGTCGTACTTACTAAAATGGATTGTCAGATCGACTATACCATAAAAGTTGGAAACAATAAAAACCCAATAAACAATATATACATTTAAAAAACATTTAAAAATAACACAAAAAACCGTTACAAACAATAACATTGTACTGATTTGGATATTTTTATCGGACCAACCACACAATGAATATTACATTTTAAGATGTTAGAAATTAGAAATTACTGACAAAACTCCAAATGAAAACAAATGATAACAAATGGTAAAAGTGACAATTAGCATGGAACAACACGGTGAGCACGGAACAACACAAAATGGCCTTTAACTAAAATGCAAACCAGCGAACACTACATTAACGAAGATGTTATGCATTGTTAGTGTGCTGTGTTAGGGGAAATATTTTAGGAATTTTGTTCTTATTATTCTCATACTCCAAAATGTAATTATAGATGAGACTCAGATTTTGAGTATCTGATCTAGTGTTGAGGGGTCTTTCAATTTTATTAATAAACACCATCTCCAAAAAAATCCTTTTATAGTAGTTATTTTCTCCAATTAAAACTTCAACTCCTTCGAAATCCATATCATGTTGTGATTCAATAACATGGGTCGACAGAGCGCAAGACGGCCTTCCCAATCTGCAATCGCTTTTGTGAGATGTTATTCTACCCTGCAAAAGCCTTGAGGTTTGTCCAATGTATGCTTTATGACAATCCTTACAATTGATCTTATACACAACATTGGAACTTTCTAACGGTTTGACTTTAGTTTTGGTGCGGGTAAACAGGGAACCTACAGTTTTCACATTCCTCGTTGAAATCTTAACATGTGGAATGTGTTTCAAAACAGAAATAAGTTTGGGAGTCAGATCATTGATATAAGGTAAGGAAACAAATTTCATATCTGTTTCACGTATATCATCAACATTAGAACTCTTAACTATAGCCAACCGACGTTGGATTGGAAAAGAAGAACTGAAGATAATGTTGTTGAGAAGTTTAGAAGGATAAGAATTATCAATAAATATATTGTAAAGCATTTTCAAATCACGATTTCTGTATTGAGGATGAGACAATTGGCATACGCGGCTTTTCATAGTATGAATTAAATTAACTTTCATTTGCATGGTGTGATTGGAATGGTAATTAAGAAATCTATAATAGATTTTTTTGGAGATGGTGTTTATTAATAAAATTGAAAGACCCCTCAACACTAGATCAGATACTCAAAATCTGAGTCTCATCTATAATTACATTTTGGAGTATGAGAATAATAAGAACAAAATTCCTAAAATATTTCCCCTAACACAGCACACTAACAATGCATAACATCTTCGTTAATGTAGTGTTCGCTGGTTTGCATTTTAGTTAAAGGCCATTTTGTGTTGTTCCGTGCTCACCGTGTTGTTCCATGCCAATTGTCACTTTTACCATTTGTTATCATTTGTTTTCATTTGGAGTTTTGTCAGTAATTTCTAATTTCTAACATCTTAAAATGTAATATTCATTGTGTGGTTGGTCCGATAAAAATATCCAAATCCGTACAATGTTATTGTTTGTAACGGTTTTTTGTGTTATTTTTAAATGTTTTTTAAATGTATATATTGTTTATTGGGTTTTTATTGTTTCCAACTTTTATGGTATAGTCGATCTGACAATCCATTTTAGTAAGTACGACTATGTTTTGTAACGTATTGTTTTTAAATATATAATATTTGTAGTCATCCTGAGGAAGACCCCAAACAAGGGTTGAAAGCTTGATGAATAATAAAATTGTTTGATTTCTCACCAGCCCCACTGTTGACTGCTACACCCAGTTCTTGATGAACATATTTTGTTAATATTCATCAGTCAAACGTACCAATACTTTTATATATATATATATATATATATATATATATATATATATATATATATATATATGTATAAACGATTTATTTTCGTTCGGAAAGAACGATACTGCTATATTCTATAAAGCAGATAACTGGGAAGATTTAAAAAGGATGGCCGAAACCGATTTTTCTAAAATAAAAATATGGTTAGATTTCAAAGTATTAACAGTTAATACAGAGAAAACCAATTACGTGCCTTCCAGTTGCAATAAATTCGGAATGCCTTTATTTCATGAGTTAATAATAAATACTGAATCGGATACATACCGAATATTGCCTGAAAAGAATATCAAATATTTAGGAATTATATTAGACCCGCATTTGAAATGGGATGCTCATATAACATATGTGGTGAACAAATTGCGTACTATACTATGGAAATTTAGAAAACTCAAGGACATTTTATCATCAAACTACTTACGAACTCTTTACTATTCGTTGGTGGAAAGTCACCTACGTTTTGGAATTACTGTGTGGGGCTCTGCTTTAAAGACTCATTTCCACATACTCGAGGTAACACAACGATGATTTATAAAATTAATATATTCAAAAAGCGCGAGATATCCCAGTAATCAATTATATACAGAAGCAAAAATGCTGGATCTCAGACAACTATATTTCCTATTCGTATGTATTAGATACCACACACATAAACATAGTAGTAAGTTACCTACTCATTCGTACGATACAAGACAAGGTCAGTATTTTGTGGTTCCCTTCATGACAAAAACAGTTTCTCAAAGGTCTTACTCTTATCCATATTTCGAGTGGAGTAGGCCTCGTGGGGATACCACTATTTAAAAAACCTCTGGGGTGACATGGAAATGATATTTAATAATGTTGATTTCACTCCACTGAATTCCTCACTTTTACGTTTTTCATAAATATCTAACATAAGTATTTCATCGTGTCCTTGTTATATTGTGGAATTATCTAGAAATAGTTAATTTCATTTATAATGGAAACATTTCTTTCTCAACATATACAATTTTGAAAATACATTGTTTTCACATTTACGGCGCAACGAATTGCAGATGAAAAACGATGCCATGCATACAAAATACATTTAAACGGTCATGGGCTGTGCAAAAAAATTCAATCGGACAACTGTTGTAGAAGGAAAAAAAGATTTATAATGGACGTATGTAGGTCATAGCATATATAATTGACTCAGAGGAGTATGTCACGTATTTTTATGAACATGATTTACCTTACAAGAAAGTTGCGGACAAAAGTAATTGCGACTTAATTTTTACAAATAAAAAATTGATACTTTTGTCAATCATAATAGACAAGAACTAATATAACTTCAGGTAAGAGCTTTGGGAAACTCCAGAGGTAACTGAAAAAGTAGAGTTTTGTTTATTAACTACTAAGAACCTTTAAGATAACAAGTAAGTTTAACCAATGAAATAATAACTTATTGCCCATATTCTCCTGGCTTCTTCATCAGAAGAATTTAATTAAAAACAATCTAAAATTGGAGTAATTATTGTATTTGGATCACTTAATTAAAACCACAACTAACAGCAATTGTGAAAACTTGCCATAAATTAGTTAAAACAAAAGACAAAAGTTCACTTTATTCTTCTCTAACCTCACAATTCACAATGACAGTAGTGACATTTGTTTTTTAAATGAAACTCACTGTTTCTAACTAATTCCACAATATAATACAAATTATTGAAAATTCTAAAAAATTGACAATTGTTTCGATAAATCAATATCATCGTCAGAATGACAGAAGTTACATTTCATTTGATCCCATCCTGATGTTTAGTAGTTATTTTTGGCTATACTAAGAAGTGACCTAGCTTGTGATTGACTTCATATATCTTAATAGAAAAAAGAAGAAGATGTGATATTACAAATACTAAAGCTTAGATATTATTAGCCCTATGGTGATATCCTGTATATAATTTTTCCAATTAAGATCAGTATAACTGTGCAATGATATAGAAAACCAAGAAAACTATATCTGCTGATCTTTACAATTATCACTTAAGAAGACAGTTTATTAGTGGAGAACTCCTTAGATTTATCTGTTCATTGACAACTTCATATTGTGGGTTTCTTAAATGTCTTCTGATTTCCAATTCTTGAAGGAAATCCAGTTCTTGTTTCTTTTCACAAATATGCAGCACTTCTAGTTCTGTGTTAGGTGTCAGGGAATGATTGGTGTCAAGTAGATGTTTTGCGAAGTGGGATTTATCTGGTTGTTTCAATCTGTATGCTCGTAAGTGTTCACTGTATCGGATTTCCAAATTTCTAAGGGACCCAAATAGACAGCATTACATTCTGGACATTTAAGTTTATATATACCTGATTTCTTTAATGGTGGTACTTTTGTTTTTACATTTAACAATTTCGTACTAACGTTACTTTCTGTTTTAAAAGAAATTGTTGTATTCGTTGCTAAAGATATTATCTTTGAAATATTATTAGAAATATTTTCTGCATATGTGATGGTTTTATAAGTTTTTATTTCATCATTTTGTTTAGGAAATATTAGTTGTAATGCCACTTTTCCTCTTTTTTGTTAATCAGCTTATTTATCACCGTTGGATGTTGCTATTTGTCTAATTGTATTAATCTCTCTATCAAAATTACATTTGTTCATAGGAACTGAAAAAGTTCTATGTATCATTGAATTATATGCCGCTAGTTTATGTGACATAGGGTGATTGGAACTATATGGAATTGTCACATCAGTGCGTGTTGGTTTTCGGTAAATTGAATAATCAAGTACATTATTAACCCTTTGTATTTTTAAATCAAGAAATTTGATTGAGCTATTTTCTTCAATTTCTAATGTAAATTTAATTTTTGGGTGAAAATTATTAATGTGGTTGAAGAATACATCTAATTGTCGTTCACTATCCATAAAATAATTTAATATGTCATCTACATATCTATACCAAAATAAAACATTTTTCGAAATATTACTTTCAAAGATCTTTCTGTCTAAACTGTCCATAAAAATGTTTGCTAAAATAGAAAATAGGTGATATAGGGCTTCCCATTGGTAAACCTTCATTTTGAATATAGATCTTATTGTCAAAAACGAAATAATTCTGATTAATATATACATCAAATAAATTAAGTATATCTGATATTATTCCTGGATTAATATTTTTATCTTCTAGTAATTTCCTTACAAGTATTAGACATTCATTAGGAGGAATTTTGGTGAACATATTAGTAACATCAAACGAAATAAGTTTATAGTTATCTTGCAAATTGATTGCTGTTAATTTTTTGGATAGTTCTTTTGAATTTAGTATTTAGATGCATATCCGTAACTACTAAGTATATTGTTAAGCCTCTTTGCCCATATATTATTAGGAGTATTAACATAAGATACTACAGGTCTAATCGGTTTCGTTATTTTATGGAATTTAACGATTCCATATAATTGTGGACAATGAGGATTCTTATGTATGATAGACCTCTTTTCGTAATCACTTAAAAGATAATTTGAATTATTAACAATATGCCTTACATTATTAGAAAACTTTTTTGTTGGGTTTGCTTTAAGAACTTTTACATCGCTAGATTCTATAAAGTTATATATTTTTGAATTATAATTTTCAGTTGTCAATATGACAGTTGTGTTCCCCTTATCAGATTTTGTAACTGTTATTATCTTCTACTTTCTTTTTGATTGCATTAAAAACTGTAATGTCATTTTTTGTTTGACATTTAACTTTTGAAGGTTTAATATTTTTGATTAAATTGGCAATTTTTAATTTCTCATAAAGAAAATTATTTGAATTAGATTTTAAAGCTATTTCTGACTCTGTAGCTATAATTTGTTTAATATTATTCGTAAATGTTGGTGGTACGCTGTACTTCAAACCTTTATTTAAAAATTCTATTTCACTATCTGTAAAATTAGTGTCTGAAAGTTTCTCAAATCGTGGTGCAAAGTTTGTTGTTATGTAGGTACTTACAGTTTTATGATGTTTAGAGTATTGAATTTTATGTTGTGTGTGTGTTCAAGTTTCTGTAGCTTTTGTTCTTGTTTCTTAAATTTCTTATGCTTCACATCGTGCTGACACTTTCTCTAATTTTGTCATCTAAACAGTCAAATTATACTAGATGTAATTGGAATGTGACTTCTGAATGTACAACTTTTATGTAGTTGTCTAAGGAGTCCCTCACTTTAAACCATTCCTTACATTCTTCTTTTATCCAAATTCGTTGAGCACATTTTATAGCTTTTTGTGCTTGTGGTGTTTTAGTGTGACATTTTATATTCACATAATTTGCTATTACCTTTTTCCTAAGGCATTCTTGGTTGAACCAAAAGTTTTGTGATGTTTTGTAACGTTTTAGTAACTTCTGGTACAGTCGGGTCAAATCTTCTCTCGAAGATTTTTTAATGAAATTAACTGTCTCGACCATTACAAGTGGCATTTATGCGCTGAGGTGTGCTGATTGCGAAGTTTCATATGTGGGAAGAAGCGAGCATATAAAATATCCAAATAAATCAGCGTTTGGTTTTCATATTAAATAGAATAACCATAAATTTGAACCAGAAACCAATTCAATATTAATCAAAAGTATTAACGCCAGAAATTACAACCTATTAGATTTTTATGAGGACATCGAAATAACAGCTGAGGTAAACAAAAACAATAAATGCCTTAACACACAAGTCAATTTAAATAGAAAATGTACACCTTTGCATAGACTCCTACAAGGCCTAATAATATCTAAGCTTTAATAATTGTAATATCATATCTTCTTTATTCTATTAACATATATTAAGTCAACCACAAGTTAGGTAACTTCTTGGACTAGCCAAAAATGATTAAACATCATGTAGGCATCAAATGAAATGTAACTTCTGTCATTCTGACGATGATATTTAGGTAATATCGAAACAATTGTTAATTGTTTAAAATTTTTAACATTTTTTCAATATATTGTGGAGATAACTAGAAACAATAAGTTTCATTTAAAACACTTATATGTTTCATTCCATTATTTCACCAGATCGCAATTGTTAAAGGTTGGAGCTATCAAAGCTGTCTCCAAATTTGTTATTTTTGATAGACAGCTGATGGCTCTACGGTTAGGGGGACGACCTCTTATAATATCAACTTTTACATAATTTATGCAGTAACTTTGGGTTTCATTACATTTCAGAATTCAATGGGGTGTGCTAGACGCGTGTTTGAACGTATAAAAAATCCTTTGCATTGAAAGTTTTTAACATCTGTAAACTCCTTAGCGTTTTGTTTCCACAAATATTTCGACTAAATAAGTTAATATAACCTTTTCCTTTGTTTACCTTTTATCTGAATTTTATATTTCCCTGTAAATTAACACGCTTCAGTATCACCTTAACTATTCCATCTCTATATTTGTTGCATCTCGCCCAAAGCTACTACATCAGCAACCACATCGTAATTGTCGATTATCTTCCACATAAGTTCTTACTTTTTTGTTTGTTTTAATTCTTACCATTCTTCATCCTTCCATTCATCTATCATTTATTCGAATTCTTATCAATTATATTTCCTCCTAGAGCCCTGTTTTTTGGCCTTCAATTTATTTTCATTTCATTGGCGTGTCTGGCGCATCCCAATGTTTTCATAGATTTCGCCGCCCTCACCAGATGAACATCAAGTCTGATTTCAAATTTATTATTCTTGGTAGAGGGTAGTTGCATGTCTGTTGAGGGTCACGAAATCTCTTCACCTAACAATACCACCACGAGGTTTGTCTATGCTCCGACGATTCGGAACCCACTTGATGGAATGGAATGCCAATTAGGGTTTTTGCAGTTTCTTGTGAATACGTTTTTCTAACGATAACTTGGCAAAATGGTTGATCATAAAGATGTATAGTACAGTGATTTTATTTAATTTTAATATTTTAAACATATTTTTAAGACTATTCTAAAACCCACAATATAAACAACGAAATAAATAAATGTACAGGCGTACAAATTTACAAGCCACAGTCTTGGGATTTGGCAAGTATGTATGAATTTTATCAAATTTTACGAAATGAAATTCACAAATTTATAGTGACCGCGCTGATGATGGCATAATGCTGAAAGCGCTCTGCGAAATTTTAATAAGAAAATTGCGCAACAGTACTTTGTTGCTTTTGAAGAAATCTTGGGATAACCTTATATTTGTTCATAGGAACTGAAAATGCTCTATATATTACTGAATTATATGTTGCTAATTTATGTGACATGGGATGATTGGAATTATTTGGAACAGTCATATCAGTGTGTGTTGGTTTTCTGTAAATGGAATAATCAAGTACATTATCAACTCTTGAATTTTTAAATAAAGAAAATTGATTGAGTAATGTTCTTCAACTTCTAATGTAAATTTAATTTTTGGGTGTAAATTATTAATATCATTGAAAAATGCATCTAACTTTCGTTCACTACCTATAAAACAAACTAATATGTTATCTACATATACAGTGTGACCCACTTAAGATCGCTACACTCAGTTATAGCGTTTAACTGACATTTGATTAACTTAAAATTCTGGTGGTTTAAAAAGGTCGGCAAGAGGACTATTTTTACTTATTAACATTTCATTAATGTCAGTAGCGTAGATTTATAGGGAGCTTCAAAACGTCGATTTTTAAAAAAAAATATTGGCGATTTTTTTTCTTGGTTTTCGGTTACAACACTGTTAATAGTATCCCTTGAAACCCCTAAATCCAAATTTTGAGTCTTGTCACTTCACCGGTGTCTGAGATGTAAGTCGTCAAAAATTGTTTTTTCGATTTTTGAATGGCCCTGTATACACGGTAGTCGACGTTTTATGAACTCCACATTTTGGTGTAAGGAACAATTAGTTGAATGGTTGCCCTTGTCAATATTTGGTTTTTTGTCAGTACCGTAAGTCTATAGGGGACTTCAAAAATTTGTTTTTCTCCAAATGACATTAAAAGCGGCCTTTTAATGACACTTGGCAGGCTTAGAAGTTGTACTCTTAATGTCTAGGCAGAAAAAGGCCACTTTTACTGCCTAGGTAGAAAAAGTTCGTTGCTAGGCAACCTTCCAAGTAATAATCTAAATCAAACTGGTTATTAAAATTGACAACGACATTAAGAAAACTCAAAATGATGCTGATGATAATAAACTGGTTTTATTGCATTAAAACTACAAACTACAACACGAAATTTTTATTTATTAGATATATTTATGGTGAATTGTGAACAATTATTTAATACAATTGAACTGTGTCCACTTCCCTCCTTTCCAGTAAAATTAACAACTTTAGTATCCACACTTGATACTCCGGAAACGCCAGAAAATATTTTATTGCCGAGGTTCGACTTATTGGCTAGCGAGTCCTCAATATAGCCCTCCGCGACAGCGGAAGACCTCCATCCTCCATGTTTCTTCAACATTGTTATGTCCCCACCAGAATACACCAGCAACGTGGCCGAAGTTCTGCGAAAGCAGTGCCCGGTATACTCTTTCGCATGGGATAGTCCCAGAAAAGTAGCAATTTCTTCTGGCATTTTACCGAATTTGTGAATGCCAATGAATTGATGATGTGCTTTACCGTTCACATACTTATAGAAGACACGCCGATTATTTAAATTCTAGGGCCTGGAGGCTGCATATTTTCTGTAAACGCTTAAATATTCCGTTACTACAAAAGATCTTGATCTTTTGATCTTGGTATTTGGTAGCATAATTAGCAATTTGTCGCCCATATCATTTATATCATCTGTTTTCATTTGCAAAAGCTCATCACATCTACAAGCCCCAGCGACTGCAACAATAAGTAAAACCTAAAATATAAATTGAAAATTAATTCTTTAATCCATAATAGATCATTTTCAATATATTCCTACCTTCGTACACATATACAGTTCATCTGGGGCATCTGATAAAAATTTCTCGATTTCTTCTCTTTGAAAAACTCGGGATTTTTTTGCATGGAAACCGTCTGACTGGCGTTTCAAAAAAGCCCGTAACTTCAGGTATTTTGCCAAATCAATGTTATTTTTTATGTTCAGGGTAGCTTTCAACATCGAATAGGTAGACCATAACGTTGAAGGCTTCATTTTGAAGAAAAAAAATTATTTGTTTCACACGGCAGAAAAGCAGATTTAATGCCTTGGCTGGTTTCATAGCCTCGCTACGCTCGGCTATGAAACACCAGCCGCGGCATTAAATCTTGTGCTTTTATGCCTAGTAAAATAAATAACTATTCTTAAAAAATCCTGTAAGACCAAATACATTTATTTAGGATTAAATAAATGAACAAAATTATTATGAAATTTTAACTGCACCAATTTAAAAATAACACTAAATAAACAAATACGTCGAGCTTGTGCAGAAATCACACCCTAGCAGACAAGGAATGCAGTGCAGAACATATGAAACGATATGACAAATGTATTGAATTTAATGGAGGTTTGGTAGAAGCCATCTCTATCTGAGTTAATTTTTGTTTATTTAGTGTTTGGTTATTTCTAAACTCGTGTAGTTGATATTTCATAAAAATTTTGTTTATTTATTTAATCCTGAATAAATGTATTTGGTCCTACAGGATTTTTTTAAACACGATTTTTTGAAGTCCCCTATAGACGTACGCTACTGACATAAAATCAAATATTGATACGAGCAACCACTCAACTAATTGTTTTTTATTGAACATCAAAATGTGGAGTTCATAAGACGTCGACTATCGTGTATGCAGGGCCGCTCAAAAATCAAAAAAGCAATTTTTGACGACTTACATCTCAGACAACGCTAAAGTGACAATACTCAAAATCTGGATTTAGGGGTTTCAAGGGATACTCTTGACAGTGTGGTAACCGAAAATCCAATAAAAAAATCGCTAATAACTTTTTTTGAAAAATAGACGTTTTGAAGCCCGCTAAAAATGTACGCTACTGACATTAATAAAATGTTAATAAGGAAAAATAGTCCTCTTGCCGACCTTTTTAAACCATCAAAATTTAAAGTTGATCAAATATCAATTAAACGCTATAACTGAGTGTTGCGATCTTAAGTGGGTCACACTGTATATACCAAAATAAGATATATCACCAATTTTGGCAAACAATTTTATGCACAGTTTAGAAAGAAAATTTTTTGTATGTAACATTTCAAAAAACATCTCATTTTGGTATAAATATGTAGATAACATATTACATTATTCATAGGTAGTGAACGACAATTAGACGTATTTTTAAACCATATAAATAATTTACACCCAAAAATTAAATTTACATTAGAAGTTGAAGAAAATAAATCAATCAATTTTCTTAATTTTAAAATTCAAAGAGTTAATAACGTACTTGATTATTCAATTTACAGAAAACCAACACACACTGATATTCCATATAATTTCAATCATCCCATGTCACATAAATTAGCAGCATATAATTCTCAATGATACATAGAGCATTTTCAGCTCCTACGAACAAACATAATGTTGAAACAGAAATTAATACAATTAAACAAGTAGCAACATCCAACGGTTATCCATATTACGAAATCGCAGACTGGCCTGAATCCGACTCTAACTAATCTATGTATGAAAGTTAAAATTTTGGCGAATTCGCAAAGATTTCTTCGAGCAGTTTACCACTATTTTTGTGACCAGTCTTATCTACATAATTCCATGGAGTCGATTGTTTTGGTGAGCCGCAATCTAGAAGGATTCAGGAAAAAAAGGCACTTAATATATAAGAGAGGCTACCTACCTTGATCTCGTGAGGTAAACAGTGAACAAGTAAATATGTAAATTAAGTGTAAGTAAATGAGCAGTAATGAAGTGTTTATATAAATAATTGTAAGTGAATGTAGTTCATTACAGCATGTTGCACCCTAGGCAAATTTGTTAATTTATTGATGTTAATATGAAGTAGACTCTATTGTAAATATTATCTCAGGGATGGGGTTTTTGTTAAAGAAAATACTTTTCATAAAAATAAGAATCAATGTTTATTAACTATAGATGTTTCGTATTTATCTATTTTAATTTGTCTATGGTACGAAAAAGAAAAGGAATACACATTGAATTATTTCGACATCGGGTAACGCTATATTCTGTGAATTTTTATCAGTATAACCTAGACAATCTGAAGTTTGTCTAGAATATTAAAACAATAATTATTCTCACGAAAATGGAGTGCATCTATTTTGAATTACATTACGTTACTCTGACAATCAGTACTATTTGTTTACAAGCATTAGTAAGTATACAATTTTTAATACTTTTTATCTAAAATTGTTGATATTAACTCTTGGTAAATGTAAATGAACTTAGAATTATTCATTTCAACTTTACTTCTAACAGTCATTAATTATCTATTTCTTTTAGCTACTTCTTAATCTACATATGGGAGAAATTCATATATACTCAACAATGGAACGATATAAGTCCTATAGGACAATAACTCTAGTAACAATTAAAATGTATTTGGGAAATTCTATACACATCCTATCTATATGACTGAACCTAAACTCAAGGGTTTATTCGACCGAGAGAAAGGACCCTAGATATAAGTGGAAGGGGCTTACTTGGAGGTCGGTTTATATCCACATAAGCTGTAAACGTCTCTGGTGATGAAACCGCAGCTGGTATCTGCTTGAGGTAAGGGATGAATGGTGCCTTCCAACATCCAGGTATATCAACTCCAGATGATTCTCCCATTCCTGGGACACTACTTGATCCACAAAAGGAAATATTTCCTATAAGTCTCACACTCAACCCGAAGGGTAGAACGGAAAGTGATGATCCAATAATACCAGAAATATATATAAGGAGAGAAATAATCGTGGAAGAAAAGAAGATTGTAAGAAAAGAAAGATCAATGTAATTTTATCAAATGATTGTAAAAGAGCTCTAACTAAAGAATGAAAGTGATGTGAAGACTCACCTATTGTTCTTGGGTGATCTCGTAGGTAACTGATAATTAATACTACAAATCCAACTAAATGTATGTAATCCCTTGATTACAATAAGTATTAATATCTATTTTTTTCAGTTAAAATATCCCCAACTAGGAATGTAGCACATGCTAATCCGAGAAGCCGAAAAAAACAGGAAAAGGTACGAGTATGACATATGTCTCCTCTCCAAACTAGAAAGGAAGACGTCTTCATTCAATATAACGTATGGTCCTAAAATTTTTGGAAAATTTTTAAATTATTTATTTTTGTACCCAATGTCGTTTAATCAAGTTGCCATTGAAACTAAAACGTCACACGTAATCAAGTTTGATTATGACAGTTTAGTTTTGCAAATCGATTGTAGCAAAATGTCTTACAAATTAGATATTCGTCAGGGTATTTACAATCTAGTTGGACGAATACCTAAGCATGATATTGTTGCAATCTACCAAGAGCAAAATATAAGTCAACCATTTACAACACTGTAAGGAATTGTGAAGAGAGTATACCATGCATTAATTTACCCAAAAGCGGTAGACCAAGAATTTTGAGTGTAAGAAGAGAAAGAATTTGTTCGTAGGTTTATTATTCGAATTTTGAGATGTTATTCAAATATATACAATTTATTAATTAGGATTGTCTTGTTTCCGAATGTTCCAAGGTTAGTATTTATGCCTTTTGGGTATGGAATTCAACAATTCCGGTTTTTAACCCGTAACAAGCAGGTAGGGTAAAATTACATATTTTGTTTGGTCCACTTGTGGTGAGCAAGTCCCATAAAATTTTGATTTATTACTCCGCACCCATTGCGATTTTACTACAACAAGCTATTCAATAGTGACATGTATTTGCCTAGAGGGCTATTTGTTTGTATGAAATAAAATTACTTTTACTTGTCCAGGTCCAAAAATCAAGGAGCTATATCGCTAGATACAGAATTGAAACTCTTTTCAACGCAGTAACTCATGCTAACCCCTATTACTACTAGGGGGTTGAAGGGGCAAGTGAATAAGTTTATTTAGAATATGTAGTTTTATAAAAATATTGACCTGCTTCATTCATATTACGTTACTTTAAGACCTCACTATATATTTATCTGGTAAATAAATTAACAAATATATACATTCAAAATAAGTAATAAACAAATAGAAATTATGCTTGTTCCATATGAAATAACGATTTATATAATAAAAATACGTAACATTTGACCTCTGTAAGATAATAAAATAAAAATATTGCTGGGATTAAGAAACCAAATAAGTAATACAAATTATTTCTATTTATATTTTACTGCATCTTACCTTTAATAACAAATGTATAGGAGGACTGATAGTAGGAGATTTTTTCTTCTCGTCTTGACACAAACAAGATTTTATCCACGGCATTTTATTTTTCAAATAATTAATAAAAAAAAGTCACAAGAATTGTCAACCTACCACTACGATACTAACTTAAAAACATATAAAAATATAGCATAAAATGGGGATTAATTAAAAAAGCATGTAGTCGTTCATTTCAAAAGTTCATCGAGTCGAAACACGTGATTATATATTATAATTCGCAAGCGAACCGGCATGGTAAAGTTGAGCTTTAGCTATCGACGGCCCTAGCGCGACTGAACCACTGCCGACTTGATGCCTTTGGAATAGACCAAAGCTCGCAGCGATCCGGAAGCGTCGGAAACGTATTTCAGGGCCCCGGTTCAAATACGAGGTGGAAGTATTGCACTAGATGCATCTCGACCGAATTTCAAAACAAAACGGTAATTTATTTTAATGTCCAGCGCTTTTGTTTTTACTGGTGTTTACGTTGAAATTTTTTACATAATATTTTATATGTATTATTTATATTTACACTCATGTGATCACGTAAAAAAATTAAAATTCTTATATGAAATTATGATGGATATTTCTTATTACATAATTTTCTCCTTCAAAGGTGGTGAGTAAAATTAAGTTTTAATTTTTTTTACGATTTTAAGTAAAGATAGAAACTTGTACATACAGTTTATTTACGATAAAAAGACGATGACGTTGCAAAGCAAAATATTGTGAAGTTGCCAAGCTGTAGTTTTTTCCTTTACTTAACGAAAACTAGAAAAGTCAATCTGATGTTATATTGACAGTTCTCCTTTATCATTGTTCCGTGCCTCGTAGGGAGTAAGTCAAAAATATTTATTTAAAAATAGAAGGCTTGTATGATAGGCTTCATTAATTTAATATAAATATTTATTCATGAAAAACTATGGATAAGATACAAGAAACAGTAACCAATCATTCTATATTCGAATTAACATTTAATTATTTCACACGGAAGAGGGTTAAATGGCGAACTGTAGGTCCTTATACCTTATTCTATGCTTTATAGAACCATCTTCAAGAGCACTGCAAGGGTTTACGCTAAAAGGAATCAATACAAGCTGTAATCATCTTCATGCAAATTCAAATATTGTTTCGTTATACAATATCTATTATATTTATTATAATAAAAATAGAATGGAAAAAAAATATAGATACACAAAATAAAATTTTGTTACAAGACATAAAAATAAAAAATCTCCCATTTTATCAGTATTATTTATGTAGAGATACTGTGGTCGTTGTTTTAATTTGTGTATTATAAAATAACTGTACCTAATTAATTTAATAATAATTATTAGTGATTTTGAAAAGTTGGAAATAAAGCAAATTGGATAAAAATATACAAAAAATAGAACACAAGATTTCTACTACTCCACTACAAAATCATCACTATCTTCATCGTCACTGTCAAAATTAATAATAAGTGGAGGCACATCCTGTCTATCAAATACTACTTCTCTATCATACCAATCTTGTATAATTTTTTCAGTGTGCTCTACTGTCTTTGTCCAAATATCAGGAGTCACTTTTTCTAAAGACTTTTTCCATACACCTATTGCTTGTTGTGTTGAAGAACCATCAGTTCCCACATGTTCTCTATAAGAAATTTCAACTATGCCCCAAATATGTTCAATTGGGTTGAACATACAGTGGTAAGGGGGAAGTCGAAGCACTTTGTGACCATATTTTTCAGATAATATGTCAGCTTCATATACTGTTGGTGGTTCATTCCTACAAAAATGCATATATTTAAACAAAATAAGTTATCTAAGTATTACCATAATATATTGAAAAATGTTTATATAAACTTACCGTTGTACTAAAATCAATAATTGGGTTTTGAGGAAAGTATTTTCAAAAGGAATATCATTTTGTATCAACCAGTTCTGTATATCAGCCTTTTTGGTAGCTGTTGTTGGTACTTTATTGATCACTGTACTGTGATAACTTGCATTATCCATTACAATTGTGGCAGGTTCTTCCAAGTGAACTAAAAGCTGGTATTCAAACCAATGCAAAAAAAATTCTCGATTCATTTCACCGTGGTAATCACCATCTTGCTTTTTGGAAGAAAAAACCAGCCCTGCTCCAGGAATAAATCCAGAAGAGGAACCAGCATGCAATACTATATACCTACAATAAGGAAATAACAAATTACTACTAGGTTCCCTAGATAGACTGCATAGGGCAAAACAACTATTAATAATTATATAGATTTAAATAAAATAGTGCGACTAGTAAATATTTGAAAAGGTCTTAAAATGGCAGGAATGTTAGTACATCATAAATTAATTGCTAAATTTTATTATTCAATTACCTTGGACCACCAATTTTGGTTTTTTTCGCGCTTCTATGATTAAAATCTTGCCAAGAACGTCTTTAAATATCCAGGTCTCATCCAAAAACACAAATTGATATAAAGCTTCCATTTTTATCTTGACATATTCATGTAGAAAATGTACACGTTTTAATGCAATATGTGGCAACTCCATTAAACCACGATGAGGATCATCTTTTTGGTATTTGAATCCAATATTTTTCACTATCTTCCAGAGTGATGTTAAACAACCTGGAGTTTGTCACTTACAGTTTTCAAAGTTATGTGTTCCTCTGAAAAAATATTGTGTTAGTTAATTGTGAATAAAATAAAACAGTAAATTCAATATACTCACTGTTTCCATACATTTCGTATATAACATTTCGGAAAGCATTTTGATCAAAGTTATCAATTTCAACAGTAGGTTTTATGCGTTGTCTCTTTTTAGGTGGGCTTATAGACTGTTCACCTGTATTATGCTTGGCGGCAATACGGTTAACAGTGGTAACGCTAAGTTGTAAAGTTTCTGCGATTCTCTACAATATAATTACTTCAATTTATGAAAGAATAATATATTAATTAACCTAGCCTAACATTAAAAACATCTAATCATTTACCTTTAAATATCTAACAATAATATTAATAATAATGAATACAAATAGCGAATACTATTACTTCGTCTCTTACAGCAGTAAGCGGGAGAAGCGGGCCTCCATTTCGGCATTCTCGTTCAAAATAGCTCAACAAAGATGTTACCATCTCTTGACATTTTCTGTTCAGCGGCTTCGGCATTTTATTAACCACACACTGCAGATTTGCCTAAATAATCAGTTATGAAAATAACTGTTTTTTTAATCTTAAAGAAGCAATGAATTTAAAAGCAGCAAGAAAACTTGTAAATATTAGACGATGATCGAATGTCAATAAACGTCATAACAAACTGGGGAATTTTACCAGTTGATTTGACAACGTCTTGAAGTTTTCCCAACCCGTTAGCTGTAAATTGCCCTGGCTGTTGAGGATAAATTGTATTCACGGTTGGTAAATTAATATTTATTCTGATAAGCAGCAAAGTAACTAAAAATAACATAATCGTCTTTTTATCGTAAATAAACTATAATTATGGCATTTCTGTACACTCGCCAAGGATTTTTTTGACATTCCTGTTCCATTATAAGAGGGTGAAATTAGCATCACTTACATTATTTAATATCAAATCTTTTTTTCGAGTTTCAATTGTGAAAAATAAAAATATTACTCAAAATTCCTATTCATTTTAAGATCTTTTTTAATATTAAAATATTTTCCTATGACCAACAAATTCGGCGAAAAAAATAAGATACAGTATCCTGTGTGATACCCACTTTGCTATGAATGGAACTAGTATTTAATTTCTGAAAATACTGAAATGTTTCTCTTGAGAACTCTATAAAAATAAAGAATTATTATTATGATTGATTTGTCAAAAAAAAAGAATACACAACTGAATCTGTCAAAAAAGATATTCATTAATTCAGCAAAGTTTTATAGTTATTCCAGTAAATACTAGCATTATTTAAATTTTGGCGACCGTGTCAGGACTCCGCAATGGAAATCATAAACAGAGAAAGGTGTTTTACCAGAAGACAGATAAACGTCATTTGCGATCAAGTTGATTCTTTGGAGACTGAAATCAAAGAAGGAAAGCCCAGTTAGAGTCTAGAGCCTAAAAACCTGCAAGATACAACTACAAGATTGAGCTGCCTGGAAGAACTTTATTTTCCGAAGACCCCGCAGACGAATTGCATGCAGATTACCAAAAAACCCAATCCGATAGAGACAAATATTTTGAATATCAATCCAAATACGAGGATATATTGAAAAATTCTTAGCCTACTATAGAACCAAACAAAATTTCAATGTCAAAATATTTTATTACTCAACATATTCTCCTCTTAATTGTATACATTTATTACAGCGAACCTGCAACGTCTCTAGACAATTCAAAAAAATATTTCTTCTTGCTCTGCAAACCAGACCTCCACAGCTTTTATTATCTCCTCGTTGGAAGAAAATTTACGACCTTTTAAACTTTTTCTCAGTTGAGGAAAGAGATGATAGTCGGACGGAGCCAAATCTGGTGAATAAGGGGGGTGTTCTAGTAATTCAAACCCTAAATCACGAATTTTTTGCATGGCAACATGAGATTTGTGTGCAGGGGCGTTGTCCTGCAAAAACAAAACACCTTTGGATAGCTTTCCGCGTCTTTTCTCTTTAATTTTTTCCCGTAAAGTGGTCAGTAATGTCGAATAGTAATCTCCAGTTATTGTTCTACCGTTATCCAAAAAATCAATCATGATTACTCCATGGCAATCCCAAAAAACTGAAGCAAAAACTTTTCCAGCAGATTTTTGGACACGAAATTACTTAGGTCTTGGAGAACCAGAGTATCGCCATTCCATCAATTGTTGCTTTGTTTCTGGATCGTAAAAATATTCCCAAGTATCATCCATAGTAACAATTCAGTTTAAGAAGTCTACATCGCTTTCAAATCGAGCACAGATCGAACGCGATGCTTCTACCCTTGCACGCTTTTGGTGAACATTCAAATATTTGGGGATCCATTTTGCAGCAATTTTTCTCATGTCCAAATTGATGAACGCGTTCATATGAAATATTCAGTGCTTCAGATATCGGTTTTAGCAAAATTCGACGGTCTGATAAAATCATGTCATGAACTGCATCGATATTTTCGGGGACTGACACAGAAACTGTCTCATATTCGCCTGTATAGTTGAATATCGAATATTTTTCTATGGGAGCGGGTCTCTATGTCTATTGAAATGTTAAAAACTGTATTAAAGCGATATGAAGAAGAAATTTTTACTGAATAAACCAAAGATTATATACAAACGGAATAAATGGAAAATATCAATGAATCGAATTACATACGTTAATTTAAAATTGTTTGAAAATAATGATATCTTATGCTATATGAATGTTCATGGGTTTTTATATTAATGAGGTAAGTAATTGTCTTTTATTATATAAAGTCTGTAAAATATAGATCGATCTTTCTTTATTTATCATTAACTTTACTTTCTTTTTAGATGTACATCTGTTAAGCAATAAACGTTCACTGACCTTTAAGTCCTTTAACTATTGCTTATAGTTTGTCGCACTAAAATGTCTGCCTGCTGATTGTTGTAGAACGGATGTTGAAATCTGGATTACTCGTCACAAAAAAAACATATTCGTCCGGAGATTTCAATTTGGTGAGTATTTTGTCATGTAACAACTAGTTATTAAAATCTCTTTTATCGAAATTCTTAAATTTTCTTACTTTTTGTCATATTTCAAAGTCTCTTCACTCATAAACCTCTCATCTCCTCCAAAAACCAACTTGCTCTCTTATTTTGTTTTATCAACAAACTTTTCTTGTATCCATTTGACATCTCACTAGATTTTTTTATGTCTATTGTTATACAATGTTTATTGTAAACCATAAATCTATACTTTTTCTTAACTTCAGTCTTTACTTATTACTTACTATATGGTCCATACAATAATAAATTTGATATTTACATATATTATTCTTTGAATATGTCCTATTTCAAATTACTTGTTATTTTAGATAAGCCATTCATAATAATTTAATTGTAATTCCTTCCAAATATTTTTGTGGTATTCATTATTTACAATCGTGTCATTGACATTCAACTCCACAAACCGAATATGTCTCATTGAAATCATTCACTTTCAAATTTAAAATGTATTCTATTTATTTACTAATAATTAATATACTTTTCTTTATTTTATATAAAAAGTTCGTTTACTATGAGTACTTTAAAAGAAACTATTGTCATAGTATAACTATGTATCTACAACTACATCTAATTTATGAAAATGTTAAAGTAGATTAAAACTATATTAGAGGATTGCAGAATATATATATATATATATATATATATATATATATATATATATATATATATATATATATATATATATATATATATAAATTTAAAGAAAAAGTTTTCGTCAGATGTAACCGAATTAAAATTCAATTTTTATTAGTGCAGTTTGTTCGTTTTGAGCCCCTTCTGCCGCTGTGGCCTAGTAGATCTTTGTGTGAGAACTTTTTTTCGGGAGTGAAGGTCGTAGCTCGTGCTTTATGGGTGTTAAAGAGGTCAAGATACCATTGGGATGAAACCTCCGCTCCGGTTACAAATCTTGAGTTACTTTTTCTTTTTATTGTCTTTTTTGGATTCTTTCTTATACAGATTAATATTTGTTGACGGTCGTTTTTTGTTTTGTTTATGTTGACATAGTAACCATATGTATAATATAATAACTGTCAATATGTTTTTGATGTATTGATATTTAATTAATAAATATTCGTTGAAATAAAGTAATTTGTGTAAAATCTATCAATATTTGCTATAACGGATTTTTTAATAAAAAACCAATAGATTATATTAAAACGATTTTTTCTGCATTATTTACATACGGTGCGAGAAATGAACCGTCTGTTAGATACATATCGAGAAATAAAAGTGGATAAAAATTGTAAATTTGCATTATACGATTTTGAAGTGAGCACTATTTAATAAAAATATAACTACTACTACTTCCGGTCATATGAGTTACGTTAGTAACAGTTTAGTATAATAAAAAATGAAACTTGAAGGTGAGAAATTAATATTCTCATCGCTTTTTATTGAATTATTATCAAAAGTAAGATCTAAAATATGGAAAAAGACAAGTTTTAAACAGGCCACCGTTTACTTTCGTACATTTCAACGACGCCATTCAAATGTCTTCAATGATAAACAAAATCTGTTATCATTGGACACGAATTCCTTTTAAGGCGGATTAACTGTGTGTTCTCTCGAACAGGTTCAACAATTCAAATTGAGATAACAGCAGTTCACTTAAACGTTTGTGGACATACCGACCGGTCATTTTTTTAACTATTTACTTAATGTGTTTGAAGCTTTTTATGCAATTACTATGGTTCACTTTTTATTCGGTTTAAACTGTTATGGGAATTTTTATTAAGAGCGAAAGTTATTGATCTTCTCCGTATTTCGTTTATAGTAGGTGTTCAAGATTGTAAAATCTTGAATTTTATTGTTTACAATACTTTTAAAATATGTAAGATATTTGTACGCTTCCTTTCTTCATTGTATATATTTGAGGCGTAAATTCATTTTAGTTAATAGCGTTGTAAAAATATGTTTCAGAATTGATAAGATCGTTTATATTGTTGTAAATTCAAAGGATATTATTATTTTATTTTCTACTTTTGTTAAATACCTTTAAAATATCACGTTTTCCAACAATAATTGTAAATAGTTTTATTTGGACATTGAAATAGCACATTTTTGAAAGTCGACATCTAAGAAGTTAGGGAAAGGTCACGTTTCACCTTATTATATATTGTATTGTAAAAACCCTAAATTTAGTGTTACTTCTGCATGAATTTTATGGTCGACGGTCGGAAGATATGAAAGACATTTTTGAATAACCTTTCTGAGAAAAAAGGTTACAATTGCTATTGGAGTATTCAATAGAAATTTAACTATTTATTGCGGCGCCCTGTAGCATTTTAAATATAACGTACCCATTTTAGACACCTAAATAAAGAACGAGTTAACTAAGAATACACTTCTATGTTTTATTATATAAAGTTGGAGGTATTTACAACAACATATAACTGGTAATTAGGTCCAAAACTTTTATCTTCCATATCTTCGTGCATTTCAAAAGGATTACTAAAATACCATAATCTTTTCAGATCTGTTTTAATTTCAAGAACCTGAAATTAAAAAAAATAAGTATTAGTCATAAGTAGTACGAATAAAATGTGTGCTTACCTCTTTCGATTTTCCTTTGTACATATTAAATAATTGTAATTAACTAGTTGTTATTAAAAATATCAGCAAATGTCAGTGGTGGGAGACACATGTACAAGTAAATTCTTCTTTTTCTTTGTGTATTGGCTTGCAAACTTAATGCATTCGCCAGCGCGTTTCTTTGTATCGCATGAGTCTTGCTCTTAGCAATGATGCAATACATACAAGTAAATTGAAGGTCAGTAATAATGTCAAACGTAGCGACGTCGAGTCGAGTGGGGTTTTCTCCACCAGTTGAGTTATTTCTATGATGCGGTAGCTGGAATGTCAATCGGTTACAGGCCGAGTCATAGAATTTGAGGATCGGTTGTCTATGTTCTTTCCGAGTTGACAGACTGTTGAAATGAGATCAAACTGGTTAGCTTTCGTTTTTATTGAAAAATAGTTTCTTTATAAAAATCCGACGATGGAGAAAGGGAGGATTTGTTGGATTTCGTTGTTAAGCTTAGTTGCATTGATTTTTTTAGTGTCCCCTTCGTTTCGACAGGGTAAGTTAGCCTAAGAATAATTAGTTGCGGTATCACAAGAGAGCTTTTTAATAGGGATCACCTCCCCGGCGAATATTGGCCCAGCTTTATTTGAGGAGAGGCCATTTTGGACAACCGCCATTGCGGCAACTTTTGATAGTGAGTTTCATGCATCCAGATCGTGGACGGGAGGAAACGAAAGAGAATCCCTTCCACCAGGACAATAACCCTCCTGGTGTAGTTATGAAGGGATAACCCCCACAAAGCTGTTAGACAAGCCCCACAAAGCTGTTATACAGGACCACGTGTGTCCGTTTTATTCACACACACCACTGCCAGATACTCATAGGATACAGGTTTCAGTTTTTTTGTGTAACATTTCTATATATATCACATTCCAGTTATTTTCAACTTACATTAAAATGTATTATCTTGTACTATTGCAAATCGATGCATAGACAGGTTTGAAAAATAACTTTCAACCAGTAGGATACAGATTTCAGTATTGTTTTGTGTAACATTTCTCTATATATCATATTTTAGTTATTTTGAACTTACATTAAAATGTATTTTCTTGCGCTATTGTAAATCGATGCATAAATGTATAAGTATATAAAATATAACTTAATAATTTGGGAACATTGTTAAATCTAAATTTAAATTTGGAATATCAAATTCTATAAGTAGTTGACAGAAACACATTATAGCTATAATTTGTAGAAACTACATTTTAACATGTCGTGATCAACTTTACTTAATTTCGAGTGTTCAAGTAGAAAATTTTAGTGGGTGAGTACCCTATTTCTGTTAAACTTTTATATTATCAACATCTTACATGTTGAGTGGGGTTGTCAATAGTATAATATTTTTGTTAAAATTGCTTATCATTTACATACTGCTAGTTGGGTGTGTTATCCACTAGTACATAATTTTTTATTGTCCAAATAAATGTAGTAGCAACAACTAATCTGTGTTTATTTTTATGGTCCACACTTTTAATATTTTCATAATCTTGTTAGTAAATTTCTAAGTTACCTTATCTTCATGTTTCTTTATTTTGGTGAGGTTTATAACTATTGGTAAAAATAAAGTGGCGCTCGCGGGTAGACTATTTTCCTTTCAACAACAAACATTGGAGTTGCTACATAATATCAATAAAAATATATAAAAAAATCGTTACAACCCATAGTTGATTCTTGTCTAGGAACCCGACAAGTCAAATGATACTGGCCAATAGGAGATATTTATTTTCGTTTGGTCAACCCAATACACGTATAAATACGCCCCTCGCAGATTTCTATTTAACACGTCTCACAACGTGAAGAAATCAGTATTTCACTCATCAGTTCTACACTTATCGACGCGAGTTTTACACTCATCGAATCGAGCTCAACGCTTAACAACAAAGTTAGTTTTTTACACTCATCGAATCGAGCTCAACGCTCAACAACAAAGATAATCTCTCACTCATCAGTTCAACACTTATCGGCGCGAGTTTTACACTCATCGAATCGAGCTCAACGCTCAACAACAAAGTTAGTTTTTACACTCATCGAAGCGAGTTCAATACGCTCAATAACAAAGTTAGTTTAATATTCATCAAATCGAAACATAAAGTGTCTTCCGATCTGAAACCACCGAAGTTCACCATTCACAACTTTGTATCATTTTGTAAATTTGTATATAATAAATTATTAATTTCGACAATTATTTTGTCAAATTAAGATGATTTACCTAGTTGAATGTCTACGCCAGTTGATGAAGTTCAGCTAGAAATATAATCAAAAACAGTGAGGTTCTATAGTATATCTAAAATTAATGTTAAGAGAGAGCTTTTAATCCCATTGATGGTAAACGATGCCCAATAGCGTGCATATCTTCTTCTTCCTTAGCCTGTGTTCGTCCACTCCTGGACGTAGGCCTCTTCCAGTGACTTCCATGTTAATCTATCTTGGGCGGTCTTCATCCAATTTTTTCCCTCATGACGCTGGATGTCGTCTCTCCATCTTTCCTGCGGACGTCCTATACTTCTTTTTGTTTCCCTTGGTCTCCATTGCATAAGTGTGTTCATACATTTGGAGTTATTTCTGGACAATTTCCTCGCCCACTTCCTCTTGAGCTTCACCACTCTTTCCACGACATCCCAAACTCCTGTCCTCCGCCTAATATCTACGTTTCGGATCCTGTCTCGCAGACTTACTTCCAGCATTGCACGTTCCATTGCTCTTTGGCAGACTCGGAGATGGTTGAAGGTTTCGAGTCCGTATGTTCCGCCGGCAGGATACAAGTATCGTAGACCTTCCTCTTTAAGTTCACTGGGATCTTTGGATGTCGAAGTATGCAGCTAAGTTTCTTATATTTTCATGGGTTTCGGTCAGAAATAAAATCACTTGCTTATAGTGGTAACGTTTCGGTTTATTTTATTTAAACCATTTTCAAAGCTTTTTTTTTTATTATGCCTCCGTAGAGGCTTGTCTACTACTGTACAGTTGTTGAGTATCAACGGTCATTAAAAATATATATGTTTATGTAGCTAAGCTTCCCGAATGCTGCCCAGCTAAGGCCACTCTGCGGTTTGATTACTCTTTCCGATTTTGATGCTGTGCTCTAGATATACAGGGTGTCCCGGGACTAATGGGAAAAAAGTCAGGAGCGTATAATCTGAGCCAAAATAATGTTAGTACTTCATATAAACTTTTTCTATGCAGGCCCTCGTTTTCGAGTTACAGGCCTCCAAAGTTTTAATTTTGAATTTGGTTTTCATTTTTATTTTTTGTACTAGTTATTTGATCTTTATAAAATTTACGGCAAAGCTATAATATACGTGTATGTTTATTTTCGAAAGGTAAACAGTTTTACAGTAGTGCCTTGAAGCCAGGGACGGACTACTCGCAATGGTTAGTGATCCAAAAATTTTGCAGGGATGGCACACCCTGTATGAAATTATCGAAATTCACTTCCCCACACATTAAGCTAACGAAAAGGTACTCTTGTTGGAATCCTACAAAATAAGCCGTTTGGCTAATATTTACAGTTTTATTAATGTACTACGTACCAATTTACCTAACTAACTTATTAATACGATGTCCAAGATTTACCTACAGTATTACAAAAAAATAAACGGTTTTAAAGATTAAAACTAACTTTTCCGCATCTGTGGCCCTAAACAATATTCTATTATAAAATTGTTACTTGTATACACTTCGGAGGATGTATCGTGCTAACAAACCGAAATGTTTTCAAAAACAACCAAAAATTTAGTATATCTGGATTTATAGGACCAGCCGTACTCGCTCAAGTCAACTGAAAATCAATAGGGCACATCTGTGAGACACCTTGAACAATATTCAATCGTAAAATTGATCAACCGTATATTCTCTGGAGGCTATATCGTGCTAACAAACTGAAAATTCTCCAAAAATGACAAAAATTTGGTACTTCAAGTACCAAAGCACCCGTTGTACTGGCTTTAGTGAGCTGAATATCGATACGGTTCATCTCTGAGACGATCTGAATAATATCCAATCATAAAATTGGTCACTTGGATATACTCCTGAGGCTGTATCATGCTAACAAACTGAAACTTCTCCAAAAATGACAAAAATATCGTACTTAAAATACTGTAGCACCTGTTGTATTGGCTCTGGGGATCTCAAAATCAATAGGGTTCATCAGTGAGATGTCCTGAATGATATTCAATCATAAAATTGGTAACTTGTTGAACTCCGGAGGCTGTATTGTGCTAACAAACTGAAATTTCTCAAAAAATGTCAAAAGGCCGTACTTCAAGTACCATAGCACCCGCTGTACTGGCTCTGATGAGCTGAAAATCAATAGTGTTTATTTGTGATACATCCTTAATAATATTCCATCATAAAATTGGTGACTCATTGCACTCCGGAGGCTGTATCGTGGCCGACGACAACGACGACGACATACACACAGGATTTTTTTTCTAAAAACCGTTTTTTCGTGTTGTTGTTGATGGAAAGCGTAAAAATAACTCAAAAATTTTTGTCAAAATTCCAACTTTTTTGGGGTAAACCAATACTTTTCTCGCATATTAGATAGGTTGGGCGGAAAAGTAATGATTTGATGATAGCAGATGATAAAAACATTAAGAACTCATTTAATAGGAAGTGAATAGGTACGCAAACAACGTAATCAGTTGCTTTTAATCAAAATTACGAACACAAAATTATTGAACTATTAAGAAAACCTCAAAAAACACAATTTATAAAACATTGGACTAAAACTAATTCCTAAACAACAATAAAAACTAACGTTATTCTAATAAATGTTCAATATGAGCTCCTCCCACTTCCACGCACATTCTAAGTCTACGAAGGTTGTTTCTTTGCACTTGAAAGAGCAGTCCCATATTATTTCTAATAACATTGCAGTGTAACACAATTCTGTCAATTAAATCTTGCCTTGTTTGCACGGGTGTTGCGTATACCTTACTTTTGAGATAACCCCAGAGAAAGAAATCCATAGGATTAACGTCTCCTGATCGCGGTGGCCATTGAAAAGGGCCTCCACGACCAATCCATCTATTAGGAAACCTTGTGTGTAAATGCTGTCGAACATCTAAACTGAAATGAGGAGGAGCCCCATCATGCATGAACCATAAATTCCTACGAGTTTGAAGTGGCACATCATCAAACAGGTTCCATAACTCGATCTGTTCAGGCAAAATCACTCGAGCTACGCTCTCGTGATTTTGCCAGAACAGCTCTCGTTAAATTGCCAATGAAAGTAAGTATTCGAAAACAACCACAAAAAATATCCGGCTAAATCTGAGCTCTTGTGGTATTACCCCCGACAATAATTCAATGTACATTGTTTTTATTGAATGATAACCACATGACAACGGATTTTCTTGATTTGACGCGTCTGTCATAAATTTTCAATAAATTCGTAAAATGAATCCCAAACGTTTTAGTGAATCATGAGTCGATGATATAAATAACATAATCAGTAGTAATATCACAAAACTTCAATGCCTAATTTGAATAACTCATTCTGTTTATATTGAGTCGAGTGATATAAATTTGTTGAAATAAAAATATAAAATCTTTAAAATGATTTTGATTGTAACGTCAAAAAATAATCTAGTTTGATAAATCCAGGGATTTTCTCAAACTTGTTTCTATTGCCTGGCAACAAGTTTTCTAAAATCTGTCGAATTATTTCAATTTATTCTCACTCTCTTGTGATATTACTACTGAAAATGTCCAACTCAATATTTTATATCTACCAAAAATAAGTCACAATATATGAAAGTTTTTATAATTTATATTATTTTAAAGCGAGTTCGAGTACCAAACAACTAATCCTGTGAAACCGTTGAACGGTAAAATTTCTTTGACAGTAGCAGGAAAGTTTATTTATGACGCGTGCATTTTTAGATACAATCTTTAACCGAGAGATGCTAGTTCTGCGAACGAGCATTGTTGATTTCTTACATATCTATATATAAATATATTTTCTCTGTAGTAGTCTTGAAAATAAAATTTTCTGATTTATTAAATCAAAAATACCACTTAACGCAAATAGTACCGAAACTAGCTATTTACGGGACGATCAGAAGTATTATGAGAGAAGCAGATGCATATATCCCCCCTGTTGGGACCCTTGTGGGGGTTGCGCTGAAAATATTATTTTTTTATTCATAACATAAAAAATAAATTGGGATAAACTGGAAAATTTAATTTTTATTTAACTATTTAATTACTGCGTTAATTTTTATCTATGGTAACTGTGTTTTTGTGAAAAAATAATCGTTTTGCTGTTTAAGTTCGCAAAAAATTGACATTGTAAAATGAAAATTATTGGCGTTGTTTTATTAACCCTTTTTTGCACTAATAAATAATATAATAAATGGAATGGAAAGTTTGTATTGTTCAATGTTTTGCTCGAAGGACCTTTTGAGTTATTCACTATATGATTTGTAGGATTATGATGGATGAAGAAATTGAACAATTATTTCACTTTCATGTTACTATATTGTATGACGTTATAATAGTATATTATGCAACGATCATGTAATGATGGTTATTAATACACGAGCATCAACCGGGATACGAAACGAGCCGAAGGCGAGTTTCGTATGGTTTATGCGAGTGCATTAATAACCATTACATGAGAGTTGCATACGCTATTTTTTCTACACCCGATAAATAATAAAAAACAATAAATTTTATATTTTTATTGAACACAATAGGTAACAGTAATTATTCGTATTTCTATAAAAAAAATCTACAAAATTGTAATTAATACCTCGGGTATTAGTATTGCCATAGATACAAGAAAACTATGAACATTTTATTTGTATTTATATTCAACATATAATAATTGTAATTAATCCGATTTCTTAAAAATATTAAGATTATTTATTGTGCAGTTTGAAAAGTTTATTCCAGGTCCCACTGATCTGGAAGTGGAAGGAATATTTACATTTCCTTCATTATTGCTAGTCTCAATAGAGTTCATTATTGTATTGGAAATGCTGATTTTATTCTGAACCGAATTTTCAATGTAGAGCCTTCTGCCACTGAATTGGATTTCCAGCCACAATGGCGTTTTAATGTAGTAATATCCCCACCGGCATCTAGTAATACGGTTACAGATGTCCTACGAAAACAAAGCCCTGTATATAAATTCGGATCAGGCATATTTAAATATGTTGCTATTTTCTTCCCTATATCACCAAATTTATTAATACCAATGTTTTGAATTGTGCATTTTCCATTTAAATAATCAACGAAAAAATATGGGGTGGGGCAAGTTTTAGGCCGTAGATTCATATATTTTTTAATAATTTCTTAGTATTCGCCGGTAATTGTAAATGTTCGTTGTACTTTTGTTTTAGTTTCTATCACATTAACAATTAATATTCCATTCATATCTTTGACATTTTCATATTTTAGGTCATGTAGTTCATGCCTTCGACATGCTCCCATTATTCCAAAAATCGTTGCTACCTAAAAACAAACAACAATAAATAAAGAGAAAAAAAAAGAAAAAATAAAGAAAGATGACCTAGGCTGGCTTCGAACCCGGAACTCATACTGTAGTCTAATCCAAATTGAGCGCCTTAACCCACTGGGGCAAGATTCGATTTATGAATTTGCTCGAAATTAATGAAATATACCTATCATGTATGAGTGGAATGGAAAATGTAATCATGAAATTTTTTTAAAAATGCAATGTTAGATTGATACTTACTTTTAAAAGTAAAAACCGTTCATCGAGTGCTTCGTAAATAAACTTTTTTATTTAAAACATTTTCGGAGAATGTCGAAATCCTATTTGTATTTCTCCAGTCCATAAACCGTTGATAAAGTTTTTCGTACACTTTCTTAGATTTTTGCGTAAAAATATTTTGAACTGCATTTTCTGCTTTCTCCGATATGTGTGGAGGAGTCGATGGTAATTCTTCTATATCGCTGCTATCAGACATTTTGATAAATTATCGAAGCTTAGTTGTGTATCTACGAAAATTTAATACGTACTGATTTTGACATCTAAAATAATTACATAGGAACCTAGGATAAACGTCAAATGCACAGCATGTTTGATTGAAAAAATAATGGGTTTCTATTGATTAAAAATCTGTATCGTAATGGGTATCATTATGAAACGGATTATGGGCATATAAGTGCATTGTTATAGCACGGATGTAGAAAAAGTGTTCTTTTGCATGAACAACTAAGAATTTCACTGGATTATACGCGTTTTGCACTTTGATTATTTATCACATAATCTGCTGGAGTAATGAATGATTAATGATTAATTACACATATGGTTTACCGGTACCAACGCCGGGTGCTCTTATAACATGAGTACCATTATGTACAACGGTTGACTGATGAAGAGAGAGAATGAAGGATGACTGGTAAGTGTATGAATGCCGACTGGGAAGTGTATAAATGACGACTGGGAAGTGTATGAATGATGACTGGGAAGTTTATGAATGCCGATTGGGAAGTGTATCAAGGCTAACTGGGAAGTGTATGAATGATGACTGGGAAGTGTATGAATGCCGACTGGGAAGTGACTAAAAGTAAGGTATCATGCATATTTCTAGGTCGGTTAACGTGGTTGCGAGGAAGGAGAAAAATATTAGGATTTGACCAATGGGATAAAATATTTTGAAACGTAACGGTCAGATACAGCGAGTGAAACTTTGCAGTTTTTTGTGGCCTGAAAAGGTTTGGTAGATACAGATAACGGAGTTTGGAAGAGGGTTTTTATGAAGCGATAAGGTGTGGGGTACTGAAATATTAAGTGGAAATTCACAAGGCGATATTTATCTGTATTTCTTATGTGGTAGTAACGTTAAAATGGATTTTTTGTCGATGTAAAGAAATATTAAATGTTGAGAAGAATGATATATTCCGTTATATGGCTTGGGCAGAATATGTGAATTGTGTTATACAGGGGAAGTTGAAATTAAAAATCACAGGAGAATTTGGTAGTTAAATCAAATTCGTACAGGCGTAATTACCAATTTAATAAATTATCTATAAAATGTCTGTATACCGTATATGTGTTTCGATTTTGAATTTTAATACATTTTTGTTACTATAAAAGAAGCACAACGAAACGTATATCTTGGCTTTTCTATAAAATATTGAGACATGCCATAAAGAAGATTAAAACGTGACCGCTGCATTTATGCAATTTATTATATTTATCCAGACTTCATTATATAACCAATTGACACATTTTATTAATTTCAAAGTCCTCCTTCAATTACTAACTTGACAGATGCCCGGATGTTTGCTTTTCTTCGATAATTGTAACTACATGTTGCTTTCAATAAGCAAATTAAAAAAACTTGACATAAACTAACATACACTTGTATATTATTTCTTTTTAATATTGAAAGCAGCCTTCAATTCACACTCGATTACTTATTATATGCCATCAGTCAAGAGTGCGTTTCAATGTGATTTTTTATGTTGGTTTATCAGAGTCGCATCATAGTTAGAATTTATTATATAATTTAAACTCTCGCATAAGCAGCACCATCAAATTATCAATTCTTAAAGATATAACCGAAGAAACAAAATAGAAACTTCTAACACAACAAAATAGAAGAATGCAACGTCAGCATTTATATATAAAAAAAGTATTTTCTCCAGTAAAATACGTAATTGGCGCAGTCCAAGGTAAGACCCGTGCGATTGTGAAGAACTTTAACGCATAGTGCCGATTAAGAACTCTCCCAATTTGATATTTTAACATCTAGTGCGGTTTCCAAAAAATCTACCATCACCGAAGAAGAGCCTGAGTACTACAATCAACTGTGAGTACCAGGTTATTTATTTTTACCTTTCCTTACATTTAAAAAAAAAGTATAGGAAAGACATTTAGAATATTTTGAAATTATTTTTTTTGTGAATGATATTGAAGATTTACTAAGAATATTTGATAAGTTTAATATTAAAGGAAAAATGAATAAAAATAGTTTTGAGAATTTAAATTTATAATAATTTAAATACTATAAGAATAGGTATATCAACTACAAAGTCTGCCATTAATTGGGAGCTATTCAGATTAAAATTAGAAAATATTAAGCCTTATGATGGCCACATTTATTACACGTTGTGAAAAATTGATTGAAATTTATAATGATGTGGAGTTCAATAATGAAATATTGAAGTTTATCCAGGAAAAATTGGTAGGAAAAGCAGAGGCCATGGTCGGGAACAGAATGGAATTAAATACATGGCCTAAAATTAAAGAGGCATTGACACAGTGTTTCTCAGATAGAAGGGAGTTAGACTGCATATTGCAAAAATTAACGAGAACAACGCCGTATAAATATGATAATATGATAGATTTTGTAGTAAGGCTTCAAATACTGAATAGTAAAGTAATTCAAAGAACCATTACTGAGTTAGTAGTCTTTAATATTTAATAATGAAACACAATATTATTTACACTTTAGTGTTATTATCAATTAAATATACAACAAAACTATCCCATTTTCCCCGAAAAGGAAAAGTCACAGTCACACTAGGCAACAACAACTGTCCCATTTTTTTGGCCGCAACTGTACAAGGTGGGCATATTTAAAAATTCAATGTTTAAGCTTATTCATTGTACAGCAGTATTAGAAGATGCAGAGACTATAGAAGAGCAAAACTCCAAAATTCAATATGATTAAGTATATAAAAAGGACAAAGAGGGATTAACGAACTTAAAAATTCACTTAGCTGAAAATATTATTGGCCAAAAGTTTCAGAAGATATAGAAAATTATATAAATAATTGTGAGGTATGTCAAAAAAACAAATATGATATGAAAAGTCGAGTAATTAAATTCATGTTAACCCCTACAACAGCCAAACCTTTTGAGATATAATCAAATTACTTTTTTAAATTAAACTGTTTCTAGATAATTCCACAATATATTGAAAAATGTTAAAAATTCTAAGAAATTGACAATTGTTTTAGCAAGAACCCGAAACTCCTACAAGTAAACTCACAACTCCTCTTCAGACGGTTAACGACACTGTCTCCACACGTGGAAGATTATCAGAATATCAGGTAAATTTAAAATAAAACCAGCAAACTCCCCTAATTGAAATATTTATCACTTGGACTTTGTAAGTCTCTTTTCTACTAAGAAAAAGTACAGGTTATCAATATACAAATTATAACAAAACCAAAACCTGAACCTTAGCTGAAGGAACATAAATAAGTCTGAAAATCTAATAAACCCACAAAAACGTCCCCAGCACTCAATCAACATATGTCGAACGTTTAATCTTAAAAATGAACTTCTTCCGAGTAGCATTTGAATTTGCTAATAAATATGGAGTTCCTATATGAGCACGCCGTTGGTTATGAATGTATGAATCAAAGAATATGTAGGCTAGAAAGCTTTTAAGCTTCGAAAAGTTGCTCTCGGATTACTGGCGACTAGTAAACTATAAGGAACGCGATTGCGTTATTATATGTGCATAAAGATGTATATACCTACATACATTTGATTGACGTATTTATTTCGAAGGGAGCTTATAAAATCCATCAATATAACGGCACACTCAAAGGAAATTGTAAAGTCTTTTGAATTAACATTTAAAAATGTATATACATAATAATGAAAATTTCGAAAAGTAGAATTCATTTGACAACATAGTAAATATTTGAATTTAAATTTCGATAGCTGGCCATCTACGGATGGCAGTAAAACTTTGCGCCATGTACACGTCTCAAGTTACTCTAGAAAGAATAAAATTTCCATTTAATAAATAATTAAAGTACCTAATCAAATTTAAATCACAAAAAAATTTTAAATCACGTAAAATACCATGTCGTATATTAAATGTATCCACCTTTTTCTATTTTCAATTGATACTTACAAAGAAACATTCTTCCAAATAATTCTCAATTTATTCACTGAAACTTATTCAGATAAAATTGTTATATATACATAGTTATTTTCCAACTAATTTTAAGCTGTATAATACTTGGCCGAATTTTTGGTATAAGGCTGCAAAAATTGGGACTTTTTTTTTCTTAATCGAACAGATTCTTTCCTAAGACTAGACTATCTACAAAATATTTTCATCAATTTTTACTTTTCCGCCTAGCCTATCTAATATGCGAGAAAAGTATTGGTTTACCCCAAAAAAAGTTGGAATTTTGAAATTTTTTTTTGAGTTATTTTTACGTTTTCCATCAACAACAACACGAAAAAACGGTTTTTAGAAAAATAAATGGTTTTAAAGACTAAAACTAACTTTTCCGCATCTGTGGCCCTGAACAATATTCTATCATAAAATTTTTACTTGTATACACTTCGGGGGATGTATCGTGCTAACAAACCGAAATTTCTCTAAAAATAACCAAAAATGTAGTATATCTGGATTTATAGGACCCGCTGTACTCGCTCTAGTCAACTGAAATTCAATAGGGTACATCTGTAAGACTCCTTGAACAATATTCAATCATAAAATTGATCAATCGTATACTCTCTAGTGGCTGTATCGTGCTAACAAACTGAAAATTCTCCTAAAATGACAAAAATTTGGTACTCCAAGTATCATAGCACCCGTTGTACTAGCTTTAGTGAGCTGAATATAAATAGGGCTCATTTTTGAGACGCTCTGAATAATATCCAATCATAAAATTGGTCACTTGTATTTACTCCGGAGGCTGTATCGTGCTAAGAAACTGATACTTCTCCAAAAATTACAAAAATATCGTACTTAAAGTACTGTAGCACATGTTGTATTGGCTCTGAAGAGCTGAAAATCAATAGGGTTCATCAGTGAGATGTCCTGAATAATATTCAATCATAAAATGGGTGACTTATTGAACTCCGGAGGCTGTATCGTGCTAACAAACTGAAATTTCTCAAAAAATGACAAATTGTCGTCCTTCAAGTACCATAGCACCCGATGTACTGGCTCTGGTGAGCTGAAAATCAATAGGGTTCATCTGTGACATGTCCTTAACAATAATCAATCATAAAATTGGTGAATTATTGTACTCCGGAGGCTGTATCGTGCTAACAAGACATGTAAGAAAAAGTGGCCGACGACAACGACGACGACGACATACACACAGGATTTTTTTTTCTAAAAACCATTTTTTCGTGTTGTTGTTGATGGAAAACGTAAAAATTTTTGTTCCAAAATTCCAACTTTTTTTGGAGTAAACCAATACTTTTCTCGCATATTAGATAGGTTGGGCGGAAAAGTAAAAATCCTGTGTGTATGTCGTCGTCGTCGTTGTCGTCGGCCACTTTTTCTTACATGTCTTGTTAGCACGATACAGCCTCCGGAGTACAACAAGTAATCAATTTTATGATTGAATATGGTTAAGGACATATCACAGATGAGCCTTATTGATTTTCAACTTACCAGAACCAGTACAAAGGGTGCTATGGTACTTGAAGTATGACATTTTGTAATTTTTTGAGAAATTTCAGTTTGTTAGCACGATACAGCCTCCGGAGTATATGCAAGTGACCAATATTATGATTGGATATTATTCAGAGCGTCTCAAAGATGAACCCTATTGATATTCAGCTCACTAAAACCAGTACAACGGGTGCTATGGTACTTGAAGTACCAAATTTTTGTCATTTTAGGAGAACTTTTAGGTTGTTAGCACGATACAGCCTCCAGAGAGTATATGAATTAATTTTATGATTGAATATTGTTCAAGGTGTCTCACAGGTGTACCCTATTGATTTTCAGTTGACTAGAGCGAGTACAGCGGGTCCTATAAATCCAGATATACTACATTTTTGGTTATTTTTGGAGAAATTTTGGTTTGTTAACACGATACATCCCCGAAATGTATACAAGTAACAATTTTATGATAGAATATTTTTCAGGGCCACAGATGCGGAAAAGTCAGTTTTAAGCTTTAAACCCGTTTATTCGAATATTGTTTAATCCAACTAGATAAAGTGTGGCCAGTCTTTTTTTGGTAGTATATATATATATATATATATATATATATATATATATATATATATATAAAACTAGTGAATTTTGAGGAATTGCAGCAAGAAAAATGTCCAAGCTTTCGAGGACGATTATCCTCATCGTCAGGGAGACTAAAATGAAAAAAAACAACAGTTAAATACTGTGGTCAATGAAAGAATAAAATTGTAATGAAATTCACAACCACGTGTGTACTTACCTCCGAAGTGAGGCTAGACTCCATTAAGTTGTAATAAGTATAAACTACAGATTATTAATTGTGTAATAATAATTGAGTAGAAATGAGATGAACAATGAACAACCAAATCATCATGACTATAAAAAGTCAAAACGCAGCACCATTTTGTTAATTGAAATAATTGAAATCATCTTCAAGCGTTGTTATGTTGAACACCGGTAAGGAAATGATATACTTTTCCCTCTAAATGGGATGTAACAATGTTACCAACAGTCCAAAATCAGAGAATTGTGAGACAATGCACCCACTTTAATAATGGCCTCTGCTGTAGTCCCAACACAATGGGTTTAGCAAGAAGATGTAGGTATGAAAAGAGAGGAAGAGAGAGAGAGAGAGAGAGGGGAACGCTCTCTATTTGTGTAGGAAAGGATGACAATATTGGTGTATGTAGAGAACATAACTCCAATAAAACTTACACTGAGGAAGAAAAGAGACAGAAAACAGCACAATAATGATAATAACATATAGGAACAAAGTATAATATAATAATTATGTAAAATTGTATTATCTGAACATATTCACCGACACCAATACACTCAAATTTTAAAATTTATTATTATTAAGTTAACGTTATAAGGGTGGTGCTGTTAGTAGCAATATGGTTGTTGTAAGTGACCTGGGGAGTACAGTTAGCATCTAAGGACAACAAAAAGGAATAGATCTCACTCAAGTGGTCAATATCGGTTTTCTTATTTATAACATTGTTATATTGTGAAATAAAAGCCATTTCTAAGAATGGCCTTTTCGTTTTGTTAGACTCAGTCGTCAACACCTTCACAACCTCATAATTCATCTGATGATCAAGAGAATCTACTTGATATGCTAACGCGCACAGCTCTGGGTGTAATCTGCAGTCGCTCTTGTGTGAGACAATACGGCTCCACAGAGATCTTAAAGTCTGTCAGATATATTGTTTATCACAGTCTCTACAAGGAATACTATAAACAACGTTAGTAAGTGAGGTCAGTGGACTCTTATCTTTTACTCTAGCGAAAATTAATCTGATTGATAGTACTGTTTTGTTAGCAATTTTAAAGTTACCACATGCACTGAGCAATCTGGCAAGTCTCGCAGTTATGTCTCTTATGTATCGTAAAGTAGCAAAAACCGGTTGAGAAGGGGACACATTAGTTCCAACATCCGTTTGGGCCAAGTTAGGATGGCTATCTTCAAGCAAAAAGTTCACAGTAGTAGATGTGCTGAATAATACCTTATTTAGTCAAGTTCTTGGATAAGAGTTATCCAAGAAAAGATTTAGTAAAATATTATGATTTTTATTATGAAAAACATTATTAGAAATTCTGAGTACTCTCTGCTTCATTTGCTCAACCATATATACTTTTATGGAATGCTTATGGTAGGAGTGATAATTTAGATATCTACCAGAACTGCATGGCTTCCTGTACCAATCTATAATAATTATATTGTTGTTACGAATGAACTTTGTATCTAAGAATGGTACGGAATTATCGACGTCTTCCATTTCTATCGTGAATTGGATGTTCGGATCATAACTGTTGATTGTATCCAGAATTTCATCAAGGCCTTCTCGAGGAAGTGCCAAAATAATGTCATCTACATACTTTTTTATGAAAAAAGGAGTAAAAGAAAGTACAGAAATGACTGTATCTAACACATCGTCCATGATATATGCTGCCAAGATAGGAGATATTGAAGCACCCATTGGTGTACCAAAGGTTTGTTTGCACATTTTGTTATTAGAATTGAAATAAGTACTGTCAAAAATAAGAACTATCAATTCAACAAAGGCTTTCTTCGGGATGGAGCAATGGACACTGATACGATCCCAACTCTTATCGATTGCTCTCAAACAAGCATCTAGATAAACATTACTGAACAGCGAGACCACATCCAAAAGAATCTTTGATGAAATATAAATTGTCGTAATCATACGCCTTAGTTAGGATTCCCGTACAGAAATGTGCAATATTTTCAGTAGGGGCTCCTATCGAAGCCACTATCAGTCTCACAGAGAGAACTGGTTTGTGAACTTTCGGAAGTGAATAACATTTTGGAGGAACACCATGGTAGCTCATGAGTTTCTTCTTTACTGTTCCATGTATTTGATGTTCATTGAATAAAGATTTAACTAAGTTATTGCCCTTTCTCTATATAGAGGAAGTGGGATCACATGATAGTTCTACCTATGAACTGTTGTTTAAAACAATATCATTTGACAATTTAACATATTGTTGCCTGTCCATAATGACTGTGACATTCCCCTTATCGGATTGAGTGAGAATCAGATGAGGCTTCGCCTTCAAAAAGGCTTTAGATTTAAGTAAAAGATTATGAAATAAAAAATTATTCTGAGGTTTATGTATATAATTAGTAATAATATTTGTGGCTCTAGCTACCGTGATGTTTCTCACTTTAGAGTCTGTGATTGTGGAGGTGAGATAGTCCACGTCAGATAAAATTGTTTTAATTGAAATGTCTTTTAAAGTGACTGGTTCCACACTAAACTTAGGGCCCAAAGCTAAAAACTGTGATATATCATCAGGTGTAGTGGTATTAGAAATATTTCTCAACCAACCAGCCTTATATTTCATTAATAATTTAAATTGATCATTTTGCAATCTACGGTTGGTTGTTGTGAATTTCAAGACAATTTTATTCTTTCATGATAAGGATAATCATCCTCGAAAGCATGGACATTTTCCGCTAAGAGTACACTTTTCCTTTTTCTCTCTGCAATTCCCCAATATTCACTAGTTTTATTCCTAACAGTCAGCAAAGACTATCCTCCTTTTATATAATATATATATATATATATATATATATATAACAACAAAGGTAATTCACGCAAAATAAGGGCTACTGAAATAGAGTGGTAACCGTGGACATGCATGTTTCTGGCTCATTTTGCCTCTTCAGCACGGCATAACCAAATAAGGATGTGAAATTTGGGAGCAAAGATGTTAATTGAAACATGGGAAAACACAAAATAACGGATTTCAGCAGGGAAACCAAACGCTCATTTGTGTCTTCAATTGGAAGATCCCGAGTATTCAGGACAACAACCAACATCGACACGGAGGCGCATATAGCCCCCCCGCCATGAACCTTCCGACCCATAGTAAATAACAAAGAAGATGTAGGAATATCGCGTGATATGTTAACAACAACAACAAAGAGATTCGTGGGTAATTCACGCAAAATAAGGGCTACTGAAATAGAGTGGTAACCGTGGACATGCATGTTTCTGGCTCATTTTGCCTCTTCAGCACGGCATAACCAAATAAGAATGTGAAATTTGGGAGCAAAGATGTTAATCGAAACATGGGAAAACACAAAATAACGGATTTCAGCAGGGAAACCAAACGCTCATTTGTGTCTTCAATTGGAAGATCCCGAGTATTCAGGATAACAACCAACATCGACACGGAGGCGCATATAGCCCCCCCGCCATGAACCTATTTCAGTAGCCCTTATTTTGCGTGAATTACCCATGAATCTTTTTGTTGTTGTTGTTAACATATCACGCGATATTCCTACATCTTCTTTGTTATTTACTATGGGTCGGAAGGTTCATGGAGGGGGGGCTATATGCGCCTCCGTGTCGATGTTGGTTGTTGTCCTGAATACTCGGGATCTTCCAATTGAAGACACAAATGAGCGTTTGGTTTCCCTGCTGAAATCCGTTATTTTGTGTTTTCCCATGTTTCGATTAACATCTTTGCTCCCAAATTTCACATCCTTATTTGGTTATGCCGTGCTGAAGAGGCAAAATGAGCCAGAAACATGCATATCCACGGTTACCACTCTATTTCAGTAGCCCTTATTTTGCGTGAATTACCCATGAATCTCTTTGTTGTTGTTGTGAACATATCACGCGATATTCCTACATCTTCTTTATATATATATATATATATATATATATATATATATATATATATATGCAATATATGAAACTGCGTTAGACTGTTGCTTATTATCTTGCTTTCTGCTATTTTTGTGTTTTCCAGTTTTAGTTTTTGGTATTCGAAACATGCTCTTCCATCTCTTCCTTGGCATCCTATATTCACCCAATCGTCCCTGTATGTTTTATCTTTTAGTTCTTTTTATACCCAGTCAATCAGTTTTCTTTGTACTTTGACTTCATCAGCATCCTCTGGTAATTTTACCACACGTTAATACTTTCTATAAACAATATCCTGACTATGTTTTCAATTTATTTACCTCATAACCTACAGCGTGTATTATCGTTTAATTTGATCTTCTCATAATGTATTCCATCCAGATCGCTAATTCTCTCTTACATATGTAGACCGGCCCCTGAGGATAGTCATCAACAGATCAGAAACGTGCAATTTTATTTGTTGCCGGGCGGCACTTATATACACCGGATTGCTACCTTGAAAAATTACTTTACTTAAGGACGTTTTCTTTATGAGATCGTTTTAGAAATTCCAAGGAAATTAGACATTACATAGGTCTTACGATATAATTGATACACGTCGTAGAACAAGTATGCGGTCACATTTTAACAACGTTGCCAGAGCTTGAAAGAACTATGGAAATTGAGGAAATGTAGAGAGGCTACGGGGTATCGAATATAAATGTATACGTTTTACTTTTCATCTTGGATAAACCTTAAATTTCGTTATTTGTAGAGATAAATAATTCGCACAAGAGCATAGGCTGTGAGTTTTATTGGAAAATATTTGCAGTAAGTACTCTAATAAACAATAAACACTATTTTCTTTAAGATAAACATTCAATTAAAATGAAGCTCTCATAAGATAACCAATACAATGGTAGACAAAGGCGATAACTTATTAATTTGCGACTTTTCCAGAATGGACAAGTCTGCTAAAGTTCACCGGAAAAGGGAAAACATGGAAGAAATCAAACAGATGTTCAGCAATATATAAGAAAATACGAAAAAGATGGACAGTATGCAAGAAGATGTGAAGAAAATGGAAACTATTATGCAAGAAATGAAAGGGTTAAATAAACAAAACAAACAACTGAAGAATCGAACGAGAAATAAGAAAGAAAATAATAATCATGAAGGATTATCGGAAAAAGAAAACGAGAAAGAGGCCGATACAGAAGGAAAAATTTAGTTGGTGCTTCAAAAAATGGGCATAGAAATAAACGAAAAAATTGACATAGAATTCTAAAGAAGGATTGGTCTGTTTTTCTAATTTCCTTGTGTACTAATTCTTCTTACTTGTTCTATGTAATTTGCTTCGTTTATTTTTATGCAAAAGAAAACAAATGAAATCCTGGAAAAAAGCACTGAAATGTAGCTGTAGCAAAACTATCCCCAGGAAATAATTCGGAAAAGAAGACAACTAACACCGCTGTTAAAGGATGCTGGACAAAAAGAGTTGAAAGTATTTATGAGGTGTAATGAACTAGTCATAAATTAGAGAATAGCTGACCTAGATGTACAAGAATTTAACTATCTCCACAAATTCCCAATAATTGGTCTAGTCGTTACTAATTTTGAAAGTTTATATCTCGAAAAGTATTTATTCCCGGAGCATGTGACTTGGTATAAACCTTTCTTATAATAAGACCTACCTGAAAAAAAAATATGAACCGAGGGACAGAGTTTAGTCACTATTACATTCTTTGTATTATCTACAACTTTACTGCTTACATTTTGATTGTGTTAGACGCTTGTAAAATGAGATTTAGATATGACAACGCTGCTTTAATTATTAAATATTATTTTCAATAGCTCACTCACTGCTATGAAAGTTTCTTCATTCATCTGTTCGTCTTCATTTTATGTAATATCAAAATTCGACAAAAAATTTCCTTAGAATTTTACCTAATATAAAATACTCGCATTTCAGAAAAATGAGAAACAGGAAGAGAGCCGAATTGGATGTACTATAAAATGCAGATACCGAATGTGCTTTTTAGAATAATTTTTAATGTTGGTTTTTAAAGTAAACAGCATTTTAAAGCGGTTGTAATTTCGTAATTCCACAGAGGAAAATTATGATGTTACGGTTAGCTGATTTAAACATTATAAAAAATTTCACAAAGTAATGTGCGTCGTTTATTTCATAAATATGTTAATCTTAACGTAATGTGTTGTTTTTATAAGAGCTTACGACCCTACCACCCATCTCAAAAGAGGCGGGATAGTATGTAGATTATGAGCTATATAAACGACCTTCAGTGAGAGCACCTATTTTCAATAAGACATTTTCAAGATTATTGTTACTTTTCCGCCAACCACTATGGTGCGAGAGAAGTATTAGTTTACCCCAAATTTTTTTTTATTTTTTTACACGAAAAAGGGATTTTTAGTCAGAGGCTGTACCAAACCAGAATGTCCTTGTTACTTTTTGATACTGACGATATTGAATATATGATAGAAGAATCAGAAGTAATACTATCAGACAATTAAATTAGATTAGATTTTAACCGGGTTACAATGCACTGAAACTCAAGGTTTATTGTGCACCCCCTTTCAGAGCTGTTCTAGCTACTACTACAGCTCGCCTTCCAGTTCCAAGATTCTAACGAACTCTAGTATTTGGAACGGCTTCAACGAGGTTAGATCCTCACTCTTACAAGTTTCTTGTCCAAAGCATTTCTTACATTGGCTTACAATGGCGAGGCATTCTAGAACTAGGTGATCCGGAGTTTCATCCTCCTCCCCACAGAAAATATACTCGTCAATTTCTGCTAGACATATTCTCATTAGGTGCTTCATATGGCGGCAGTGTCCTGTAAGAAAGCCCTTGAGGAGATGTAGCTTATTGTTACTGAGATCCAAATATATTATGGATCTAGCAGTGTCAAAGTTCCGCAGGAACTTTTTGGAATGTTCCAGCCCGGGAAGGCACTGCCAGAGTGCATCTCTTTCGGTTTCCTCTTTCTTCCGAAACTCTTTCTTATAGGAGCAATTTCCCTACACCACAGAAAGGCTCCGAGCCAATAAAGGGCGTTTGTGCTCCTTTCTTGGCAAGTGTATTGGCCTCTTCATTTCCCGTGATTCCCGAGTGGCCAGGAACCCAGACTAAAGAGACCCTGTTATTCTTGCCTAACTCATCAAGTTTTCTTCGACACTCCCATGCCAACTTGGAGTCAATGACATGAGAACTCAATATTTTGATAACTGCTTGACTATCAGAATGGATCAATATGTCACATTTCTGATAGTTTCTTCCTAGGTTCATTTCCACGCATCCTTCGATCGCAAGTATTTCTGTCTGAAAGACGCTCGGGAAGGAGCCTAACGATAATGAGGATCTGGTGCCAGGCCCAAGTACTCCAGCGCCTGCTCCTGTGATGGTTTTCGAACCATTTGTATACCAACTAATGGTGTTTTCTTTGAAATTTCGGGTGGTGTATTATCTTTCCCAGTCTCTCCTCTTATCGTAGTGAAATTCTTTTCGATACTTACTTTCTTGATCATATCGTCACTGGGAAGATTCGCTGATGAGATTTATTTTGTTAGAGAGGACCAGGCTCCCTGCTTTTTAATACTCTCATTGCCTGAACCTTCCTTAGATATTCTAAGAATTGCCTTTCTATCACCAGATGTAGAGGTGTGAGATCTGTAATGATCTCAAGTGCCCTAGTTGCACACGTTTTCATAGCTCCAGTGATGCACACACAGGCAAGCCTTTTAACTTTGTCGAGGGTCTTCCTCGTGCTGTACTGACTTGTTTTTGTATGCCATACTATTGCTCCATACGTAATTGCTGGTCTCACAATCATGGCGTACATCCATCGCATTATTTTTGGGTTACAGCCCCAACTCTTACTAGCTATATTTCTGCACGCTATCAAAGCTCTTCTTGCTCTACTAGCAGTTATTTAAACATGCTTATTTCACAGAAGCTTACTGTCTAGGTGTTTTAAATGAAACTTACTGTTCCTAGATAATTCGACAATATATTTAAAAAACGTTAAAAACTCTAAGACATTGACAATTAAATATCGAAACAATTGTCAAGGGTCGGGACAGTTCATTTATTACTGTCTAGCATAATTGCTTTATAATTGTGAGACCCTTTTGTAATAAATCACACAAGGTGTTCTCCAACTTGCCTCTGACTATTAGAACTATGTCATCAGCATAGCCCATACACTCGTCAAGTTCCGTTAGCCTGTAGAGCAACTCATCTACTACGAGGCTCCATAGAAGGAGATATATCACTCTCCCTTGAGGTGTCCCGCGAATGGCTTTAACTGATGTGGTTTGATACCCCATCTGTGTCTCAGCTATCCTCGTCGTCAACAACTCATACATCCATCTTACAATGGTTTCATTTACTCCTCGCCTTTTTAGTGCTTCTTTGATAGACACATTAGTTGTGTTGTCAAAGGCCCCAGATATCCAGGAATGTGCACATTGCGATTTCTTTGTTGTTCAGAGTTCTCTGGACGACTTCGGTCAGCTGATACAGAGCCATCTCAGTTGATCGACCCGCTCTGTAGGCATACTGACATTTATGAAGTGGTATATTACCCAGGTTCTCTGGTCTTATGTAATTATCCAATACTTTCTCAATCGTTTTGAGTAGAAATGATGTTAAGCAGATGGGTCTAAAGGATCGGGGATCAGTCCCATCTTTTTTCACTATTTTTGGTATGATGAAGGTTACCCTTGCCCTTCTGCATTTTCTAGGTATTAGACCCACTGCTAGACTGCTTCGTGTACTCTTCAGCAGGTGAGGAAGAATCCCCTCTATCCCTTGCTGCAGGAGTGCTGGAAATATTCCATCCACTCCTGGTGATTTATATGGTTGAAAGGTACTCATTCCCCATTCCAACCGTTGTCTGGTAAATATTTTCTTAGCAATGTCCCAATCTTCCTTGCGGGATTTTTTGGTGTAATTCATCGCTATTTCAGTGCTTGTTGCTGGCTCGCTACCTAGAAAGTGGGTTCTAAGAAGAAGAATTGATCGTTCCTCTTCACCTTCCGTGTATGATCTGTCTGGCTTTTTCAGCGACATTGTGGGGTTAGCGCCCCCATTTGCCATGACCTTTTGTAGTCTGGCCGCTGTGTGAGTAGAAGTGACCTTTTCGCAAAGGGCTTTAAAATTGAACCTTTTGGCCTTCCTAATGTCTTTATTATATTGAGTAAGCTTTCAGTGTACCCCTGCCAATTACCGTCACATTTGGCTGTATTAAAGAGACGACGGGACCTCTTTTCTGAGATTTGACAGGTTCTCATTCCACCAAGGAGCATCCTTTTCTGAACGAGCTTTTGACAGTGGGCAACTGGAATGAAAAGCTTCCATTATTGTCTCACTGATCTGTTCGACTCATTATTCCAGGTCGTAGTACGGGTGATTTACCCCATTTACTTCGACGTGTTCCAAATTGTCCTTCAAATTGGTCTTGTAAAGAGATCAATCAGTAACTCTAGGATTTCGGATTGTAGGAATTGAGGTAGTATCTACCTCTATCCTAAATTAGATGATCCTATGGTCGGAAAATGATGGCTCGCTCATCACCCTCCAATTTTTTACATTTTCCTAGCAGCAACATTAACAATTTTTACGTCCAGGACCTCTTCTCTTACTCTCGTGACCAAATTGGGGGTTGTCCCCACGTTTAAGATCTCAAGGTTATTTGCTAAACGATATTCTAATAAACACTCACCTTTGGCATCACAACTAATGATTGGCAATCGTCTGCTATCGCAGTGTCTCACTAGCTCTTGTACTTCTTCTAGCGGTGTCATCGGCCCGTCATTAGCGAAGTAGGCAGAGGCAATGACGATGTCTCGGTCGATACCCCCAATATTGAGGTGAACGATGATTGGAACAAGTTCCCATGACACGTATTCTGAAACACATACATATTTTATGTTATTTATTATGATTACACAGGTACGCGGAGATACTTGCCTTTGAGCATAAATCAATTTAGAATCCTTGCATGCCAAACCTTTGATTTGACCTTCTTTGTTGATCCATGGTTCTTGGATCAGTACAATATCCAGTTGTAGTTTAGTGAACAACCTTGCAATCACGGGTAAAGCTCCCTTCGCGAGATGCAGGTTAATATGAGCTAGATTCGTGAGCGAGAAGGTGAATTATTATGGATGAGATAGGCCGAGTTACTCAGCCTCTATTCGTCCCCCTTCTTTATCTCTCCCTGACCCTTCTCGACCACCATGGCAATATCTTCCTCAAAGTTTGAGCAGGTTTCTTGATCTCGAGTCAGACCCTCGACCCCCAGGCTGCTCCGCCCAGTTTCCCGGGATGCAGAAGCGATCTCCGCATATCTAGTCACCCCAGCAGAGCCGGAGGAGATCTCGGGCTGACCCAAGTTCAAGCTTTCGCCTTTTTCCCCTTTTCCAGAGGTTCCGGATGTGGAGGGTATCTCCATGTCCTTTGGATCCTCCGCGGGGTCTTTTTTTCCCCAGCCCCGCCCAAAACGGAAGTTTACCGCGCAACCTCCTGCCTTCAGAGCCTCCCCAGATTGGTGATCAATTCCAGTTGTGTCCCTTTTTTCAGGATCTTCCAAACCCCAGTAGTGAGGTTGGAGCTCTGAACCTCGACAAGTTGGAGGATCTTTTCCAATTTCATGTCGTGCCGTCTTGGTGACCAGCTTTGGGATGCCGTCTCCACTTCGGGTCCTTCCCAAGAGTTTAATTTTGGCGCTGACCTCATGAGTCAGTCAGCTGATTCTTGGGACCCACAGTCCACCAGTATCATTCCACATCTGAAATGGATACCTGAGAAGTGGATCGCCTTCTCCTTGCTCTGGCACAGCTCTTCCGCCAGAGTGTCTTCCAGGGTTGAGAGCTGCTCTGCTTTCAGGATGACCCCTGGATGATTGGACATTATTCTACCTACCCCCCCCCCCCCCGAAAGCCTTCTCTGTTTTAACAGCTGCTGCGTAACCAGTGACTTGCCCGGTTACCGTTACAGCTGTTTTTGGTTTTTGACTAAGAGGTCGCTGCGGAGGAGTGATATGCTCCGGGCCTCTTTTAAGCTTTGTCTTCCCCGTTGGTGGTTCCTTCGGGGGGATTGGGCGCTGAATAACTTGCTTCCTGGCCTCTTCAGGCGATATTCCCTGATTGAGGAGTCGCAGGTATTTCCGCACCCCTGCTCCACTGATGCCTTTTCGGTTCTCCCAGATTTTGGAGGTCGAACGGCATACGACCTTTGTGCCGTTTAACCTTTTTTGCCTCTGTGAGGTGCCCGGATGAAGAGGTGGAAGTTTTCTCCACTACTTTTCCGGTGGAAGTTTTACTTTCTCTATCCATAAATGGTCCCACAAGAGGCTAGGGTCATTACGGTCCACCGCTGCAGAGTCCCGCATGCAGAGGTAAGGAGTTTAATACAACGGAGCTTCCCCCGGTGCTCCAAGGTCGAAACTAGTAAGGATTATTCTCTTATATATCCACGCATTCTTTGGCCTGGTTTCCCACCTTGACTTTAGGTTTTTAATGAGGTTGTCTCCTCTTGGTCTGGGCATTAAAGTCAAGATCTCCCTCCCCTCCCCCATCCCACTGGCCCGCGAGACTTGACTACAGACAGCCAGGAGACATTGGTGTGCAATCCCTTAGCCACGATACTAGAGCTGGGATAGGTAAAGTTGGTCCGCGGCAGGGTATTCGAGGGCTGCCAGTTGAGTTTTTAGACACAACGAGCCCCAGGTATTTCCTCGCAGACCTCCTCATTTAAAATCATCTCAGAGGCCCCTCCTATCCGCCACCTGGAAACGCGCCGGGTTGGTACTTTACACCCTCCACATCAATAAATATTCCGACGAACAGCGTCGATCTACGTATATACCTACTGATGTGGACCCGGTATCAGACCATAATAAGTACGAATTTATTTATTGGACAGTTAAATAATATAGGTCATTCCACTAAATCATTTTTCAGGGACAACTCAGTCGAAAAATCTGGGGAGTCATATTTGTATATACGGGACAAAGTTATTAAATTCAATCATAACAAATGAGTAATGTTAGAGGCAAGGAATCATATACCGCTGCAGACCAACACTAAGGTAGTGGAAAATGACATAACATCGGCCCTTCTGTTTATAATTTTCTCACCACCTTTGTAAATGTATAATGAGAAACTATTGTTATTAAAGATAAAACGTAAAACGTAAAAATTTCATACTATTACTTTTATGTAAATCTTCAAATGACTTTAATAACACTATACAATTATTTGATTCTGTTATGTGAAACTTTAAATTTAATTTTTGATTTTTGAATTGTATAGACTAAAATTCACCTATAAAAATTATATATTAGTAAAAATGAATTGTATATACCAAAGAATTGATTTAAAATGCTTTCAAATAACATCTTTTTCGAACCGTATCTTTTCCATTATCTTTATCGTAACAAACGGAAAAAAAATTATGATTACTAGCATGACACTCAATAATATATTATTGTTCTGGGTATGATACTATCGTACTAATTACATCTTTATTTATTACCTTCTTCTTGCTCGAGATTATTACTTTTACTTATTAGTCTTTTGCCGACTGATCTAAGAATAAAAAACAATGAAATATCGCTGGGGTGTCGGAATTGAAAAGAATTTAATAGATCTTCTTGTTCTAAAACTGCATGAGGTAATGTAGAATCGCTTGCATATATTTATGATTATGGTTTCAATTAAGAAGAGTGGCACAATATTACCTATGTGCTAAAACATATTTCACATCAGAAACAGCGATTTTAATAATACTTTCTTTATTCCCATCAACTATTGAGCAAGAGAGCAATTTATTTCTAATATATTTGGATATTTTTTTCAATTACTTCAAAAAAACAAGTTGGGAAACTCCACAGTGTGTCGTATATGAAGACTTCTAAGCAGTAATTTCAGTATAATGAACATTTAAGGTGTTAAGTAAATCTTCTCATTGTATTAAACACGTCTAGTCGTTTATATATTCTCGAGGCCAGAGCTATCAAGCACTGATTAGAGAATTGTAAACAAATCAAGTATAAGTAATAAAGAAATATTTTCAAAAAAAAACAAGAAAATTTGTCACTTGAAATCCAGTCTACGCCAAGTAAGAGAGAGCAACCAGTGGATCATGTCCAGGAAAAGCAACCAAAACTTAAATTTATCTCTCCCGATATATTTAAAGAATATCCAAAGAAAACTGTTCACACAGAAAAGATAAGAAAAAAAGGAAAGTGTATGATAGCCACTGATACCCCCGAAAAAAAACGAAATTGAAGAGAACTTTCTGCAGAGATAGAAAAAGTTAAAAAAACAAATAGCAACTATCCGAAATATTATCCAAAACAGTCAGGCAAAAAAGACCCCTCAGAACCTAAAAAAAATTAAATAGAATAATAACACTCCAGAGTGAAGAATGAAGTTATGCATTTTCCGATAATGATCATACTTCAGTTGAATACGAAATTGATGACCGAGAAGATCTAGTTCTAAATAACTTAGAGTAGCAACTAAAAGCCGATGAATACATGTTAGCATGTTTTAAGGCAAATTCTTCAAATATTTACTATGTGGGTGAAGTTATGAAGGAAGGTGAGGAGGAGACAAAAATAAGTTTCCTCCATAGACTGACAACAAAATAAATTTACTCATCCACAAGTACCTGACATATGTTGCGTCCAAAATAAGGATATAAGTGCCATTTTACCCAAACCTACTTATTTTGGGCAAACGAGAAGACAACATTCGTACCTAACTTTACACGTAAATTTTGGAAGTTTGGAAGTTCGTTAAAAAATGAGTTCGTTAATTGTTTCTGTAAATTCGTTAAATGTTTCTGTACCTATTAAAATTATAAAAAAGAACATGGAAACATATCTTACTCTTAGGCAAGAGTGTCCAACAGTGAGACAATTTTCGTAATCTAAAAAAATATTATTTCATATTTCCTATTCAATTTAAGAAAAATATTGTCAGTACTAGTTGTGTATGCAAGAGGTACTTACTGAGTATTTTTTATTTGTATGAAAACTTTAAATAGTAATTTATGCAACAAGTGTATAAAGTGGTACTTTTTTTCACGAATGGAAATGTTGACCCCACGAGCCGTCAGGCGAGTGTGGCAATTCCATGAGTGAAAGAAGACACTTTATGCACATGTTGCATACATTATTTTTTCTACAGCCCTATATAAAAAATAAAATGCAAATAGAAATTTGGAATATTTTAATTAAGCTCCTTTGGTAAATTACAATTATATGTATTCCAAGTTTCATGAAAGTTCATCTTCGATGCCCAGCCAAGTATATAAGAAGTCCATCCTCGATGCCCAGCCAAGTTTCATTGTGTTATCTTATGGAAAGCGTGAAATAAAGTTAACGTTATGGCACTTTTTTTAACGCTTTTTTACTTTTTTTCTCTCTAACCATAAACAACCACTTTAAGCGCTACAAACCAATGAAATACAACGTACTTTAAAGATAAGGCGTAGAAAAAATATATTACTAAATATTTAAAATACTTTTCACTCTTTTCTTCAAATGTTTTAACATCAATTTCATTTAATATACTTCTCATTTCATCATCTTCTTCTTAACTTCCAACGTACTTTAAACATAGGGCGTAGAAAATAGTAATTTATGCAATAAGTGCATAAAGTGACACTTTTTTTCACGAATGGAAAAAGTCATAATTGAAAAGAAAGACACTTTATGCACCTCTTGCGTACATTATTTTTTCTACAACCCTATTCAAAAAAAATAAATTCAAATAGAAATTTGGGATATTCTAATTAAGCTTCTTCGGTAAATTACAATTATACGTATTCCAAGTCTCATGAAAGTTCATCCTCGATGCCTAGCCACCTTTAACAAAAGTCCATCCTCAATGCCTAGCCAAGCATCTTAGAAGTTCATCCTTAATGTCTAGCCAAGTTTCATTGAGTTAGCTTATCGAAAACGTGAAATAAAGTTAACGTTATGGAACTTTTTATAACGCTTTTTTACTTTTTTCCACTCTAACCATAAACAACCGCTTTAAGCGCTACAAACCGGTGATATACAAGGTACCTTAATGATAGGGCGTAGAAAAAAAGTTATTGATGAAATAAAAAATGTGTCTCACTGTATGGCACTTTCTCTTAGGTATATACTGACAGTAAAACTTACTTGATATAAGGAAATGAAACCGATATTCATATCATGTTTATTATTACAAAAACAGCAATTACCGAATTTGTCTAATAATTAAAACAATAACAAAACAATGAAACATAAGCACTCTCTATACAACAAACATTTTGGCTAAATATGTCAGTGACAAGATTTTTAAAAACGACAGCTGCCAGAAGACCTCAAAATAAATCCTTATGTATGGAGCACAATTAAAGTTGGTGTAAAATACTTTGGTTGTGCAGTTAATTCAAACTAGAAGAATTATTTAACTCAGTTTAAACAGTTTAAACTGTCTAAATATTTATCAAGCTGTCTCTCACAAATAATCAACAAGAATGAATTCTATATAAAAAATTCGTTTACACTTAAACACTTTTTAGACACTGTTGAAATACCAAACAATTATAGCATTATTTCTCTAGACGTGGTCTCAATGTATACAAACATTCCAAACGAACTAATAACCCATATATTAAAGCATAAATGGAGATTATTAAAAGAACACACAACTCTCACATATGAAGAATTCATAGAAGGAATAATGCTAATTCAAAACAATAATTTTTTTCAATATAAGAAAGATTTTTTTGAACAACTCAATGGGTGCACTATGGGTTCACCAATTTCATCAACCCTTGCACAAATTGTAATGGAATACCTTGAAGAAAATGTGCTTAATCAAATAAATTTCGATATATTATTTTTTAAAAGATACGTTGATGATTGCTTAGCTGCCGTTCCATCCAATCAAATAAATCATATATTGACTGCTTTCAATAATTTTCATCCAAAGCTTCAATTCACAATAGGAACAGAACAAAACAATACCATAAATGTTCTGGACATGACACTTATTAAAACTAGAGAAAATAAAATTACAACAAAACATTTTATTAAAGAAACATCATCAGGTCGCTACTTGAATTACCACTCCCACCATCCTAATTCCCAAAAAAACAGCGTAATCATAGGATTAGTAGATAGAGAGCCATTACACTCACATCACCTGAATATCGTCCAGAAATTTTATATCAAACAAAAACAATATTACAAAACAATCACTATCCTTCCAAACATATTAACAGAATTATTAAACAACCCACACATAAATTTTACAATAGTCAAATCCAATCAACACAAACCAATACACTAGTCCCTCTTACATACATCGCAATGCCATACACAAATCAACTCTCAGAAAAACTGAACTATATATTATCTAAACATAACATAAACGTTTGTCATATGGCACAAAATACTCTATCACCATTGTTCTCCAAATTAAAAAGTCAAATAAATGATTCAAAAAAATCTAACATCATATATTCTATACCATGTTTAGACTGTCCCAAAAAATATATAGGTATGACAACCCAACATCTTGAAAATAGACTTAATGGCCATAAATATACAAAAAACGCCTCCACTGCGCTTCATAAACATGTGAAAAATGAAAAACATAAATTTGACTTCAATAATACTAAAATAATAAACCAAGATTCTAATTATAAAAAACTAACAATAAAAGAAATGATACATATAAAAAAGGAGAACAATGCAGTAAACGATAAACAAGATATCAAAAATCTAAGCCAGATATATTATAATTTATTATAATAATAACATCAAGTTGTTGAATGTCCCTGGTATATTGTAAACCGTTGTTTCTAAGGCAGGTACTTTCGATTTTATTATTTTTGAAATTGTTTTATTAGTTACCAGTTTTTGTTGTCTCTGTGTGTACATTTAATTTTAATAGTTCAATCGTTTTCATTTTATTATTTTAACATTAATGTAAACATTTTTGAAAATGCTCCGAACTCGGGAGCGAAACGTTAAATAAAAATATAATTTGATACATTATTAATGATTAACCTGATGCCCAAGAACAATGAAAGGAATTTATATACAGTATCCGCCAAAATAAACAGTACCGAAAATAAAAATAAAAATTAATTTTTAATTTCTGTAATGTAAGTGTAATGTTCATCATTTCGACGCAAACAAGCTTCATATCGATTTTGTAAGTCAATAAACATATTTATAAAAAGTGGTTGATGTAACTGCCGAAAAATATTTTGTATTCTTTCCCGTAGTTCGGCAATATTCGCCGGCGGATTTTCCGAGTGAAATATTTTGTCCTTCATTATGCCCCAAATGTATGCGTCAGGTGGCGTCAGATCAGGTGAATGAGAAGGATATTCGAAGTGTGTTCCCCGAGAAATTATTCTATTATCGAAATGCTGACGGAGTAAGTCTAAGGTGCGCACAGCTGTATGGCTCGTTGCACCATCTTGTTGGAAGCATTGTGTGCGAAACTGTAGATTTCGTGCACGGCAAAAGTTATTTAGATCTCTCACAAAAGGTATAATAATTTCCTCTCTATAACGCTCTTGGTTGACAGTAAGTGGATTCTGATTATCATCTTCAACGAAATAAGGACCAATCATTCCATGACCAGATACCGCGCACCAAACGGTAACTCGAAGACTGTGGAGTGGTTTCTCTACAATGACATCAGGACGTTCAAATCCTAGGAATCTGGTTGTTTGTCGATTAATATAGCCACTAAGATGAACGTGACTCTCGTCTGAAAACCATATGTTTTTCTTCAAAAATTCGGGATCTTCGTAAATTAAACTCAACATGCGACCACAGTAAATTTCTCTTGCACGTTTGTCCGCAGCATTTAGTCGTTGTCCAACTTGAATACGGTATGGATAACCATCAATTGATTTGAACATGCGACGTAAAGACGTTTCACTAATGTTGAGTTTACATGCAGTTCTTACAAGACTTCTTTGAGGTGATTGCACAACTTGGTTAAAAACACGTCCTTCATTTTCGTTAGTGCATACTGTTTTTCGACGACCTGAAGAGCCTTTACGTTGACACAATACACTACCAGTGCGACGAAATTTTTCAACAACAGCTAACATCACACTTTTACTAGGAGCTGCTTCATTAAATTTTTGTTGATATTTTATTGACACCTGTTCTAAGCTTGGACCATCATTACGACCTTTTCCGTATGAACGAAAATAATGCTCTACCAAAAAAACTTTTTCTTCCGTTGTTAGAACCATTTTCAAATCAAATTTAACTGCAGCGTACTATTAATATATCAACGAATGACAATTAAGTCAAATATGACAAATCCATATTACATAAACAACTCCAGAGCACTCTCTGTTTCGGTACTGTTTATTTTGGCGGACACCGTACAAGGTTAAAGAAAAACAAATAATTTATATATATATATATATATATATATATATATATATATATATACAGGGTGTCCCGGGACTAATGGGAAAAAAGTCAGGAGCGTATAATTTGAGCCAAAATAATGTTAGTACTTCATATAAACTTTTTCTATGTAGGCCCTCGTTTTCGAGTTATAGGCCTCCAAAGTTTTAATTTTGAATTTGGTTTTTATTTTTATTTTTTTACTAGTTATTTGATCTTTGTAAAATTTACGGCAAAGCTATAATGTACGTGTATGTTTATTTTGGAAAGGTAAACAGATTTACAGTAGTGCCTTGAAGCCAGGGACGGACTACTCGCAATGGTTAGTGATCCAAAAAATTTGCAGGGATGGCACACCCTGTATGAAATTATCGAAATTGACTTCCCCACACATTAAGCTAACGAAAAGGTACTCTTGCTGGAATTCGATAAAATGAGCCGTTTGGCTAATATTTACAGTTTTATTAATGCACTACGTACAAATTTACCTAACTAACTTATTAATACGATGTACTACAAAAAAATAATTTGATGATAGCAGATGATAAAAACATTAAGAACTTATTTAATGGGAATTAAAAAGGTACGCAGACAACGTAATTAGTTGCTTTTAATCAAAATTACGAACACAACATTATTAAACCATTAAGAAAACCTCATAAAACACAAGTTATAAAACAATCGACTGAAACTAATTCCTAAACAACAAAAACTAACGTTCTTCTAATAAATGTTCAATATGAGCTCCTCCCACTTCCACGCACATTCTAAGTCTACGACGGTTGTTTCTTTGCACTTCTAATAACATTGCAGTGTAACAGATTTCTGTCTATTAAATCTTGCCTTGATTGCACAGGTGTTGCGTATACCTTACTTTTGAGATAACCCTAGAGGAAGAAATCCATAGGATTAACATCTCCTGATCGCGGTGGTCATTGAAAAGGGCCTCCACGACCAATCCATCTATTAGGAAACCTTGTGTGTAAATGCTATCGTACATCTAAACTGAAATGAGGAGGGGCCCCATCATGCATGAACCATAAATTCCTACGAGTTTGTAGTAGCACATCATCAAACAGGTTCCATAACTCATTTTGCAAAAACTCCAAATATCTCTGACCGGTCAAAGTATCGTCAATAAAGTATGGCCCTATCAAATGATTTCCAACTATTCCTGCCCAAACATTAACCATGAATCTATGCTGGCTCCTAGTTTGACTAATGCCATGTGGATTCGCATCATCCCATAAATGCATATTATGAGAATTTATGACTACATCTCTGGTGAAACCGGATTCGTTCGTAAAGAGAACGTTACTAATAAATGTATTATCTGCTTGTTGTTGTCGCAGAAACCACTGGCTATACTCAAGTCGTGAAGGATAATCAGCCACTGTCATACTGTGTACTTTTTTCATGTGAAAAGGATATAACAGCTGTTCTTTTAGAACGCGATGCACAACTGATTTCGAGACGTTATGTTCTCTTGATAATTTTCGTAAACTCGTTGATGGTTCATTATCAACTGCATTTAACAAGTCTTGTTCAACTGCCACAGTACGTACGCTTCGTACTGGACCTTCTCCACCTTTTTTGGCAAAAAACGTCCTAAAATTTATAACTTTGTTTTGTATACATGGAAAATTACATTTACTTATTCATACCTGTTTCTCGTAACCTGAGATCAATACGCTCTAACATTCGTCTGTCTGGAAATGCTCTGTTTGCAAAATGTTCTGCATAAAGCCTTCTGGCCTCTAAACAGTTTCGAGAAACCAGTCCATACATTAAATTCATATCGGCGTACTCAATAAAAGTGAATTCTGCTGTTGTAACTGTTAAATTAAGGACTTATGAATTATTGACAAGTACTGACTACGAACTATTCTACACAATGTTTGACAACTAATCCTATGGTTACTTGATAAACGGTAAAAACACTTTTAAAAAGTTTTTACCAACTTTCCAATTAATAAGTCGTTAATGTTTTTTATCTTCTGCTATCGTTAAATGATTTTTTTGTAGTACTGAAGGTTAATAAGTTAGTTTTACCTCGTTGTGTACTTATAAAAATGGTGAATGTACGTAGTGCAATAAAACTGTCAATATTAGCCGAACGGCTCATTTTATCGAATTCTAACAAGAGTACCTTTTCGTTAGCTTAATGTGTGGGGAAGTGAATTTCGATAATTTCATACAGGGTGTGCCATCCCTGCAATTTTTTTGGATCACTAACCATTGCGAGTAGTCCGTCCCTGGCTTCAAGGCACTACTGTAAATCTGTTTACCTTTCCAAAATAAACATACACGTACATTATAGCTTTGCCGTAAATTTTACAAAGATCAAATAACTAGTAAAAAAATAAAAATAAAAACCAAATTCAAAATTAAAACTTTGGAGGCCTATAACTCGAAAACGAGGGCCTACATAGAAAAAGTTTATATGAAGTACTAACATTATTTTGGCTCAAATTATACGCTCCTGACTTTTTTCCCATTAGTCCCGGGACACCCTGTATATATATACAAAAGGACAAATACTATTGAGGTTAGTAGCAAAAGGAAAAGTGTACTCTTCTTAGATTTCCAAGTTTTCGTAAATATTTATTTACATCTTCAGGGAACTACAAAGAGAGAAAAAAAACATTATTTACAAAACAGTCCGCTACAACAGTTTCGTAACTTATAATAATTGAGAATGTATCCTTGATCTTAACATAAGGACAATTGTTAAACAGTTAAAATCAAAGAAAGAAACAAGTCCAGATTGCATTACAAACACTAACAGTCACATACTAAAATATTTTTAAATCATTAATAGGTTGAAACATTAAAACAGCGAGAATTTACACATGGATCTATTTTAAATTGTATCTAAATTTGAAAACAGGATAAGGACAGGTTCTTCTTTCCTATGAAATAGAAAAGAAAAAATAAAGAGAAAAAAATTAATTACCACGACCATAATGACCTAAACTAAAAACAATCGAAATAATATATGAATTTGAATAGAATACGAGGGAGGTACAATAATTCGGTCGATGCTATCTAGAAATATTGTTAGAATTATTACCAATCTGCTTACAGGAATTTTACTTGTCTAGAGTTAAGAGGAGAGAGTACAAATTGCTTAAATTTTCAATGTCTGTTTTCTTATTAATACGGCAATCCTCCTAAAAAATTAAGGCCATTTCCAAAAATAATCTTTTACTGTAGTTTCTTTCACATGATAGAATCTTAATCCCTTCAAAATCTATTTCATGATCTAAGGAGGAAACATGATTGGCAAGAGAAAATCTTTCCGGATGTAGTGTTATATCACTTTTATGGAGAGATACACGACTAGACAGCTTTTGAGAGGTCTGGCCAATATATGTATGATCACAGCTATTGCAAACAAGTTTATAGACCACATTACTACTATCTAAGGTAGGTATTTTGTCTTTTAAAGGACTGTAAATCGATTTCCCCAATACGGCACTCCTACAAGCAAACTTGACATTTTGTAAATATTTTGAAAAAATCCTAGTAAGTCTGGGAGTAACCTCCCTAATGTACGGCAAAGAAACAATTGAAATGGTCGGTACCCCTTCCGAACGTTGAAAGAGCATCCCGACCAGCTGCACTCGCTTCAACTACTGAATGTGTCGGGACCTGTGTCAAAAGAGAAGATGTATTGAAAATAATCTTCCTTAGTAATGGTTTGGGATATGCATTATCAAGGAACAAATTGAAGAGTATATCATTATTTTTATTCTTAAAAATGGGATCAGAAAGACTCATAACCCTTGTTGTCATTTGTCTAACCAAGTTTACCTTCATGCTAAATTTATGGTAAGAATTGTAATTGAGGTATCTCCCAGAGCTACTCAACTTTCTGTACCAATCAATTATAATCACGTTATCCGGTGTCCTGGTAAAAAGAGTGTCCAGAAAAGGCACAGCCATATTTTGGTCTTCCACTTCTAAAGTGAACTGGATGTAGGGATCGTAACTATTGAAGATAGAAAGGAGATCATCGCTAGAATCCTTAGGACAAGCCAGAATAATATCATCAATATACGAAAGCTTGGAAATCTAAGAAGAGTACCTTTTGCTGCTAACCTCAATAGTATTTGTCCTTTTGTGTCTTAATTGATCAGCAACGATCATAGGCGTTTATCGCCTTTTTTGCTTATATATATATATATATATATATATATATATATATATATATATATATTATCATTTAAACTAAACAATTCAATAAATAAATAAATAAATAAAGGTCAAATGTTTCCTTAATTAAAAAGTTTTCAGACTATACTGATTTCAAATCCGTTTATAACGTAGCTCTAAAACGGACGGACGTACGGACAGACAGACGGACAAACACCAGAAACCAGAATTTAAGACTTAGATTTTTTGGTCGACTATCAATTAGTAAGAAAGAACGAAAATTGTGATCTCAGAAATGAACTTGAATGAAATATATAAAAAATGAAGATATTATATTAATCTACATTTCCTTTGACTTTTGTGAAAGATCCAACGAGTGGTCGTGCTTTTGAGAAATCATTGTAATTTTCCAAGAAGGCATAAAATGTTACCAGGCTTTCAAGAGATTGATTGAGTTTTCCCAAAAGTGTCGGAAAATTTTGAAAAAGTTATTAATTTTCTTGAGGTTACATTACATAATATCAATAATAACTTAAAAAAATTTTTAAACTTCAATTCTTCTCCGTAATTATTAGTTTGCCTCATAGATCGCACTATTTACTATCAATACTCACAGTTACACTGTCGCGCGTTTCGATAATCAAATCATCATCTTCAGTGGTAGTAAATAGTGTATTCAGTACCAACTATCAGATTCTGAGCATAAACTGTGTTGCGTTATAGTGGACTGTATAAATTAAAAAACTTTGCGCTGGATTAATTAATAACAATCATGTTTTATTTTATAAGTGTGCTAATAAAACAACTTAATGTGAGCAATTAATAAAAACAAGTGCAAGTGCCGAAAGTCTAAACACAATCTCAGTCTTCATGTTGTGTTTTAAGGTGTACTTCAAGCGTTGCCAGACTTCACTAACTTTTCGGAAACACGCAAATTTCACTAAACTGTATTAACAAAAGGTGGCCGTTTCAATATTGGACCTCGTCTGTTTATCTTACGACCAGGAAATATTTCCTATTATACTATACTGTACTAATTTCCAATCAGCTATTTAATAATTATAAATAAAAAACCACTTTTATGTCCCAACTTTAGAACTTTACAGTTCGTTAATGAGGGCACAAAAAATTTTTTTTCCTATAAAAGACCATCATTATTTTTAGTCTCTCCATCATCTCTCAAGTTTTTGGTACGAATTCCTGGGACACCCTGTATATACGAGTTGTCAATGTCAAATAATACTTTGATAAAGTCCGAAATTGAACCAAAACGTTGAAAAGATATATCTATAATTAACACTTTTTTGACAATAAATTAAACATCAAAATCAAATGAAATTTATCGAAGAAAAAATACAAAATTTTTACTTGGAAAGACCTCGTACATTCCTACTGAAATAACAATAATATAAATCCAAACATTTCGATTCATAAAATTTTTGATACTACGATTTCAACTATCAAATCAATTCAATCATTTCAATTGAATACAAAATTATCATTTTTAGATACTCAAATACCTTTGTGCTACACACCAACATTGTAACAATAATACGACAAGAGTGGACCCATCCCTTTTACTCTTCAATAACATCTCTATAGGATATTGTAATCCAGACAAACTAATTTAGAAGGGTGTTAAGTGAACCCACAATTGTCAATAGGGGTAATTTTACTTATTGTTAGTTATTATTTATAAGGGTTTAGTGCGACTAGGGTGACAATAATTGTATATTTATAGGATTTTTGAATCAACATTGAAAATTACGAACGGTTGATGACGAGGGGAAACAACTTTTGACATATGAAGGTATTGAATTGCAAATATATTTTTAATAATAGCAACAAATTTGTTATAGTATTACGGAGAGTTGCAGTCTAAGAAAACTTGGCGTTTCCAAGTATAGAGAAAAGCAGTGGTGTAACGCAAAATCATAGTCCACAATATTTGTTGGAGAAAAAAAATTAAATTTCTTGTTTACACTACGCATTGTTGAAGTACCCTGTACGAAGAACATTTTCTATATTTGATCATCCCTTTATTTTATTGGAGTTTGTATTTTGTTTTAATGAGATGAAGTTGACATTAAGTAAATATATCTTGTAACGTCAAAAGTTGCTGTTATAATATCTCCTCTAAAATATTATAAAAAGACCTCATCAACATGGTAGCAGATCTTGGTTCAAGCAGCTCTAACCGTCGTTGAACTACGAAGAGTAGTACAGATAAATAAGTAAAAAGAGAAGTCCAGATTGAAAACAACATTTTGAAAGTTAGTTTGACAGATAAAATTTTTGCAACCACAAGTTCGAAGCGTTATTCAAGAGTAAAATGGATTTGTTGGGGAAAGTGAACATTGGTCTACTTGAAGGCATAAATAACTGGACAACTTGGAAATACAAAATGGAGATACTTTTAAGGTCAGTCGGGTTATAGAAGTTGTTCAAGGTACGTTAAATCCGCCAACGCCTCTTGCTGATAATGCCTCAGCAGATAAGAAAATAGTTTATGAGAAAGCCTTATCAGAGTATAAGAAGTTAGATGGATGCGCTCTTCTTGCGTTAACAGTAAACATGATTCAAGAAACACTTGAGGAAGTGTTGAGATTTACAACCGCTAGGGAAGTATGGCTAGAGTTGCATAGACTGTTTGATGGCCAGGTTGAAGATAAAACCTTTGATCTGTGTACACAATTTTTTAGCTAAGATCGCAAATCAGAAGACGATATTGCCACCCATACGTCCAAGCTTAAAAACTTATGGAAGAGCTCACAAACTGAGATATCTAAAGAAAAACTCAAAGCAGGAAGTACTTGCTAGTGTGACTTGCCAGATTTATTACTTATATGTAAGATTTTGGACACGCTACCTCCGGAGTATTTCTCATATAGATCCAGTTGGGTTTTAATATCAAGCAAAGAAAGAACAGTAGAAAATTTGACAAATCAGTTGGTCACATACGAAAAAGCTTTGCAAACAAAGAATGAAGGAGAAAATAGTCAAGAAGTCTCATACGTAGGCAAGAAGATAAAAAAATCAAGTAAACAGCGTTTATTCTGTAATTACTGTAAGCAGCCCAACCATAAAGTTGAACAGTGCGATAAATGGAAAGCTGATGGAAGACCACCGAAACCTGAAAAGAAACTTGCTAAAGACAAGGAAATGAGTTTACTGATTGAGTCCAATGAAGTGTTGTTTTGCGGAAGTGACGATGACTGGTATGTAGATAACGGAGCTACCAACCATATCACCAATCATAGTGACTGGTTTGACACGTTCCGACTATTTCTAGATAGCCGCAGAGTTACAACAGCTAATGGCCATTCAGTCCCAGCTCTTGGACAAGGAGACGTCAAGGTAGAAACAGATATAAATGGTGAAAAGCATTTGTTTACACTACGCAATGTTTGGTATGTTCCAGAGATAAAGAAGAAATTGTTTTCGTCCTTGTCAGCACAAGACAGTTATACAGATAGCCGGTTTGTTTCGACGGCTGAACGGTGTTCATTCCATATAGCAGGCAAGGACGTTCTGATTGGAAAAATAAGTCGATCTGGAGGGTTATATGTGTTAAAAATAAAAACTCGAAAACCGGGAAAATCAAATGAAGTCAATCTAGCTACCAACAAAAACGTTTTACAGATATATCACGAAAGATTTGGTCACCAAAATAAAAGACATGTTAAGATGGTATTGAAAAACGAGCTACAGATAGATGTAAAGCTTGATAGTGATCTATGCGAGGGCTGTGTTTATGGAAAGACTCATATTTTCAAGTTTGGTACAAGAAAACGAGCTGATGCACCAGGTGAAAGAATTCACACAGATGTTTGTGGACCTTTTAACGTGCGTTCAAAGCAAAGCTATCGTTATTTTGTAACATTCAAAGATGATTTCTCAAAATATCGGTACGTTTATTTTATAAAGAACAAATCTGAAATCGTAGAGAAACTAAAAATTGTTTTGGCACAAATTAGAGCTGCAGGTCATGTAGTACAAGAAGTTCTGTCCGACAATGGAGGAGAATTCGATAATTATCGAGTCAAGAGAATCCTAGACCAACAAGGTATACGACAGAGACTAGTAATGCCCTACACTCCACAACAAAATGAATGCGCAGAAAGAGAAAACCGAACCCTTGTCGAAACCGCAAGAGCTCTAATGCATGCTAGAGAAGGACTATTTGATCAAAGTTTCTGGGCTGAGTTAATCAATACATCAGCATACATCCTCAATCGTACAGGAAAATCGAACATTGAAGGCAAGACACCGTATGAAGTTTGGTTCAACCAAAAACCAAAAATTATTCACCTTAGAGTCATAGGAAGCTCTTGCTATGCTCACGTCAACAAAAGTAGACGTCGAAAAATGGACAAGAAAGCTGTAAAAGGTATTCTAATTGGTTATGAAGAAGATGGCTACAGAATTTGGAGCTTTGAGCAGAAAAAACTGATTAGATCACGTGATGTAGTTTTTGATGAACTTACGCCGTTGCAAGTAATAAAAGAGACCCAGGAGACTCCTCCTTCTACATCACTTAAAACTTTGCTTGAATTTACAATACACAGTGATGAAAGGACGACAATAGATTCATCCAACGAAAACATAGAGGAAAATCTGCAACAAGAAGACCAAACCGAAGTAGATCCAGAACCACAAGAGGTACCAAATGATGAATCATTAGGAAGCTTTGGAGAAGAACTTGTTCAATCTGATTTTGACGAAGAAAATACCGAAGTAAGACGACAGTTAAGAGATAGGTTAACACTAAGAAAGCCAGAAAAACTTGATGATTTTCTATTGACAGTTGCTGTTGAAATCATAGAGCCAGAAGAACCACTTATCTACAAAGAAGCTATAACTTGCAAAGTACGAGATAATTGGATCGAAGCTATGCAGCGAGAACTACAATCACTTGAAGAAAATTGCACGTGGGTAATGACCAAGTTACCACCAGGCAAGTAAGCAATTCTGAACAAGTGGGTGTTCAAGCTGAAAAACAATCCAGATGGTTCAATAGACAAGTTCAAAGCTAGATTAGAATATACTTAGAAAATCCATCCATTCAAGACATTTCGAAGGTTAAAAGAATTTTCCGGTATTTGAAAGGCACAACAGACATTGGATTGCTTTATAAGTTTAGACTACAAGGAAAGTTGGAGACGTTTAGTGATTCAGATTATGGCGGAGATGAAACAACAGGTCGTTCCACATCTGGAGTTGTTTGCATGTATGCAGGTGCTGCAATATCCTGGATGAGCCAACGACAAACATCAGTAGCACTTTCTACGACAGAAGCGGAGATAATAGCTGCAAGTGAAGCTGCCAAAGGGATAGTTTGGATGAATAGGCTTTACAAAGAAATTGATCCCCTCAAGTCAGTTCCAATTTTGAATGTAGACAATGAATCTGCTATTAATTTGTCACAAAATCCAGAGTTTCATCGTGGAACGAAACATATACATCTCAGACACTTCTTTGTGAGAGAGTTAGTTCAAGAAAATTCAGTAGTCGTTAAAAAGGTTGCATCTGAGTTCCAACTAGCTGATCTCATGACAAAGCCGCTTTTTAAACCACGATTGGAAACGTTGCGAGAGGATATTGCTATGACCAAACAGTTCAATTAGGGAAAGTGTTGAAGTACCTTGTACGAAGAACATTTTCTATGTTTGAGCATCCCTTTATTTTATTGGAGTTTATATTTTGTTTTAATAAGATGAAGTTGACATTAAGTACATATATCTTGGAACGTTAATAGAATATTTCCTCTGAAATACTATAAAACTACCTCATCAACAAGCATACTCTCAAAATGTTAGTTTAACCGAGTTATAATAATATCAATGCTGGCCTTATATATTTCCACTTCAAGCACCCGTTCAGTAATTTGTACTCTATCATCAGTACTGAGTTCTTCGAAAAATTTATTTACTTTCTATTTGCTCTTCTTTTCAAATTGTGATGTAATATTCCATCTTTTAGCTATGGTACTGGCTATTTCTTTCATGCTTGCAAAATTATCATGAAGGTTTGTGACAGAAGTTAAACTTCAATCGAGGATCATTACAGTTTGTTCTAAATTTATTTCTGCAATATTTTAGAAGTTAAATTTATACGTTCTGCATTTAAATACCAGTAATTCAAGCTTTTCCACTTACTTTTTAATGGCATGTACTCTTGATTGTCTTTTTGTTTAGCGATCAGAATTATTATCTCGATGTCCCCTAAAAGGTAATCTACGTCGCAAGTGTCATGACATCTATAATCCTACGTAAGATCTGCCGCAGTTTATTAACCTCTTGAAATGATTGAATGAAATGGCGAGGCGGCTGATGCCTGGAAATTACGCTACTTCTGGCCCTTTTTACAATTCCCTAGTTTCTCCCCCCTTTACTTCACTCGATCGATCTCCTGCCAAACTGCCTCAACCTACGTATAAAGGCCGTGACGTCTTTCAGAGAAAGGGAATGCCTTCTTCTTCAAGTCTATCCACACCAAATATTCCATTTCTAAGCTGTGTGTACACCTCACAGGTGCCGAGAAAGTGGTGAGAAAATTCCTCCTACCCGCAATTTCAGCAATCTGGGTCTGAAATCGTCTTTAACAGATGTAAGTGTCTTTAGGTCCGCAATGGCCAGTCAATCCACCAAGTACTCGTATCAGTCGGATAAGTATCAAAACCAAAATATTAGTGAAATTTTTTTTGAAAATTTTATCATTGAAAAAACAAAACTCAAAGTGAGACTAGACACTGGAGCAGACGTTAGTGTAATTCCATTGAGACTTTTCAAAAAAATAAATAGACAGTTTAAAGTAAGACCTTCACAATATATTTTGACTGTTAATGCCAAGTTAAATTCATGGAGAAGGTTTTTTCTTAAAATGGCATGCAAATTGATCCCGACAGAATTGAAGCTTGTCTTTATTGAATTTTGCACCAACTTCTTTAGCTCTTTTAACTACTTCAGCAACTGCTAAATTATGCTCTTTTTTTGTTTTCCCACAAATCACCATATCATTATGACATATAACTACATTTTGTAAATTGGAAAAATGTTTTTCAACTTCATCTTGAAATATATCTTGTGAGTATGCTAATCCGTAAGGTAAAACCGCATATCTGTATACACCAAATGGAGTTGCAAAACAACACTTCCACGAAGACTCTTCATTAAGTTCTAAGAAGTGATAGCCTTCGGAGAGGTCGAAAACAGTAAAATAATTTTTGTCTTTAAATTTTGAACATACTTTTTCTATGTTTAAGCTTACCTTTGGTTACCTAATCATTTGACAATTTATGTCGGAAGGGTTTAAACATAATCTAATTTTTCCATTAGACTTCTCAACAATAACGATTCTGTTAATACTCTCTTTCGGTTTTATTTCATTAACTTTTATTACAGCTTTTCTATCTACTAGTCTATCTAATTCTAATTTAAGCTGGTCCCGTAGAGCAAATGGAATTTTATTTGGTTTTAATTGTTCTGAAATAATCGGAAGCTCTGTTTTTAAAATTCTGCTTTGCAAAATCTGAGCAGGGGTAGCCTCAAAACTGATTATAAGTGAGTTGTTGTATTCTAATACACCTTCCCTAAAGTCAGATTGATCTTCAAAAGTTTTCCTTAGTACCTATTTGCTTTGCTAAGCTCACTCCTTTTTCTGCCATACCGTTGCTTTGGTGGTAATGTGGTGAACAAGTTGTATTGTAATATATTTACTTTTATAATATTTTTTGCATTGGTTTGACACAAAAGGCAAGTTATCACCTACGATGACCTGAGGATAACCAAATCGTGTCAAAATATTTTGGAAACAATCTATAACAGATGTAGATGTTTTATCATTTATGTAAATCAATTCAAGCCAATGTGAAAAGTGGTCTATAAGTACTAAGTAGTTTTTATTGGCAAATTCTACAATATCTACAGCTTCTTTATTAAATCTTAACTTTGGAACGCTATGTGACAAAAGAGGTGCCTTGTAGTTTGTTGGCAAATATTTTCACACACACGGCAGAATTGAACTTGTTACTCACCTTGTGTTCCATGACTACTGTCGTGCCATCTCTGATACCTAGATCGTGTATAGGTAACACTCTAATATCCTTAGTAGCCATGATAGAGGTCCTGGGTGGTTTATCTTCATCCACTTTTCCAATAATGATATAGTGGGCCGACTATAAGCCTCTAATTTTATTTCACACAATAAGATTCATGAATTAGGTAGATATTACTCGCAGATCTGTATCATTCCCAATTCTGTGTAGGAATCCTGACAGTTTATCTGGCTTACCTTCACTCCGACCATTGAGGCATGTAGGACAGAGTGAGTCGGATCTCCTTCCAAGCCCGACGCCTAGAGGGACCACCACTAGAAGCTCCTCCTCCCCCCTTACGGGGAGTGTAATCAACTCATAGAAGAACTTCCAGCCCTGATCCTGCAAGCGCATGTCCGTCTCCGGACCTACCAGGAAGACGAGGAACCACCCACCAGGTTCTCCCGTCGCCTCTACGTGCTTCCACTCCTCGACCTCTAGCTCCCGGTTTTGGAGTGAAAGGGACTGTTTTAATTCTCCGACGTTCACCTCCTTGGAGCTCAGCCTAAACCCTATTCTCTCTGGAAGTTTTGAAAGTGACGCCATCGCCTTCATGATTCTCTTGACATCACTTCCAAACTTAAAAACTTTCTCTTAGTCGAAGACATAGTTACACTTAGATCAGAATCGCAACTAAATTAGGAATGTGTACAAAGAATGAATAAATTCTAAAATGGGTTTCTCCAAATCAAACTTGAAGTACATAATTTTCTAGTTTTATGACTATAAGTACCTACCTACGTATTTTATGGCTACAATAAGTTATTTGGTATTCCCGAGTTCTCAGACCCCAATTTCAATCGTCTTTTTTGTTCGTTGTTGGCAGGTGAAATTACAAGAATTATCATAGAAAAAATGAAGGTAAATTTTGTCCGGAGTCGTTGTGAAGAGGGTCCATAGTTCGGGGTTGTCTAAAAAATGTCCGTTCAGTAGAGATTTCCGTTGTGGAAAGGTCGTGAACAGAAATTCTAGTTAAACGCTACAATTATAATAATAACAATATTCAATTTAATAATATTTATTTGTTACTATTAGAGAACAATAATATATAGCTATATAGATATTTAGTTTTATAGAAAATATTTCCTATCAAATAACGACCATTAACCTTTGTATATTTCTATAATCGAAATGTTCTATCTCATTAACAATATTACGTTTTTTTATTTTAAAATAACTTCGTTCATACACAATCCATTTGGATGAAATTCCACTTGTGTTTCCAAGTGGCTTAATTCAATTAATAATACTAATAATACCAGACCGATCATTTATAATAAATAAAAATAAAATTTGAAAGGCTAATCCAAAAATAAACCGCTGTCTTAAGAGGCTCGAATCAAAATCATATTAATATTAATTTTATCTACAAGAGGTCTATGTACGATTGTAAAGGGTGTCACAATAATAGTGCACTACTGTTAATGGCATTCACGTTTTGTAAACAACTAATTTATATTAATTTTTTAAATGAAACTAGCAGTTTCTAAATAATTTAAAAAAGCAATATGAGTGGATTCTATAGTAAATTTCATTTTAACGAATTTATAATTTTTTTGGTAAAATATTTCAACTGATTCCAATTATAAATATACCTTTAAATCGATAAAATATTCCCATAAACAACTCAGATATTTATATTTATAGAAAATATTATCGTAGTTTGCAGTATTCCACGTCATGCTTGTACATGTCGGAAGATCGTTTTTCCTACATACTTACATATATATCTATGATATATAGTCTTTGATACGAACCGTACATCATGTTCGAATATTTTCATGCATATTTATCAGGTAACAAAGGAACGTACGCGAATATCAAAACGTTGAAAACGGTATAAAATGATATTTAGATTTACGTCTTGTGAATTTTGAATAATAAAAAAACCAGCTTGGTTTATGTCCATGTATGGAATTTATTTATTGTTATGTAAGTTTCTAGATCGTTTTAGAAAAATAAAAAATATGGAAATTTAATTAAAGAAGTTGCAATGCATTTGAAAAATCCCCAACAATACAAGTGCAAGTACAAGTACAAGTGAGCAAAACATGAGAGAAAACATGAGAGAAAAAGACATGCGCTTAACATAAACATAATTTTTTCCACAATTTTGAAATAGAATTTTACCAAAAAAATTAATAGATTGATCGAGTCACCTGATAAGAATGATCGACCTAAATTATTCATCTCATAGAAAATTGTTAGAAAATTTAGGGTTCAGGACAAATATTGAAAAACTCAGTTTTTTCGTTTACAAGAATGTATTTATCTAGGTTTAAAATTTAACAGTTCAGATATGAATATATTTTTACCCCCAAAAAGAATAAAAGAGCTGACACCACTAAGGAAAGAAACAAGAAGTATTTTCAACAAATTGAAAGAAACGGGCAACTGGGGAGCATATAAGGCTAAACTAGGTGCGGATAATGAAAAAATTAACGAATCAAAGAAGAGATCCTGGAGGGAATTTTGTGAGGACAGGGGTCAGGGTCAGAATTAACAGAATTCTAATAAATTAGGCTCTATCCAGCTGGCGGGCAGAGAGTACACTAATGCTGAGGAGGAAGCTTTAGAGCACCTCCTTAGTGTACACTTTCCAGGATCGGCAAAGATAGGGTGTCCTCAAGGTGGAATACGTTCACCAGTATTGTGGAATATAACTGTGGATGACTTGATCTGCAGGCTAAATGATCAAGGCATATGAACACAGGGCTTCGCGGACGTCGTAGTGATTGTCGCCAAGGGGAAATTCCCTACGACAGTCGCGAATGTCTTACAAGAAGCACTACGAATTGTGGAATACTGGAGCCTTAAAGAGGACCTTATATTCAACCCAAAGAAAACGAAACTATTCGCTTCTACGAATAGAAGAGCTCTTCAGGAGGGCAGAGTACATCTGTTCGGAGAAAAACTAGAAATATCCAAAGAAGTGACACAACAGAAGTATAAAATTAGAAGAAAATGACTGCTGTGATTCGAACTATGATGTTGATGATGAAACTGATTGTGATTTGGATGTAATCAATTATAAAGGAAATACAGACGACTTATATGATATCACTTTAATTGATGACTCGGATGAAAAAATAAGCGAAGATGAGGAAAATAAAGATTTGGAGGAATCTTTGAAACCTTTTAAATGAAATATAAATTTAAAATATTACTCTCATAAACAGATTGACGATAAATCAAAAAGTTCTTTTTTGAGAGTTGTTCTGGAAAATGGTGCAACTAAAACAGTGAATAAAACGATCGTTGTTGGATAAAGACACTCCAAAACTCAGTTCAGACAGATTAGAAAGGTTCAAAACTAGGACAAATACTAAGAATGTCGATCGTAGAATGTAGTCTACAGTAAAAAGGCCAGGGTAAATCACGAAACAAAAATTCCGGTATCTGAATCTGAAGAAAAAGAGTTAGAAATTTCATTTGATGATTCTTCTGATGAATGTGAAAGTACAGAAAAGAAACAAAAATTGAAATGGAAAAATAAGATGCTGTTATGTACGATACAGGGTGGTAAGAGAAAATAAAGAAAATAAACGTAAAATAAAACTTAAATTCCTGAAAGAAGAGTTGAAAGATTTTGTATGGCTAAGCAGGACGATATGCAAGAAGTTGAAGACCAAATTTTTTACGGTCCAACTCAAATTCTTGGATATCAACCATTAAAACTGTCAAGATTATACCGAGTATAGATAGTGAGTCTATACAAATTTTCGAGAAAAGAGTTCAACATGAAATCTTAAGACCGTTTTGTTTTTATACGTTTTTATTTAAACAACTGTCAATCATTTTTAGCTTTTTTTTGTATTTCTATACCTGATGGGTTTTGTTGACATTTTTCGAGAATAAATATTTTTTTGTTTTTTTTCCTTGAACTACCTGTCCTGGATGTTTCACCATTACAAATTCGCATCATCCACAATATTGGTCAACACTGCATCTTCGATAGTATCTGCTACATCACACATATCACTTATCATTGAATAATAATACTCCAAATATGCTACCCTGCTATACACCAAACTCAGTCATACGTCAACTTGAAAAGAGACATGAAAACTTTTTAGGGTATCCTGTCGCAATATCTGAGAGAAACTTAAATAATTGAAATAAAAAATTTTGTATAATGAAAATGATTCTGCGTAAGTTTATACACCAATTTGTAAGGAGCAATTTGGGTAAAAAATTATGCCAACAATAAATACACGAATCGAGAAATGAAGAAATTGTAGAGCGTTTCGGAGTATACCTTAGACTTCTGCATCGGACAAACTTGAATTATCCTCAGAATCACTGTTTTTATTTCACAATCTGTCAAATTGGCATTTGTAAACACTGAACCCACTGTTCCCAATTCTAATTCTGTTTTCAATAGAGATATCCAAATGTCTACTCCTTTCCAACAAAATACAGGTACATTTTTTCTGAAATACCATGAACATATTGTACAATTGTACTTGTTATGTGTATTAATCTATGTAAATGGATGTATAGTTTATTTACGATAAAAAGACGATGATGTCATTTTTAGTTACTTTCCTGCTTATCAAAATAAATATTAATTTACCGACCGTGAATACATTTTATCCTCAACAGCCAGGGCAATTTACAGCTAACGGGTTGGCAAAACTTCAAGACGTTGTCAAATCTAGTAAAATTCCCCAGTTTGTTCTACGTTTATTGACATTCGATCATCGTCTAATATTTACAAGTTTTTTTGGTGCTTTTAAATTCATTCCTGCCATTTTGAGAACTTTTCAAATAATTAATAGTCATCTATATAATCTATATAATTATTAATAGTTGTTTTGAGCTATGCAGTCTATCTAGGAAACCTAGTAGTAGTTTGTTATTTCCTTATTGTAGGTATATAGTATTGCATGCTGGTTCCTCTTCTGGATTTATTCCTGGAGCAGGGCTGGTTTTTTCTTCCAAAAAACAAGATGGTGATTACCACGGTGAAATGAACCGAGAAAATGTTTTGCATTGGTTTGAATACCAGCTTTTAGTGAACTTGGAAGAACCTGCCACAATTGTAATGGATAATGCAAGTTATCACAGTACAGTGATCAATAAAGTACCAACAACAGCTACCAAAAAGGCTGATATACAGAACTGGTTGGTACAAAATGATATTCCTTTTGAAAATACTTTCCTCAAAACACAATTATTGAATTTAGTACAACGGTAAGTTGATATAAACATTTTTCAATATACTATGGTAATACTTAGATAACTTATTTTGTTTAAATATATGCATTTTTGTAGAAATAAACCACCAACAGTATATGAAGCTGACATATTATCTCAAAAATATGGTCACAAAGTGCTTCGACTTCCCCCTTACCACTGTATGTTCAACCCAATTGAACATATTTGGGTCATAGTTAAAAAAATGTATAGAGATCATGTGGGAACTGATGGTTCTTCAACAGAACAAGCAATAGGTGTATGGAAAAAGTCTTTAGAAGAAGTGACTACTGATATTTGATCAAAGACAGTAGAGCACACTGAAAAAATTATACAAGATGGGTGGGATAGAGAAGTAGTATTTGATAGACAGGATGTGCCTCCACTTATTATTAATTTTGACAGTGACGATGAAGATAGTGGTGATTTTGTGTAGTGGAGTAGTGGACATCTTGTGTTTTATTTTTTGTCTATTTTTATCCAATTTGCTTTATTTCCACCTTTTCAAAATCACTAATAACTATTATTAAATTAATTAGGTACAGTTATTTTATAATACACAAATTAAACAACGACCACAGTATCTTTACATAGATAACACTGATAAAATGGGAGATTTTTTATTTTTATATCTTGTAACAAAATTTTATTGTGTGTATCTATATTTTTTTTCCATTCTATCTTTATTATAATAAATATAATAGATATTGTATAAAGAAGCAATATTTAAATTTGCATGACGATGATTACAGCTTGTATTGATTCCTTTTAGCGTAAACCATTGCAGTGCTCTTAAAGATGGTTCTATAGAGCATAGAATAAGGTATAAAGACCTACAGTTCGTCATTTAACCCTCTTCTATGTAAAATAATTAAATGTTAATTCGAATATAGAATGATTGGTTACTGTTTCTTGTATCTTATCCATCGTTTTTCATGAATAAATATTTATATCAAATTAATCAAGCCTATCATATAAGCCTTTCATTTTTAAATGAATATTTTTGACTTACGCCCTACAAGGCACGGAACAATGAAAAAGAAGAACTGTCAATCTAACATCAGATTGACTTTTCTAGTTTTCGTTAAGTAAAGGAAAAAACTACAGCTTGGCAACATTACAATATTTTGTTTTGCAACGTCATCGTCTATTTATCGTAAATAAGCTATAACTAGGGACACCAAAGGAAATAACGAAAAAATGTCAATGTGACAAGATACGATTTCCAATTAACTATTATAATAATACAGTCTGCTAAACCAAGTCAGCTTATTATTTAATCAACAATTTGTCTATTTGAGTCAGCAAATTAAACACATATTCTGTTCTAATTCCATTGTAAATTTAATTCTAGGTTATTTAGTATTTATACAATAGGACCAAAAATGAATTTAATCAAACATCCATCGTTTCCATATAATATCAACATACAATTCTGAATTTTCATAAATTGCTCCTGACAAATTAGTGCAAATATTTATGCAGGAGAATTTACATTATTAAAAATGTTTAATTCAATTATTTAAGATTGTTTCAGGTATTGGAAGAGAAAGCCCTAAAAAGTTTTCAATATATTTCAATGGATATCTTGAAAAGGAACATTTGCCATCTATAGTTTTCTTGACACACTGCCAACGATCATATAAATAAGGAACTAGTAATTTCAATACATATTACATACAAATCCACAAGTTTCAAGTTTTTTCAATCAAATAATATCGATTAAAACCGAAAAATGCTTTAAGAAGGTCCACAAATAATTCTGCGTTCAGATAAAATTCTTCAAAAAAGTTCACAATGTTATTAGTGCATTGAAATATAGTTGTTTGTGTTGATTGACTCCGTAATTCTATTAAGAGGAGTTCCGAGGAAATCCGAGGAGGTCCAAGAAAATCCGGGAAGATGAAACGAAATTCTAAGGATATCCGGGAGATCCAAGGAAATTCGAGGAGATCTTTCACCACAAAAAATCTTCAGTTGTTCTACTCGGATAATATTGGGAACGGTATAATGACTTAGGTCAAGTGTCCGGGCACAACCCAAACGAATGAATGAATAAAAAAAAACAAGAATTCGTTGGTAAAATTCGAGACTGTAAAAATAATTTGCAGTTTAGTAGTAATTTGTCCCGCAACAAAATGTGGTTGGACGTATTTAAAAAGTTTAGAAAGAGTCAAAACTGAGTGGTGCGTTAATTGTTAGGAGAAATGTGTTATAAAAGTCTCATTTTTTTTCTAAATGCAATTCTCCTATTTATCTATGATTCATATTAAGTCACATAAAAAATGTTGTCCATGTTTAATAACGATAAAATCTCCTGTTTTTGTCATTTTTATATACTCATACACGAACATCACCGCTTCAAAAGTTAATAATTCATCAGTTGTCTTCATAAAAAAACTTCCATCGTATAAAATTACCTTTCCAAATAGTTATCATCAATTTACAATAAATAAATAAACAAACTGATACAGCCATCTCACTGTTCAGTCGACCATATTGTGTGTGGTCTAAACAATTCAAAATATAGTTATCACAACAAATATATAGCGTGAACGTTCATATTACATCTTCAAGAAGTATTTAAAAGTTTGGTATTGCAGCAAAGAAGACTCCTAACTTGTATGTTATCGTGGATTTCATCATCGCTAGTGACTGCAGGTGGGCCTGATATCGATCTTTTTGTTAAGTTAAATACTCCGATGGAATTCACTAGAAAAAATCTGCTGGCTTTGATGGAATTCCACTCTATTTCATTAAAGGTTTTGCAGAGTCGCTGTAGAAACATTTGTGCTTTATCTATTAGAACATCGATTTTGCCAAAGGTGTGGAAGGAGGCAATTGTAACTTCCATCCACAAGACTGGGAACACATCAGATATAAAAAATTACAGACCAATATCAAACTATTTGAACAAATAATACTACACAACAAGGTGAAGGGTTCCGTCGGAGCTGGGATTTGTGAAAAGCAGCATTCTTCTGTCCCAAGGAAATCTACAGCTACGAATTTGCTTCTGTTCACTCATATGCAAATAGATGCGTCTCCGAAAATGCACATATTGACGTTATTTAAACCAAAAAGCTTTCGATAAAGTGAATGATGACATACTCCTGGGAAAAAATATAATTTATGGAGCAGACTTATCGAGCTTGAATTTTTTCTGTCTTACCTACAAAACAAACCATAGGGGAGGGCGGGGCAAGATAGGCTCCCTAATTTTAATCGCTTCTAAATATGTTGTTTGTTGCATTAGCGATTTTAAATTTGAACAACTGGACAGGCTGCTGTGCTATTTACTACTTACATACATTTTAATATTTTTTTTTAATTTAGTGATAACATAGTAAAAAACATTTTTTACAAAAGTGTATATTTCCCATTTTGCTCTGCAGGTGGGGTAAGATGGGAAACTAGGTGGGGCAAGTTGGGATATACATGATTGTCTATTAAAATAGTCTTGCTCAAGAAGTTCTTGCACATAATGAAGTGTGTAAGCTTTGAAGCCGTTTTTTCTTAGAACACTGTGTGCTTTAAAAATACTTACATTTAAATCTCGTACCACGCGTGTAATGGTAGTCCTAGGGTTATCGACAAAAGCCAACAAAATGGACAGATCAATCTCCATTAATGTTGTTCGATTTCTTCGTCGGTGTTCCGGTTTTAGGCACAACGTTGTTTCAAATTGTTTAATAATTTGATGTATCCTGTTATGCGGTACATCAGTCTGACCATTGGACATATTAAATAAAAATTGTTTAATTACGCGACTAATAATACATACGAACAATTTGCACAGTTTCTTCACGAGTAAGCATTTTACAACGAGAAGAAAAATAAATAATAACTAACTGATAAGAATTAAAAACGACCATAAATATAAACAATAAAATAAATTAAATAATAGGAAAACGCGAACAATTTTAAATGAAATTATAACTATTATAATAAATTAAAAATTATTAAAAAATGAATCTAAATTTAAAACAACAAATGAACTTACAAAAATATCGACAAACGAAACAAGAAACTACTCACAAGTACACTGAAATAACAAATCTAATCGCTTTAAAAATACTAATTCACTCCAAGGATTACAAATTGTCAAAAATGAAAATGACATTATCTGGAAGGCTACCTACTAGATTTTGCTTTTTAAAATTGATACTAAATTATCTGAACTTTTCTGTCAATAAACAAATTTTAGAAACAAATAACTTTGCTTTATTTTAAAATTAATTCTTTTTAGATAAAAATTGTAAAAAAAAGAACTAAAAACTTCGTCACGGCGTGGGATCGAACCGTCCTCCTCCACATTCAACTTTGAAATTTCGCGTACCAAATACCAACTCGGCCATTTCGGTCCCGGTTGTTTGTATTCGAAAGTGATATAAAAATGACGAATGACTTTTAAAAACATAATTATGCATTTTCTTATTAAACCAGACCGAATTTAAGAAAATTAAAAGTGCACTTGAATTTATTTAACGACCTTTTCAAATCTGTTATCATTTTTCACGAACGCTATTTAGCAAAAAAGTTAGCTCGCGTTTGACAGTTTTGTACAGGAAAACCTATGTCGCATTTTATAAATAACACAGTGTATATCGATCTCCCCATAATATATACATTATCATTTGTCGTTACAGATCTTTCGCTTTACATTTTTTATTAGTTGTTATAGTTGCTTTGTAAGTTTTTTTCAACGTTTGCTATTTTAAATTGAGATTCCTCACTGTTCCTTACTTTCCTCTTTCTATTGAATGTAAAGCATTGTATTACAAGTAAATATTTCTCTGTATGATAAAGAAATTTGGAAACTTTTTTTTAAATTATTTGTTTTTAGATAAAATTGATATATATATATATACACATGTAGTTGAAAAATAAAATTTGAAAGCAACCAACAGAAACTCTGAAACTGATACAAATATGGTTAGATTGATGTAAAGTTGTGACCCGACGTTCTGTGTTTTCACACTAAATGGCCTATTTTCAACCATGTAAATTAGCATTTTTTCCGCAATTTAATTTTTTTAGCATGAAAGAAACAAAAACTTATAATTATGAAAACATTTTATTATGTTAATATAAATGGTACAAATTTTGAAAGGAAGAATTTTTTAAAGTATGTATATTTTCCTTCCATTGTTGGTTTCTAGCAATTCCCACAATGGTATCCACATTATTAAATAGCATATGTCCTTTCATGCAATATGTAATGCACTTTGTATCAGGTGATAATAGTTATATTTTTCAATTATCACTATTATATTTTCATCAAAATGAATTATGTAATTCTTGTCTTTGGAGAGCGATTTTAATTTTTCTTCAATCAGATACTTGAAAGGTCACTTCACTTCAATTAAGCATTTTCCGCTAACAAACCCATATTATCATTAAAACAGGGTTTCAAGAGAATGTTGAAAGATGTTTTGATGATACTAGAACAAACAATCAGTATTATTTATCTCATATTTTCACATTAATCATATAATCCAGTAAACATAACCTCAAACATAGCTTTTAAAATAAAAAATACGTTACTCCTGTTGATCTATTTGGATTAAAACACCTTTCGTAGCTATAGTATAGTATACTATTTTTTATCTTGTATATTTGTGTTATATCAGTTATCTCTGGTTTATCTTGAATTATTATTTTGTACGTATTCTCGTTCTTCAAGATATTTCTATCGGACTATTTCTCACTTCTCTATAAGATTTTCCCGATAAATTTTTGACAAGTGAAATATCCAGTCTCAGTACAGTGCACGTATCGTCAACGAATCTTTATATCACTTTTTACGCCTTTTGGTTTTCATGTGTCTTTATATCTTTCGACGTTTAAATAATCCCATAAAATACAAGATTGTATTTTTAAAAATACATAAGTATCTTGGAAAAACGATAAAGGAATTTGTTTCTTCGTTAATTTAACAATTAAATCTTTTAGACATAAGGGTCTATAATTTAAACCACCAAGTTTGTTGCACAGTGGTACACAAAATACAAGAAGAGTGAAGAACGTGATAATATAAAAGAAAGTAATATTTCAAAGGTATTTATATTAAGGAGGTCGTAAGGAGGTCGTAAGGAGAAAATGAACTGCCTGTAGTACATAGAAACAACCAGTTCGTACCAATTGGGCATGCAATATTTGCCAAGTTGTATTATTTTTGCGAAAAACCAAAATTTGTTTTTAAAACTATCACAAACAATTTTTTTGTTATTATTGTTGCTGATAAAAAATCTTTGCAATAAAGTGATTTTTTTAAGTTCTGTTTTTTTTTTAATTTGCTATGTAATATAAAACATTAAATAGTATCAACTAAAATAAATAAAAACCAATGCAAAAATCTATGAATGTAGGGTATAAAACAAGTCTTTTAAATTATATGTTAAATTCTACGGTGTAATCAATCAAAAATTGCTAATATACAAATTCAAAATTTGAATAAAAACATCAATAAATTGGCAAAGTTAAAAAAGAAGTCTATAAATTTTATTTTCAAAAGAACATGTGTATTAATTGGAAATATTGCCCCGTCATCTATTGCAAAGTAGACGAACTTACTATTTTGTAAAACAGCCTTCTAAGTCAACCAATTTCATTTAGTTTTGTAGTTGACTAATAGATAACGCACATAACAGGCAGTCGTAATGTATGTTGCATAAAGAACACAAAATAATCTTATAATGTGACTATATTTTCAACAAGCTTAATAAAAATGTTTAAAAACCAATTCTGTAAATTTTATTTTCAAATAAACATGTAATAATTGAGAAAGATAGTCACATTACCTAATCCAGATTTCCAGAGTAAATGACCATTGTTTATATATAACACAAGTCACATAACCTTCAACTGTAATGTGTGTTGCATAAAGAGAACAAAATATTCTTATACTGTTGAGTCTACTCAAATAACCACAAATCGTTCTTATGTAAATCTTATTCTAGTTTCTTTTGCTCTGAACGATTCCTTGATTTCTTCATTTCTTTAATATCGATATACTGCGTTTTCCTTTTTGATTTTATCGTAGGTATATTTCTAGTCTAAATAATAAAATTGTTTTGGGCAGCATTGAGAATAATATTAATAGTATAACTTAATCGATGAGAAATATATAATTAATTAAAAAATCAGTAAATTTAGCTTCCTTTTAGTGCACACATTTTAATTCCGAATAACCGTTTCGTCATCTATTGAGAAGCAGACTAATCAACTATTATCTAAAACACATAACACCTTTGTAATTGGAATTATTTTTATTAATTTTGTAGTTAACTAATAGATCTCACATAACACGTAGCTGTAATGTGTGTTGCATAAAGAACACAAAATGAACTTATAGTGTATTATTATTATTATTATTATTTCTATTAGTTTACATGATCAATATCGTTGAATTTATGCAGTTAAATACAAAATCGATCTTATGGAAGCCTCGTTTTGTTTTCCTCTGCTTTAAACGAGTCTTGGATCTCCGCATTTCTTTAATACTGATATTCTGTGCCTTATCCTTTTGATTTTCTCGACCATTTCTATTTTAAATAATACAATAGCTTTAGTCGGAATTAAAGGTGATAATAATGAATAAAGTTTGAATTAAAAAGTCTACTTGAAATAATTCGATTTCATTTCGTAGTTAACTAATAAGCAACTCACAACAGGTAGCTGTAATGTGCGTTGCCTAAAGAACACAAAATATTCCATTACTGTGAGCAGTTATAGTTGCTATAATTTCTATTACATTTACATGATCCGCAGCACAACCACAAACCTTTGTGATTTGTGGTCAGTATCATTGTGATTACAGCACAACTCCAAGGTTGTAACTATGCAACTAAACACAGGATCTTTCTTATCGAAGCCTCATTTTGATTTTCTGTAAAGGATTCCTTGATCACTTCATTTAATGTGGATATTCTCCCTTTTGATTTTCAAATCTATTTCTATTTTAAATGATAAAATTGTTTTGGTGATAATAATAGAATAGCTTGATCTATGGAAAGTATATCATGAATTAAAATTTAGAATAAAAGTTTCTCCATCTACTAGGAAGTAGATGAACTTATACGTTTCTAAATATTGATCTATTGTTCGGTAGACAACTTAAATAACAAGTGACCGTAATGTGAGGTGCCTAACAAACATAGAAAACCCAGGATTTTCATATTTAGTAGTTATCAATCACTTTTATGACAAACATTATGCAACAATACCCAATTTCACCAACCATTTCCTAGAGTTAGGCAATACCTAAATCAGATTTTAGAATTGGTAAATCCAATTCACGTTTCACCAAGCCCTAAGTAGCACCTAAGTGTAATAATATTAGGTATTTCCTATCATTCTTAGGTGTTTCTAAGCGCGTGGTGAAACGTAATTTACATTTAGCAATTCCAAAATCCGATTTAGGTATTACTTAACTTTAGGAACTGGTTGGTGAGGTAAGTGCGATAAGGTTTGTATGAGGTCAGTTGGTTTAAATAATTAATTATGGAGACCCAAATAAATGAAACAACTTTTGAATAAATTTAATATTAATTTATTATGTATAAACGATACCCAAGCAATACACAATAAAGATAAAAAAGAATAATAATAATATGGCAAAAAGGTATATTTCTTGATAACTTTTCTTTTTCTACAAAAGGGATCTTAAATATTGCACCTACCTCTACCCTAACAATGTATTTATAAAAAAAACAACTTAACGTTAATTTACTTCCCTAAAACTCAAAGAGACAGGAACATTTTCAAATTATAAATGATAAAAATCTCAAAAATAAACTTTCTTTACAAAAAAATTAAGTACATAAGTAAATAAACATAAGAAATGCAAATAATTGGTATAAACATACAAGAGGTATTTCTATTTGTTACAGTTTTACACATTAGGGTCGTTTTAAAAAAATACACATTTTTGAATTTTTTTTACGTCAATACTTTTTTCAAATTTTTGATATATTTATTTATGTAAATGTAACTCGATATTTCTTTATAGACAGGATGTGCAAAAATTGAGTTGCTTATTCCTAAATTAAGTTTAAATTATTCAAATGAATATCTTTTGGTCTGAACTTATTTATGGGTTTTTTTTCAATAAAATGTCTGATTTGATTTGCCATTCAAAGGGATAAAATTTATTGCAAATTTTTACTTTTTTAATACGTGGATTCAAATTTTTGAAAATAATATTGATGATAAATAAATAACTACTTAAGGGAGGGGGGCTACTTAATATAAATATATTATTAACAGTTCACTTTATAATATTATTGCTAAAAACTGTAGGTTTAATTAAATTTTATATTGAGTAATCCCAAATTAGAAATATAAACCTGCAACATTACATTGAAAAATATAATTTAAAACAAAGTTCTAATTAATCTAATGTATTTATCTATTATTATTTACTGATATTTTTGTTAAATGACGGTTTTTGATCATTTTTAGACCACATAGAAAATATTTTCATCATTTTTTGTAGATAGAATTAAAAAAAATATTGCAGAATTTATTTTAAAAAAATAATTCAACAATAAATATTTCCAAAAACCGACCCTATTACACATACACATATTTTCTTATAATAATAGTGTATATATACGATTCTGCCGCTTTTTATAGCAAAACTATATTTCGGAATAATAACAGTATTTACTATGCTATATAAAAGTTACACGTTAATTTTTTTTTATTTAATTGTAATTTTTTCTTTTCCTTGCTGAAGGAAAATTTTGGTTTAGGAACTCTTTTGTTGACTGTATATTATGACAAGTCATCTGTCAGACAGCCATGTTTTTTTTAAACAAAAATGAAGGCACCCAGTCCTCCAACAATATTATTTTTAATTTTAATAAAAATAAATAAATTTCAAACGGTATTTTGTAGCAATATTTATTTCGATTTTAAATTTACAAAATAGCAAAATATTATTTGAAATATTTTGTATCGCTTAAAAAACCCATTTTATTATTATTTTGTATGCAAGTCAGTCTAGGGAAAAATTTTAACGTCTGACGACAATGTTGAAGTATTTTCTGGAGACATAAAATTTCGAAAAAAAATTGGAATCGCTTGGGTATCTGGTAAATAATAAAATAAATGTTGCTCTCAAATATTTTCCTAATTAAAATGGTAAAATTGTGTTAAGATTCTCACAAAATGCTACAAGGAGTGTATGTCCTCTTCTTCTTTTTAAATGGATGAAAAATTAAAAAAAAATTAATTTTGTTTTCAGTTATTTGAAGTAATAAAAATTGAATAAAAATATGTTGGAAAAAGAAAAAATTTACTTTTTAATATGAATATTTAAAAAAAAACTGTTTTTGATCATTTTTAATAATTAAATTTTAAAAAAAAATACCAAAAAATTGTGTTTAATGTTAAAATTTCGAGTACCTGGATGAAGATGATTTAATTAACACAAAGAAACTATATTTGTTGAAAATTTTAAAGAAATATAGAAGACAGTCCATTAAAAATTAAGATTCAATGCAATAAAATGAATTAATTTGCTGAAAATTAAAAAAACTGATTTTGATGATTTTTAATAATTAAATTTAAAAAAAATACTAAAAAAATTGCTTTTTAATGTTAAAATTCAGAAGATTTCAATAAAATTTGAAAGAAAATATTTTCATGAAAAATTTGATTTTTAATGTGAAAATTCTGAAAATTTAGATAGTCCATTGAAAATTACGATTTAATACACAGAAATGAATTATTTTGATAAAAATTTATAAAAATTGATTTCAATGATTGTTATTAATAATTTTTTTGAATACTAAAAAATTGCTTTTTAATGTTGAAATTTCAAAAATTTCAATACCTCAATGAAAATGATTCAATTTACGAAACAAAATGTTATTTGTTGAAAATGTTGAGGAAATATAAAAGAGTAAATTTTCAGTGGGACTAATATTTGAAAGAAATTAGTTTTAGTAAGAAAAAAATATTTTCATGAGAAACTTGCTTTTTAATGTGAAAATTCTGAAAATGTAGATAGTCCTTTGAAAATTACGATGTAATGAACAAAAATAAATTTTTTCTAAAAAATAATCAAGATATATTTTTTTCTTTTAGTTCAAGGAATAATTAAAAAACATTAATTTTGTTTTAGATTAACTTTCAATAGAAAAAATATTTTCTTAATAAAAAAGGGGCATTTTCCGTTAGTTTAAAAAAACTGAGAGCATTTTGTGATTTTTAAAACGAACCTTTCCAACAAATAATTTAGAGCATATAAAATAATTAAAAATATAAAAATTATTCACGTAAATATTGCTACAATTTTATTAATTTCCAAGTCCAATGTATTGTTGAAGAACCGATTTTTTATAATTAGGAACCATGCTAAGGTTTATTTGCATTTCTTGAGACTTAGTAGCGTCCATTTTGTCTACGTCCATTCATCTACTATGGCACTGCGCACCACTCACTTTTAAGCTCGCCATTTTATTTCCCTTTTTATCAAAAAAAAGGACAACGTCTATTATTTTTTCCATATAATCCGACTGTACAAACTTAATCTACTTTTATCGTATATATATTTCTAATTTTTTTCGTTTTTAAGTACAAAAAATACCGGTAATATTGTAAAAACAGAGATCTATTGCTATGTCTTTAAAAACGGTGTATAAAAATCTTAAAAATGAGGTAGGTATATCAATCATGGAAAACAAACAATATCAAAAATACATCACAAAAACTGTTACAAAAAAAAATGAAGAATTTACAGCGAATTGATAATAAACATAATTAAAACTTCGGTTGTATATTTAAAAAATTATTTTCATAAAAACAAATAACACTGATCAATTCGTTGTAAATCTTGGCTTAAAAGAGGAAAATTCTGTTAAAAATAGTCGCACCGTTCAATATTGGGGTAAACATTGTATGGGTGTCTGATTATGAGAGGTACCAACAGAAACTGCTGGAAATTATTTTCTTGTATATCCACCACTAGAAGATGTAATTGATAATAACAACACAAAAGCATCATTCTTCTATAATAAATACCACAAAACGTGAATATCGGTAATCTTCGGATCGTTTTATGCAAGTTTGCTCCAATACTTTTTCCTCTATCTTTTAAAATAACTGGCAGGGGTGAGTGGGGAGTTAACTTAATAAAATAGTTGATAACTTTTATGCCGCTTTATGTATTTTGACAAACTTAGTATCATTTGAAAGGGAATTCGATGCTCAATAAAATATTTATTAATGTTTCATTTCAATTTTTGTAACGATCGCTTGTGATACTATATTTTTTAATCATTTACTTGAAAATACATAAAATTTAAGAAAAACATAGTAAAAACCGCATCTCAATATCAATACCTGGTTATGAGTGCTTTGTTAGTTGTAAAAAACGCCATCCTCATAGTGTAAAAAAACCTCAAACTGTGGAATGACAGATCCGTTTTTTGTCCGAGAATATTTTGATAACCTCAAAGACACAATAGTTGACCTGAAGTTAGAGGAAAAACCAGAACTATTATGGAACATGGACAAAATGTCCATTTCACACGATCCTCTAAAAATCAAAATCGTGGGGGCCAGGGGAAAACCTAGCTCCAAGACCACTTCCGGACCAGGGCGAGCTATCACCACGGTTCCTTCGGCCGTTTCTGCGTCAGGAACAAAGGCACCACCACTAATCGCATTCAAGGGGAAGAATATATGCGATTCCTGGCTACCAGATAACAAAAAGTCTAGGCAGCCAGCTCCAATGGATGATGTTTTATAACTATTTTCAAAAAACATTTATTTATGCATTAGGGCCAAATAGACTGCTATGTATTTTGAACGCACCCCTATATTATGAACATACCCTTAAGTTACTTTTACAACACATTTTATGTTTGCCACATGAAAAATAAAACTGTCACTGATAAGATGTAATATTTTGAGCTCAAAAATGTCTCGTTTTTGATTTTGATTTATTATAATAAATCTGTGTTTAGCAACTGAGAATTTTTGAAAAATAAGGGAATACAAATTGAGTATACCTGTCCTTATAGATTTTCGCAAAATGGTATATCGGAAAGACTAAACCATACATTGATATATACACTGAGAAAAAATTTTGCTGAGACTAATTCACCGAAGGAGTTGTGGGGGAGAAGCAGTGATACGTTCTGCATATGAATTAAATAGATGTCCTACTGGCGCAAATAAGCAAGGACGTGGTTAAAATTTGTCTATCTGCAAAGACTATAATTAAGTCGGAAAGCAACTTTTCTGCTTCAAATATTATTTTGAAAATGGTTTCTGCGGGAATAAGGAGTTTGAATGTCAATCAATTATTTTTACGTTTCAGTAGCCATTCCCTAGATCAAGATCCTCTTAATGAGCACATGATTCAATTGATTTTAAAAAATTATTTTACAATCAGAGTCAGACAAAAATTAACGAAAACAATTAATTTCAGAAGTCAGTTGTGGTTATTTTTTGTTTTGATTCATATTCTCAATAGCTTTTGGTTTGTGATTTTTTTATCGATGTTTAACTCATTTCTAAATAAAATTAAATAATCATTGTATGTTCTTGAACCCACGTTTCAAATCAATCCCTATTAATCCAAAATTTCAATCTTATAAATTTCCAATTCAATCACGAAAATTGAAAAAAAAATATCTTGACCCATCTCATCATACAATTTTTGATTGTATATTTTAACAATAACCTTCTTTGTACTGTTGGGGTTGAAATTTTTGTTTCTGTCAGTTGTGAAAATGTAATATATGCAGTATTAAGTCATAATATTCATTAGTCCCTTTTATAAAACCATCCTTCTCATTTTTTACGACGATATAATGCTAACCAGCCCCTTAAACTACATTGTAATTTGCGCTCTTTTTGCCCGGAGTAGCTCCATCTCACTCTTGGACCTCTCACTCTAATATTGGCTGCCTAAGCTGTGCATCGAATCAGGGGCCATTCCATGTGTATTAGTAGTTCATTACATGGAATACACTCAATTGTACGTCTATTTAAATTGTGGCTAATTAATCTTGCTTCCTTTTATTGTCTTTCGCTTAGATGTCGCTAGATATTATATGCTACATTGACAGATATTTGAGTAAGCCAAAGGCAGTTATTTGAAATTATTAATGGAGATTATTCAGGATTAGAAGAATTGGGTTTTGTTGACTATGATGGCTGGATCGAAGTTGGTGACGTGCAGATAAGAGGTAAATACAAGCTTGTTGTATGCTATATTCCAATTTTATAGCAACTATTTTTTTGGTTAAACTTTTTGCTGCGCCCTCTAGTTCTGTTACTAATGAAATTGAAGAGCATCCACTCATTGAAAGCGTTACTAACTAGTTGAAGAACAAAGCCCAAATAAACAGACGTTGCATTTTACCAGACGGCCCATAAGTTTGCGACGGAGTATTTGAACAATCAGAATCTCACAGAAAAAAAGGATATAAAGTGATTAAAAGGAATTTATGAAACATCCAGTTTATCCAGCAGCCTAGTTCTGAAGTAATAAATTTGCCATCTTCTATGGATTAGTACTTTAAAAATGAGTTACAGGCGTCCTGTGCTAAAGAAAAAAACTTTCCAGCAACAAATGCATCTGAATTAGACATTTTTTGGTGTCCTTATAATAATGGAAAATTTAGGTTATCCTTGAGTGCAGTGCAGTGAGAGCCAAAATTTGCTATTTCTATAATAATTGAAAGTATATCAATCAATCGGGTTTTTAAACTTAGAAATAGCGTGCACTTTACCACAGAAGAGGACGAAAATTCTGCAGATCGGTTATGAATACGGCCTTCAGAGAAAGATGCAATTCATTGAATCCCAAAGTAGTTTACAGCATCGATGAGCAAATTCAAAGGATCCTGCGAAAAAACGAGGCAGACTACGACATCCCTGGGTTCAGCGAGATCTGTCAATGGTCCTTTCATTTCTCCTGGAACCAGAAACAGCTAAGGCATGTGACAGATGTTCGTTTTGATGATTTTGACCAGTTTCCTATATTTTATGAGAAAATAGGACGGTGCAAAGAAGCGCTTTGTATTTCAAGGGAAAAAAGTGTTTTCATTATTTTGTTGTTGCACTCTTTCCTTAGTCGTCATGTACACTACAATGTACCTATCTGTTCTTGAATACTCAAGGACACACATACATGCAATCAAGTTTAAATTAATGTTAAAAAGATCACTAAAAAAAGTGTTCAAGTTTTCAAAAATCATGTATAAAGCTCGATCCCCTAGTATTACATTTTTTCTCGTATTTTCCCTTAGAAAATGTATATTGAGATACGGTTTTCACCACATTTTTAAAAAAGATATAAGTTCTCTAAAGTAAATCGTTAAAAAATATAGCATCGCATTTAAATATTTCAAAACAAAGTTGAAAAAATAACAATTGTTCAAACAACGTCCCCTAGCGATCGTTGCAAAAAACTGAAATAAAAATGTAATACAATATTCTACTAAGCACTAAATTATCATTTGTCACAATCCATAAAACGGGACAAAAGTTGTAAATATTTAATTGGGTCAGCTCTCCCACTCACCTCTACCAGTTATTTTACAATATAGAGGAAAAGTAGGTCCGTCAAGCTGCCCCCCCTCCCCCCGGTTAGATTTTCTTTACCAAAATGCTAGCATACTTAAAGGGCACCTAGCACAACAATTTTTATAGCTAGCATACCAACAGCTCACAATAAAACAATAAAAATGCATTTGAATTCGGGTGGGGCCAGGTTAACGCTCGCCCCCCCCCCCCGGTTGGAATTTTTTCGCCAAAATGCTAGCACAGATAAAGGACACCTAGCACAACCTAGCACACCATTTTTTATAGCAAGCACACTAACTGCTTACAATAAAAATGCTTTTGAATTCGGGTGGGGCCTGGTTAACGCTAGCCCCCTCCGGTACGAATTTTTTCGCCAAAATGCTAGCACAAATGAAAGACACCTAGCACAATCTAGCACACCATTTTTCATAGCTAGCCCACCAACTACACTTTTGATTCTGGGGAGTGGGACGGAGGTCAGTGAACTAACGCTATACTTACTCGATGAATAAATGAATGGATAAATGAATAGGTTGAATATATATGTAAATAGGCTGGTTTAATTGTTTCTTACTGTAGTTACGAAACATTTTCGGAACATTCTACTGATATGGTAAAAATTCCAAATAAAGCAGGATCTTTTCGGAGATAACTCTCCGGCAGGGCCGATAATTTCCCTTTTAAGTCCGTTTCTAAGTAACAATAGTTGTTATTATCATAATTTTAATTTAAAATATCCTAAAAATGTCACGGTTTGAAAACGATTCTTCAAGTTTAATCCAAAAATAAGTGACTGAAAATGAACCAAAAAGGGTAATTAAATACCATGTAATGTTGTTTAAATAATATAAATTTCGCATTAATACAGTTTTATGTCGTCAAATCGAGAAATATTCTATCGAATTACACTCGTGAAAATAGCTAGATCATTAATTTTACTTATATAGTCCATGTGGCTTGTAATATTATTAGAAAGAATACATATTATTACAACCATCAGCCCCTCGGAAAAACCCTTTCTTAACCCAAACATCTGAATCGGCCGGTTTGGATGTACCTACAAGAATTTTATTTACTCTTAAGACACATAAAAACGGCATTATAAAAATGATTCAAATTTTAATGATAGACTTAGTTTAACGACCCTTTTAAAAAGTCGGATGAGAACTTCAGATGGATTATACCTAGTTTTTATAAAAATAAAAATACCTATGTCATCAATTTTGCTGCCTTCCATTTCATACCCATATTGTAAGAAAGCATAAAAAAATTAGTCCACTCTCTTTAGTCCGCCAACTTTGGTGACCTGCCATGTTGAATTTAGAATGACGTCACATACCTAATCATGGATTGGCATGCAAACTAAACGTATATACAGAATTTCAGCTCAATCGGTTGAAGATAACTGCTTCAAAACTGAGTTGCAAGATTGCAGCCGAACAAACATACATTGCCAGTTACATACTAAAAACTTTGATATGCCACAGAAATATTTGAAGCTCTGATTAACCGGCTCTAAGAATTAAAAACTGCACGTTCTAAGTAAACTTGGAAATTTAAAAAAAATCTGATAGTGAAATGCAATATTTATGTTATTATTACAATGGTTAATTAACCATCAACTTCGGCAATAAATATTCTGGCAAATTTAAATATAAAGTTTGAGTGTTTCTTTTAAATAAGGACTACAGTGAACCACGATCAGTCTAAGACATGTATTCTCAATATATTGGAACATTTTTAGGGATCTCAGCCGCCCCTTCCCAGATTGCACAACTTTGTCCAAAGGACATATCCAACAGCTTCGCTTTTTTGTACATTTATTTATCCAATGTCTGTACGCAAACGTTTGTCGTTGCCTTTTTTATAGTGTGACGTAATTTGCAACTTATTTGTGCACGGATTGTTTCTGATTCCGTGACTAAACGGTTCAATTTAATTATTTTGTTTTATTAACATTACTATGATATTGACAAAATTATTTTTAAAAGTGAAGGTTTTTTGTAATCTTTCGTTTTTTAGCATTAACTGAAAATGAATAGATAATTATTAATTAATCAAACCGCTGACAACAATAATGCTGTTTAGGGGCAATTTTTTATAGGAAAATAATGTTTAGGGACAAATACATCCAACATTTTCATCCATTCGTGTAACCATAGCGTTATTTTGCAGACACCCTCCACCTCCTGAATTCAAAAGCATTGTTGATGTACTAGCTATAAAAAATTTTGTGCTAGGTGTCTTTTATTTGTGTTAGCATTTTGGCGAAAAAATTCCAACCGGAGGGGGCTAGCGTTAACCTGGCCCCACCCAAATTCCAAAGCATTTTTATTGTAAGCTGTTGGTGTGCTAGCTATAAAAAATGGCGTGCTAGGTTGTGCTAAGTGTCCTTTATTTGTGCTAGCATTTTGGCAAAAAAGTTCCAACCGGGGGGGGGGCTAGCGTTAACCTGGCCCCACCCGAATTCAAAAGCATTTTTATTGTAATATGTTGGTGTGCTAGCTATAAAAAATGGTGTGCTAGGTTGTGCTAGGTGTCCTTTATCTGTGCTAACATTTTGGCGAAAAAATTCCAACCAGGGGGGGGGGCTAGCGTTAACCTGGCCCCACCCGAATTCAAAAGCATTTTTATTATGAGCTGTTGGTGTGCTAGCTATAAAAATTGTTGTGCTAGGTGCCCTTTATGTGTGCTAGCATTTTGGCAAAAAAAATCTAACCGGGGGGGGCAGCTTGACGGACCTAGGAAAAGTACTGGGACAAACTTGCGTAAAATGTTTCGAAGATCATTTAAAAGGCAATTCAACGCCTACTACATTATGTAAGATTTCCAATTTACTTAAATATAAAGCGGGATAGCTTGGTATACCTATTTCTTCTAATATCTACGCTTAAAAAATAGATATTGAGATACGGTTTTCGCCATTTTTTTTCTAATTCTATGCTTTTTCATGTAAATGGTTGAAAAATATAGCATCACATTTGAATTTCCCTCAAAAAAAGTGGAAAAACAACAATTGTTCAAACGACGCCCCCTAGCGGTCATTACAAAAAACTGAAATAAAACAATGTTTTATTTAGCATCGAATTCCCTTTTAGATGATACTGTCAGACAAAATCTATACAGAGACTTAAAAGTTATCAACTATTTAATGAGTCAGCTTTCCCACTCACCCCTACCAGTTCTTTTACAAAATAGAAGAAAAAGTATTAGAGCAAACATACGTAAAAGCATACGAAGATAACGCATATTTAAATGTTGCGGCACTAATCACTATGCCTTAATTATAGAAAAATATTTTTATGTTATTATTGACAACTACGCCCTCTAGTTGTAAGATAAATAGTATCTCTCTAAATCAGACACCCGGTTAAACTAAATATAATATATACAAAATCTGCAATTAACAAGAACTTTTCATTATATACAATAACGTACCTCAAAATAGGATAAAAAAAAGCACCAAAATACGTAAAAAAACTAATTTTAAGTGGGAGGGGCAACAACGTAATTTTTTTATATAAATATATACAGAATGTCCCGTTCTAAATTTTAATTTAAAACGGGACGTCCTATATAAGGTGCTCTTCCTTACAACATACATATTCAATAAGAACTTATATTACTATTCCTTACGAAATATATAACAATAACCTCTATTCTAATGCTAGATCGCTATATATATAAGAATACTATCTATTTCCAACTTTGTTTATTTCGAACATAAAGCATTTCAACAACTATATATACCCTTAATTTTTTTATAGCGAGAAGCAAGAATAATATCGAGGTATAAACATAAGTTTTTTTTAATTCGAAATACTACAAACTATTGCAATTTAAAAATTGGAAGAACTAATAAATCTTATAGAGAACACAAAAGATGAAGAAATGGTGGTACGGCTTTTTCTTACCAAAATTTGGTGTGTCCTATATATAAGATAAACAAACTGCGTGATCTGAGCGTCTAAAGGCCGAGACACGCATAACCGTAACCGCACTGACGTGTGTTGGATGTCATGCGGCGACAAAATTGGGATGTTGATTATATTGACATAAAAACATTATTTTAACGTAAGGTGGTACTTTTTATGATATAAATACTAAAACCACAATAGTTCTTCTTCTTTTAAGCCAGTTATCCCTTTGGAAACAGAATTTAAAAAAACATTTTGATGTTTTATAACTCAGTTTGTATTATCTGTGGAAAGTGGCGGTATTTTTTTTAATAATATAAACAGTCCTATTTCGATTTCCACCAAATTTAGTCTTTCCATTGCATTGACGTAGCTACTAGAAATTTTTTAAGGTAATTTGTTACAAACATTTTTAGTCCAATTTTAACCCTATACATTTTCGACAAATACACATTCGAGGAATCCAAATATGGTGAATAATCAAGAGGCACCATTCCTCTATCGAATGGAGGAATTACAAAACATTTTATGAAGGCATGTTATATAATATTTCTGATTTTTTAGCAAAAAATTGAAAAGTTGGGTTTGTATGCGAAAAACTAAGTGGGATTATGTATTTTGTGTGTTAAAGTACAAAAAACATTTCAAAATTTGATTTCGAGGTATGGTTTTCCGGAAAATCCGATTTTCATTGATTTTCCTCAATTTCCCACAAGAAATAATTTTTTTTTCGAGCAAATGACAAATTTTTTGGAGTCCTAGTATCAAGAAACCCACATGTACAAAATTACCTTAAAATCGATTTTTTTTAATTTTCAATCCATAGGGGGAACCCTTTCGAATAGGATATTTTTTTATAAAGTACAACTTTGGTAATTTATAACTCGGTTTGTATTATCAGTGGAAACTTGCAGTATTTTTTTAATAGTTTAAATGCTCCGCCCAATTTCAGTGTTTCCAATATACACGTAGCTAATACACATTTTTTTAAGATAATTTTTTACTAAATTGTTTACTCCAACTTTAACCCTGTATATTTTCTGCAAATACAAAATGGAAGAAACGAAATATGATCAGTGATCAAGATGTATATTTCCTCTACCGAACTGTGTAAGAATGATACCGGCATATATCATAGTTTCAGAATTATACAATTTTTTATGGAAGCATGCAAAAAATTTACTGTCCTGGCATTAAAATTGGAAATTTGATTTTACAGTCAATATATTAGAAACATTTAATGAGATTATTTATTTTGCATCGTAGAATCCAAAAAATATGTCAGTTTTTGATTTTGATGTATAATTTTCCGGAAAATTCCATGGTTCATAAGTTCCGCTCACTTCTGTGACGTCACAATTAAGTAGTCCCACCAATATCGCGCACGTGCTTGACTAGTTTAAATTAGTCAGGTAAAACCGGATATGAAAGATAATATTTATTTATTATACCTTCGAACCGACCTTCATACTCCGGGGAGCGCGAGTACCAGAGGGCGAGAACAAAGGCCCGCCCACCTTTCCCTATAAAGCAGCAACAAAGAAAGAAGTAACATTTTTTAATTTATTTACAAAACGGTTTTACATTTTACAGTGACTACAAAAGTGACAGATGATGGAACTAATTAATTTTAATTATGAATTGTTTATTGTTACAGTTTTGTCTCCCCGCTCATTTAACAATGTTATCAAGTTTTTCTCAGTCGTGTCAATGTTAGTTGGTGGGTATTATATATTTTTTTTTATCTCAGTCGTTCAGTCAAAATTTGTCTTGCTGAGTTTCTCTTTGAGGTAGTATGCGGTCATTAATTAGATGATCTTGGTTATCTGTTAGTTAGCATTCATTTCATTTCCCGTAGCTGTCTCAGTTAAAAACGGACAGTGGATATTCAGCTTTAGGTAATGAAATATATTTTGTTTTGCGTAATTTTTTGTTGCCATTTCTTGCGGCAATAACATCGTTCGTTAAAACCGGACTGTGGATACCCAGCTTTAGGTAATGTTCTGTTGTTGCCATTTCCTAACGGTAAAAATGCCGTACGTTGAAATTTGACAATAGATACTCCTTTTTTGTGCGATTTTTTGTTGTCATTTATTGAGTTAAAAATGCCGAATGTTAAAATCGGACTGTGGATACTCTCCTTTAGGTAATTTTTTGTTGTTACTATGTCTTGAGGTAAAAATGGCGTACGTTAAAATCATACAACGGATGGATACTTTGCTTTACCCAATTTTTTGTTATAGTCATTTCTTGTTGCTCTATTTTTTACGGTAATGACAACGCTCGTTAAAATCAGACCGTGGGTACTCAGCTTTAGGTACTATTCTGTTGCTGCTATTTTCTTACGGTAAAAGTGCCGTACGTTAAAAACTGACAGTGGATACTGTGCTTCACATAATTATTTGTGGCTGCTATTTCTTGCAGTAATGAAACCGCTCGTGAAAACCGGACTGTGGACACTCAGCTTTAGATAATATCCTGTTGCTGCAATGTCTGGCGATAAAAATGCCGTACGTTGAAATCGTACAATGGATACTCTCCTTTACGCAATTTTGTGTTTCTATTTCTTGAGGTAAAAGTGCCTTACGTTAAAACCGGACTGTAGATACTCTATTTTAGGTAATTTTTGTTGTTGTTATTTCTTTAGGTAAAAGTACCGTACGTTGGAATCTGACAGTGAATACTCTGCTTTAGCTAATTGCCGTATGTTAAAATCGTACAGTGGATACTCAGCTTTAGGAAATTTTCTGTTGCTGCTATTTCTTGCGGTAAAAGTGCCGTACGTTAAAACATAACGTGGATACATTGTTTTATGTTATTTCTTACTGCTACTAGTTTTTGCGGCAATGGCACCGCTCATTGAAGCCAGACTATGGATACTCAGCTTTAGGTAATATTCTGTTATTGCTCTAAGTTAGAGTAAAAGTACCGTACTTTAAAATCGTACAGCGGGTTGTTTGCTGCACATAATTTGTTGTTCTTGTGATTTCTTGAGGTAAAAATGGCGTACTTAAAAATCGGACAGTGTATACTCACCGTTAACTAAAGGTCGTACGTTAAAATCGTACCGTGGATACTCAGCTTTATCAAATTTTATGCTGCTACTATTTTTTGTGGTAATGAAACCGCTCGATAAAATTGGACTGTAAATACTCTCCTTTGGGTAATTTTTTGTTGATACTATTTCTTGAGTTAAAAATGGCGTACGTTAAAATCGTACAGCGGATAGTTTGCTTTACATAATTTTTTGTTATTGTCATTTCCTGTAGCTCTATTTTTTACTGTAAAGACACTGGTCGTCAAAATTGGACAGTGGGTACTCAGCTTTAGGTAATTTTTATTTGCTGCTATTTCTTGCGGTAACTAGACCCTTCGTTATACCGCACTGTGGTTACTCAACTTTAGGTAATATTCTGTTGCCGCTTTTTCTTGCGGTAAAAATGCCGTACGAAAAAACCGCACAGTGGATAGTTTGCTTTACATATTTTTCTATTGTTGCGATTCCTTGAGGTAAAAGCTTCGTACGTTAAAATCGTACAGGGATAGTGAGTTTAACATAATTTTTTGTTGTCATTTCTTGAAGTAAAAGTCGTACGTTAAAATCTGACAGTGGATACTTTCCTTTAGGTAATGTTTTGTTCCTATTTCTTGGAGTAAAAGTACCGTATTTTAAAATCGGACAGTGAATACTTCCCTTTAGGTAATTTTTTGTTGTTGCTAGTTCTTGAGGTAAAAGTGCCGTACTGTAAAACCGGACTGTGGATACTCAACTTTAGGTAATATTATGTTGCAGCTATGCCTTAAAAAATGTCGTACGTTAAAATCGTACAGTGGATAGTTTGATTTACAATACTTTTTTATTGTTGCGATTTCTTGAGATAGAACTGCCGCACGTTAAAACAGGGCAGTGGATACTCTGCTATAAGTCAGGTCAGTAAAGTATCAAACTTAAATTTGATTTTAAATAACATGCTAGCATAATAATATTGGACTGATTGGAGAAAAATATATCGCGGAGATTTAAAAGCTTCTAAATGAGTACTGAACTTTAACCTAAAAATATTAGACAAATGATTTAAGTGAGATTTCATGTTATCGTTACAGTCAGCTAATCTACAGTGCAAGCCCGGTACAATCTTGTGTGTCTCGGCCTTAAGGATGCGTTTAGTAAATATATATGAAGTAGCGCAGTCAGTAGGATAGAACAAAACAAACTTTATGGATAGAAAATATCGAATCAGATAAATGTGAAAAAAAAAAAATTATAAATATAAGGAAAACAAAATATAAAAATGGAAAAGAGAATAAGGACTTATCTTACTAGTAAAAAAAATAAATTAAATTGAAATTTCGATTAATTTAGTAAAAATGTTGGAAAAAGTGTTTCGATGAGAATTTTTTTAATATGAAAAATCTCAAGAGCTTGTAAGGTTCAAGTATAATTTACCCCCATCAGTGATTTTTTGTGCTCTCAATACAGTACTTAAAAAAGACGTACCAGCATTTTGGAGAAAACGATCACAATCGTAACAAAATTTATAATATACAAAAAAATGTTTTAAGTACAAGTTTGACGGTCTCTTTCTCTCCATTTTTCGTTTTTGTAAATATGGAAGTAGTTTCTTGGAAGTTCTAAATTCTAATCGAAACGAAGCACTAGCAAGCTTACAACTAATGACTGGCTGGATGAAAATCTAATAATATATAAATGCGAATTAAAGTAATATTTATACCTGATTTGTTTATCACTGTTATCACTATTATATAAATAACAAAAGCGTATGGAAAATCTATATAGCAATAAATAAACTTAAAATGTTTTTACCGTTCATGTTTATTTAATTCAATTATTCATTGCGGCAAAAATACCGCGCGTTATAATCGGACGGTGTATACGTTCCTTTACATAATAAAATTTTTATAAATTTGAATAGATGAACATCAAAAATCTTGATTATGATACAGGAGTGAATATTAAATGATGAAAGGAAAGAAAGAATGCAGCAAAACAGGTTAAAAAATGAAAATATTTGAGAAAGTAACTAACAAATGACCTGAAACAAGAAAGCCAAATCCAAAGATCTGAAATGAAGTTCCTAGAAAGGGATAAAAATAAATTAGTGGCAAAAAAAATTGAAAACGATGCCCGTGGAACAAACAACAGTAAAAGAAAGCCACAGATGGTTCAGCTTAAGGAAGAGAATATAATTATCAAATATCAACTAGACGATGAATTAAAGGAAGACTTATCAGAATAGTAGCATAAAGCGAAACAAAGAAAAACATAGAAAGAGTTTTCGAGGTAGAAATTCGCTAAAATTAAGTAAGTTAATCAAGAAAAATTATGTTTTGTGCTAATAAGACCGCAAGTTAAAACCGGACAGTGGTTACTCAGCTTTAGGCAATATTCTATTGCTGCTATTTCTTGTGCTAAAAATGAAGTACATTAAAATCGTCCAGTGGATAGTTTGTTTTACGTAATTTTTTATTTTTGCTATTTCTTGCAGTAAAAGAACCGCGCGGTAAAATCGGGCAGTAATTACTTGGATTTACCTATGGTATTGTTGTTGCTGTGAAGGTACTGCGCGGTAAAATCGGATAGTGCATACTCTGCTTAACATCATTTTTTTGTTAATATTATTAAAAATAAATGTCGCGCACGTTAAAATCGGACAATGGATACTCTGCTTTACGTAATATTTGTAGCTGTTGTAAAAGAGCCGCGCGAAGAAATCGTATAATGGATACTCTGCTTTCGGTAATTTTTTGTTGCTGCTATTTCTTGCAGTAAAAGTGCCATGTGACTAAATCAGACAGTAGATACTCTGCTTTACGCAATATTTCTTGCGTTAAAACTGCCGGGCCTTGAAATCGGACAGTGGATACTCTGATTTGCGTAATATTTTGTTGCTGCTGTGAAAATACCGTGCGGTGCAATCGTATAGTGGATACACTGCATTAGGTAGTTTTTTATTGCTGCTATTACTTGCGGTAAAAGTGCCGCGTGGTTAAATCTGATAGTGGATACTTTGCTTTACGTAATTTTTTATTGTAGCTGTTCCTTGCGGTAAAGTGCCATACGTTAAAATCCGACAGCTTTACATATTTTGTCGTTATTGGAAGGCCGAGCTGTAAAATCGAACAGTGGATACTTTACTTTACGTAATATTTCTTGCGTTGAAAAAGCCGCACATTTAAATCGGATAGCGGATACTTTGCTTTACGTAATATTTTGTTGCTGTTGTAAGTGCCGCGCCGTAAAATTGGACATACTCTATTTTACTTTACGTAATATTTCTTGCGTTAAAAAAGCCGCACATTTAAATCGGACAGCGGATACTTTGCTTTACGTAATATTTTGTTGCTGTTGTAAGTGCCGCGCGGACATACTCTGTTTTAGGTAATATTTTGTTGCTATTCTTTGCGGTAAAAATACGTTAAAATCGTACAGTGTATACTCAGCATAACGTAATAAATATTTATATTGTATTTTTAAATTGCTATATCGACTTTCCACACTTAACAAATGATCTATTGACAAAAATTCTGAGATAATCCCTGATACTGTGTTAACTGTTAAAGAAAATATATAAAGTTTATATATAGGATGGAAAAATTCTTAAAAAAATAAGTAAATACACGGCAATTTGTACTCGACAACGATGATATATATTGTTTATGTGACCTGAGAATGGAAATATTTATATACAAAAATTCACTAATTATTCATTTTAATATTAATATTGATTGTAACTTTTCCTATGAATTGCTTTTCTTAAATAGGAAGCTGAAAAATGATTCTTCAAAAACGATTCACACCTCATAATGTCGAGAAACGTACAATTCAAATACTTCGAAAAATAGATTGAGAATGAATTAAAAAGTGTTAGGCAAAGAATGGAGGTATGAATAAAAATAAAGAAGATAATTTATGAACAGAAGAAGAACAACGTGCTGAATCTATACGAGGACGGTAAAATGCTTTAGCTTTAAATATTCCATTATCAATTATTGTATTGTTTTTTTATATTCGGGAGGTGTGAATCATTTTTAGTTGGACTCGTGTAAAAAATGTATCGAAAAATTCTTCTTTTCGAACGTCTCGGCTCAAAGATACACTTACAAAAATATTGTTTCGAAGGCAAAAACGCTTTTTGTACCATTTTCACCTGGATAGAATAATTGTTTTGTATAAACATTATTATTTTTTTAAACATATTTAATATATTTGTATACGTATCACCTTGTACTTGTTATCATCAGATATTATTGTTATTTTATTTATTAAATATGTTTATGATGAGAATTTGAAAAATAAAAAACCGTCTATCGTTTGCATAAATTTCGTCCGTTTATCATTAGAAAAAATGGTTTAAAAAATACATACAGTGTGGTTCGTTTATTCGTATTTTGACGAGATTGGGAGGGGGTGAGCAATATATTCATATTTACTTAAACATTGGAAATAACTAATTCTAATGTACATTACTTTATTTAAATAAATTTATTATTATAATATATATATATATCGTAAGTTTTTGCAAATGTCAAATAAATTATACAGTGCCAATAATATAAAACATATTATTTCGCTATTTAAAGTTAATTAAAAAAAATTAAGCAATTAGAACAAGTCCTAATCATAAGTTATTATAACTGGAGACTTTAATGGGAGAAAAATAACAAAATAGTAGGACCAATTCATCATTTCATACGGATTTAGAATACTCTTAGTTAGAGAACGATAATTAACTTTGTTATCAACAAGCAAGTGTCAAATTTGATGTGCAACGATGTAGTCTTAAAATATACATGTCGGTCTATGATTGTAATTAGGCAATTAATATTTTTTTAAATGATTTCCTGAAGTGGCGCAGTCAATAGGATTGTTTTATAATGAATACATTTATTTTCGTGTTATCAATAGATTATGTGCGGTAAAAACAAATTTGAAATAAACAAGAATTCGTTGGATAACTTTCCCTCTGGATAAGTTACGAGGGAAGTTGAATTAATGAAATTGTATTGGTTGGACTGGTAAATATGTTTGGATTATGGGCAGTGAATTCTTACCTGTGAATAACTTACGAAGGTAGAAGAGGAAGTTGAAGTAATGAAATTTGATCAGTTGGACTGGTAACTATGTTTTATTTAATTGGCGCAGTCAGTAGGATAATTGGACTGGTAACTACGTCTTTCTGAAGTAGCGCAGTCAGTAGGATTGATAATAAATTTTAGTGTCAACAGTCCATTGTATCACTGAATTTGAAATAAACAGGAACTCGTTGGATTCATTTTTCCTCTGAATAACTTACGCGTGGAAGTTGGACTAACGGAACTTGATTAGTTTGCTTCTTATGATGTGGCGCAGTCAGTAGGATTGATAATCAATTTTCGTGTCAACAGTCAATATGGGCAATAAAAACCAATTTTTATATCACTGAATTTGAAATAAACCAAAATGTTTTTCGATAATTCTTGTGTCTGAAGAGCGTACCAGGGTAGACGAGAAAGTGGGATTAGTGGCACTTGAATAGTGTCTGGCTACTACACTTTTTTATCTGGCGCAGTCAGTGGGATAGTTGGATCAATTACTACGTTTTTTGAAATGGCGGTATCAGTAGAATAGTTGCACCGGTAGCTACGTTTTTGTGAAATGACGCAGTCAGTAGGATAGTTGGCCTAATAACTACGTTATTTCTGAAGTGGCGCAGTTAGTAGGATAGTTGGACTAATAACTACGTTATTTCTGAGTTGGCGTAGTTTGTAGGATAGTTGGACTGGTAACAACGTTTTATGTAATGGGGCTTTCAGTAGAATAGTTCGTTTGGTAGCTACGTTTTTTTCTGAAATGGCGTAGTCAGTAGGATTATAGGACTGATAACTACGTTTGTCTGAGGTGGCGCAGTCAATAAGATAATTAGACTGGTAACGACATTTTTCTATGTGGCGCAGTCAGCAGAATAGTTGGTGAGGTAACTACGCTTTTTCTGAACTACATTTTATCTGAAATGGCACAGTCAATATGGGATAGTTGGACTGGTAACTACGGTTTTTCTGAAATTACGCAGTCAATACGATATTTGGACTAATCACGTTTTCTAAGTGGCGTAGTAAATAGTATAGTAGGACTGGTAACGACGTTTTTTAAATGGCGTAGTCAGTATGATAGTTGGACTGATAACTACCTTTTTCTGAAGTGGTGCAGTCAGTTGGATTGTTATATCGAATATATCGATTCTCGCATCAATAATCGACTATGGTCAGTAAAAAAGCAATTTTAGTGTCAGTAAATATCGAGTAAACTAGAATTTGTTCGATAGTTATTTCCTCTGAAAATCTTACTAGAGTAGGCGAGAAAGTTGTAATGGAACTTGTTTAGGTGGACTGGTAATTACGTCTATTCTGAGGTGGCGCAGTCAGTAGGATTGATAATAGATTATGGGCTGTATCACAGAATTATGGGCGGTAAAAACGAATGTCTGTATCACAGAACTCGAAATAAACAAGAATTCGTTCAATAATTATCCCGTCTGAAAATATTACTAGTAACTTCATTTTTTCTGAAGTGACGTAGTTAGTAGGAAAGTTGGTCCGGTAACTACGGTTTTTCCGAAGTGGCGCAGTCAGTAGGATTGATTCGAATCGTAGTTTTTTTATAATTTAAAGTATGGGCGTCATAAAATGAAAAAGTCAAAGTAGTGGCAGTGTAAAATATTTTTAAACGTACGTCAAAATTTTTAAAATAAAAGGAACAAACTGTATGTACTGGACGGACCAATAAAAATATTTTTATTGTATATAAAATACTATTCATCTTTAGGACAGAAAAAAATTAAAATCTAGATCAACTAGAAACATTCCAGTAATTTCTTTTTTAAAGTTGATAGACGAATAATTTTTGATATACTACCTGGTATAAACGATTTTTTATGACAAATAAATTAACAAAATGAATTTTTTATATAAACACAACAAAGTCCTAGATTAAATTCTACCGTATACACTTTTATAACCCTTATTATCTTGCACTCTTTGCACATATAACTATATTTGAGGTAGACGGATGGATTTTTTTCAAGAAGGTATATTTCGAAATGGCCAAGGGACACGCTTAAAATCACTCATCGGACCTTTTTCGTCGGAAACGTCCCTCGTAAACCATAAATATCATTAAAATGAGATTCAAACTGAGGTAGTTGGATGGAATAACAGAGATAGAGTTCAAACATGGCAAGAATAAACGGCAACTGAACCGATTTCTTTCACTTACTCCCCTCCAGCTTTAACACTTCCTCTTTCTAATTCTTCTTCGCTGTAATCATCTTCTTCCCCACCTGAGGTATCGGCTTCGTCTGGATGTTTCTCCTGACTATTCCTGTCGTGGTTAATTCCTTCTCCCTCTCGTCGTATCTCGTCGTTTCGCTTCATCATCATTTCGCTAGCGCTCTGCATCTGCTGCATCTTTTCTAAAAATTGTTGCTGCGACGTTTTATCGAGACCCATCGCGTTCAGCTGCGCGATATTTGCCGCTTGCATCGCAGCAGCTGCTTGCTCCGTCGACATCATCAACTGAAGATACGTATCCAAGATGGCGGACCCTGTGGTGTTCGCTCCTGACACCGGAGGAGCTAAGGGAGCGGGGTAAGGTTCTTTAGATAAATGTTGAAGGGAATCCAAGCTTTTAGCAGCGACTGCTTGGCCCGATCTGTTCATCTTGAAATGGTTTGGCTGGTGTCCGGGCGGGGAAAGACCGAAATCTAAACTGCCGTATCTTTGATTCGATACTGTTAAATCTTCGGGGTCGTTGTCGCCGCATATCGAACTTCCTGCTTCGGACGGTGCTCCCGAGTAAGCGCTTTTCGCGTCTAATTTTACATCGGATCGACGAGGTCCTGTGGGAGATGCTCTGGCGCGAAGTTCGGCGGCACTTATTTTCACACCTGCTTTAGCCAACAATCTAAAGTAAAAAAAAAATGTTTTTGTATTAATCAGACACGTCAGAAATTGATGCATTCTGAACTAAATTTTGTTCTTTTTGGTCATGGATGAAATAATTAAGGAAACGAAAGAATAAAAAAAGTAAAAGAAAAACTGGTTGAAGTTGAAGTTTAGAAATTTGAATTTGTAAAAAAGTGTTGAAAAAACTGAAATATTGAGCACTACAGGATATAAAAATTATATAAATAATTTGTGTGAATATGAATATGTTTTACCTGCTTGCTAATTCGGGATCGAAAGGTGAAGGCATGGGGAGGACGGGAAGATCTTTCGTACTGATGCCGCGATGTTGCCGTGACATATGCGAATGTAGCGAATTGCGGGATTTCGCGACTGTCCCGCATAAAACGCATCTATATCCTGGACATATCGTGTGTTTGTCTTCGAGATGAGTACGGAGGGTGTGTGCTGAACGGTAGATTTTTCCACATTTCGGACACGGTCGTGGATCTGTCGCTCGTACCCTTAACATATCCATAGATCGTCTTGAAACTGAAACAATAAAAATATCAAATATGTAATATCAGCTTTACCTGAGAGATTGCAATAAAAAATAAATGGGTTGAGGGATTAAAACTAATAAACCGAAATTTCTCCAAACGTGACCAAAAATGTGGTACTTCAAGTACTATAGCACCCGTCGTACTGGCTCTGGTGAGCTGAATTTCAATAGGGTTTTTCACAATGACTCTTACATTTATTAACTGTGTTTATTGGGTTCGTAAATGGATATACTATGAGGCAAATACAGCTTATTATTATTAATACGATTAGATATTGTCAAATTAAAATTTCCATTCCATTCCGGTAGGTAAATAAAAAATTATTGTTAAATTAGTTTATTATTTTGATTTACTAAACGTTCCAATTTTATTTTGAAATAAATATGTTATTTTGCATGACATATACCAGATAATGCTTGACACATAACAAATGACCGAGAACATATGACACAGATCACATCAGTCTCCCTTTACTTCATAATGCCGTTTGTCCCACTTCAATCCGACCAATGATAATAAAGTTACATGTTTAATGTCTTTGTGCCATCGTGACAGAAGACTCAAGATAGTTGACATATGACGGATTACCGACGACAGCACGTGCCATTCGATGCATGTGTATAGTAGCAGTAGGGTTGATGACATCACAACCGTAATGACCTTGGTGTATTCAAAAAGGTCCAGAATAAACCTTAGCATTTTCCCATGTTATTTTACATAACGAATGGGGCAGAATCAGTGCTGCGTATTCCAATCATAAAATTAGTCACTTGCTTAACTCCGGAGACTGTATCTTGCTAACAAACGGAATTTTTTACAAAAATGGGCAAAAATATAGTATATCTGGATTTATAGGATCCGTTGCAATAGCTCTAGTGAACTGAAAATCAACAGGGTTCATCTGTGAGATGCCCTTAACAATATCCAATCATAAAATTGGTGATTTGTTACACTCCAGAGGCTGTATCGTGCTAACAAACTGAAATTTCTCCAAAAATGTAGTATATCTGTATTTTTAGGACCCGTTGTACGGCTGAAAATGGATTTCAAAGTCTGAGCCTCATTTATACTTTATGGTTGGATTTGTTAATGTAATCAAAAATATTCATTAAGATACAAGGTGGTCAAGCTAAAATACCGTAAAATTATAAAAAAGTGTAAACATTTATTTTAAAGAGAGCTGCTTGCTAAACAAAAGGACTATAATGTAGCAGTTGAAAATCTACTTAAGAAATTCTGATGATTTAACAATAGAAATCATTTAACAAAAGTTCGTTTACATACTTTATTTATCCTTATATTATTGTATTTACAGCAAAACATTCAACTTTAGAATTAAAATTCAAATTACGGATATTTATATGAGGTTTTCTTTATTTTACCGTTTTGGATTGTAATTTACAAATTCTTTTCTTGAACAAACCTAAAAAATATAAGAAATAATTGTTTCTCATTGATGATATTTAATAAGATGCATTCTCACCTTTGATTCTTCTGTATTGTACATTTTAAAATTTATTTTATTAGCTTGGATTTTGGCAATGTTGGTATGTTTTGTTTATTTTAATGACAGCTAACTTTGTTTAGTGAACTAGTAATTTGACCATCGATTAAGCATAGAGTAAGTGCTAATATATTTATTGGTTTCCACTATAAAATGTCTTAATTGGTGTGACTGACAATATGTCAATTTCTATGAGTATTTAGTTTTCTCTTGTTTCCGTTCTAAAATTATTTGATGTGAAGATGACGAAACGGAAAGTCTTGTTAAGTTTTGTTTTAATCGCCTCATCGCTTTGGTGGCTCCCTTCAACTGGTGAAGGTATTTTTTTTACTTTCTTTTTACGAAGACTTTTTCTGAAAAGCAATTTCCTATTACGGACCTCGATCTCCCTGAGACCACGTGGGTCGGTTTTGTCAACAACCCAATTGGAGGCTATCATTTATACCGTTTTGATGTTGGCTATTTTCAGTTCAGAAAATTTCATTTTGAAAGCTTTGGTGTGTGGCCAAACATACGAAATTACATAAACCCAAGCATTTTTCGACAAGAAAAGTGCCGTAGAAGATATTTTGACGTTTTTTAAGCTTTCCTCTTTTCATGCTGATGTAGATGGATGTTTCTGCCCAGTTTTCAGCTCAGTTTCATTAGTCCTTTAGAAGTCATCACCAGCTAGAAGATTTCCTCATTTTTCATCCACAGGACACAGGTTTATTTTTGTATTTTTTATATAAAGTGAACTTGTTTGGTTTTTATGAACATTTTTTACTTTTTTATTATTATCATATAAAGCTTAAATTTTCATTTTGGTAGAATGATTATCCAAGGTTTTAATATTGGTAAAATATAAAGTTATTAGTCGTTATAATTTTGACATAATACAGTGTGAACCAATTATGGCTATAATTTGGTACCAATGTTCATCACTTGAAATTTTTATCTAATATTTTTACCTTATTAACCACTAATTTAAATTATTATGTATGTTAGTATATTTAAATCCATCAGTTCACATTTATGTATTCAAATTTAAAAATAAAAAAATTTTGTACCACTATTTTTTGTGTAATATAATTTATTCTATTTAAAATATTTCGTTTATTCTTTTGGTCCACCATTTTATAAAAATTTTATTAGTGAGACTATAATCTTTATCATCTTCAAACTTCTTCTTATTTCTTTATTTAGTGAAGTCATTTCTTGGTTATTTAAATAAAGTGGCGCCCGTAATCAGACTACCTATTATTATTCAGTATCACATTTTATTTAAAAAAAACGTTAGCAACAGTTCTCACGACTTTGCTCACCAATGATCAGCTGCCGTTGGCATTTATGTAGCAGTTGTTAAATTAAAACCCAAATAAATTTGGCTACAACAAAACTAATTTAAGAACTATTATAACAAGTGTACAAAGTGTTAACCATTAGGTTTATAAAAATATAATTTTATACAACAATGTTTGATAATAAATTATAAACAAAAATGTCTAACGTTCATTTTCCAATATTTTAGTTATAATAGTCCAGAATTATACATACATTTTCTGTTTTTAAATTAAACGAAAAAGTTCAATACGGTCCTGTTTATTTACAGATTCATCAAAACCCCTCGAAATGTGCTTAGATTATCAACAATACATAGAGCGTCAATTCTGGTTGCCTATATATTGCTACAAGAGTCGAACGAGGTGATTAAAGCGCGCGCATATCGATAATACAGTCAACTCGAAACTAGGATAATATGCTTCAAGCGTTAACTGAGAATAAAAACAAAAGAGAAGCTTCTTGTTAAAATTAGGGTCCTAACAATTTGAAAAAATATACTAAATATTTATAGGAAAGATCGCAAATATATAATAATAATTTTAATAAACTGTTTTAAGTTTTCAATTAATTAAATAATATTACGAGGGTATAAATATATTTATTATTGGCGTTAACATATAGAATGAGTAGACAGATGGTATTTTATTTTTCATAACGATAAATATAATATGTGAATATATACTGTGTATTAAAAATGATTTAAGGTAAATTCGAGTAGAAAGTTATTGGCTGTAGACGAATTTGTCCAAGTATGGATCGATTTGTATTGGTAATTTCACATTAAGGTAAGTGCTGGATTTTTGATTATGGTCTGTTTCGTGAAACATATCAAATATGTTCATATTTAAATAGGGAGTTTGTTTTGGAACTTAATATGAGTTATTTTGAGCTAAACATACAATTTTGTTTGAGTTGTTTGGATTTTTATGTCGTTTTCCTTACATTCAACAATATTATGAATTGTTTCAAAAATCTGAGGGCCATTTATGAAGCTTTTTTGGTATATCCAGATGATAATTTACCATTTTGGGATATTTTCCAAGAAATTTATACGGTAGAAGATAAATAAAACAATTGTGGAGAAAAATAATTCACATATTTATTAATTTTGATGGAATATCAGTATTTTTCACAAAAAATTTTTGTTATTTACACACAATTTTAGCCGAATTGCAAAAAGAAATATATCAATTGAGACTTTAGTTATATTTTTGAAAATGAAATAAAAAATATTTCCTGTTGCTATTAAGCACATAATCAACTTTTACATCCATTTCTAACATGAATACTATTTTACTATAAATATTTTTAACAGAAAGGCCACCCAATTATTGTCCCGAATTCTTGAAAAATCGAATTCTGGTGCAATTAATTGAGATCAACGCAACGTTAAAAATTCATATAAATTTTTGTCGCTGTCGTTTCTGAATTACAGTGAAAGTAAAAACAGTTTGTTATGTAGATAATTTTAGCAAAATGTATTAGATGCAGTTGTGCTGCAATATTTCAACCATTTAACGATTCCAGCAATTATATCTGTTTCTTGAATGTCGTCAGAGTTAACAAAAAATGTTTTATACAAAAATTGTAGAAAATTTCATGCTCTATAACTTTGATTATCATATTTTTTCGTATTTCCAAAAATGATCGAGATTTTTTCCAACAACAAACATTTGGTTTTTTTAATAATAAGAAAAAATCAAAAAGATTGGAAATTTTATTCTCTACAACAAAGTTCCTTACGATTTTTAACGTGAAGTTACCGTTTCCTAGATATTTGCACTTTTCAAAATGGCGGCTAACTTATAAGTGATAAACAATAAGAAATTTATTTATAACATTATTGTGATTACAACTAATTTTTTTTATCAACTTTGTGGGCTCCCGCGTATAACTTGCAGTTATATTTCATCGATTATAAAAAAAACTATAAAGTTCTTTTACTGAAAAAACTATGTGTCACACTGTACACTTTACGCCTTGTATTTTTTCAAAATACTTATTTTTTTACGTTAATTTTTTGCACTTTTTGTATCATCTATAGTAAAATATAAAAATAAAAAATAATTTAAAAATATACAAGAATTCAAAAAGTTTAATTCAAATGGGGGTTTTCGCTTAAATCTTACATTTCGCAAAACAATTTTTTTTTCTTATTTTTTAATACTTTAACAATTTCAATGACCATTTTCCTCTCCCCTACATTTTGAACGTATTTTAATCATCATTTCATTTGTATACATTTTTTAGGACACGACTATGGTTTCTATATCATTTTTAATAAAATTTTTAACTATATTCAATTTTAAACATACTTTACTTTTCAGTCAACATCATCATTTTTATTTTCCTTGTATAATAATCATTATTTTAAAATTTAGATACTTGATTGGTAATTTTCTGGGTATACAGAAGTTTTTATTAAGATTATTTTTTTTGAGAAATGTAAGATAAACGTTCCTCATTTGTATAACATTTTTGGGATACACTGTATGAAAAAACAACGACAATTTATTTTGGTTAGTTTTGAACCCTCTCACAAATTATTTCGTAAGCACTTTGAGTCTAAATTTAATGTTGATTTTACCTCCGAAAATATTTCATAAATATTAATTACTTCTACGTTCTATATTTGTCATGAATGATTTCTAAACATTTCTTTTAGAATTTCGTTTAGTTAATAAAAATGTTTTATAGATTTCTAATTTATCGCACCACGACCAAATCTACACTACTATTAGGGCTCATTTGGACAATTAGAACTATTTGAATAACGTCAATTTCTAAAAAAAATATAAAGTAATCAAGAACACAATTTTAAATACAAGAAACATGCTTAGATATAAGGTCCGTCAAGCTGGCACCCCCCGGTTAGATTTTTTTTTGCCAAAATGCTAGCACACATAAAAGGCACCTAGCACAACCTAGCACAACAATTTTTATAGCTAGCACACCAACAGCTCACAATAAAAATGCTTTTGAATTCGGGTGGGGCCAGGTTAACGCTAGCACCACCCCCCACCCCCGGTTGGAATTTTTTCACCAAAATGCTATCACAGATAAAGGACACCTAGCACAACCTAGCACACCATTTTTTATAGCTAGCACACCAACAGCTTACAATAAAAATGCTTTGGAATTTGGGTGGGGCCAGGTTAACGATAGCCCCCCCCCTCCGGTTGGAATTTTTTCGCCAAAATGTTAACACAAATAAGACACCTAGCACAAAATTTTTTATAGCTAGTACATCAACAATGCTTTTGAATTCAGGAGGTGGAGGGTGTCTGCAAAATAACGTTATGGTTACACGAATGGATGTATTTTCCTATAAAACATGGCCCCTAAACAGCATTATTGTTGTCAGCTGTTGCCGGATTGTGCGTGATATCTATATTTTCTCATGTAGCAGGGTATTTGATTAATTAATTAATAATTATCTATTTATTTTCAATTAATGCTGAAAAACGAAAGATTACAGAAAACGTTCACTTTTAAAAATAATTTTGTTAAAATTCTACCTATTTTTAATAAAACAAAATAATTAAATTTAACCATTTAGTCACGGAATCAGAAACAATCCGTGCACAAATAAGTTGCAAATTACGTCACACTATAAAAAAGGCAACGACAAACGTTTGCATACAGACATTGGATAAATAAATGTACAAAAAAACGAAGCTGTTGGATATGTCCTTTGGACAAAGTTGTGCAATTTGGGAAGGGGCGGCTGAGATCCCTAAAAATGTTCCAATATATTGAGAATACATGTTTTAGACTGATGGTGGTTCACTGTAGTCCTTATTTAAAAGAAACCCTCAAACTTTATATTTAAATTTGCCAGAATATTTATTGCCGAAGTTGATGGTTAATTAACCATTGTAATAATAACATAAATATTGCATTTCACTATCAGATTTTTTTTAAATTCCCAAGTTTACTTAGAACGTGCAGTTTTTAATTCTTAGAGCCGGCTAATCAAAGCTTGAATTATTTCTGTGGTATATCAAAGTTTTTAGTATGTAACTGGCAATGTATGTTTGTTCGGTTGCAATCTTGCAACTCAGTTTTGAAGCAGTTATCTTCAACCGATTGAGCTGAAATTCTGTATATACGTGTAAATGCATGCCAATCCATGATTAGGTTTGTGACGTCATTCTAAATTCAACATGGCAGGTCACCGAAGTTGGCGGACTAAAGAAAGTGGACAATTTTTTTATGCTTTCTTACAATATGGGTATGAAATGGAAGGCAGCTAAATTGATGACATAGGTATTTTTATTTTTCTAAAAACTAGGTATAATCCATCTGAAGTTCTCATCGGACTTTTTAAAAGAGTCGTTAAACCGAGTCTATCATTAAAATTTTAATCATTTTTATAATGCCGTTTTTATGGGTCTTAAGAGTAAATAAAATTCTTGTAGGTACATCCAAACCGGCCGATTCAGATGTTTGGGTTAAGAAAGGGTTTCTCCGAGGGGCTGATGGTTGTAATAATATGTATTCTTTCTAATAATACAAGTGACATGGACTGTATAAGTAAAACTAATGATCTAACTATTTTCACGAGTGTAATTCGATAGAATATTTCTCGATTAGACGACATAAAACTGTATTAATACAAAATTTATATTATTTAAACATCATTACATGGTATTAACTGTCTCGACCCTTACTTCGTGGAATCTACTCATATTAGTGTTTTAAATGAAACTCACGGTTTCTAGTTTCATTTAAATCACTAACATTACATGGTATTTAATTACCCTTTTTGGTTCATTTTCAGTCACTTATTTTTGGATTAAACTTGAAGAATCGTTCAAACCGTGACATTTTTATGATATTTTAAATTAAAATTATGATAATAACAACTATTGTTACTTAGACGTTACTTAGATACGGACTTAAAAGGGAAATTATCGGCCCTGCCGGGGAGTTATCTCCGAAAAGATCCTGCTTCATTTGGAATTTTTACCATGAGTGGAATATTCCGAAAATTTTTCGTAACTACAGTAAGAAACAATTAAACCAGCCGTTTTACATATATATTCAACCTATTCATTTATCCATTCATTTATTCATCGAGTAAGTATAGCGTTATTTCACTGACCTCCGTCCCACTCCCCAGAATCAAAAGTGTAGTTGGTGGGCTAGCTATAAAAAATGGTGTGCTAGATTGTGCTAGGTGTCTTTCATTTGTGCTAGCATTTTGGCGAAAAAATTCCTACCGGAGGGGGCTAGCGTGAACCTGGCCCCACCCGAATTCAAATGCATTTTTATTGTGAGCTGTTGGTGTGCTAGCTATAAAAATTGTTTTGCTAGATGCCCTTTAAGTGTGCTAGCATTTTGGTAAAAAAATCTAACCGAGAAGGGGGGGAGGGTTGTCAGCTTGACGGACCTTTAGATATAACTATGTGTCATTTCTTAAATGTTATATTTGGTATTTCATATCATTGCTTAAAAAAGTGTCCGAATGAGTACCGCTCTAGTTTTGATTGATATTCAAATATGTTAAATTCAGCAAAAGAACTTAATAATTTATTATTATTGCTTTTAATTAAATACCTATATACAAAAATCGTAAATATATGCTAAAATAATACATTTTATTATATTTAATTTGCGATAATACACAAGTTTTTTAAATGACGACAACATTATGATCAAATTAATCAAAGAATATCACTTCTTGAACACAAAAAATAGAACAAAAGCGCCATCTCTACTCTCAACTATGAACTCAAAAGGTTAAATTTAGTCATAGACATATAGAACTGGACTAAGCGATTTTTGCACTAAAGTGACGACTCTCCAATAAAAGACTGTTAACATTTTTTTAACACGAATTATGTCAATGCTATGCTGTCTATACAGATACTGGCCACACATTCGCTTTATTTCTCTCGTATTTTTCGGTTTGTTTTCACTGCACAATGGGGATGTTGACAGTTGTTACAAATTCAAGTGAAGTTATGTTTTACACATTAAAGAAAGTTTTTAGAAACCTTAAATAACATTTTAAGAACCTAATTATTCGTCTTAAATTAAATAAAATCAATTGAAATTGCCTTGCTTCTCATAATCAAGTTACAAATATGAACTATTTTTATGATAATTTGTTAGAACAACGATAATATTTTACGATTTTTATCACAATGGCTACTGTTTTAATCGAAAGAAATAGTTGTAACTTACCGAATATTGATTTTATGATTTTGCAAGTTTCTTTACTAGAATAGATTTTTGTACAGCGTGAAAATGACTTTGCATATACCTATAATTTTACATTGATTCACTTTATTACAAATGAGAAAGATACCCTTACTCATTTTATATGCGGATCCCTCTGTCCATTTCTTTATATGTCTATGATTTTACTCAGCGGTATTGTAGGAAACTGTAAAATTTTACTTCGAGTTACTAGTAGAGATGGGAGTTCCTACTCACACCAGTTTCAAAATAACAGTTTTTGAAACAATCATTTATAATTAAAGACAGTGGCGTAGCTATGGGAAGGGAGGGGATGAGGAGGATAGAGCCCCCCAGAATCCTTAAAATGAAAAAAAGTTTACAGCAAACCTACTTGTTTGAGTACGCTAAAATTTTATAAGAAAATGAATATCAAAATTGTATACTGCCCAGACTCCCCGGTAGTTTTTACCTCCCCCTAGTTACGGCACTGATTAAAGATTTCTGTTATTAGTATACGTCACTAATGGTGACATGTAGGTATTATATCAAATAGAAAATTCTACAAACTCCATCTCACAGTCTTCATGATCTCCCATTGTTTCAAATGTTTCATTCTCATATGGTTCCTCACGGAATTGGGATGCGAGAATATTTTTCCACATTCCGTTACTGGACAAATGTTACTGTCTTTGGGATAATGATCGTCGATGTGATTTCTAAGTTCGCAAATGTTGATCAAGGTGAGATCGCACAAAGGACATTCGTATTTTACATCGGTTGTGTGATAGTAATTCGGGTCGTTATAATATTGTTGGTGATGAGTGGATGTTGGTGTCCTGGCGTCTGTAATTCCAAATATTTTCCTTTGCAATTTTCTTTTAGCGTTTAATATTACAAATTACCACAAGGAAACAGAGTTGGAATAGAATATTATATTCGCAGGCTACTTACTACCTTAGAAGGTATTGGAACAAGGTTATATTAAAATTACAAGATGGCTTTACAAAATTTAATATATGGAATTATGTACAAGGTGGACAAATAAGCGAGGCTGTATCTCAGAAACTAATGATCGTAGAGAGTTACGGTAAAAAAATGTATAGGTAAAGTGGGCAAGAGAAAATGCTGGGAATTATTTTCGAGTTTCCAAGATGACCGGCAGTGGGCGTTTCCACCATCTTGAATTACATAAAGTTACGTTTCTCGCGATTTTCCCCAATGAATGTAACAAAAAAGTATTTGCGTTTTAATGATAACTTAAAGTCAAACATTTTTTGTAAAAACAATTTTTCTCTATCTTTCGAAATATACAACAAATTTATTTGTCAAATAATCAGTCCTGGAGTTAACAAGAGCATTGGAAACCATATTATAGATTCAACTGCCCAGGCACAAGATTAAAGGAAACTTTCTCTTCTGCATTGGCCAAGAAGCATGGTATTACCAGATTAGAAGCTACGATATATAACTACCCAATTGGAATTTCCATGGAGAAGCATACAGTCCTTTAGAAGATTGCATACCTCTGCTACAAGATAGTAAGGTGTACTTCCAAAATTCTCCGTTATACTCAGTTTCGATTGCAAAAATGTGGACAAAGTTGACCGAGAGTCTACAGAACAGCTGTTGTCTTGTGTTTAACAATATGCTGCAATATGTTTATAGGAGTAACAGCAATACAAGAAAATTGACGGGATTACAAATAAATTTACCAAAAGTATCCGAAGCAAGGAAGAAGGTTATAAATTACATTCTCTCTGCATGCAGCTTCAATTGCCTCCCTGTTAACCATATAGAAGATATACAAGAAAAGGAGAACAGAGACAATGTTCGAATTATACAAAAGTGTTACATTAAAGCTGGAGAGACTTACTTTTCTAGGTCCAGCACCCCATTTTCTACTATACCGGAGGATATTGACATACAGGACGCTGGACTAATCTCTACAGATAATTTGGTTGCACGTATTTTAAGGAAGAGAACTAATTAAACAAACAAACTTTCTCCTTATAAGATTAAAGAAATCGACCCTCTGTCGCAAGCTTACATTACATCGACAAGGAAACGAAAACAGGAAATGGATGAGCTAGATACCGAGAGGCGAAAGCTGGATTTTCTCGAAAAGACAACTGCAATAAAGGAAGAATATAGAAGTCTACTGGAGAAAGAAGAGAAGATAACACAATTGGGGGAGAGATTAGAAAACTATTTGTATAGCTATTGGATAAACCTAGGTGTCTATAAAGTATCGGCGTTTACCATAAACAATAAAATCAAATATACTTATGTTGGTGTGTTAGCGGAAAAGGATGCCATAAAAAATGTCTACTTCTTAAAGGGTTACTACAAAAATATATTTCTCATGACGTCACAGAACACGTGTTTTGGTGAGGTATGCTATGTTAGGTTACTCCACTTGCGTGCAATGCGTCATCTGTCACGTGTGCCAACTGCAATGTATCATCTGTCTAGGAAACCCTAAGAAAACTTGTGTTCTGTGTCACCTATCAATCTTCTTGTGTTCTGTGGCGTGTGAGTGTCTGCTAACCATGTGGTGTGTTTCTTCTGTCATGTGTTAAGTGACGCACCACCTCCCTTAACCCATATCTTTAGGAAATAGGAATAAAAACAACACTGGTAGGGATAAACAAAACAGTAACAAAACGCTTTTTTTAATCGTTTTTTATTTATAATAATAGCATGTTGAGTATAATACAACCTAAACAAATACAAAGATTACACACAAAATACAACCCTTTCCTTATTTCTATTAGGCGTATGTTTAATTTTATCTATTTTTATCTTAATTCTATAACATCTGTCCATTTCTGCAAATTCTTTTTCCAACCAGTAGTTTGAGCAATATAAGAATTCCGAATTCTCAAACTTTAATATGTAACGAAGTCTCCCTCTGTGTTTAACTTCGTTTATAGCGGTAATTACCATTTCTGTTCCTTCAGCAATTTCTTCTAAGCGCTGACAAAACCTTAATTTAATACGAACTTTTATCTTCTGCATAGTAATGTTTTTAATTTGGGTCATATCTTCTTGGGTAAAAGGAATATTCTTCCATACCTCCGTAGAAAATTTTAAATTTACTATCTCAGCGAATGTGTTGCCTTGGTAACACGTAATTTGTAGTAAATGTTACAAACGTTTCTTCTGTAGGCAAACATATAATCTCCATACCATTATTATGAAGTATTGCTATATAACCATCTGCAATTAGAGGTGCTGTATTGTTGTAAACACTTAGAAATATATTTTTGTAGTAACCCTTTAAGAAGTAGACATTTTTTATGGCATCCTTTTCCGTTAACACACCAACATAAGTATATTTGTTTTTATTGTTTATGGTAAACGCCGACACTTTATACACACCTGCTGGATCTAGGTTTATCTCTGTTCTCCTTTTCTTCTACAACTTCTATATGGTAAACAGGGAGGCAATTAAAACTGCATGCATAGAGAATGTAATTTATAACCTTCTTCCTTGCGATGGTTTTGGTAAATTTATTTGTAATCCCGTCAACTTTCTTGTATTGCTGTTACTCCTATAAACATATTGCAGCATATTGTTAAACACAAGACAACAGCTGTTCTGTAGACACTCGGTCAACTTTGTCCACATTTTTGCAATCGAAACAGAGTATAACGGAGAATTTTGGAAGTACACCTTACTATCTTGTAGCAGAGTTATGCAATCTTCTAAAGGACTGTATGCTTCTCCATGGAAATTCCAATTGGGTAGTTATATATCGTAGCTTCTAATCTGGTAATACCATGCTTCTTGGCCAATGCAGAAGAGAAAGTTTCCTTCAATCTTGCGTCTGGGCAGTTGACGAAATCTATAATATGGTTTCCAATGCTCTTGTTAACTCCAGTACTGGTTATTTGACAAATAAATTTGTTGTATATTTTAACCCTTGCGTTAGATGTGAGCCAAGTAAGGCAATATATGCCAACTGTTTTATCATTGTTTACAATAACGTTGTACTCTCCTTGAATTCAAAAGTTAAAGTTGTTTGTTAAATAATTAATCATTTCCTCTTTGTTAAAAACTCCTGCAAAATCCTGCGTTATGTCAAAGTCCATTAGGTAGTAATCTTCCTTCCGGAATTGCTCCAATAAATTTGGTATTTCTTTAAGTAGCCTGTCGAGTTTAACGTCCGCCAATTCTACTTTGTATGGAATGCACACAGGTTCTTCATGTTTCCTTTTAATAATTTCAAAATCTTCTCCGACTACTTCTCTTGTTCCAATGGCAAGCGGGTTGTTACTTAGTAAGAGGAAAGGCAGCTTAGCTTTAACACCATGTTTTACAGAAACCAATTCGCCAAACTTTGCACGTATATAACTATTAAAAGAACCACATATTTCTTTTTTAACAAGTTTAGAATTTCCATCGTAGTCCTCTAAGCCGCATACCTTTACAAGCATTATGTTGTCACAAAATGGTTCTGTAATTGGTATAAGTCCATCTTCCAGCGGGTGTTCACCTTCCGTGTATTTAATATTTCCAATATCTCTAACCAGATTGTTATCTTCCAAATTCTTCCTCGCCATTAACAAGTTATGCGACAATCTTCCTTCCCCTGTTAAATGCTCTCTATACGCAGATGACCTAATAATGTACTGTCATGGCAAATCCAATGCCTCTACTTCCAAAATACTTCAGCTAGCAGTAAATGCCCTACAAACCAAAATTGCCACTCTAGGACTTACCCTCTCACATACCAAATCGAAAGTTATTAAATTCAGTAGGAGAGCGTAAACTTATATGCCTAGTATCACAGTCAACAACTTTCAATTACCTGTTGTAGATGAGTGTAAAATCCTGGGAATGTTATTCGACTCTAAATTATCCTGGAAACAACATATACAGGAAATTAAAGGAATATGTCTTAACCGACTAAATATTATTAAAACACTCTCACATTTTCATTGGGGCGCAGATGAATCTACCTTGCTTAAAGTATATAGAACCCTCATTCGTTCCAAAATAGATTATGGAAGTTTCATTTACATGTCTGCAACAAAAACTATTTTACGTTCCCTTAACACAGTACATAATACCGCCATCCGCTTATGCCTGGGTGCGTTTCGGTCAAGCCCAGCTGAAAGTCTCTATTGTGAAGCAAATGAACCCCCTCTCTGGCTCAGACGACAACCCCTCCTTCTCAACTATATTGCCGCAATTTCCTCCAATCCCTCCAATCCAGTATATCCCATATTAACATCATACCAACTTCATGACAACCCTCCATATACCTTTATTATACGTTCTATTCCTCAACTTATACAACCTCTAATTCAAGACGTAAACCTTTCACATACTCGATCCCGCCCACTCTCCAACACTCCTCCATGGACCAAATTTCTCCCACAATACGATCTCTCCCTCTGCAAATTTAACAAAGATGAAACTAATACAGATGTTATTCGATCTGCTTTCCTCGAGTTGCTAAATATTAAAGAATATAACATGGTCATATATACGGACGCATCCAAGACAGAAGTAGGAGTTGGGTGTTCCATAGCCACAGTAGATGGATCGATCGGAACCTACAAAATACCCTCTATTTGTAGCGTCCACACGGGTGAGCTATACGCTATCCTTTAAACATGTCCAACAACTTGCAAATACACACATAGCCATATGCACAGACTCATTATCCTCCATCCATTCCATTAAGAATACATTTACTAACCACCCCCTTGTCCAAGATATACACGACATATATCAACAACTAAAATGACAAAATACAACAGTTACAATAACATGGGTCCCATCCCATGTTGGGATTATTGGGAACTAAAAAGCCGATTGCCTTGCCAAAGAAGCTGCCTCAACTGCTACTGCCACGGTCAATCTTCAGCTTTGTAATGACTTAAAAGCTAGCCTGAAAAAAATCATCCGTTACAACTGGCAAATTCACTGGAGTCAAATTATGTGTTCACTGCGTGAAATTCAACCAATATTGAATCAGTTTACCTGTCCCGATCTATCTAGGAAAAATATGGCTGTCATACGAAGATTACGTATAGGTCATACTAGACTTACGCATGGTTACCTAATGACATCGTCACCTCAGCCGAACTGTCAGTATTGCCACGTAAAGCATATATCCTCGTTGAATGTCCATACTTCGCCACAAGACGCCTACAACTAGGAATACATACAAACTAGACGGAGATCCTAAATAATGATAATCAAGTGCGCAAAGTGATCAAGTTCCTAGAGGAAGAACAACTTAAAAACAGAATTTAATCAAAAAAATTCCATTTAAATATCATATCATGTTATCCCATATTCATGTTAGTTTTAAACTATTAGTTTTGATTTACATTATGTAATGTAACTTTGTATTGTACCTCGTGCTAATGGCCATAGCTGTCTTATGCACGTTAATTTAAATAAAAAAAAGCCAAAATTGATAACAAAATGCTTACTAGTCCACATAACATTATTGTAATTGAAAATAACAGAATAACTTTGCTTGGACGAAATTTATAATTCCATACAAATCACTCATCATCATAAATATGTGTTAACAAAACTCGTAACAACTTATTTGACCAAGGGATATTTTTCATATTTTGTCTTTGAATAGTAGTATTAACTTGACATAAGTGCACAAAAATCATGTGTGCTTTATTGAACTTGAAAAAAAGTGGTTTTATATGCCTCGTGTGAAATTTAAAAAAAGTGAGTTAAATGGTTTTACAATTAGGCCGATGCTTCTGTCTTATATTAGATTTTATATTTGCGACATCCAGTATCAACAATTAGTGACGTGCCATCTGTTAATATATTATTATTTTATTCGTAAACTGATTTGGTACATTTTCCCGTGTTCCACGTCACTGTAATTGGAATTATTCCCATTTCACTCCATTCGGAAAATGTCTGTAGTGCGTAAACAATCTTAACGAGCAGCTTCTGCAATTGATCGACGAATTGCTAGGGACCCTTTCCTCGTCCCCGTAGAGCCTCGGGGAGGTGGTGAGCGAAAGGGGGGCGATAGGAAGGAAGTAGGCCTCCGAATAGAAGATAGGAAGGTTCAAACATCGAGATTGCTCTGTATAAATCCCCCCTTCACCCTCTCTCCCGCGTGACATTGGTCTATTGATTTATACCTCTTGTCCGCCTTGGCGAGTTTCTCCTTTTGTCCAGAAAAGTAGAAGGAAATGGACTGAAGGGGTTGCGAGGGGGCGGGACAGGTGGTTAACGCGAGAAAACGACCGTTTGTGTTATAGTATATTGCGTCGTTTGGTCAATTTTTGGAAGGAAATCGCTTAATTAGGAATACTGATATTTCACAAATATTACTACCAATTTATGCATTGGAGAAAAGGCAAGATTTTTTGAAAACTTTTTAATTGTTTATTTTGATGAAGTGTAAAATCAACCTTATCCATTAAGCATAAAGAAAACATATCAAAATAAGCTGCAAGCGTTACTAAAAAGAAAATCCGATGTTAAAAAAATGTTTACAAATGAAATAAGACAATTACCGAAGCTCCAGATGTTTTAAGTATTTAGTGGCCAAAGCAAGTAGGAAAGTAGCTTATATATTGTGTTTTAGATAGATAGATAGATAGATAGATAGATAGATAGATAGATAGATAGATAGATAGATATTTATTAACTACTTACTAACAATAAAATGTTTGTAGCACGTCAAAAAGAAAATACATACAAAAGAAATATACAAAATATATCAAAAACAGAGTAAAATGTCACAGCAGAGATACGGTGTTGAGATTGCCTCGACAATGCACAATATAATCATCAACAGAGTAGAAACAATATTTAAGGAAAAACTTTTTTAAATATCTTTTAAAAGCATTGGAGCCCAATGTTTTTACAATTGATGGCAAAATATTAAAAAGCCTATAGTTTGGTGAATTTGATTGTGTCTTATTTAGCCGAAAGTAGCTGCATCTGATATGGTGAGCATTACGAGTGTTGTAGTCGTGGATATCTGAATTTTTAGACAACATTGACTGTTTCCCATGAATTTCAATTAGAGTATGAAATAAAAACAATGACGGTAATGGCATAATTTTATATTTTATGAAAAACAGTTGAGAATGATCCCTGAAACCAAGATCAGCAAGCACACTTATCGCCTTTTTTTGCATTCTAAATACTGTTAAAGCATGGGAGGAATTACCCTAGAGGGCGATGCCATAGCTAATATGCGAATGAAAGGGTGAGAAATACTTAGTTTTGAGTGTACTCGAATTAGTAATATTTTTCAACTGTCGTAAAATGAATAACGAACTTTAAAGTTTTTTGACTAAATGCTCAATATGTGCCTGCCAACTTAGCCTGTGATCTAGGACTAATCCAAGTAATTTCACATTTTTTGTTTTTTGGTGAAATGACAACTGATTACTTGCAGATATATGCATGATTTCAGTTTTATTATTATTTAATTTTAGTTTGTTCGATGAAAACCATTCATTTGCCCTGTTACTAACGCAATCTAGAGAGGCGGCTAAGTTCGTATTATCTTTCTCCGAAATAATAAATGTTGAATCGTCTGCAAATAGAACCGACATATAGGGTAACATGAAACGGCTCAGATCATTAATATAAATGATAAACAAGAGGGGGCCTAGAATCGACTTACCTCCAGAAAATCTGATGTTACACCATTCACTGTAACACATTATTTTCTGTTTGATAGGTAAGAACCAATAAGCTTCAACAGAATTCCCCTAACTCCATAATAATTTAATTTTTCTAAGAGAATGTCGTGAGAAACGCAGTCAAATGCCTTTGAAAGATCGCACAGCAACATGGCCGTACGGTTACCGTGTTCAAGTTCTTCCACTACGCCACTCACAATATTAAGAACTGCCTGGGTGGTTGAGCGGGAATTTCTAAATCCAAATTGGGAGCTACTGAAGAATTCGTTTGAATCAAAATAGTCATACAACTGTTTTTTTATTAATTTTTCAATGACTTTACTGAATATTGAAATAATACTGATAGGGCGATAATTATCGATTACGGAAGCGTCGCCTTTTTTAAAAAGGGGAAGCACTTTGGATAGTTTAAAAATATCGGGATAAATACCAGTGTTAAAAATAAGATTTATGAGTTCCGTAAAAGGTTTTGAAGCAATAGAATTGGTCTCCTTCAAGATGCGGCTATTGAGTTCATGAATATCAAGACAATCCGAATTTTTCAATGAATTAATGGCTGAAGAGACCTCAAAGTGAGTGACCGGGTGTAAATAGAATGAACCGCAAGGAGCAGGAAAATTTTTAAAACATAAGAGCTCGGCATTAGAAATGTTAGGAAGAGATTGAATGATATTGACAGCTATTTCACAAAAGAAGGTATTTATCTCATTTGGTGACAAATCAGGAGTTATTAAGGAGTATTTCGATTTCCTTCTTTCATAGTTAATAACCTTCCAACAAGCCTTTGCTCTATTTTCAGACGACATGATAAAATTATCATAAGCTGATTTTTTAACGGATTTTAGCCTGCTATTATACACTACCCTCAGAGTCCTATACTTTTTTATATCTTCTGGCTGTGTTCTTGCATCGGCTATTAACTTCAAAGATGAAAGTTGATTTCTTACGTACCTTAAATCATCTGTAAACCAAGACACTGGAGAACGTTCAGTGCCTTGCTTAGCTTTTCTTAGAGGAAAACACTCCGAACTTAAATTATGAAAAGTGTTAACAAGGAAAGAGGCCAAAACGTCTACATCTGATAGTCCCGACTTAAAAGGACTCCAGTCAATAGTGGCTAGATGATGTTTAAATATATTTAGTCTATTATTTGTAATACAACGTCTCATAACAGATTGCGACGTATTAGTTGGATTCATATTGTCTATGACAATATATTGAGCCTGATGGTCAGAAAAGCAAGGCTCGAAAACACCGACCGAAAATTGTTGTTCCGCGATATTGGTAATTATATTGTCAATACAGTTGGACGAGGTAGCGGTAATCCTTGTATCCTCTAAAATGGTGATTGCCATGCCGTACGACTGCAGCAAACATTTTAACTTATTCAAAACACCAGTTTCAACCTTAAAATTCAAATTGAAGTCTCCTAAAATTACTAGTTTTTCATATTTGTTTAATAAGTTGTGTAATACATGTTCAAAATTCGCGAGAAACAGATCAATGCTGCCTTTACCAGATCTGTATAGTGCTATAACTGAGATTTTTATTGATGGCAAATAAATTGCCGTAAATTCTGAGTTTTGTTCGCTGTTAAAGTCGTCCAAATTAATTGAGCTAAACTTTAAACTATCATTGTTTTCTTTTATGTAAATAGCTAAGACTCCATGAATTTTATTACTACGGCAAAAAAAGTTGCCAATGTATATCCAGATATATTGATATGTTGAAGACAGTTCTCAGTCTGCCAGTGTTCAGAGAAACAAACAATATCAAAATGATGATCAGAAAGAAAAGCATTTATTGTTTCCACTTTATTAGAGATGCACTGAATATTAATATGAAACATACTTACCGCACTCTGCTGATTATACCTTTTTAACACACTAAGAACATTGGTTGTATTAAAATTATTTAAATTGTTTGAATTTACATTTCCTCGTCGGTCGTCTGGTGTTAGTGAAAATTTCTTTTAAAATTAAATCTTCTTACAGCTGCTTCTTTGGGCCAAATATGCGGGTTATAAACTTGGTCTATATTCTCAAAGGGAAAAGACACAGGAAAAGGATACGCCAGGAGCTGATTGCTTAAGAAAGTCTAAAAGATCATTTGAAGTCATGTCGGCACTTATGCGAGAGACATGTACATGTCCTTGTCGTGCAATGGTCTTGAATTTTGAAACATCATTGCTTCCAATAATCGGTTTATATTTATTTATGCTGGCGTTTTTTTGAGAGAGATTCCCAATGGAATTCGCCGTATTAATTGTGTTTATGTTTACAAATGGTTTTTGTACATATTTTTGTAAAGTTGGCTTTTGGATAGTGGTCGATTTATATTTATCAGTACTAGTTTTTGTACCTTGATTGTTTGTGACGAATATATTGTTTGAGACAGGTTTTTTGTGGTTCCGAGTGTATGTAGAGTTCGAATTTACGCAGTTGACATTGTTGCCACTAGATGCCTCTGCTGTATTCAGATTATCGAAAGGATTATGATAATTACATTGCTTAAGCAACAAAATTAAGCTTTCCTGTTCCTCTGTACGTTTTTCCAGGTGAAAAGAAAGTTTACTTACAGATACAAGTTCACTCTTAACTGCATTTAAGTCTTTTAAGAGGTGATCACAATGTGCACATGTAGCTTTTTGGAGGTTAACTTGATTACCTTCTGATTTCTTCACATTAGATACAGTTTCACTTAAACTTTCCACATAGTCTAATAGTTGCACATTATTCACACCCGAGGGAAGTTTAAAATTTATAATTATGTCAATTAGTTCATTCTTTTTGAGTTTATTTAGCTCTGCTGTTAACACAACTTCAACGTCCGCCATCTTTTTTGGATTTTTGACATTACGAGAAGAAAAAAAATTAAGTAACAAGAACAAACCAAAAAAAAATTAATTAAAAGAAAGGAAACTCAGAAACACATTGACAACGAACACGAAAATTATAAAAATAAGAAAAATTAAACAGGAAAGAAAAATATTATCAGAATATGTACATGGCATATAAAAACAATGCAGGAAAAATGGAGGAGGTAGCTAGAGAAATGATTAATTATAACAGAAATATTGGCATTACAAGTTCTAAGATGGAAGAATTAATAAAGAAGAATTTGACGTTATTATATGCAGGAGAGGAAAAGCAAGGTAGACATGGAACAGGATTCATGACCAGCAACAAACTAAGAGATATTATATTGGATTACAGTATAGTAAATGGCAGAATTTCATATATAACATTCAAGTATATACACGCTCACAGAAGATGCTAAAACTAAAAAGCAAATAGTAAAAGTCAAGTAGAAAGTCATCACCAAAACTATAATTGGCAGCATTTCCATTCATCGCTATTTTTTGGCACAATCTTTCTATTAAAAGCCCATGAAATGATTACTGTCCGAAGATGAACTACCATTTTAGATCTAGGTAGTTGTTTTTAATACCAATGTTAATGTTTTTATTTTATGTTATATGTTTAGTTAAATATTACAATTTATTCTGTTTGTCAAAATTTGTAAGGTAGATTTCGATGGTTATCGACGCGAAAAAAGGCCCATCGGATATTGACAACATTTCAAATAAAAAATGCTGCAGCAAAATTGCCAGTGGTAACAAAAAATTGTTATTCCGCACAAATGATATCATCCTTGTAGGCTCTCATCCCGATCAATATCTAGAAATGATATTGTATTGCAGTCATGTTTTAACGGTTATAGCTTTCGATATAATAATATAAAGCCTACTCGTGAGGTTGCTATTGCCAGTTATAACGTCTACTGTCACCAGGGGCGGACCATAAAAATTTTGAGACTATATAAGGGGAAATCAAAATATCCTAGATGTACGATAAAAAGTAAAAAAAAAGTCTCTACACAGTGTCCTTAAAAGTTTTGTACTAATTGGGAAAAAGATTATCTTACAATTCGTAAAAGAAAAATATCTTGTCTTTTATTGAAATGTTTTTCAGTTTTTATCTGTAAAATTAACTATTTTTTACTACTTGTAACAATTTCAATGATCATTTTCCTCTCGCATACTGTTTGAACGTATTTAACTCGTCATATACAATATATCCCCTAGGTTGGAGTCATATGGAAACATTTCTTATTATTAATATTAGGAAAAAAAGTTATTCTTCATAAAAGTTCTGCATTATCTAAAACCTAAAATACAGTCATCAAATATCAAATTGTTTAGTCGTATACGAGATTTGTCAAAAAATATGAGTTTTTTTCAAGAGTAAAGTTCCTTCATATTTGACAATATCGAAAAATGTTACTAAAAAAAGTTGATCAGAATTAAAAACAATGTTCAAATATGTAATTACATTCATTTACATTAATAATAGTATATTAAAGTATAAGTTAACTTATTCACAGACATTCTGATCTCTTTTGACCTGTTAGATCCCCTGATCTACCCCCCCCCCTGACTGATTACTTTTTATGGGGTTACCTGGAAAAAAATGGTCAGAAAACGCCGTTTCAAGATATTGACCACTTAGAGAGGATAATTTTATAGAAACATGTCAAGAAATTTCTCCACAAATGATAAGGAATGTATTATGTAAATTTTCCAATTATTAAGTGTATTGAACTAGAAGGTTGATGTGTCGAAGCATTAGTAAGAGGGAAAATTAAATGTCCTTGTATATTTAAGCATAGATTGTATATTTAAACATAGATTTTAATTCTGATTAACTTTTTTTAGTAACATTTTTTGATATTGTCAAATTTAAAGGTAATTGACTCTTGATTAAAACTTCGAATACGATTAAAAAATCTGATGATTTTAGGTTTTTCTTATATTTTCATGGGTTTCGGTCAGAAATAAAATCACTTACTTAATAGTGGTAACGTTTCGGTTTATTTTATTTAAACCATTTTCAAACCTTTCTAAAAATTTTGAAAACACAATACTACATTTATTTAAATACATATAGTTAAAATATATTTCTTTAAAACTTAGTTTTTGATTATGCCTCCGTAAAGGCTTGTCTACTACTGTACAGTAGTATTTCTCAAATTGAAAAAAGACGATTAATGTGCATAAAAACAAATAATACAAACAATGAACTGTGTTAAAGATGCTTAAATAGTATTTACAGAGTGTCCTAATTAAATAAGGATTAGAATTAGAGACCTATATTTTAATTTTTAATAACTAGGTAAGATGTATGTATTCATTTATAATAGTAAGTTCGTATATATACAACTTAACTTGTCTATGTCAGTTCTGAAATTGATTGAGCCAGGAGTTTTCTTAATATTTATCATTTCTTTGATTAATCTTTTACTATTATTTTTTTCTGTAGTTATTATTTCTTCGTTGTTGAAACTAAAAGAGCGATTTTTATCAAGTGAATGTTTTGATAATGCAGTACATTCATTGTTATTTCGAACTGAATGCTGGTGTTGTTGAATTCTCTTATGTAAATATTGGCTAGATTGACCAATGTAAGTACCATTGCAATCGGAACAATTTATTTTATATTTTGAGTTTATTGTGTTCTTATTATCTGGTTTGCGTCTACAAAAAAAGTTTATTTCCTGTAATGTTTGGTTTTTAGCAATTTTAATATTGAATGGTGTTAGGGATTTTTGTAATGGTTTATTTATATCGGGAATGTACGGAAGTGAAATATATTTTGATGGATTATTTTGGCTATTAAATTTTAATTTGTTGTAATAGTTGTTAATTCTCTGTTTAATAATGGATTCATAAAAATGTTTAGGATAATTATTTAAATCCAAGGTATTTTTGATTTTTTTTTTAATATTATTAGGCCTGTGTTTTGGATGTGATAATTGTACCGCTCTATCAGTGAGACCAGTGACAACACTCTTCTTGTATTTTATGGGAGAGTATGAATTATAGTTTAGATATCGTTGAGACCATACCTCTTTTGTGAACCAATTTGTCGATATTCGACAGTTGTTGTCATATTCTATATTCATATCTAAAGAATTAATAGAACGATTTTTGTCCATTCAACAACACCAGCAAACAGCTCGAAATAACAATGAATGTACTGCATTATCAAAACATTCACTTGATAAAAATCACTCTTTTAATTTCAACAACGTAGAAATAATGACTACAAAAAAAAATACTAGTAAAAGATTAATCAAAGAAATGATAAATATTAAGAAGAATCCTGACTCAATCAATTTCAGAACTGACATAGACAACTTAAGTTGTATATATGTATATATATATATATATATATATATATATATATATATATATATATATATATATATATATATATATATATATATATATATATATATATATATATATATATATATATATATATATAATCAAACCCGTTTGTACCCGCTGTGGGTGTCGGGTGTGTCGCTTATTCGTGGATAAACTAAACTCTGTCCATGTAACTCCTTTTTCTTTTAAAATTTTGGCTACTGTGTTATCCCATGTTTTCTTTGGGCGACCTCTTTTTCTCTTGCTTACTTCTCTAGCTTGCCAAATCATTTTTGCTGGTCTACTGTTCTCCATTCTACAAAGGTGTCCAAACCATCTAAGCTGCTGTTTTTCGATTGTTTTTAGTATTGGTTCTATGTTTAGGTTTTCCTTTATTATTTCATTCCCCATTCGATCTTTTCTGGAGACACCTTTGACCCTGCGTAAATACTTCATCTCTGTTGCTTGTATTCTGCTTTTGAGAGAGTTTGTAAGTACCCAGCTTTCACTACCATGCACAAGGATTGGCCGAAAGACTGACTTGTACACGTTCAGTTTGGTGTTAGTTGTAATTTCTTTTCTTCCCAGGAAATTTCGATTTAATGAGTAATATACTTTGACTGCTGCACTTATTCTTTCGTTCACTTCTGCTTCCTGTTTTCCATTGTTTTGTATATCTACTTCCAGATATTTGAAACTCTTCACTTGTTTTATCGGCATTTCATCAATTTCGATATTAAGGTGCTCTTCTTCTTGTCCCACTACCATTATTTTTGTCTTTTCCATATTCATATTCATGTTTCGTAGTTTCAATATATGCTTCCATGTTTTTAAATTATGTTTCAGCTCTTTTTCGTTTCTAGCGAACAATACTAAATCGTCGGCAAAAACGAATTCAGATATTCCAACTACTTCCATATTTCTATAACCTATTTGAATTTGTTTAACTTTTGTTTTTACTTCCTTCAAAATATCATCCATTATCATTATGAATAATGCCGGGCTCAATACTCCTCCCTGTCTTAATCCTTCTTTTGTTATGAAATAAGTTGTATATATACCAACTTACTATTATAAACGAATACCTACATCTTACCTAGTTATTAAAAATTGAAAAATAGGTCTCTAATTCTAATCTTAATTTAATTAGGACACTCTGTAAATACATTTTAACCATCTTTAACATAGTTCATTGTTTGTATTATTTGTTTTTATGTACATTAATCGTCTTTTTTCAATATATGAAATACTACTGTACAGTAGTAGACAAGCCTCTACGAAATATATTTGAATAAAAGTATTGTGTTTTCAAAATTTTTAGAAAGGTTTGAAAATGGTTTAAATAAAATAAACCGAAACGTTACCACTATTAAGCAAGTTATTTTATTTCTGACCGAAACCCATGAAAATATAAGAAAAATCTAAAATACAGTCATCAGATATCAAATTTTTTAATCGTATTCGAAGTTTTACTCAAGAGTCAATTACCTTTAAATTTGACAATATCAAAAAATGTTACTAAAAAAAATAATCAGAATTAAAATCTATGTTTAAATATACAATCTATGCTTAAATATACAAGGACATTTAATTTTCCCTCATACTAAAATATTAGAAATTGAGAATTTTCGGTCCTTAAAAATATGTACCGTATTTTAGGTTTTAGATAATGCACAACTTTTTATGATGAATAACTTAGGGGGACATATTTTATATTTTTTGGGACACGCTGTATATGACTGAATAAATTCAAAAGTACTTTTTTGGTTGCTATTATCAACAGTAAAAACACAAGACCTTTTTTTATCGGATAAATTTCTTTTTGTAACGAAATAACTGTGCAAGATAGTAATTTTATCATTCGAGGCTCGTAAGGAACACTAATAAGATTTTCGTGATGTTTAGGATGAATTAATTTGGAGGTAGGGTTTAATAGAAGATTATGAAGAATGTCCTATAATTTTAAATTTTTTTTAATTCCATTTTTACTGTCGCATCAACCATGTCGGTTATTAGCGACAAAGATTATTTTACAAGGTTTTGAATACATTAATTTCAGTAAGATATCGAACTAATACGTTCATGTCGCAGTTTTGACCTAATACCGATTTCAATGTGCATGGTATATTATTTTTCACTCGGGCGTCCTCATATCTGGGACACTCAACCAGAATATGTTTTACTGTTATCTGCTTGGAACATGTAGTACACTGAGGCATTTCGGTCCTGGCAAGTAAATGTTGATGCGTCAGTTTAGTGTGTTCTATCCTTAGTCTTGTCAGTAGTACTTGGTTGGGCCGCCTGTTTAGGGAGTACCATTTTCTTGACATTGTTTGGTCGATAGATTACCATTTACTCTTACTCTAAAAGTCCTATAGCTTAGAAAATTTTTAATGAATGCCAACATATGTCCATCTATATTCCATTACTTTAACGATTTCAGTATATTTATTCTACATGCAGTATCGAATGCTTTGTTAATATCAATGAATATGGCTAAGCATTTCTGTTTATTTGCGAAGGCATCGTGTATGTCACCTTTCTAGATCAATAATATTGTCAATAGTACTTCTCTTTTTCCTAAATCCACTTTGTTCTGGTTTAATTAGTTTGCGACTTTCAAGTTCCCACCTAAGACGATTATTAATAATTTTTTCCAAGAGCTTACACATCGTGCTGGTCAGTGCAATAGTTCTGTATGTTTCTTAACAGTCTTTAGAATTGGTATGATTGTTGCTTCAGTCCACTGAATTGGAAAAGTTTGTTGTATCCAAATGGTGTTGTAAATATTTAAGAGTACTTCTCTGCCGCTCTCCGATAGATATAGCAGGAAAAAAATCGGTATATTATTAGGACCTGGACTCGAGTTTTTAAAGTATTTTATCGTTTCATCTAGTTCTGATACCGTGAGTGGTTGGTTGAGGTACGATGTATTGTTTTCATTATTGATTGGGATTTCTTCGATTGATACTCTATTTTTAAGAAAAACTTCCTTTAATTTGGCATCGCAATTTTAAATTGTTGGTCACAAAAATGTCTTCCATTCGATTGAAACACACTGTATAAGAAAACGACAACACGTAGTATACTACAGATTTAAAGTAAAATAATCTTTGGTTTATTGTCTATTAAACCACACGTCAGATCTTTGTTCTTTTGTTTAAAACGAAATTATATAGTTGAACCGGATAGTGATAATGATGTCTAGTTACAGCAAATTCTTTTGTTACACCTACAAATATAAAAACATCGATATATTTTGTACAGGGTGGCCAAAAAAAACTATTATAGAGACTTATTCAGAGAATCTGAAGATACGAAAAAGAAAATCAATAATTAAATTTATTATTATTATTCCAATAATCCAACTAAGTATCTTGAATTTCCAAAATAGTATCATTTTGTTATTGACAAAACATATTTTCATGGTCGTTACTATTAATTCATTATCAATTAACATTGTTTACATCCAATGGTAATTATTTTGTTTGTACGTTTTACTTTTCCGACAACCAATTTATATGCGAGAAAAGTATTGGTTTACCCCAAAAAAAGTTGGAATTTTGAAATTTTTTTTTGAGTTATTTTTACGTTTTCCATCAACGACAACACGAAAAAACGGTTTTTAGAAAAAAAATGCTGTGTGTATGTCGTCGTCGTCGTTGTCGTCGGCCACTTTTCCTTACATGTCTTGTTAGCACGATACTGCCTACGGAGTGAAATAAGTCAACAATTTTATGATTGAATATTGTCAAGGACATGTCACAGATGAACCCTATTGATTTTCAGCTCACCAGAGCCAGTACAACGGGTGCTATGGTACTTGAAGTACGACATTTTGTAATTTTTTGAGAAATTTCAGTTTGTTAGCACGATACAACCTCCGTAGTTCAACAAGTCACCAATTTTATGATTGAATATTATTCCGGACATTTTGCTGATGATCCCTATCGATTTTCAGCTCACCAGATCCACTACAACAGGTGCTACAGTACTTTAAGTACGATATTTTTGTCATTTTTGGAGAAGCTTCAATTTGTTAGCACGATACAGCCTCCGGAGTATATACAAGTGACCAATTTTATAATTGGATATTATTGAGAGCATCTCCAATATGAACCATATTGATATTCAGCTCATTAAAGCTAGTACAACGGCTGCTATGGTACTTGAAGTACCAAATTTTTGTCATTTTTGGAGAATTTTCAGTTTTGTTAGCACGATACGGCCTCCAGAGAGTATACGATTGATCAATTTTATGATTGAATATTGTTCAAGGTGTCTCACAGATGTACCCTACTGATTTTCAGTTGACTAGAGCGAGTACAGCGGGTCCTATAAATCCATATATACTAAATTTTTGGTTATTTTTGAAGAAATTCGGTTTGTTAGCACGATACATCCCCCGAAGTGTATACAAGTAACAATTTTATCATAGAATATTGTTCGGGGCCACAAATGCGGAAAAGTTAGTTTTAATCATTAAAACCGTTTATTTAATTACATACTTCTCTAATATCATTTCTAAATCCGAAAAATATGCTTTGTGTAAGCAGTAGCGTCGATAATTTTTGTGTGAAGTATAACTTCTACATTTGCTAAACGCATCTATAAAAAAATTATAAGAAAATGAGTTTATCATAGCTTTGACTAACCATACCGCTATTATTACAAGAAACATCCAGTACAGTGTAAAAATGTTAAAATTACCAAGTACTGTAGGAATACCTCAGTTTTTTAACCAAATGAAAACCAGAATACCATATTAAAAAAATTGGATGATGATTAGAGGTTAACCATAAATTATGTTACACAAATTTAACGATTTTTTAATCCTTTTTAGTGTTTTAAATGAAACTCACTGTTTCTAGCTAATTCCACAATATAATAAAAATTGTTGAAAATTCTAAAAAATTGACAATTGTTTCGATGATATTGATTTATCGAAACAATTGTCAATTTTTTAGAATTTTCAACAATTTTCATTATATTGTGGAATTAGCTAGAAACAGTGAGTTTCATTTAAAACACTAATTAAACAAATATTCTATTTATTTTTAAAATCATATTTAATCATATTTAATATCTTTAGGAACTGTTCACACTTTCCCATATTGTACTTTACATGCAACATTGCACACATCATTGCAATACCTTCATATTGTTTTTTTCTAACGTCCATAATGCATTCATTAAAGAGAAAATGCGCTCTGTTGGGGGCGTTAGTACCTGGCAAACAAAATATATATTGCACAAGCAGATGTAAAAAGCAATTGAATTTTTATTCAAAATGACTAAAAACCTGCAATCATCTCTGCTCTGGATTTAATTGATTTTCTGTCTAAGTACGTCTCAAATTTTCATCAGCATATTTCTTGATAAAAGACATTTCATCAAATAAATCACCTAATTTTGTTATACTCTGTTTGATATTTTTCATATTAAATTCCAAAGTGACCTGGACATTATCCCGTGATATGGGTTTACTCAGTCGAATCCAAGTAAACTTCTGAAAATCTTGGTATTGATAGGAATACTGATTCAAGTACTGAACAATGTTGGTATAGAAATTTTGTTCATGGCCCATAATAGTATATACCCTATGTCAATAGTGCAATAAGCAAAATTCTACACGAGCAGAAAGATTTGGGTAAAATTTTAGAGGCGGGACAATGGTAAAGAATACGGGACTGTCCCGCAAAATGTGAGACTGTCGGCAGTCTCACTTCAAGTTAAACTAACTAGATTACGAATAGGCCATACTGTTACTTCTTTACTAAAAGTGAATCCCCAAAATGCGAATTATGCAAGACACAAGAAACTGTCAAACATTTAATAACAAGTTGCCCAAAGTTTCAATAATGAAGACAAGACAACAATCTAGAACAAGTAATTGGCAAAAACTACAATACCCAGAACTTAAATAAATATCTAATTAACATTAATATATTAACAAAACTATGACCCATCCATATTTATGTCGTTAATTACCACTGTGGTAGATGCGACTTGCTCACTTGTTTAATTAAGTACGGCTCTGTATTTCCACTATTTTCAGTTCAGTCAAATTATTTTTATTTGTTTATCTTGAATTCGACGTTAAAATTTTTGATATAATAAGTACGGCCCTGTGCCATGTTTCAGTTTATGATTATTATGCATACGAAATGTGTATTTACGTGTATACTAGTCTTGTACGAATTTTCATTTTAATTATCTTTATTTTCGATTTCCATCACGGAATAACTCATACATTTCTTTTGTACCATTTTGTATACTTTTATTTTGGTAAATACGTTTCGTGTTAAAAGTATATTACCGACGAACTATTATAGGAAATATATGGGTAAACGTACTTTCTCTCCCTCGTTTCTAGATCGCGACGGTATAATGATGAATCGAATTTTCGTTTGAATGTTAGGCTATTTTTAGGAAAACTACGCTATAAAATATGTTGTTTGGTAAAACATTTTCGTTATTGTAACGGTTTTAAACGAATTTACAACAGGAAAAAAGATATTCGATGGTATTAAACGAAATAGAGCCAGGGGAGGAGTCAATTCTGCGTGAATTCGATCTAAGGTTAAAGACAGTGCCGTATCTACTTAAAATGAATTGATTTCACAATTTATACTGTAAAGAAACCTTCACTGAAAACGGAGAACATGGGGGCCTGGGGGGTCAAAAGTAGCCTAATTCATCCTTACGTAATTAATTAATGGTCCCTAACATTTTTACATCATTAATAGAAGTATATAGTAAAAAAATCGACCAAATTTTACAATGTGGCAACACTGTTTGTTGATTCTGCAAGTAATATAAAAAAAAGTCCAATCAAAACATCGATACGGCTCCACACACAAAAAATGGCTCAAGCCGTCCAACGGTTGCTCAATCCAGAGGCGTACTACACATTATTTAAACAGATATCAACAAATTAAACGAATAAATTTGATGTTAGCACATGAAAACATATTTTTCACTGAATTTTGTTTTATGTAATGTAAATTAATTTTTTACCATTCAATTTTTTAAATATTCGTAAGTGAAAAATAAAAATTAGCACCAAAAGCTTTTTGAATCGTTATCTTTCCAAATAAAAACCCTGTATCTGAAATATTTCCAAGTATTAGGATTTTCCGAAGCAGACATTTCCCATTTCCCCTTTTTACCGGATTTTTTTCTTCGATTTCGGTCTGTATAGCGAAAGTTAGCTGATAAACAGCTTACCAACATTTTCCACACTTTCTCTGGATTTTCTCACAATCGCCCGTATATCCTGTGAAACACGTTCATTTCCTCTTATACTCAACCGAATCCAGAAATCGAAAAATGTTGCATTACGCGGGTCAACAGTGGAAAAACCACCCGAAGGGACTTTGATTGATTTTTCCTTCACGTATTTATGCTATTTATAAAATAAAAAAAGGTAATTCACATACAGTGTTTATCGGAAAAGTTTCGGGTAAAAATTTTAAAACTCACCAAAATTGTCTGGACTATTGTGCATCCCTGATGGTCCTGGCATAAGTCCTCCTAGTCCTGAAAACACAAAAATATTTTGGAATTTGGAAAACAAAATTATGTAATAAATTAGCAACGTCACTGGGAAAATTCTCCTGTCAGCAAGAATACAAAAAAACTGCCAGAAAATTCTCGATGTTAATAATCGATAAAAGAAATGTCTCGAATTTGCTAAAAAATAGTTCCGGCTTCATTTTCGAGAGAATTCGATAACAATATACAGGGTGTTTTCAAATGACACTTACAACGTTTGCATGTAGATACCTCTCGTAAAATTGGACAAGATGATATAGGGATTGAGGGGTCCAACCCATTTACTTTTCGAAATACAGGGTGTTAAAGTTATGAAAAATATAATGTTTTAATTTGATAACTTTAAATGGATGAATATATTGATCTGACATTTGGCAGATTGTTTTTAAATGTAAAAGGGCATATTTTGATGAAAAAACATGTTTCAATTCTTGATCCATTGGTGTACATTTGGAAGAATATCCTCCCTCCCATTTTTTACGACACTGGCATTTGAAGCTATTTTCATTTTATTTTGTATTCCTTAATAGTTTTCACGTGAAAAACGTATAACCTTCCCATATCAAAAAATTTGTAGTTTTCAAGATATTTAATGTTTTAATAAAGTCTGCAAGATCACTTTTTTGTTAAAAAATAACAAAACTATATTTCTTGATTGTTTTTTAATAACTACCAAACTACTAATGGTTAGAATATGTAACAGAAACTAATTTGTGAAACAGCAATGCATATAAAACATTGAGAGAGGATTATTGAAAATACTTTTCCAAACTTGTGATTTTATTAACAAAGGAATTAATGATAATAAAAAATAAGATAATTACAAAGTTAAATAATATCCCAAACATAATTTTTAACTAAGCAGCCAACAAATTACAAAAGATGTTCAAAATGTTGTCGATCTACATTTACACATAATCTGCAACGTTTTCTCATTGAAAATCGCATACCTTGGAAATACTGGCGATTGCAGGAAATAATTTCTGTAGCTGCATGGATTCTTGCTATCAGTTCCTCCTCCGTTTCTACTATTGTATCGTAGACTAGGGACTTCATGTAACTTCACAGAAAGAAATCGATTGGATTTAAATCCGGTGACCTCGCAGGCCACATATTCGGTCCACCTCGGCCTATCCAGTTGTTTCCGTATTGTTGGGTTATCAGTTGTCTGGCCGCTAGAGAATAATGTACAGATGCCCTATCGTGCCTAAGCCATACATTATCCATATTCGCCCTAATATTTAATGGTACAACGTCGTTTAATAAATCAGGCAGGGTTTATCTCAAAAAATTACCATTGAGTTTATTAGGCAATCAATATGGACCCACTATACAATCTCCAGGAATGCCTGCCCACACGTTTAGCAAGATTTTTTTCTTAAATCCACGTTGTCCAATAACATATGGATTTTCGTCATTCCACACGTGGCTATTCCTTGAATTAAAAATTCCTTCACGTGTGAATTTCGCTTCATCAGTAAATAGAACAAATTTGGTAAAATTCCTATTTTCTAAACATTTTTAGGTGTACCAATTGGCAAACTCCACTCTTTGAGGACAATCTGTTGGTTTGAGGGCCTGAACTTGGGTATACTTATAAGGATACAACTGCCTTTCATTTAAAATATTCCACACAGTTGAGTTACTTACATTTAAAGATTTGCCAATGGTGCGAGTGCTTAAATCGGGTCTATTTTCAATACGGTTTAGAACAGCCTCCTCTAATTGTACAGCTCGTACAGTTTGTTTTCTAGAGCTACCTTGTAATTTTGAATTTAATTGTTCAAATGTTGTGTGACATGGAAACTAGGTCGATTTGGACATATTTCTCTATACAAGCGCTCGGAACGTCTATCATTCTTTCTGGCTTCCCCGTATATTAGTTGCATATCAGCCATTTCTTCAAAAGTATAATCATAACAAAAAGTGTGAAAGTTGCATAAACCAATTTAATTACAAATAATTCATTTTCGTTTTGACGTTAAACAAAATGACATTTACCATTTCATTATTGACATCCATAGTCTACTATACGGACTAGGCACTGATAGCAAGAATCCATACAGTTACAGAAATTATTTCCGGCAATCGCCAATCTTTCCAAGGTATGCGATTTTCAATGAGAAAACGTTGCAGATTATGTGTAAATGTAAATGGACAAAATTTTGAACATATTTTGTAATTTGTTGGCTGCTTAGTTAAAAATTATGTTTGAATGGGATATTATTTAACTTTGTAATTATCTTATTCTTTATTATCATTAATTCCTTTGTTAATAAAATCACAAGTTTGGAAAAGTATTTTTAACAATCCTCTCAATGATTTATATGCATTGCTGTTTCACAAATTAGTTTCTGTTACATATTCTAACCATTAGTAGTTTGGTAGTTATTAAAAAACAGTCAAGAAAAATATTTTTGTTATTTTTTAATAAAAAAGTGATCTTGCAGACTTCATTAAAACATTAAATATCTTGAAAACTACAATTTTTTTATGTAAAGGTTATGCGTTTTTCACTTGAAAACTATTGAGGAATACAAAATCAAATAAAAATAGCTTCGAATGCCAGTGGCGTAAAAAATGGGAGGGGAAAGGTGACATATTCTTCCAAATGTACACCACTGGATCAAGAATTGAAACATGTTTTTCAATTTAAATATGCCCTTTCACATTTAAAAACAACCTTCCAAATGTCACATCAATATATTCATCCATTTTAAAGTTATCAAATTAAAACATTATATTTTTCATAACTTTAACACCCTGTATTTCGAAAAATAAATGGGTTGGACCCCTCAACCCCTATATCATCTTGTCCAATTTTACAAGAGGTATCTACATGCAAACGTTGTAAGTGTCATTTGAAAACACCCTGTATAAGGAAACCGGCACAGTTAATTTTTATATCCATTTAAGCAGTGTCACATTGTAATAAAACTAAATTATTCACCTTGTAGTCCTAAAAGGGCGTTATGAAACCCACCCGGACCCCTCGAAGGATCCATAATACCACCATTGGTATTGTATGGGTGATGATCGTCTAACATGGGATAGTCGGAGGGTTCAGTCTTTGGGGTAATGGGATCGTCGCCATGATCGCTTATGGCAGTATCACTACTATTGCTGTCTTCGCCCGTCGATTGGGCTTGTATTGATGATTCCGAATGGACTTTCTGTAATAAATAGAATAAAATAAAAATACATTTAATTCGGAAATAATATTTCTGAAATTACCTCTTTAGTTAAAGTAGTACCGGCACTTTCTAACGCTTGTCCTAATAGAGTTTCTTGTCCTGGTTCGGGCCCACCGTTTCCGGCGATGATACCCCTCGTTGGACTTCGCCCCCTATCGGGAGTAAAAGTTCCCATACGATCCGAACTACGCGCTCTCTTTATGGGAGGTGAAGAGATGTCGTCTTCGTGTCGAGGCTCGACTCTATCCGCCGTCCAGGGTAACGAAGAAGACGTCTGGAAAAGAAGAGAACGCAAAAATTTATTTTTGACAAGAATATTACTTATTTCTTATTTACTCGAGTCGCCGGAGTACGGCTGTTATTATAACAAACATCAAAAAAGTCCACAAAAACGATTGTGTAAAATACTAGAAGGCAGGGGCGTAGCTACCGTCGTATCAATTATATCGCCACGGGGGCACCCAACGTACGTAAGCAAAAATTAATAAAAACTTCCCAAACATTTTTTTTTCAGAAATGACCAAAGTCAAAAAAAAGAATTCTTTTTTCTCCGCGTAAAGCGTGCGTTCAAAAGTTGGCAACACTCTACATCGGTTATCGCGGGCTGCGGTATTTACTTCAACAGGGAATCCCACAATAATCGATCTACATATGATACGATGATACAGGGAGAGCAATGTTTATTAACGCGTTTTATTTACTTGGGCATTACATCGTAACAGAATACAAACAATTGTTCTTCTGGCTTAGTAGTATTAGTAGTGATTTGTAAAAAACAATGAGTGAAAGGAAAAGAGATTATCCCAGCGGAGCTACCAAAAGAAAAAGTATACAGAAAAGGGAGGATTTATAAAAAAAATGCCCAAAATTTCTTCATTTTTTTCAGACACCAGCTCCTGTGAGTGATTTAGATTGCAAAGGTAAGTACTACCCAACCCATTTATCAGTACTACACAACCCGCGTAGAGCCTGCGTATGTCTGAACACAATCTAATCATAACCTTACGTAATTTATTCAACATATATTTTTGAAATTTATCAAAACATTCGATTTTATTTTTTAATAATTATATTTTTAGATTCTTCTGAAGCACGTTCTTCATCAGATGTCCATCCGGGAATAGAAGAAACCCAAATCGACGATTCTGAGATATCTGAAGATTGTAATATAGTTTCATCAGATAGAGGAAATTTTGGTGACAGTCCAACTGAATGCGAACGAAAAATAATATTTAAATTGGGTCCATTTAAGCCACAAGGACCGTTTCCAAAAGATTCAGAAAGTAACCAACCTTTTTCGGTCTATTATTATTCATATATCAATAAGGCAGGCATAAAAATTCCAAGATGTTATTCTAATGTTTTAAACAAACCGTATTGCCACTTCTGTTGGTTATTAGCAGATCGTCAAAGCAAATCGTACTCCTCTGCATGGGTTAACGGTGTTTCCATTAGAAGCAATTTTACGCAAACTATAATTGACCGTGAAAAGTCACAGCAGCATATTAATGCATCCCTATCTTATAATAATTGGTTACAAGGAAATACTATCGATAATCTATTGCAAAGTGAAATCAATAGTAAAATTACATTCTGGAGAGATGTATTGCATCGTATAATTAATGTTATAATTACTTTAGCATCTTGTAATCTACCTTTAAGAGGCCATGATTCTCATTCTGGAAATTTTATGGCAATTTTACGTTTGCTATCTAATTATATGATGCAACTTTAAAAGAACTTCTTCTAAAACCAAAAGGCAAAATAAATTATTTAAGCCCTACGATACAAAATGAAATTATTAATTTGCTTGGTACCGCAGTTAGGAACAATATTATCTCAGAAATTAAAAAAACTCCATTTCTGACAATAATTCTAGATACAACACAAGACTTGTCAAAAATTGACCATCTTTCTGTAGTTTTTCGATACATCTCGATTACAGAAAAAGATGATAATGTGCCTAAATAATTAAAAATCTGTGAGTCATTTTTGGGGTTTATAGCAGTATCCGATTGCAGAGCTGAAGGACTTAAAATTGAAATTTTAAATACGATTAAAGAATATGGAATTGATTTGACTAAATGTAGAGGACAGGGTTACGATGGAGCAAATGTTATGTCGGGTGTTTATGGAGGATTACAAACCCTAATAAGAGAGCATGCCGATTATGTTCATTACTTACATATATAGATTCACAATATTTTGGCGATATCCGCCCTTATCGAGATATAAACTTTTACACTAATGAAATTTTTCAAGTCTTAAATTCAGCTAAAAATAATAAATCACTCGGTGTAGACAACATTAGCAAAGACCTCTTCAAAAACCTTCCTTTGGATTGGATAATACACCTGAAAACATTCTTCAACAAAATTTTAAACGAAGAACAAATACCACCCACATGGTCAGATGTTAAAATGATCCACTTTCACAAAAGCGGCGATATTAAAAACACTAACAATCACCGTAGCATAGCACTTTTGAATCACAAAACTAAGCTCTTTACCCAATTAATTAATACCAGACTTACTTACTTTGTTGAGAATAATGAAATATTGCCACTACTGGAAGTGATGATACTGTTTTCTTAGTGTATAAAAATTAATACCGCATGAACGTGCTTAATATTCAAATTTCATTCATGAAAACGCTCGCCTGCTGAGATTGTGGAACACGCACACGTGTATTCCCTTAATAAGTTGTAATCTTACGCAAAGCGAGTGATAATATTGTCAGTAATGATTTTTGTAATAGCATAACCACATAGCTAATTATAAATAAATATCTATGGTAAGACCAGAAGAAGAATTGAATTTGTAATATTTAAAAATACCATTTGGTAGATTAATAGTAGAAATGAAAGTACCAAGAAAGAAAAGTTGCATACCTAATAGGTGGTAGAAGTAGTCTATGTTTTTAGTTAACTGTACGTCCAACTCAAAAAAATATCTAATAATGGGTGACGCGTACAAAATCAGAGAAAAGTAATTCCAGTAATTTTCATCCACAATGGCCAAAACACCAAAATGTTTTCCAAAATCAACAATTTGGCAGCCGTTTCAGAAAACACTAAAAATTTTCTTAAAATTGTCTTGTGTAATCGTAATTGCAATAAAATATATCAGTCAAAATAAAAAGCTGTGTTCACAGTGGATACGCAGATAATTGATGGTACTGCGCGGAGTTATATAAATAAGTGTTTTCCGCGGAACCCTACAGTTCCGCGATACCCCAGAAAAAAAATCAAAACACCTCTCTCTGGTCGAAAGCTTTGACGTGGGCGTATTACGGGGTGCAGCCGAACTTAGTCGCCACACACAACAGTACAATTTTACTATGCCGCCACCGACGATATCCACTTGTGCGCGCTCACAAAGTCGAAATTGTTTACACCGCATTTTTGTATCCGCTTTATATTTATCAAAGCCGTTGTAAGCCCGCAGTCCCTTTGATAAAAGCCGCCTCTGAGATAAGACACTATATAGTTGTGAACAAGCCACTTTCGGGTCTAACTTCGAAACAAAAAGTCGAAATTGTTTACACCGCATTTTTTGTATTTCTATTTTTATTTCGGCTTTTTATATATCAAAGGCGCCCGACTACAGTATGTTTGAGAAAGTTCGAGATCGATGTTAGGACTAAAAAAGTGACGATCGCACCTCAACACTCATCAGTCGACGATTAGCATTCGAAGCAATAAGTACCTACCTACTTACAAGCTAGCTGGCGATTTGCGAATTTTAAACGAAGTGTTTAGGTATTGTTCTACTGCTGTATTTTGTTTGTATCAATTTCTTCTTCTTCTTTCAGTTTTTTGGCCTCCACCCATTAGGTATTTAGCCAGCACAAGTTTCTTTTATTTATTTTCGGGAATATTCCTTTCGGAATGTCTGGAACTGTCCATCTTCCCTTTGATAAGTTCTTCTGTATAAGGCTAAATATATTATAAAACAAAACAACACAGATAATGAATTTTTCTCGCTCGGGGGCAACTGCCGAGCATTACACAACCCCGGAATGTTGTCTCGGATTTAGGATAAGGAACCCAGGATTAACAGATAGGGTTTCTCAGAGTCATGATGTAACACCTAATTTCTTTTTCTTTATTGTCTAAGTTTTAATTTGGAAAGTATTAATAAATTTCATAATTACTTTAATTATATTCACGTTAATTTGGTTTAGTATACTAGGAAGTGAAATGGGGGTTGGACAGCCTATTTTTATTAATTCTTTGTATGTTGCGGTTTGATTCAAGCGACATTCGAAAAATATATGATGTAGATCCTCAGTTTGCTCACATTTGTATCAATTTTGTACATTTCTTCTATGGATTAAACTCTTCTACGCAGTAACATTATTAATAAAGAATAATGGAACGTTGGCTTGAAGGCGTTAAACGTGTTGCAACAACATCTTCTAACGAAGCCGAATGTTCAAAAGCAGTACGCGTGGAGTATACAGCAATTACCTATCGAGACGATGATGCAACGGCGTCAAGCTCCACGGTTCAAAGGTGAAAAAAAGGAAGAATGATTGATCATAAATCAATATCAGTTTCCGATTTGTTGATTCCAACGGTTCATCTCTCTGCATGTTACGTAGTAACCTGCTTCCTAATAGTTCCATGGCATCTGTCAAGTTGCACCGACATTTGGAAACTGTACACCCCGAGCCTAAAGACAAGTATAAGTAAAAAAGAACAATTATTGGAAAGTCAAAAAGATATGATGCTTGTAACCCAAACTATCAATGAAAGGGCCACGGGGGCATCATATTTAGTTAGCTATCGCATTGCACGAGCAGGTGAAACACACATTATCGCAAATGTATGCTTGATGAAAAATCTGTAAAGCATCTTTCTACTGTGCCGCTATCAAACGATACTGTTTCACGGCGAATTCATGATCTGGCAAGCTACGTCAAACAAGAACTAGTTACACGTCTACAAACAAAAAGGATTCGTCTTGCAAATGGATGAGTCGACTGATGTCGCTGGTCTGGCTATCGTGCTGGTTGTGAGATATCCATATGAAAGTTCTTTTGAAGAAGACATGTTTATGTGTTCATCGCTGCCTTCAAACACTATCGGAGAAGACATTTTTATTAAATTAATATGTGTTTTAAACGAAACTCAATATTTCTAGCTAATTCCACAATATAATGAAAAATGTTGAAAATTCTAAAAAATTGACAATTGTTTCGATAACTGAATATCATCGTCAGAATGACAGAAGTTACATTTCATTTGATGCCTACATGATGTTTAGTAGTTATTTTTGGCTAGACCTACCTTGTGATTGACTTAATATATGTTAATAGAAAAAAGAAGAAGATGTGATATTACAAATATTGAAGCTTAGATATTATTAGCCCTATGGTGGTCTCGACCCTTACTTCGTGGAATCTGCTCATATTAGTGTTTTAAATGAAACTCACGGTTTCTAGTTAATTCCACAATATAATAAAAGTTATTGAAATCAGTATCATCGTCAGAATGACAGAAGTTACATTTTATTTGATGCCTACCTTATGTTTAGTAGTTATTTTTGGCTAGACCAAGAAGTGACCTAACTTGTGATTGACTTAATATATGTTTATAGAAAAAAGAAGAAAATGTGATATTACAAATATTGGAACTTAGATATTATTAGCCCTATGGTGATATCCTGGATATCATTTTCCAATTAAGATCAGTATAACTGTGCAATAATATAGAAAACCAGGAAAACTATATCTGCTGATCTTTACAATTATCACTTAAGAAGACAGTTTAATAGTGGAGAACTCCCTAGATTTATCTGTTTATTGACGACTTCATATTGTGGGTTTCTTAAGTATCTTCTAATTTCCAACTGTTCAAGGAAATCCAGTTCTTGTTTCTTGTCACAAATATGTAGTACTTCTAGTTCTGTGTTAGGTGTCAATTGAATGGTTGGTGTCAAGTAGATGTTTTGCGTAATGGGATTTATCTGGTTATTTTAATCTGTATGCTCATAAGTGTTCACTGTATCGGATTTCAAAATTTCTAAGGGTCTGACCCAAATAGACAGCATTACATTCTGGACATTTGAGTTTATATATACCTAATTTCTTTAATGTTGGTATTTTTGTTTTACCATTTAACAATTTTGTACTTACGTTACTTTATGTTTTAAAATAAATTGTTGTATTCGTTGCTGAAGATATTATCTTTGAAATATTATTAGAAATATTTCCTGCATGTGTGATGGTTTTATAAGTTTTTATTTCTTCAGTTTGTTCAGAAAATATTAGTTGTAATGCCACTTTTTCCTCTTTTTTATTATCTTAGAAATATTTTATGCATATGTGATTTATAAGTTTTTAGTTCTGCAGTTTGTTTAGGAAATATTAGTTGTAATGCCACTTTTTCCTCTTTTTTAATAATTAACTTATGTATCATATGTAATGGATAACCGTTGGATGTTGCTATTTGTCTAATCGTATTAATATCTCTATCAAAATTTCTTCATATGAACTGAAAATGCTCTATGTATCATTGAATTATATGCCGCTAGTTTATGTGACATGGGGTGATTGGAACTATATGGAATTGTCACATCAGTGTGTGTTGGTTTTCGGTAAATTGAATAATCAAGTACATTATTAACTCTTTGAATTTTCAAATCAAGAAAATTGATTGAGTTATTCTCTTCAACTTCTAATGTAAATTCAATTTTTGGGTGTAAATTATTAATGTGGTTGAAAAATATATCTAATTGTCGTTCACTACCTATATAACAAGCTAATATGTCATCTACATATCTATATCAAAATAAAACATTTTTTGTAATAGTACATTAGCCCTTTCACTGGAATTGTACCTACCCAGGTACATCAGTTTCAACAGCATCAAATGGCCAAATTTACAAAAAATTCAACGTTGCTGCTTTTGTACCGTGTAGGGTACACCCACGTCATACAGCATATTGGTGTAGCGCGCTCTAGGTTCGTAAATTCGATGTCATGCATTTCATTTTAAATTTTAGCAGTCGTGTAATAGCGTTGTAGCGATTGAGTGCAACTTAGCTGTCATAATAATTGTTTTCATAAAGTGGAACTGTCATATCTGCGTTATTTTTATTTTCCTGGTGAGTACAAAAACTACATTGAACTGTATAATTCATTCAGTTACAAAAAGTTTTTCATAAACACTAAAACATACGTTTCAAAAAGGACAAACGCACTTCGACGAAAATAGTCGTTGGTAGAAATTCATCTAAATAATATTTGCCAGTATGGCTAACATTGTGTTTGTTCCAGAAAATGTCTTTTCGAAAACAAAATACCCTCACAGAAAAGGAAATGTTGCAGTTTTTAGAAAATGACGATTTATCGGATATCGCCGTTTTATCTGACGATAATTTGGGGTGGGATGCGTCAGGCATAGATAATCAACATTCAGACTTTATAGATGAAGAAGGACCGGCTGATGATCTGGAGAGCGGGAGTGAAAGCGATGGACAGAGTGATGAGGGCTTTGATGGTATAGCAGAGTCATCGGCACCGGGACCAGGAACGTCTACAATGGAACAAAGATTGTCAACGGCAAGACCAGGATCTTCAACCGCGGAATTAGGACCTTTTGCGATGGTATCAAAAATTAATGGCTCGGAAGCTGTTGACAATTTTTATGAGCAGTATAATCTAACTAAAAAATAAAACATCATCTGGATGGCACGTGCACAGTATCAAACCAGAGTTGTCAGGTGGCATAATGGAAATAACTCAACTGAACATGTAGTTGAGTTGCCTAACCCAGTGGATTTTTTTCTTCGGTACATTCCAAACAGTGTGTTTGAACAAATGGTGAATATGACGAATCTGTATGCTGTTCAGCAAAATACACCAAGATTTCCCCCAACAAATATAGAGGAGGTGAAGAAATTTATTGGAATGCATATAATTATGGGAAATTTACAATTCCCCAGAGTTGAAATGTATTGGAGTAGTGCATGTGGTATTCCAATCATAAAAGATAATATGGTTTTGAAAAGATTTTATAAACTAAGACGTACTTTGCATTTGGTTGATGTAACTAGTAGGGAAGCTACTAATACAGATAGGTTGTGGAAAGTTCGATGTATATATGATGCACTACGGAAAATATACCAAGAACTGCCACTAGAATGCAATCTTTGTGTTGATGAACAAATAATCCCTTCCAAAAGACGCTTGAATATCAAGCAATACATCAAAAATGAACCAAAAAAATGGGGCGTGAAATTGTATGTGTTAGCTGGAGAAAGTGGTATAGTGTATGATTTCTTGATCTACCAGGGATCAACTACAGAAATGAAACCACTTTATATGCACTTTGGCGCGTCAGCTGCTATAGTTATGCAGCTTTCTGATCGAATTACTGAACCCAATCACGGCTTATTTCTATTTTAGTTCTTATAATTTATTTCAATACCTTTGTTCAAAGTCAATATTTGCAGTGGGCACAATTAGATCGTTTCCATCGTCCAAATCTACCAAGTGATAAGGATATGAAGAAGGAAGGGAGAGGAACTTCAGCTGAGTGTATCAGTAAGGATGGCATAATAATCACAAAATGGTACGACAATAAGTCGGTCGTCCTAGCGTCAAATTTTGTTGGAATTGGAGAGCAAGAGATCTATAGAAGATGGGATAAAACAAAAAAGGAATACATTGAAGTGCCTAGGCCAGAAGCAATGCGGAGGTACAACAGCAGTATGGGAGGGGTAGATAAACATGATTTTTTGCTGAGTATCTACCGCTCCTACGTTCGGTCCAGAAAATGGACAATAAGGCTGATTTTCCATGCCGTAGATGTGGCTTTAGCAAATTCATGGTTAGAATACAAGAATAAAGCCATGAATTTGGGTGTTCCAAAACAACAAATTCTTGATTTACTAGGCTTCCGACAGTGTGTGGCTGAACACCTCATACTTACGAAAAAACCTCCAAAAAGGGACAGGCCTTTTACGGTACCTTCCATTGACGATCTCCCCAGTACATCCACAAGAAACAAAAAGAGTCTAGACCAGTAAAGGATTCTAGATGTGATGGATATCATTATATTCCAGAATATGATAGTAATAAGAACAACTCACGTTGTAAATTTGAAGGGTGTAAAGAAAGAACACATGTTTACTGCACCAAGTGCCAGGTGCATATAAGTTTCCTGAAAGATAGAAACTGTTTTAAAAAATTTCATAATAAATAATTACTGTATGTACTAGTGTTTTGAATAATAAAATCATTGTTACAATGCGAAACAATCTTTTACTTGGAATGCGTAAACTGGATTTGTCCCTTTGGAGGTACAAGTCTCAAAAACTGAAGGTAGGGGATACTTGTTATTTTTTCATTTAAATTATGATAATTGATCCTAAATAAAATTGGCGAATCTATTAAAATAATTTTCCTGAATTTTTTACTATTAGTGCCAGTGAAAGGGTTAGTTACATTTTTTTCTTTTTTAATATCTTGTATTATTATACTTGTTATATAGTAATTTACTAAGTAAAGTAAGTAGTAACTGTTACATTGTACTTTTATTATTCTTATTAATAAAGAATACATTTTTATTGTAGGGTTGCCTCAAGAATTTTGCTTTCCACAAGGGTTCCGTCATCAAAAAAGTTTGAGAGCCGCTAGTCTACATAAACCAGAGCAAATTTCTACAGGTTGTTACAATAGTATGGGTGATTTGTGGTTACAACTAGATCTTTTAGAGAAATTGTTTCCTGTTCAGAATAATGGTCGATAAGTGATTTAGAGAATTAAAAAAAAATGATGAGAATTTGAATGAAACTGTGAAACTAACGCAGATAAAAAATGTGATTAATATTCCAAGGAGTGTATATTATTAATTATGATCATCGATCAAATTAAGAAAAAAAAAGTGGTGATATTAAAATTCATGATGTGGATTATGTGATGGTTTGTTAAATTGAATAAATGTGAATATTTTTAAGATGCATAAATTCTCATCAAAACGGATGCATAATAAATTTTTCCATTTGAGCAAAATACTATTGTCGCGTTGTCAAATAATAAACATAAATTTTTATTATTTTTTAAATTTAATTAAAAAATAAACGAGTTTATATATCTGAATGTTATTTTCATCAAAAATTACTATTAATGCAGATTTCTATCATTATTTATCCCATACATCTTGCGAATAGTTTTCATATCCTTGAGAAGAATATTTACAGGATGTGATTAAATTTACAGTAATGGCTATTCGAATCTATTGGTAATTTGTTTCTAGTATAATTTTTGTTCCGAAAATATACAGGGAGATTCGGAAAATTCGTTTTGGAGATATTGGCAATAATTAAAAATTATTTAATAAATTTAACATGACAGATAAGAAGGTTGTTAAAACTGATAAAAAAGCTTCCTCAAAAAGTTTCTTTCAATGCTATAACTAGTTTCATAACAGAGAATCTTATAAAAACAAAAAATACTCGCGAGTTGGGCCCTGACCGAATATGGAAAATCTGTGTTCAACGTGGGCTCCAATTATTTCCAAAGTTACTAAGTGTTAATAAAATAATAATTGTGAATTTTGTGTAGGGATACTCTTACAACAGTAAATGCATTTGCTGGTATCTTCAAAATTAAATTATTAACAACAAAGTGGACAATAACTGTGTATTAAATTATTAACAATAACTGTGTATTGAACAATTTCAGTTTCATTCATTTTGTATTGTTATTGATAAAAAACCGTTCTCATTAGCTGGATAATTACTATAGTAGACCTATACACCTGTTTCATCAGGTGACAGGGCCGTATTATTTTTCGGACACTTCATCATGAACCCCAACCGAATTGTTTTGACTCTTCCACATTCTCAGTCTAGATCAGATATTTCCCGAACCTATTCATCAGTAGTTTCAAGCCCCATATTCCCTTCAATAGAACAAGCAATTGTCTTCAGTTCATTAGAAAACACTCATCTTCAAGATTACCTCATTCCTCTGGGTAGTATAATTCAGGCAAAAAACATAATCTTTTCATCCCGGTTATCAAACAACCGGATATGCATGTATTTATTCAATAAACAACTAGTAGAAACTTTCATGAATGACTATACTCGATAGTCGAAATTGTGTAAAGTGAGTCAGAGCTATCTAATCAACACTTTGGTTAAAGCGCAGTTGCCATATGTATTCTAGAGAGAAATGCTGTATTTTATAAATACACTTCAAATCCATTGTGTCAATATTTCAGGTACAAAAGATGCAATGTAATTAAGTCAATACCAATTTAATATATTTATTTCAAATTTCAAGCAGACTAATAATAATTAGTTTACTTGAAATGTGAAATAAAGTGTTTATGTATATTTCTTGAACGCAAAGTTTGTTGTGAAAAACTCGCCGATTTGACAATGTTGGAGAGTCGCTTCAATGTTCCGGCTTTGAGAACGAGATAGATAGATCGAGCTACGCGAATGAGACAGTGATAGTAAACAGTTATGTGAGGTGTTTATTCTCTTCATGAGCGTAACATCAGTATTTGTGTTGTGGTTTTGTGTGATAAATCGGTTATTATTGGTATTTATTGTAATATTTATATCGGTATATTTAGTGACAATAATGGCGGAGTGTAGCGGTGTTGGCGATAAAAAACGGCGTCGTAACAATTTAATTCGGGAAGAAAAAGTCCTCATATTGAATGTGTACGAAGGACTGCGTGCCATGGACAAACAGTTGGGTGTTAGTGACGCTGTGATTAAGTGCAGTTATTTAACTAAAGTTTCTGAGAGTACTATATACAATATTCTAAAGAAATCGCGGGACGGATCTTTGACAAGAGAACGAGGTGAAAACTGTAAACCGGAAAGTAGGGGAAGAAAGAAAATTGTTTTGGACGACCAAACACGGAATGCTATACGTAGGGAAATACATTCTTTTTACTTTAGGAATGAAATCCCCTCGGTAGCTAAATTGAGCAAGGTAATAGAAGCTGATGATACTTTACCAAACATCAGTGATAAAGTTTTGAGACGAACTTTAAAATTAATGAATTTTTGTTACCAAACAAGAAGTAGAAACAGTGCCTTAATTGAACGAAATGACATTGTGGAATGGAGGAGAAATTATTTAAAACAGATACGACAGTTTCGTAACGAAGGACGGCACATATATTATCTTGACGAAACATGGTTAAATGAAGGCCACACTGTGTCAAAAGTGTGGCAAGACATGAATACACGAAGCAATCGACAAGCCTTTATGGAGGGTTTCTCTTCCGGTTTAAAAGCTCCCTCTGGGAAAGGACGTCGACTGATTATCACTCACATTGGCAGCGAGGAAGGATTTGTAGAAGGTGGATTACTAAGTTTTCAGTCCAAAAAAACTGTCGATTACCATGAAGAGATGGATGGTAACCGGTTTGAAACATGGTTTAGATCAATTTTAACAAAGGTAACTCCTGGTTCAGTGATAGTTATGGATAATGCTTCATACCACTCTCGTCGACTGGAGCAAATACCTACTTCAGCTAGCCGCAAGAGGGTTATAATTGATTGGTTAGAGAGTAAAAGCATTCCGCACAACGAGGCAATGCTAAAAGTTGAATTATTATCTCTCGTACGGAAACATAAAAGCAGTTATATTAAGTACGTTGTCGATGAAATGGCGAAAGATTTCAACGTCTCAGTTGTTAGACTTCCTCCCTACCACTGTGAGTTGAACCCCATGGAGCTGGTTTGGGCCCAAGTGAAAAATTATGTTGCGAGAAAAAACAGTACATTCAAAATGGCTGACGTTGAGAAACTGTTTGACGAGGCGCTGCATACCGTTACTGCTGAGAGTTGGCGTAAATGTATTCAACACGTATTAAAAGAAGAAATAAAGTTTTGGGATTTAGACATACGTGTAGAAGTAATGACGGAACCACTCATTATCGATATAGGAGGAGAAAGCGATGATTCTGAGGAGTCGTCAGGGAGTGATACCGCTTCCAGTTAGTCAGACATTTTACAAGTGACCTCGCAACATACCTATACTTATTGGTAATTTATTTTGGTCTTGACAAACAACTTTTTTTTAGTTTTAGTAGTAGTAAGTTGGAATTGACTTTTAAACATTTTTTTATTTTGTTTTAACTTACTTATGAACAACTTGTGATAAGTTATTATTTCAAATGTTAAAAATTGAAATTCCAGATATTTCAGTATTCGCACCCTTAAACTATGATACGCTCATGGAGTTCACTTTAAATCGGTAGATAACCGATGACGTCACTTTACAGAATTTCGACTATCGACTTTTTTATATACATCTTATTATAGCTCATCCTTAAAAATGTGTATTATTCTTGGTAACACCCTGTATATACATAATGATACCTACCATAATAATTTCGTATTTCTGTTCTCTCAAATTTAAACGCCAGAGCGTACAAGAACATTTTCTATTTATTTTTTATTTAGGACTATGAAGAACCCTTCAAAAATGATGCGCTCATGAAGTTCGCTTCTGCAACTGATTTTATGGACGGTAAGAGCGATGAGTCACTTTACAGAATTTCGACTATCGAGTATACGAACAAATAAAAGTTGTCAGTGCAAGAAAACTAAAATCGCCAGCAAAAAGAATCGTTCTCTCAATTGTTTGCCCATCTATACCTCATAATATACTGATTAATGAATTACAAAAAATTGGTTTAGCCCGTTTCACCCATGACATTCTTGAGAATTGGTGTATCTCTACCAGAATATACTCACATATTGAGTTTCAGAAGACAAGTATTCGTCAGCCCATACAACTTACAGCTTCCAAATTCATTTATACTTGATTTCGATAACACTTCCTACAGAATATTAATTTCTCAAGACAATATAGTTTGCTACAGTTGCAAAAAATAAGGCCGCATAACATCTCAATGTTCTGAACTTATAATACAACCCTACAGTACTTCCACATGTTGTATCAAATGAAATCCCAACAGCACCGTCTCAAACAAATACAGTAACGCAACCAACAAATACAAAAGCTGTCTCTGATAACCCACAAATATTTACAACTATGGAAACGTATCAAGCAACTGTCGATACAAGCCAACCAAAACAAAATTTTGACGAAATCGTTTCACCTGAAGTGAGTCCACCTATCACACAGTGCAATGAATTCCCTGTACCAAAAGAAAGTCAGAAGCAAAGAAGCCAAAACTCAACTTTAACTCAAAAAATGAAGATGGCAATCACTTGAACCGACCAAAACATTTATCGAAAACTTGTAACGACACAGTCGTCTGAACATAAAATAACCCCGATAAATAATCAGAAAACAGAACTCTACACGAACCAAATTAGACGGAGTTGGGCACCCAACACCTAGAGGGCAGCACCTTCGTCGTTCCGCTAATAACTTGACCGATACTACCAAAGCATACGTTCTGCGATATACCAGGCAAGCTCTACCTTACGTAGAATAACGATAGGAAGCTTCAACTGAAAATAACTGAAGTGTTGCACTATATTCCGGAGCGTGTTGAGCTTAGGAATCGTGAACACATAAATATCCCGCTTCTCGTTGACCCCTCGGTGTGCGTTGAACTCGAGGCTAGACGCTAAGCAAACCTGTATATCGGACGAAGTCCTAAAGCGTGTTGAGCTTAGGGCGGACGCCAACTACCCTAGGTAAAGCCCTGCAGCGTGTTGAGCGCAGGACCGAGGCCTTTCCGATTAGCCGAAATTCCGGGGCGCGTTGAGCCCGGGACGGAAGCAAACTCCCGACCTCCGAGATCACGCTATGCGTTGAACGCGGGATCTCGACCCTGACACATCTCTTCGGTTATGGGAACCTAGCGTCCCAGTGAGGAAGCTGGACAACCGAGAAGAATAATCCGCGACCCGCCTCCAGGACCAATAAATCTTGTATATATACTGATTGTACAGAGTTTTAGGTTTTAATTGTAGATATTTATTGTAGGTTGAATAAAGAAATATATCTAACCATCCAACCCCTTTTATGCTCTACCACACTGACGAACCCTCACAAACTAGCCTCCTCCATTTGTGCTCAATTTCGATCAACTAATTCTTTTGCTAAACAGTTTTAGCAGATCTTCGGATCCCATTAGTATTATAAAAGAGTACACCACAGATATTTTAGTACTGACAAATCAACGAAGCGCAAATTAACTTTACTTAAAAAGAAAATTTTCGCTCAGGTCGGTAGTAATTTCTCAGATGACGAAAGCGACGCCTCTCAGTCAATCCAGAACTAACATATACAAATTAATTCCTTATTAAATTCACATCAATACTACAGTGGAATATTGATGGATTTTTCCATCGCCTTGCTACGCTTCAACTCCTTATTGCTGAACAAACCCCGGAAATAATATGTCTGCAAGAAACGAATTTAAACCCTCAAAAAATATACAACTCTGTATCACTCAAATGCACACACACAGCATATCGAATGGTGGCGTAGCAACATTAGTTAATGATACATTAGAAGCAAGTTTATTTCCAGTAACAACTAACTTGGAAGCCATAGTTGTTAAAATTAAGTCAGACAATGTTTATTTTAATTGTAATGTATATCTACCGTCAACCAGTCCTACAGCTTATAACGAACTAAAAGATCTGTTTAGTCAGATACCGGCTCCTCGCAGGGGATTTTAATAGTCACAACATTATCTGGGACTCGTTTCATACTGATGATAGAGGGAACATTGTAGAAAAAATCATATCGGACCTTCAGCTTAACTTTATTAACGATGGCTCTGCAACAAGATTTAACGTCAACACTGGGAACTCCTCGCCAAGCCCTTCAGTACACATACGGCAGTGATCACCATCCTAGCAGCACTGACTCCTGGAAGTTTTGTTCCGAAATGGAAAACAGGATCTTCAAGTTGGACAGAATTTGAATCCCACGACGTTAATGAATCCTTAAATAATTTTAACAGCGTTATTCTAAAAAGTGCAGAACTCTTCATAGGAAAAACTATGAGGACAAACAAAAAACGCGCCCCCGTACCGTGGTGGAATGCAGAATGTCATACGTCAATTCGTGCCGCCAAATCAGCACTTAATAAGTACAAGAGGCATAAGATAATCGAAAATAAAATAGATTTCAAAAGGATCAAAGCGAAGATACAGCTTGTCATTAAAACAGGTAAGAAAACATCATGGTCAAAATATGTTTCTGAAATAAACAGCGCAACTCCCATCAGTGAAGTATGGAAAAGAAGAAAAGTTTCAGGACTAAAGTACACACCAATATTATCTCAACTAAAAATTAATCATGCATTCAAACCTCTCATCAGCTAATGGCCGACGCTTTAGCCAATCACTTTAAAAGTTTGTCTTCAAACCGCAATTATGATAATACCTTCCTTGAAAACAGATTAGTGGTGGAAAATTCAGAGCTACTTCAAGACGAAAACGAAAACTCTCCATTAAACCTACTCTTGTCTATGGAGGAATTTTAAAATGCACTTTATAGCATGAAAGACACTAGTCCTGGACCATATGATATCCCAGTCACATTCTTAAAACACCTTCCTGAATCTGCGAAATCATTCCTTCTCCAACTATTCAACTTTGTCTGGAAACATAATCAATTTCCTTCAACATGGTCAACAGCGTACATTCTACCTTTCCTGAAAAAACAAAAGGCAAGTCTTGAACTAAACTCGTAGCGACCTATAAGTTTAACATGTTCAATGTGCAAGTTAATGGAGAAAATGGTTAATTACATACTAATGTGGACCTTGGAAACATCAAAACGTTTAATATCCGAACAAAATGGTTTTAGACAAAATCGTTCCGGCATCAATACTATTCTTGAACTGGAAAGTGATATCCATGAAGCACTGTCGACTAAACAATCATGTATATCTATATTTTTTTATCTGAAAAGAGCATTTAACACATGCTGGAGATTTAACATAATAAAAGAACTCCACTCATGGAATATTCGTGGTAGTTACCTCAAATTTATTAGTAATTTTTAAAGACAGATCATTTCAAGTAAGAGTCCATAATTCATATTCCGAAAGTCAAACTGAAGAAAACGGAACTCCTCAAGGCTCAGTCCTTAGCCCAACACTGATTCTAATAGCTATAAGTAACATTATTAAAGATATACCAAAGCCTGTTAAGGCTCGCTTATACGTAGATGACCTGGTAGTTTATTGTAAAGGCAAAAATACCACTCTAATGGCCAATATATTTCTATCCTTTCTCACACAATTAAAACAGTGATCTCAGCACACCGGCTTCAAATTCTCAGTTTCAAAAGCAAAAGGAGTACTATTTTCTAAAAGCATTCCAGAATCTTATCCAAAACTCATTCTATATGATGAAGTTATTTCGTTCAAGCCATCAATTAATTTTCTCGAAATGTGATAGTGCCAAAAACTTTCTTGGAAAGAACATATAAAGCAAACCCTATTATGATGTCATAAAGGGCTAAACTGAATAAAGACATTAAGTAACAAACACTAGGGATCTGATTATACTATGCTACTACTATTTTCAAAAGTTTAATAAGATTTAAAATAGACTATGGATCAATTGCTTACGCCTCTGCATCTAAAACAACATTAAAATTACTTGATACTATTCATAACCATGGGCTTAGAATTGCTCTTGGAGCTTTTAGATCTTCTATTAATAGTTGCCAAATTTATGAAGTTATAAAATTACGAAAAATGTCTCGATTTCGTTTGTATGCAGTTACATCGATATTTTTTTATATATGGTTATTTCGGAATTCCATGAAGTTAGTTTGCAAAAAAGCGCGCCGGGTCGACGTTTCGCAATTCGCGCGTGCGAATTGCGAAACGTCGACCCGTGCGAATTGCGAAACGTCGACCCGGCGCGCTCGCTTCGCTCGCGATTTCAATTCACATTATTTTGTAATACGGGCTTAAATAAGTATACTACATACGTTATTAGGTATATATGCACAATTTGGAAAGAAAACAAAATTATGAACAGCTATCAATAGTTTGCAAAAAAAGCGCCAGGTCGACGTTTCGCAATTCTCACGCGCACGAATTGCAAAACGTTGACCCGGCACATTATTCAGTAATACGGGCTTAAATAGGTATACCAAATACGTGTATAGGTTATTCATTGATATGGTTAGGTGTCAGGGAGCGATCTTTAATACATATGTTTACTGTTGAAGCCATAAAAGTTAGATCATTTACTCATTTACACCAAGATTAGTTAATAGGTTTGAGCTGAATAATTTGTCAGCTGAGACCTTTAAAATAAGAAGCAGTAGTTGATATATTCTTCTTTTTTAATTTTTCTATTGTCAACTTTGGCAACGTTGTTAAACAATTTGGCGTAAATATTAGAATTTTCACACTTTTCATATTGAATTTTTACTGTTAATATGTGTTTCCGCGGAGAAATTTTTGGTTTCCCAGGTTAGTTAATTAATGTTTTATATTGTAAAATTTTTTTTTTGAAATTCGTGCTACATACAGATTCTCAAATTTTTCCTTCAATGATTAAAAGTATGTTACGATCCAATAATAATGTGGACATTTCAAAATATTTCAAACTAATTACATTTCTGAAACAAAATGGGAAAAGTTACAAGCTGCGATTTTTACGAGTACACAAATTAGTGATTTTTTAAATAATGCACCCGATGAAGTTTATTTAATGGCCAAGGTTGTTGTTGTATTTGGGATGATTGCAGGAGCTTGTCGAATTTGTGAAATCAGCCAGGTAACATTAGATGATATTGAAGATTCGGGAAAGTTATTAATTGTGAAACTGAAGCAAACAAAGAATGATGTAAACAGGAGATTTGTAGTTACTGAAGAATATATTAAATATTACCGAATGTACATAACCCTTCGTCCAGCAGCAGCAAAGGATCGCCGCCCGTTTTATGCATATCGCAATGGAAAATGTATGAATCAGGTTGTGGGTAAAAATCAGTTTTATAAGGTACCTGAAACAGTAGCCAATTTTATTCAACTTGAAAATGCTAACTCATATAGAGGTCATTCATTTCGAAGATCGTCTGCTACACTTTCAGTTGAATCTGGGGTAGACTTGACGACACTAAAGAAACTTGGCGGTTGGAAGTCATCAACTGTCGCTGAAGGGTATGTTGATGAATCGGTGGCCCACAGAACAGAAATTGCTAATACAGTGTTCACAACGTGTGGCAGTTCTGAAATAACACCCGATTTGCGATCAGGTACATCAACAGCAGTTGTGTCCATGTCAGAAAAAATATGATTTCAACACAAGAAAATTCGTCTGTTGTACCGAATAGTTCAAGGAACATGTCATTCATGCAATGCACATTTAATAATTGTACTTTTGATATAAAGGAAATGTAACTTATGTTCAATGAAATATTCTAAAATCAAATATCTTCCTTTATCTATATGTATATATATCCGTGAAAAAAAGTACTCACTTTTTTCCCGGGGAAAAAAGTAATTTCGTGAAAAGTTGTATTTTGTTACCTGTCAACAGAGATAAAATATCCAGTTTTTTTCCTGTTACAGAAACAAAATATTTTTTTTTACGTTCAAAACATAATTCGTTCAGTAGAGGGTTAATTCCTGAAGGAGTTGTGCTGAAATCATCACTGCTGTCAGTATCAGACAATAAAAAGGAAGGAAGCCATCTAATAGCTATTATTTAAATAAAAGTATATAAATATAGAAATTCGATAATAGTCGTAGACAAATTTAGTTTTAATTTCCAAAACCGTTTATTTTTTTATTGCATTACTAAACAGATTTTCATTTTTATGGACAAGTTTTATCCCAAAGAATTTAATTTTTATAACGGATGTGTGAAATTTTCTAATACCACACTGTATGTAACCAAATTACTTCAATTTTATCCTAATATTGAAATATGTGTAAGTATTTTTTTATGTATATTAAGCAATAAAATAACTTGAATTTGAAATTGTTAAAATAATCGATAAAAATATATATTATATTTGAACTTACAAAACTGGTTTTCTATTGATTATGTATAGACGTTTACTATTTGGCAATTGGCTATAAATTCGGTAAATATTTATTAGATACATTCTATGAAGATAATAAGGAAGTCGAATGAGCCCAATTAAATATTTTAAAAGAAATCGTTTAAAAAAAATCGCTGTAACTACGGTACCATTAAACTCATTTCGACTGCCATAATATTATTAATTAATTTGCCAATTTGGTGCAATGAACGCAATTTAATTATAATAATTATAACAAGTTTAATTGGACTAAATATTCTTGACATGAAATAAATCATATAACAGAGTCGTATTTATATGCTAAAAGAGAATAAAAATAAATGGTATGACACAAGAAAATGTTTATTCTACAAATTTATAATAAAATGTTAAATATACCTTTTCAATACTACCTTCGTTTAATTCAATGCTTAACTTCACTTCTCAAACAGTTCCAGTTTCACTATATTTTATTATCAACATCTTCAACTAAAAACGTCCAAATTTGATTTTTCATTTCCAATACCTCAACCTAACATTATTTGCTGTCGCCTGACAGTTGTGGTGGAATTTGTAGGTTTTGATTTTGAGGGGTCATTAATTTGAAAGGGAAGATGGTCCTATTTGTTTTTTTCTGCAAGACACATATTTTTTACGAAAACGGCTGTTGAAGGTCCAAAAATTTGAGCCTGAGAAAAAATGGCAGTTTCCCATCAAATTTGAGATCTAGGTGCTTGGAAATACACTGAACATTATGATTTGGATTGTAAACAACACTATAGATAGCGCCAGTACATTTATTCTACTCTCTCAATAGTACTTTCCATCACACGACAAGCGCATGCGCCGCCGCCATCTTGGAAGAGCGGAAGTTTAAAAGTTTCGTACTGTTTTGTATAATAATGGCTGGGGATGCAATATTATCTCCACAAATAAATCCATCATTAAAACAAATTATTGATGGTGCAGTAGGGGAGGGTAGTACTAAGTGAGACGAAATTAACATTTTTTACTCTAATTTATTTGTTTTTCTATACATCCGTTTTCATTTCATTTTATAGTACAATCTCTCCGCTTTCTAAATTATACACAAAGAAGAAATTAACCACAAAAATAAGCAAAATAAAATATATTTTTCTTAAGTGCGATCTTGTCTCATTTAGTACCTGAAAGTGTACCAAGTGAGACTAACAAAAGTACCAACTGAGACATACAATATTATATACCTTCAGTATAAAATTAGAAAAATCAAATAATTTTTTTAGCGAATATTAACAGAGCTGAAGTTAATTCTGAATTTGTACAATTTAGACTGTCGCTTTGTAGTGCCTGGAACAGGATCTGGAAGTACCATCGCTATATCATTCAACGCAACAAAAGATGTATCGGGTATATCTGGAAACACAAAGCAGTTCGAAAATTTGAGGCTCTTACGAAGAAAAGACACTTTTTTATATATGTATATATAAGATATTAATAATCTGGTTAAGGGTAGACCAGTTTCTGTGTAAGACTTTGCACTATATGATAGACTCACTTTAAGTAATAGGCTAGTTTCAATCTTCTATTAGGAAAAACCGCTCGTCGATTAGTCAACTTTATATTTTCGGTATATCTGTTGATGTAAGCGGAAAATTAAGGTATCGGGTTGTAATTAATGAGGTATACGAGATCGGTATGCGTATGAGCTCATTGCGACGAACGGTCAAATTAATTGTTAAATTTTCTGGCGTAAATTTTATACATCTACACCTCTAGGCAACCGCAGCTTTAGAATAGTTATTTATGCAACTAGTGCAAAAAGTGAGTGTTTTTTGCACGCGACGTGAAATTGTCCAACGAGGCCTTTAGGCCGAGTTGGACAACACGTCGAGTGCAAAAAACACGTTTTGCACGAGTTGCATACAATATTTTTTCTACATTCATACAAAAACTGGAAAATTAGAATATAGTAGAGAGTTTTTAAGCCTACAAATATAACGGAGATTTTAGGTGTAGTTATGGTTAACTTTATCAACAATAACAATTACATTGAACAAGAAAAGAAGGTGTTTTAAGCCATCTAAAAATAACGTATTCTGTTTAACAGTTAACAGATTAATTAAACTGACAGTTGACGAATTGGAAATATAACTCCATGTTATTTAAATAGTAAATGGATCAATATTTCATAAATTTAACAATGGAAGAAGCTTTATGAAATGTTATTGTTAGAAGAATCCTTACATATTGAGTAATAATTAATCATGGATAATAATAATGAAGGTTAGGTTTTATGTTTGGCACAATAAATTCTTAACGTTGTCAGATTTTCTCAGAGAAAATATGTAACAGCTTTGTTGACAAAAAAAAAGATTGTTTTATAAACTATTGTCTTCTAAAACATAAAGAAATATTGTAGTTTCCTTTACATTAAAGAAATTAAGTAGGTTTTAACAATTGCGTGTACCAAAATATATCAATTTTGACAACATTGTAATTGGAAAAATAACCATAAGCATAAAAACCTTCTTACGGTATTTCTCCGTAAATAACGAAGTCCGTTATCGTTATTAAAGTTAAGGTCTCCAAGTTTTCATACTGCGCATTCTCAGAATAACGATAACCATACTTACGTGACAAAATAACTCTCTAATATGTTAGGAACTCAAACTTAACCGTTCTTCTTTTTTGTATCTTTATGGCCTCCACCTTGTCAGTACTTCATCAAAGCTGGTTTTCGCTTTGACCATTTACATTTTAAATAATCAAAGATTTTTGCAATAATTGTAACTCTTTGAGACTAAGTAGTAAGATATACATATATTATTGCTGTATTAGAGCAGGATCGGACACTTGCTCTGGATCTTTATTTTATTTAAATGTTTATGTTTGTCATAAATCATCACAAAACTGACAAGAATGACAGATGAGTGCAACAAAAATTTTGTTGCACTAGTGCAAAAAAGAACCACTTTTTCCATTAAATGTGTTTCACAAAAGTGTTGTTTTTTGCATGAATGTAGAAAAATATATTATTAGTACATTCGATTATTGGATTATAGTTAATATATATAAGTAGTAGTTGGCAATATGGTATTGCCGACCACTGATTTATTTCTATATTAATATACCCTGGTTGTTTGTAAATAGAGCTAATTTTCCCTTACCTTGTATTTCCGCGATCGTTTCTGCTATACTTTTAATGCTTTAATACTTTTCATCACTAATATTTCTTATAAATATAGTTGGACTAATTGATTGTATTGAGTGTTTCATTGTTATCTAGGGTTAAGTACAAGAGTTATGTTCTAATGTTGGCTTCTTGTTAAATTGGGAGCTAATAGATCATCTTTATAGGGCTTTGGGTCAATTTAACTGGCGCCCCTTATTTTTGTGAAAACTTTTAGACGAACCACCCCATCACCACTGTGGTCTAGTCTACCTACTTACAAGCTAGCTAGTGAATTGCGTATTTTAAACGAACTATGTAGGTATTGTTCTACTGCTGTATTCTGATTGTATCAGTTTTGTACATTTATTCTTTGGACTAAACTCTTCTACGCAGTAACATTATTAACAAAGAAGAATGAGACGTTGGCTTAAAGGCGATAAACGTGTTGCAACAACATCTTCTAACGAAGTCGAATGTTCAATGCAGTACGCGAGGAGTGTACAGCAATTACCGATCCAGCAGATGATGCAACGACGTCAAGCTCCACGATTTCAAAGGCGAAAAAAGGAATGAATCATATATCAGTTTTGAATTTGTTGATTCCCACGGGTCATATATCTGCATGTTATGTAGTAAACTGCTTCCTAATAGTTTTATAGCACCTGTCAAGTGGCGCCAGCATTCGGAAACTGTACACCCCGAGTCTAAATAATTTTTTGTACCTAAAAAAGAACAATTATTGGAAAGTCAAGAAACTATGATGCTTATTACCCAAATTATCAATGAAAAGGCCACGGAGGGATCATACACACAACGCAAAAGTCTAGGGATATTTTTGTAAAATCCTAAAACCAATGAAAGAAATTTTCGTGTTCATATAAAATTGCTTCGACTGCAACTGTTAGCCCAAATACTTACTGTATATAAAAAAAATTGCAAAACGATAACAAGACGTGTTTTAGAACGTTTTTCACAAGGGACGTGAAAACTGACATTTTAATGTTTTGTTTAATTTCGATTTTTAATCATTTCATACTGCTCTTGCTTAGTAGGTGTGTTAAAGATAGTGTGTTTTACCATGGAACGACAACATTTAACGTTGGATGAGATGATTAGGGTGGTGGGCCCCTTCAAGCTGGTGTGCGACAAACCCAAGTAACCGAACAGTTGGGAGTTTCCCAAAGCGTCATAAGTTGATTATGGCGTCGGCTTAGAGACACTGGGAGTCCAGCCGAGCAACATCCAGGACGTGGTCGTTCTACAACCGCCGCTCAAGACCGCTTGAAGGCAACCGACAATCACAGCACCCGAGTTGGTTAATGAATTACAGCGTGCATATAATGTGACAATGGGCAGTAATACGGTGAGGAATCGTCTCCATGAAGCCAATCTTCGTAGGCGGCGACCACTGAGATGTCCACCTCTGTCTAGAGGCAATCGCGCTGCACGATTAACCTGCTGTCAAGAATTTCTGAATTGGGCTGACAATGACTGGGCTAGAGTTTTATTCACCGATGAGTCTAGATTTGGATTTCATCCAGATTCTCGTCGGACGACAGTGAGGAGACAGCCCGGAAATTTCAAACACTTGCAACATGTGCAGGAAGTGTACAAATACAGAGGTGGCACATTATTGGTATGGGGCGGAATCATTATTGACGGAAGAACTGAGCTCATTTTCCCACGTGGCTTTCTCACAAGTCAGCAGTATTTGGAAACTATTCTCCAACCTGTCGTTCGTCCATTTGCTGGTGCTGCTGGAGATAACTTTTACTTAATGCATGATAACGCTCGACCACATGTTGCCCGTATTGTAGTAAACTAGTGGGATAACGACGGTATTGATGTATTTGCCATGACCAGCATAGTCACCGGACTTGAATCCCATTGAGCACGTTTGGGACATGCTCCAACGACGAATTACTCCACTTATGGGCAACATTGACAATGAGCTTCAATTTCGAGAGCTTCTGAGAGTACAAAAGACACAAATACCTCAAGCAGACATTAACATTGTAATTTTGAGCGTGAATGCTAGATGTAGGGCTGTGATAAATCAACGTGGTGGCCATACTTTATTTTAAGCTTAATTTTTGTTTTTTTTGACATTTGAAAAAACAGTGATTTTTAGAATATTTTTTTTGTTCAGTTTTCTCTTATTTTTTGCTAAAAAGTTAATTATTTTGACATATTAAATAACAATGTAAACTATAAATTTTGTATTACTTTTCCAAGTTGATTACAGGTAAAAACACGATTATTTATAAAAATATCCCTAGACTTTTGCGTTGTGTGTATTTAGTTAGCTATCGCGTTGCACAAGCAACTGAAGCACACACTATCACTGAGGATTTTATAAAGACATGTGTGTTAGACATAATGCTGTTTCATGACGAATTCATGATTTGGCAAGCTATGTCAAACAAGAACTAGTTACACGTCTACAAAAAACACGATTCATCTTGCGAATAGATGAGTCGACTGATGTCGCTGGTCTGGCTATCTTGCTGGTTATCGTGAGATACCCATATGAAAGTTCTTGTGAAGAAGACATGCTTATGTGTTCACCGCTGCCCACAAACACTACCGCTGAAGAAATGTTTAATAAAATAAATATCTTTTTTGATGATAATAATTTCAGTTGGAACGATTGCATTGACATTTGTACAGATGGGGCAAAGGCGATGACTGGCAAAACAGCAGAAGCAGTGTCAATAATAAAAAATAAAGCGCCTAATTGTAGTTCCAGCTATTGTATCCTGCATAGACCAGCACTTCCGATGAAGCAAATGCCGTGAAATTTAAAATTAGTTATGGATGAAGCGGTAAAAATAATTTATTTTATCAAATCACGACCACTACAATCTCGATTGTTCCCATTATTGCGTGAAGATTATGGCAGCAAACATAAAACACCGCTGCTCTATACAGAAGTGCGATGGCTGTTTCGGGATAAAAGTTTAATAAGACTTAAAGCCGAGTTACAAATGTTTCTTTCAGATACTTCTTTTAATTTGAAAGATCGTTTGTACAATAAAACTTGGTTGTTCCGACTGTCTTTTATGGCGGATATCTTTCAAAAACTGAACGAAATAAACGTATCATTGCAAGGTAAACAGACAACAGTGTTCCAGACCTGTAACAAAATAACTGCCTTCAAAAGAAAATTAGATTTTTGGATTATTTGCGTTTGTAAAAGAAAAATAGAAAGCTTTACGTCACTCAGTGAATTTGCTAGCGATAACGACTCAGAAATGTTTCAAGATGATGTATTTGAAGAATAGGTCCAATATCTCACTTCGATGCGCGCATCTTTTGAGAAGAATTTTCCAGAAGAACAGAAAACAAAAAGGAAACTGAAATCATGGATTCCTAATACTTTTTTACCCAAATTGCAAAAGCCCGAAACCATGTCAAACGAGATATATGAATATCTTTTAGAAATGTCGTCAGATACAAGTATGGAGTCACTGTTCAAAAGGACGCCTCTCAACGATTTTTGGTGCAGAATTCGTGATGAATATCCAATGAATATTCTTCTCACTTTCCCAACAATATATTGGTGCAAAATAGGATTCTCAACCTATGCAGCCACGAAAACAAAATACCGCAATAGAATGAACGCCGAACCTGATATGAGACTTCAACTGTCTTCTATCAAACCTGACATCAACCAGTTGATGAAAAATAAAAAACAGTATCATACCTCCCATTAGTTACATTTTTTTCTTTTTTAATACCTTCTATTATTATACTTGTTATATAGTAATTTAGTAAGTAAAGTAGTAAGTATCACATTGTACTTTTATTATGCTTATTAATAAAGAATACATTTTTAAAAAAATTGTTTTATTGTAAGGTTCCCTCAAGAATGTCGCTTTCCAAAAGGATTCCGTCACCAAAAAAGTTTGAGAACCGCTGGTATAGACAAGTCATTATCTCATTGACTAGTTGCCTACCTTTGTAGCGAAAATTTACGACTGAACTGTTACTATATTCGAGTTGATACATAACCGACATTATAAAGTGGAAGATTTCAAAAAATTTCAGACCAAATCTTCCAACGAATGAGTTCCTGGAGAAACAAGAGCAAGATACAGGTAATAATAAGGGCTGGCAGAAAAAGTTGTAATGGACCTTGTTCATGACTACTTGGTAGGAAGGACACTAATAACAGACAATTATTATTATACTTCATTACCTTTAGCGAAATGATTGTTAGCGTCCGAGACTCATCTTCAATGCCCACTTAGAAAAAATCGAAAAGGTCTCTCTAAAGAAGTTATGAGAGCAGAGCTAAAAAGCGGGGAAATTGTGGGAAAGGAAACCACTGCAGAACTCGTTATAGGTAAATGGAAAGATAAAAGAGATGTTCTGTTCTGAAGTACTGAGCACGCGCTGATAAAGGCTACTTGGAAGAAAAACAGAAAGGGTGGAGGTATTAAAACCGTCTGCCATATTAAAATAATATGCTGGTAAAGATGGTATAGATGTTTCAGATCAAATGGCTAGCTACTTTTCCCCACTCCGAAAAACCATCAGATGGTATCAGAAGTTATTGTTCGAGATTCTCCTGAATCCAAATGTCATCAATTCTCTCAATAATTACAAGCACTTCAAAAAACAAAACGTAGAAATTGGTGCTTTTAGAGAGATGTTAATTGAGAGCCTTACCCAAGTCCCAAGTGTCCGAGTAAATGAAGATAAACATAATCTGATCAGTAGAGAAGAAAGAACAGCAGATGGGAGAACGAAAAGGAACAGATGCATTTTAAGTTATGAGAAAAAGGTCAGAGAAATAGGTCTAGTTTTGGGAATGAAACAAGCTAAATTGATCTCTACCTAGTGCGGGCAATACAATATTCATTTGTTGTTTCATTGAAAAACATTAGTTTCATTTTCTTCTGTGATCACCGGTGATGCACATGGCACCGGAGAAATAACGATTAACCTAGGTGCAGAAAAAAAAACGTCTTTTTTTAGTTTTTTATGTCAATAAACCATGTTTTGTAATAATTTAGGTTTGACCTCTAACAAATGGAAATGACCCCTTATTAGAGCAGCCAAATAGGCGAGCGGAACGCACCCCCAAATTGACCTTACAGTGACCACGGAAGTACTAATCGCTAAGACCACTTTTACTTTATGTTTTCGGGGTCGCTGAATACGAATATGAAATTATTTTTACGATAAAATTGGGGGAACATGAAAAAAACGGCAATTTCGGGTAAAATTGAGACAATTGAATTTGACGTTTTCCTGTGTTCATCTCGCTATATCTTCCACATTTATCAATGTATCATTATGAAATTTTTTATGACTATTGCGTATCTAAAGATCTAAACAACAAGCCTACTCCGAAAATTCTGCGACAATTAATACTTGAACAGTAAATTTACAATTGTTTACTTTTACGTGTTCCGAGTTTTGTCGTACAAATGCAAAAGTTGTTTTACGAAGTTTCGAATTTCTAAAAACTAATTATCCAGTATTAAAATGCAATACCTAAAGAAGTTTTTGGGAAAGTTTCAGATCTAAATATTGAAAAGAAAAAAAGATATGCTATTTCAAAGTCGAGCGTAGCGTGCGGCTGCACGGCGCGCTATAGCACGAGCAGCGACTATCCGAGTCGGAAGTTTGCATGCGTCCGAAATACGGTTTTAATATATCAATTAAAATAAAAACCACTAAAATATCTTTAAAATCTTCATTTATTTCATCTGTATTTACAATCACTTCTTTATTTACACATGTATCATTACAACTACAAACATCACAGCATTTCAAATTAGATTGTCTGCACGAACAAAAGTACTGTTGTAGTATTTCCATAGCAGTGGGTCCATCGTAATAATCGAAACTCAATCTACCTGTTTCTACCACCCAGCCAAACTTTGTCACATCTTTGGAAATAATTAGAGGTTCGATTGCTCGTTTCCACTAATTGATTTGCCAAAGAGCTCTTAAAATGTGTTTATGCATCGCGGGTTCAGATGGAGGAAGTCTTACGATTTCAGAGTTCTTTTCGATAGTTAAATTATATATTAATGAATTTATATCGTTACGTGTACCTTTTGACTTTTTCTTTGGATCGTACAAATAAGATGTGAATGTACTGAAGACTTCTTGAGCAACATGTATGTCTAAGTCGGTTATTGTAGCTAAATTAGTCAATTCTTTGTCTGACAAGTCGTAATGCTGCATTCGCCTTGATCTTGCCTATGTAAAATAACGATGAATTAGTATCACAGCCTGTTAGAGTGTGTGCAGCTAACAACGACGAACAGATATTTTTTCCTAATTTTTGTGCTAAACTATGAATAGGTATATACCTTCTGAAATCAGTGCGTACGGATATTTTTCCCGTGAAAAACCATAGCTGAGGTATATTTTCGAAACTTGCAAAATGAAATAGTAGTAATAAAAAAACGTCTGTATCGGGAGATCCTACAATTGTTAACTGGTTTTCACTCATTCTGCGTTGAATACGTTGTACATGAAATATTAAGCGAGTATCAGCATCTATGTGCTATAGCGCGCCGTGCAGCCGCACGCTACGCTCGACTTTGAAATAGCATATCTTTTTTTCTTTTCAATATTTAGATCTGAAACTTTCCCAGAAACTTCTATAGGTATTGCATTTTAATACTGGATAATTAGTTTTTAGAAATTCGAAACTTCGTAACACAACTTTTGCATTTGTACGACAAAACTCGGAACACGTAAAAGTAAACAATTGTAAATTTACTGTTCAAGTATTAATTGTCGCAGAATTTTCGGAGTAGGCTTGTTGTTTAGATCTTTAGATACGCAATAGTCATAAAAAATTTCATAATTATACATTGATAAATGTGGAAGATATAGCGAGATGAACACAGAAAAACGCCAAATTCAATTGTCTCAATTTTACCCGAAATTGCCGTTTTCTTCCATGTTCCCCCAATTTTATCGTAAAAATAATTTCATATTCGTATTCAGCGACCCCGAAAACATAAAGTAAAAGTGGTCTTAGCGATTAGTACTGCGTGGTCACATACTGCTATTTCTAAGCGACTTTTTGGGGGTGTCCCGCTCGCCTAAAAGTGTTAAATAAAACTAGAAACTGTTTCATGGACTTGCATCAATAAAAAAATTAATATTATTTTTGTTAAAATATGAAAATAAAATACTGTTGTATCATAAATGAGACTTACATCTACTTTCTTAAAAATGGTGAATATCTTTTTTTAATGCAATTGTTTTCTTTTAACCCCAACTTACATAATATTGTTGGGTTAGTCACTTCATTTACTGGACTATTAAGGGAAACTGTGTGTTCGTAGTAGGTATGCAGAACCGGACTTGTGTTTATTTATTCTTGGTTCATCATCAAAATTTTGATTATTCAAATTGAAATCTAATTTTATTAGTATTTATTATTGCCGTATATATAAAATTCAAATTGAAAACTAGAATTTTCTTTAATCTAAACTAACCTACAAAAATACACGTATATCCATTTAGTTCAGACTAATAATTAGGGAAACCATATATAATTACTCCTACTGGTGGTTATATGTTAAAATTAAAAACATCTTTATTTGATTTTTTTTTGTTAAAATAAATCCTCCAAATATTTAATATATAAATTTTGCATCGCGAAATATGTGGTATAGGTGCGCCTTATAAATTGTTCAGATGTGAAAGGATAAAAGATTTCGGCAATAATTCATAATATTATCCTTAATAAACGTTAATTGCAGTTGTTTTTAAATCAATTCAACAGGGTTGTACTTGAGCCTGCGCTTGAATATCTTAAAAATATCACTCAATGTTTTATATCTATCCTCGTCAAGAAAATCATTTACATTATTTATAGGACATGAAAATTTTGAAGAGAATTTGTTTCTAGTAAAATAATAATAATATAAAGTTGTAGTTTGATATATAGAGTAATTGACTGACTATAGAGATACAGTGCGGTGATAAAAGACCATTTATACAAAAGAGATGTTAAATTGATGAAATTATAACATTAGGTATAGCTATATATTTCAAAATCAGAATTTCAAACATAAATAAAATATCAAAAATGACATGTGCATACTTAAAAAATCATACAAATCACAATTTAACAGATTTGTGGTTAATATTATAGAAGAGTGTTCCAAAATAATGTTTGTTTATGAAAACAAATCATGAATGAACTAGGGAAGCTATTAAGGAAGCTGTGGGAGGGAATTAGGGAGTGTTGTAAATGAAGCAAAATTAATTTTGACATACTATATTTTTGTAAATACTGGAGATAGAAAAATGGAATTTTACAAGTTTGTGTGTGAATTGATTATTAGGCTTTCGAAGGATGATATACATAGAAAGTTATGAACGTGGTTTTGATATAAGTAAAATAATGAAACTGTGTCATTATTGCTATGGATTTAGTGCAAACTTTACAAGAAGCAAATATAATAAGAATTTTATAGTTTTGTTCATTAAAGTGAGACATGATTAACAATATATTTTTCAACTATAAATTTTCTATAAAAAAAATTCAAAAACATTTAAGAATCGCACTGTATGTGAATATAAATTTCAAGTGCTATTATTTATTAGCCATTATCCAATGAAACATGCTCGGATAGCCTTGGATTGTAGTATTAAGTTATGTAAATTTCGTCTATGTTTTAAAAAAACTAATTACACATAATCGTTTATTAAAAATTTAACAGCAATAGAACAATTATTATATTCATTATTAGAATACAAAAAAAAATGTATCTAAACTATAATTATTTATTGCGTCCGAAAATTAAGGTACCTACCTACGTGAGAAAAATGTGATTTCAACAGCCATAGATAAATTGATCTAAATTTCCTTTTACCTATTCCCAGCTTCACATAATAACAAATGGTTTTCAAAGTAACTACATCGAGATAAAGATTTTTTCTACATCCAGGACATTCTCGTTCGAAAGGTTATCAAGTTCTTTGTTATGGATGGATGGAGTAAAATATGTTCTTATCTGTTCTTCTTATTTTCTCAAATAACCAACAGATATTGGTTGAAGTTGATAAAAAGTAAAATTCTCTTATAACTGGAGGAAGTTTAGTACAAAATTTGACGTTTTTATGACATAACTGCTGTGTCTGACATCAACTCACATCCCTTTCTTTTCTCAACAACTGTCGTAAGGAAGTGTCGTCCGTAACATCAAACAGTCAGTTTTTAGTGAACTCAACAGAAAGACAAAATTTTGATTCATTTGTAACAGACATAAGGAAAGCTGTCAAAACAACAGAATTATAACTAGAGTACTCTGGAAAAAATGTTGCGAGAATCTGATTTAACATCAATAAAATATGTTGATATTTGTAGGGCTATTGAGTCAAGCAGGGATCAGTCAAAAAAAGCCCTACAAAATAAAACTTCTGTTCATGAAGTACAAACGTTGAAAACATCAAATACTAGATCAAGCGATAAACGAACTCTGTACCAATTCTGCAGCTATAAATAGATTATTGGCATATGTCCTGCTTGGGGTAAAACAAGTGTCAGAAGAGAAATAATTTTGCTATATTCTGGAAGGACAAGGGTTGTAGCTGAAAGAGGAAGAGGGGGCGAAGAAGAAAATAAGAAAGTTATAGAAATTTCAAAAGAGGAAGGGGAAAGTTGTTTTGGCTATATTCCCAACATATCAGCCATCTAACTACTGGCGCTGTATTGTCCGCGAAATTTGAATTTAAAATCGTTCGCGGCCATATTTAGGCTGTTGCTGACAACCGCTTAGGAACCACTGTTATAAATCAATCTTTGTTCAAAAGCTTTTGGTATAAATTCAATTCGTAACAAAAGCAATCAATGTTTTTGATTCGTAACAATTTCTCAACAATAAACAATCAATATCCAACATCTGATGAATTATTATACCACTTAGGAGGTCCGCGTAGCGGTTATTCAAACTAATGAGGATCATTTTGAAACAATTTGAACATGGTTGAATAAAAAAAATAATAAAATATTTGTTTTTGAATAGAATTTCTCCGGTTCAAATTACCCACTTGTAGTTTGACCTTGAAGTGTTAAATTGCATTATTTGTCTCAGCAAAACATCCATACAGATCGACGTTACGCATATACAAGGGGTTTCAATAATATTTTCATTCTAAAATAAAATAATAATGGATACTTTGAATTATAATTGGGATCTTTATTAATAAACACAAAGAAAAACGCCAATTAGACCACTACAAAACAATTCCAAACTAGTTTGTTCGTGAAAAAGTTTTTTAGTAAAAAATATATATGTATATCTTGCAATTAGGTATATTGTAATTAGTGCTTTAAATGAAACTCACGGTTTCTAGTTAATACCACGATATAATAAAAATTGTTGAAAATTCTAAAAAATTGACAATTGTTTCGATAAATCAATATCATCGAAACTATTGTCCATTTTTTAGAATTTTCAACAATTTTTATTATATTGTGGTATTAACTAGAAACCGTGAGTTTCATTTAAAACACTAATATGAGTAGATTCCACGAAGTAACAGTCGAGACAGTTAATTTTATATTGTAATTTGTAAAAAGAGCACTTACCGTTGAAATTTTTTCTTCAGATGGGTTTGTCAGTCTTTGTCCGGCGTTTCCCGGCGCTACGTCAGCCAATCCCCTGACTTGTAGCATCTGTGCAGTCTTTATAAAATCCGATAACCTTTCTTGACCTATATTAACCTCACCATTGTACATAAACCTGCAAAAAGAAGAGAAAAATCAGCACTACGATCAACGTTTTTTATTGTTCTTCCAGCTACCCACTGTCAAAAGCTGGATAAGATAAAGATGCTTTTTGGTGGAATGAGAACCTGTCAAACCTCAGGAAAGAGGTCCTACGGCTCTTTAATAGAGCCAAACGTGACTAAGAAGCTTACTCAGTACAATAAAGAGATTAGGCGAGCCAAAAGGTTTAATTTTCAAGCTATTTGTGGAAAGATCTCTTCCACTTACACAGCGGCCATGTTACGAAAGGTAATGGCAAATTGGGGAACTAACCCCACAATGTCCCTAAAAAAGCCAGACGGATCATATACGGAAGGAGAAGAGGAACGATCGTTTTTTCTTCTTAGAACCCACTTTCCAGGTAGTGAACCTACAAGTACTGAAGTAGCAATGAATTACTCAATAAAATCCCTCAAGCAGAATCGAGACAAACATTTACCAGACAGTGGTTGGAATGGGCAATAAGTACCTTTCAACCAGGGTTGGGCTGATTAAAATCATGATTTAAAGTCAATTTTTTCTTTTCTATTCATTTCCAGATAACAACATAATATAAAAGTTTTCTCAAAAATCAAAAGAAGTATCTGCTTTTAGCAAAAACAATGAAAAAGAAGTACATAATTCGAAATTCTTAAACTAAACGTAACACCTAAATTTTATTAGTGTATATTTTAGGTCTATTCATTTTCGTTATACAATATAAACAAAAACACTAGTTTTCCTCCTTTTTCTATGCCTAATCTGTTTCTAATATCCGAGTGTACAAGACCAAAAGAGCTAAATATGCGTTCTACTGAAGCTGAAGAAGCAGTTGCACACAATAACTGTTTTATTATTGGCAACTGTTTCAAAAGATTTCTGGCTCATCATTTTGTAATAACCACCATTGTAGTCCGTTTACATTTTTTATTACTTCGTCCGAAAACATAACTTGCTTAAATGGAACACTGCGGGCATTTAACTTTATTACTAAAGGTAACAGTCCAGTGTTTTCATATAACTCGTTAATTGTTTCTAAAGCTATATTCTTTTCTTCTGGTGTTTACTGGTATTTTGTTTTTTGTGGATTCAGTATATACGCTATAAAATGATATGGATTTAGTGCTTGCTTATATTGATTATTAAATTGTTGTGTTTTTTGTAATGGTAATTCCACAGATTCATCAAAGATATATTGTAAATGTTTCCACTGCTCTACAGCATCTGCGATTAGAGTAGCATTTTTTCTATGCACAGTATCAAGGGCAACTGATACAGGTTTTAAAATGTTTAAATAATCTTGCGCTGCATGTTAATCGCAATATTTGAAACTTTTTGGTAATTAGTGGAATCAATCTCCTATTTATTTTATTCGCAGATTTTTAATATGATGTCACACTGAGTGACATACATCTCTAAGCAGTCGCCAAGGCTATTCCATCGCACATCGCTTGGAAGGACTAAAACGCTGCCTCCTGCATGACTGAATTTAGCTCTAGCCAAATGGTTATTTCGAAAATACTTAACAATTTGGACCACATGTTCTTTAACGTCTTTAACTTGAAAGTCCTTGCACAGTAAATTAAACATATGTGTAGAGCAGCCATAAGTTATAACTTTTGCGTTCATTTTTGTCATAAGTGTCATATTTGCGGCATTGTCTGTCACAAAAGATTTTACGGTACACTTGTATTTTAATTCACATGAAGAGATCAGAACACAAACTATTTGAGTTAAATATTCTGAAGTATGTGGATTTCCTGATGTGTCTATAGTTTCGCAAAGGAGGGCTTGTCCATCTTCAGTGGTCATCGTTGCACATATCACTGGTTCGTTGTGCACGTTTGACCACCCATCAATTGACATATTTACGGACTGTCCTGACAGGGAGGAGAAACATTTTTCTTTCTCTTCTTCATAGATTTCGTCCAACAGACTTGTTGCTACCGTTATTCTCGAGGGCGGTGTATAACCAGGCCTTAATAACTGAATGGCTTTTTTCACCTCTAAATTCTCAATACATCTGAAGCTCGAATTAGTAGCAAAAATAGCCTTTGTTATTTGTTTGTCAATTTTATGTTTTTTAGCAGTTGAAGTCCGCATTACAAAACCACTCATGGTAGGCTGAGTTTCGATTGCTTTCTTTTTTTGGACTGGCTCAAAAGTTGTTGAACTTGTTGGTACTTTCGGTGGAGTTTTTCTAACATATGAACTATCCGTCGTGAGTGAACTACAACTTGAGGCAGATGATGTGCTAGCAAAACTGTCAAGCGACATTCGACTCTCTGGAAAGAGAAAAACCATAATTGAAATTGATTAATTGATGATATATTGATATAGTATTGAATTATTGATTTTAAAATAAAGTGAAAATGTTCAATAGAGATGTAAAAGCAAATTTATTTTTTTAAGTTGAAATAAATTAAAAATTAAGTAAGTATAGAAGAGTAAACATAATCTTTAATTAACCTGGGAAAGGTCGCGTTAAAAAAGTTACATTAAAGACCACATGTTAGATTTCACCTAACATTTAAAAACTAACAATTATCAAGAAAAGACTTATTATATTTTGGTACAATGATTTATTTAGCAGAGCGCTTTCAGTTTAATAACAAACCATCCTCAGTGCCCCCTGTAAGAGTGAGAAAATTGATCTTACAATCTCGATATGAAATACAAGGTTTTTAAAGGCATAAAGCCAATTAAATACATTTTACTTACATGGTCAGGGTGTACAACAAATCATCACATTTAGAAGCAACATACACGAATTAAAATACAATGCTTAGCACACAGTCAGCATCCAATAAAACAATAATAATAAAAACAACACCTTCAACCCATTGTCCAATGGATAAATCCCTGAAATAGGGAAGAAATTTTTAACTCAATGAGTCAGCTGTTTGACATACGACAACTGCAAATGGTACTGAACAATGTTCGAAGGTGAGAACTAGTAGGTTGACCAACAACAACCGGTGCTTCGGTGACGTCATCAGAACCATAGAAACAGAAGTTGACTAAAGCTTCAAAGATAAACAAATTTCATTAGCAATTTTCGTTCGGATGACCCCCCAGAGAAACAAACATGTGTTGGTCTGAATGACTGGAAATAGTCCAGGGTTTAAACCATATATGTTGGTGATCTGTGATATCATCTTATGATAAAGATATAGTCCCGCAAGAAAAAGAAAAGTGAAAAGTAACATTGAAGAAAACGTAACACTATCAGATAAGAGATTGACGCCCGTACACCATCCCACCCCGGAATCCTAATCAGGGAAGCGACCTGAAAGTCTCCGAAGGGAAAACAATTACTCCTCGAGGCATTTACTCCGACAAGCATTGGATTACAATCCCTCAGCAATAAACCGGCCGATTCCCTGGAAGAGGCCCCAAATAGGAGAGGCGCAGAAGCATGAAAACTTCCGTAATGGAAGTTGAAAATGTAGCTGGAATTATGGTGTTCCGATCACGCGATGTATTGGTCCCAACTGATCTGAACCATTATCGTCATCAAGTAGCATCTCACCATCATAAAGTCTCCATTGTACCAAAATATAAAAAAAGTCTTTTCTTGATAATTGTTTTTTCTCTGGTACACTCAGCTGACTTCACTCATTTATTTAAAAACTATCCTATATGCGTAAAATCTATATCCTAAAATATCTATAAATGAATGCTTAAAAAATATATTATCTTTGTTAAAAATAATATCTATCAAAAAAATTTTAAAATTATCTCAAAAATGTATCTTCTTCTTCTCATTGACTTTCAGACCTTAAGGGCCATAGTCTCCCTATTGGGATTCCTAGCCTCATTTTTTTGGCAGCGGTGGCCAGCCGCTTGGCCAACCCTACTGCTTTAAATCAGTAGGGAGTTTGTGAATTCGGTGATTTAGTTTCTGCTCTGAAGTCTGTCCTTTGCTTCTTCTACTATTCTTTTCCATTCTTTCCGGTCTTTTGCTTTGTTCTTCCAGTCATTTATTCCAATTTATTTAAGATCCTCTTCTACACCATCCAACCATCTAGTTTTCGGTCGTCCCCTTGCTCTTTGTCCTTGTCTTTTAGTTTCCTGTATTTTCTTGACACACCTTTCATTACCTAGACGTTGTACATGTCCTGCCCATCTTAATCGTTTACTTCTTATTTCATTTATTATTATTGGGCTATTGAATTTTTGATTAACTTCGTAGTTTCTTAATATTTTCCATACACCATTTTCTTTAATTGGGCCGTATATTCTCCGTAGTATTTTCCATTCCCAGATTTCTAATGTGTTTTCCTCTTTTTTTGTTAAATTCCAGGTTTCTGCGGCGTAAAGTACGACTGGGCTAATTACTGTCTTGTATATTTTAATTTTTGTGTTTGTAGACAATATCTTTGATTTAAATGTGTCTTTTAATGCATAGAAACATTTGTTACCCTGTTGTATTCTGTTATTTATCAAAAATGTATCTACTATACTATAATACGTATATATTTAAATATATTTAAAAAATATTTTAAAATATCTCAGCCGCAAATTGTATTATAATTTTTAGATTTATACATTAAAATAATTAACAATAATTTCAAAGAATCAAAATGTTCAAATTTTATATTCGAATTTAAAAAATCAAAAAAATCGTGATTTTTTGAAAAAATCAATGGCTTTTGATTTTTTCAGTAAAAATCAGATTTTGCCCAACCCTGCAGTTTCAACCATATAAATGACCAGGAGTGGATGAAATATTTTCAGCACTCTTGTAGCAAGGGATAGAGGAGATTCTTTATCACCTGCTGAATATTATAAGAACCAATCTAGCAGAATAAACCTTAGGTTTTAATGCATTGCAATCCCATTAAAATCTGATCTATTCTAATGTTTTTTTTTATTTATGTTAATCGCTAAACTCGCGATTCACTGAGAAATCCAAGAAATTAAAAGCATAGATCCTGTTGGATTTCCGTTAGATTTGTCATTTTAATTATTTTCCTGCGAGGTAGACAACCAAATCAACAAGCTCCTGTAATCGTGGTTGTCTTTTATGCTCGCGTTAATTAAATATTTACACACGATTCGACCGAGAACCAGCTAATAATGTGAGATGAGGTACAATAATTTCGTGTTCGGGTATTCATGTTTTTTCTTCGTTTATAAGTTACAAAAGACTGCTGGTGATGGTATACTAAGCTGTGTTGGAAAGAGCCCTCTGAAGATATTTTCTAAGCGTTCGTGTGGATAAAGCTGAGGTGAGTAAATCTCTATTTGTTACGGATCATTTTGTAGTATCTTTAATTTGGCATCTTATTAATTAAAACCCGAAGTCAAGCAATATTTTGGAGTTAATTGTACAGTCCGAACACTTAACCTCTTCAAGGACATAAACACATTTGTTTAAAGCCCTGTAGTAATTTTTAAACCTTGTTCCCATCTGCCGAGTGGCAACCGTTGTGGCCGCCTACAATCCCTCTCTTAAAAGACAGCGAAATTGAGATCAGAATCGCTTGTTTCGGTATCTTTCCGCATTTTTATTTCCTTCACGCTCGAGAACGCACAACAAAAGTTGGTAAGTATTGAATAATTATCTAATTATCAATGGTGAATAATAAAAAGAATAAGAAAATTATGGTCAAAATAACCGTACACATTTGTGTACTTCGTGCAGGATGATATCAAAAATTTTCTTTTTATTATTCTTTCAGAAAAGAATATAATGTTTCGTAAAATATCTACATTATCATTCTATGATAGAAAAAAAGAAAAAGGGTTCTGTGCAAAATCCAAATAGTTCAGATTTAGAAAAATTGACATTTGCCAAGAAGACCAATCAGAAGTAGAATTGGATGCTTTATTCGAATCGCCAAATAGCAGAAATAATACTGACGAAATTTCCGAATCAAATGAGAGTACTTCTGATACTGACAGTGAGTATGATATTCCTCTGGCTGCGTTGGCTGAAAGAAAGAATGGTCGTAGGACGAGACCAAGGAGTCCAACTTTACCATCACAATGTCCTGCTCCAACACAACAGTCTCTAATATGGTCTTCCGAAAAAGATAATGCCTTTACAAAGAATCCACCAATTTTTTGAGGTACCCATCGAGTCAATATAATTCCTCATATTCATCCTTCGTGAAATTATTCCCAGAAGAAATTGTATCCAACGTATGTATTGGTCATCAGTTCGCGGTCTTAGTTTCGATCTAATTGCAAACACTATGCCTCTAAAAAGATATGAAAAAATAAAAAAGTATTTGCACTTCATCAATAATGATGATATTCCTGAAAATAATAAGGATAGCTTTATGAAAATACGACCCTTCCTCGATATTCTGAAGAGACCGTTTGCTGTAGCAGCTACACCAACGAATATATGGCTATTGATGAAATGATAATTCCGTTCAAAGGAAGAGGCAGACACAAGCAATATATCAAGTCTAAACCAAAGAAATGGGGGTTCAAAGTGTGGGTCAGGGCTTCGGCAAATGGATATGTGTCAAAATTTACCAATTTTCAAATAATCAAAGTGAGTCAGAATTTGGTGTTATTGGTGATACAGTTGTGAGGCTATGTTCAGGATTAGCAGGCCTCAATCACTGTTTGATTCCGTTTTGTCAAAATTTACCGAACTTGCTTTCTCTTAGTTGTTTTTGTATATACTTTTTAATACTGTAGATCGGGATTTTGAATCAAAAAGCTGATGACAACTAAAATACGATAGTTACGTTTCTGTCAATCCACAACTAATAATATTAAAAATGTAAATGAGCCTCTGTGTGTTTGACCTGAGTACCAGTCATATATTTAAAATTTCAAGACACATTACGCGTATCTAAAAAGAATTGAAACATTATTTATTACCTACTATATTTCAGAAGACGTGTAGGAAGCTTTCCATTACTCATGGTGTATTTATTTATGGCTATTTATTTAAGGAGCGATAAATCAGTATTTTTGGCCATTTTGTTCCATTAGATTCAAACCCACTTTGTATTTTACCGCTTTAACAATTTTAATGAAAAAAAGTGTCAGTAACTCCATTATTGATTAGTTGATACTAATAATTTTTGTAAATAATTCTTTTAATCTACTTATACTATTTACAATACTTATTATATTGAAAATAATGTTCCATATCTCTCTTTTGATTTATTTCATTTTGGGGCGCCCTGTATACACGTTATTATAACTGAAGTATGAGTGGCGGATGGTGAAAAATGTGTATCCATCTACCGAAAATATATTCCAACACCTGCCGCGTGTAACCTATCACCGATCACCGTTGGATTTATACACACATACATTTTCTCAAATTAATTCATATAAACAGTCAAAAAAATTTTACACATTAAGATTGATATGATACTAACGATAGATTGACTAGTTTACAGTTACTAACGAAAAAAAAATCTTTCGAAACATAGGCGTAGCATTCATATTGAAGAAAATAAAATGGTAACTGTATAATGTGTTGCCGACATTTTACGAGTGGCGTTCTTTCGATTCCAATTTGATGTATTCTGTTTTATGTATTTCAATTAAAAGTCCAGTACAATTAGACCCGAAAGTGACCTGGGGAAGGCTGGAAATCGTTCTAAAACCTTAAGATAGTATTGAAAACATGTAATCCGAGTTTAAGCATAATTTTTGGTGCCCCAAAAGAGCCGAATTTTCGGACTTCCTTTAGTTTTTAACTTAACGGATCTTAGTGAAAACCTTACCAAAATACAAAATTAAGAGCATTAAATTCTGCTTCGATTGACACTCCAACTTGGACCAATTTATAAGGTAGTAATCGACGACAACTTTTCCCATACTGGCTAAAATGTACCATTTGACAACTTTGTGTCGTCTGTAGCATCCTAAGTAGTGGTCCTACCAAAACACTGCTGTAATAAATGTTGTAGAGAATTTAACGGTGAATTCGAAGAATACCAAAATTGTAAAATTCCACCAATCTTAACCCTACTTATATGCCAAATTCCAAAAACAGTCATGTATATAGCCAAGCAAATTCATTTAAAAATTTAAAAAAATTATGTTCGAAACTTTCTTGGCCTTTTTTCTGTAGGAATCATTGAAGAGACAACTTGAGGGCCACCAAACGGTTCTTCTTGTTAGTCTTCTGCATATGGCTTCCCTTCCCCTCCAGACCATGAGGTCCATAATACAGAAAGAAAGGTTCCTTGTCGAGAAGAATTACGACCGGCTGCCATCAGAGAGCTTCACCGTTCTCCAAGCTGTTGAAGATGCGGATACTTTCATCCAACACTTTGTTCTCTCTAGGGCTGCTGAAACACTCCCCCACACCATCACGGAGCACCTTCTCTTCCTCCACGCCAACAGTGGATGCGACACCTCATCAGCATTTTTTCGGCAGAGGAAGATGAATTTTATTATGGCGTTGGAGAGCAACCCACAGTCTATATCGATAATCAGTGGTCACCAACGACCTACAAGGGTTCAACACAGATCTCCAATCAGTAATTCATAAAGTCGATTTGTTATGAAGCCAAGATTAATTTATGGGCTAAGTGCTCTCATTTTACTGTTTTGTACAGGAATCCTGACTGACGCTTATGATTATGAAAAAGTTCATTACATTAAGGATTCATTTGAAGTCTCGGACAAGTTTAATGATTTTAAAATTCCAGATAATTATGTTCTGGCCAGTTTAGATGTGGTCTCGTTGTTTAGTAATGTGATGCTTGCTTGAGAGCAATCGATAACAGTTGGGAACGTATTAGTGTCCATTGCTCCATCCAGAAGGATGCCTTTTTAAACTTTATAGTTTTTCTCTTTGATAATACTTATTTTACTTTTAATAACAAAATTTATAAGCAAACTTTTGGCACACCTATGGGTGCCTCCATTTCTCCTATCTTAGCAGCATATGTCATAGACGATTTGCCGGATACTGTCATTCCGGTACTTTCTTTTACTCCTTTTTTCATTAAGATATTATTGGATGATATTATTGTGGTGCTTCCTAGAGAAGGCCTAGATGAGATTCTTGAGACCTTCAACAGCTACGACTCATATATACAGTTCACAATAGAAAAAGATGATAACGATAATTCCGTACCATTTTTGGACACTAAGTTCATTCGTGATAACAATACGATTATTATAGATTGGTACAGGAAACCTTGCAGTTCTGGTAGATATTTAGATTACCATTCATACCACAAGCATTCTATGAAGGTGAATTTGGTTAAACAAATGAAACAAATAGTTCCCAGAATTTCAAATAGTATCTTCCATAACTAAAATCTTTCAGTTTTATTCAACTTTTTCTTGGATAACTCTTATTCAAGAACTTTACTCAATATATTATTATTCAGCACATCGAATACCGTGGACTTGCTGACTGATGATAGCCATCCTAATGTGGCCCAAATGGATGTTGGCTCTGGTACGATCCTTGCTCGCCCAGTTTTCGCTTCTCTACCATACATAAGGGACATAACACCGAGACTTGCCAGATTGTTCCGGACATATGGTAACTTCAAAATTGCTAACAAAACAGCACTAACAATTAGATCAATTTTCACTAGAGTGAAAGATAAAAGTCCGTTGACTTCGCTTACCAATGTTGTGTACAGCATTCCATGTAGGGACTGTGCTAAACAATACATTCATCATCACGTAGCGCTACAACCCTGGGTGGGTCTTGGCTGACTGTACAACTTTTTTCCAATTTGTTCGGTCTTCCATCAACCTAGGGTCAAATGGAATGTTCATTTTAACAATACATTGGTCAGACTTTAAGGTCACTGTCAAGCCGTATTGTCTCTCATAAGAGCGATTGCAGATTACACCCTGAACGGTGCGCGTTAGCAAATCACGTTCATTCTCTGCACCATCATATGAATTTTGAAGCTGTAAAGGTGTTGGCGACAGAGTCAAACAAAACTAAGAGATCATTATTAGAAATGGCATTTATTTCACAATTTAATAATGCCATTAACAAAAAGACAGCCATAGATCACTTGAGTGAGATTTACTCCTTTCTGTTGTCCTTGGATTTCAACGAAAGCCTACCTGTAATTGCATAAACTTAATATCTTAACAACTTCTATAAGCTGGGTGCATTGATGTTGGTAGATGCACGCAACAATATATATCTTACATAATTGTTATATTACTTTAATGATTACTATATTATTATTATATTCGTTATTTGTATTTTTTGTTTTGCTGGTGGCTGTGTCTCAATATCCTCCACAGTGTAGGTTCCATTGTTTATAAACCTCTCACTTACGGGAAATAGATTATGTCCTCTTCTTCTTTCTCATGAATGGAAGATTCACCTCCTCTACATTCTTCTATTCCATCTTAGACGATAACTAATACATCAGAGGCCATTTTCATAATGGTTACATGATCTGATCTCAATTCACCTTATTTTAGTTGGCAGCATTGCTCTGTCAACTAAGTTACTTTTGTCATTCTGACGATTATATTCAGTTATCGAAACAATTGTCGATTTTTTAGAATTTTCAACATTTTTCATTATATTGTGGAATTAGCTAGAAACATTGAGTTTCATTTAAAACACTAATATGAGTATATTCCACGAAGTAAGGGTCGAGACAGGTAATTTTGTATTACAAGCTGTAAAACTGCAAAATGAGATGTACAAAAAAGTTTGATAGATTAAAACGTTTCTACATCTTTCATAAACATATAGAACACCCGCTTTTTATCTGAGTTTGCAACAGGATATTTAAAAAAGATTTGTACTTTGTAAGGAATCTACAGTTTTTATGTATAAATAAACCTAAACTAAGAACTCGAAGTCGAATTAGTGTGTTTATATTGTTTAAAATGATTCTATTTTTACTAGAATTTGCGTTTTAAATTTAAATGTTTCAGATGCGTCTCTGTTTTGTCTGGTATAATAAGAGAAACATTTATAGTCAAAATTTTTGATGGACATTAGGAAAGTTTATTCGATTTATTACTAAGTGAACGTTATGATCTCCACATCACGTTTTTCTACGCACATTTATTTGATTGATCTATTTCACTTTCTTTGACGGCCGTACAATGGGAAAGAATTAAAAAATAAATTGGATTAAATATTTCAAATAAAATATTTGATATTAACCTCGTTATACGCCATTTTCAGTTGATAGATACACATGTTTCAAATTTAATAGCAAATTAAACAAATTAATAAAAGGAAATGCATGATAGAAATTTTGGTAACAAAATTTCTGGTTAACGGTTCCTTTTATAAAGGATAAAATGACGAAAATCTAGTAAGAATAAAACTCTACTATTTCGATTACATAAATAAAAAATAGCACTTAACATAAGACAGTGTTACTAAGCTCCAATCAGTGATTTAATATCCACATATAAAACCCCCCTGATAATGAATCCTTCTAACCAACGCCGTCTACGGAAATTTACCACGAATTACGCAATTCCACTAATTTCTACTGGTATTCTCAGTCATCGGCCCTTTCTGGACCAGTAGCCTAACGGGTCAGAGCTGCCAGCTGTTGGTTTCAGCCGTATTTTCTTCCCCTACGTAGGAACTGTCGGGTTTTTAGCAAAATACTTTATGGCTCCCAGAGCACATGCAAAATTTTTACGTTTGGAAGTGTGTGTTTACACCTTGACGGCAAATGGAGGACTGACCACTTCGCGCATACAGTGCTTTGGATTCTCTCCGTCAACAAGCTTGCCAATCGTTAAATTTACGACAGCTCGGCGAATTTTTCGCGTTACACCCTGTATTTTAGTATCGGAATGAAATGGTATTGTATGGCACATTATTATTTCTTAAGCATTCCCTATACCTAATTGCCCTAATTTGTAAGTTATTGATGATACTTTCAGCCAAACATTATTTGAAACAAATATTAGGTGAAATTTTATTAGTTTGACAGTGGAAATATTCAACCAAAATAGTTTTCAAGAAAAAAAAACACAAATTAATCTAGTCTGACGCATAATTGATTAATATTAGGTGAATTACCAAAATATATGAGTACTTAAGATTGTTGGTGTACAAAACATTACTAAAATCACACATTATTTTAGTTGGCTATGACTTTGACAATAAATTGGTTTAAAAATTTGACATTACTTTTATTAGTTCCTGCTTACTATTATCAACATGAGTTTTTCTCAGGAAGAGCTGTCTGATATGGTTTTTGTGCTAGGAGAATGTAACAAAAAAGTGTTCTGGCAAGAAGAATTTATCATCAGCAATTCCCTGATATGCGACAACCGAGAACAGAAGCATTTCAAAGTGTATTAGAACGATTTCAACAGACCGGACACGTAAATTACCAGAGATCTGAACGAACAAAAACTGTTGTAAATGAATTAAGTGTAATTCTTGTGACTGAGAATCCACATATTAGAACGAGGGAAATTTCAAATGCTTTTGAAATTAGTGGCCGCAGTGTAGGGAGAATTGCATCAAGAGCTTAAAGAGAATGGGTCTATTGAATAAAAAAAAAGTATTGGCTTCTACTTCCTCTTATTTAAGTATTTTCTTAGTATAAATTGAATAAAAGGTCAGTGACTACTTCATGTAAAAGGGATTACTTATGGCCAGAATGGTTTGAAGTAGTTACTTAAAATATAAGGATTTTTCCAGTACTGGCTTATTTTTATTTGAATAACAATAAGATCTGTCTTAAATTAGTAAGTTATAACATGACGATTTTTAAGGTACCTATAAAGCATCCTTTTTTCCTACGGTAGTTGCTAGTGTTAAACTTCATAAATGTTCGTAACAGGAAGAACTATAGGAAGAGAAGAAGCATCAGCCCAAGCAAATCTAAGCTCTTGTTGCGTTTTGAAAGGGAAAGTGTAGACTATATTTCGGATTATTTTTTACCAGAGAAAGATGAATCCAGAGGAGGTGCACTTGCATCTCGGCAAAAGATGGAGATATTCCTACGATATGTTAGTGTTTTAAATGAAACTCACGGTTTCTAGTTAATTCCACAATATGATAAAAGTTATTGAAAATTCTAAAAAATTGACAATTGTTTCGATAAATCAATAACTTTTATTATATTGTGGAATTAACTAGAAACCGTGAGTTTCATTTAAAACACTAATATGAGCAGATTCTACGAAGTAAGGGTCGAGACAGTTAATTTCACTACGATATGTTAGTGATACCGGATTTCAAACAGGTATTGGTGAATATTTTGGCGTTCATCATACTGCAGTATGCAAAACCATAAGTGAAGTAGCTAATTGTATATTAGAATAGGCCCACCAATGGATACAATTTCCATCTAATCTAGATACCACGGAATAAGCAAGAATTAAATGGTCGAATCGATTCCAAATTCCTACATTCATTGGTGCTGTAGATTGCACTCATGTTCAAATTAAAAAACCACCAGAATTTGGCGATGATTTTATTAACAGAAAAGGATTTGCTAGCATAAATGTGGAAGTAACTAGTGATGTTAATGAATTGATTACAAGTGTAGACGCTCAATGGCCTGGAAGTGTTCACGATTCCAGAATTTGGAAATAAAGTTCATATATGAAAATGTGGCAAGATTTCGGGGTAATTTCTGCCTTCTCGGAGATAGTGGATATGGAATTGCTTCTTGGCTATTAACACCTCAAAACCGAATTGAAGAATTATTCAATATCACTCACTCCAAGGAAAGAGTTGTAATTGAGACATTTTTTGGACTAGTAAAGCAAAGGTTTCCCATTCTAGGACACAAAAGTTCCAAAAATTATTGTTTGCTGTGCTGTTTTACGTAACATTTACGAGATGATTTTGAGTTTGCATTAGATGAAATGGAAAGTCCTGGAGACTCCGATTACGTGTGTGATGAAACTGAAAATAGTACTACTATCCGTCAGAGAGGCACTGAGAAACGTCAAGCAATACTGGAGACAATGTTCGGTATTAATATTTAAATACTAACCCAAGTTATAGCTGGATGTTAAATGTAGACTGTCATACTGAGTGTGTTTAAATAAAGCAGTTTTCTGATTTTTATAATTATTTCATTAACAATTTTCCGTTTTTCTTTGTATTTTATTAAATTACAAAGTGCAAACACAACATTTTATTACACAAAGTTCCTAATGTAAAAACTAACATAATATATACAAAACAGAAATGCATATTTTTTAGTTACAGGTTTGACAGGTTTCTGATTCACTACAAGTCTATATATTCTCGTAATTCTGATAGAATGCCGCTTGAACTTCCCTCTTGTCTCCCTAAGTTACTTTCGGGATCATGGTTTGACTGATTTGTCAGTCTGTCTATCATGAGTTGTTGTTTTTTGGCTTGCAATCTAGCGAGATTTCATTGCTCAAGTAGAATAAGGCGTTGCAGTTCTTGCGTTAACAAGTTTTTTGTTTCTTCAGTTTCTTGTTTCATTCTTTTCTGTGGCCGCTTTTGTACAATGCTTGTAGGTGAAGGCAATAACTGTGTATCCATATTAATTTCCGTAGAATTGTGTGGAGTATTTCCTTTATCATTCTCTGTTCCAATAGAACATGCACCAGGAATTTTTACAAAAACTGAATTTTTTTTTATAATTCAAAAGTTTTAAAAACTCTTATTCCCATTCTTGTAGTTTAATTTTTTTGTTCCCGGTTAGATTTTTATCAGTTTTTTTCTTCACGTCTGTTTTCATATTATTGAGGATTTTTTTCAACTTTTCAACAGTAGTATTTGTGCCAGACATTTTGATAAATTCGTCTTTGAGATCTTTCCATGCCTTTTCTTTAGCTTGAACAATAGTAGGCATCATTGATTTATTCAAAAGAACCTTATACTTTTTTAGCAATTTGACAAACATAAGTCTGTAACCGCCAATTTTTACCGGCAATTCTTCCTCGCTCGAAGACATGATTGCGACGAATAGACCTATACAACGCTTAAACTTGAAAACAAATGCTTACTGGCGGTTGCACACATGTCACGACTTGTAAATATAAGTAAGTACTTATAAGTAATCACTCAAAATTCAAAAGATTTTTCCAGTATTTACTTTCGAGAGAGTTCTAGTTCTTATTCAAATAAAAATAAGTATTTGCTTCTACTTAGAAGTTTTAGCTTTTTCTTATAAGTTATGACTTGCAAGTTAATACTTTTTTTTATTCAATAGACTCAATGATTATAATAAAAGAGTAGAATTTTGTCGGTGTGCGCAGGAACAAATTCAGAATGATGCATCTTTCTTGAATATGTTTTATTTGGAGATGAAGCTACTTTCCATAGGAATGGTACTGCAATCAGACATAATTTCCACTACTACTCAACTTCTAATCCGCACCACATTTTCACACACTCAGATAAGATGGTCATTAAATGTTTGTTGTGGAATTATTGGAAATAGTACCGTTAATCATACGTCAGAGAATGTGGATATTACATGACGGCGCTCCAGTATACCACAATGTTTTAGTGAATGAGCGTCAAAGCTATAATTTTCCTGGAAGATAGATTGGAAGGGGAAGACCTATAAAGTGGTCACCACTATCTCCAGAGTTAAACAAGCTAGAATTTTTTTTCTGAAGCTATATAAAAGATTATGTGTATAAAACTCCTCCTACAACTAAAGAAAATATGAAGGTGAGAATTAGAAATGAATTTATGAACTTAAACAGAAATGTGTTAACAAATGTCGCTCCTTTGAAGATCGCTTGCAATTATGTATCGACGTCGATAGAGGTCATTTTGAACATATTATGTAGTTATAATAAGCATAAGCACAATAATCACAGTCACCACAGAGTAGTTGTAATATATTTGCACTAGATGTCGCTAGGTCAACAAATAAATATGATTGGCTATTTTGAATTGTCACAATGGCCTATCTTTTACATCTTTATTTGGGTCAACTTTCGTTTAGCTGAAATCAGTTATGGAAAAACTGTTGCCATGGCAGCCATTACCATGGTAACGGGAACACAAAAACCTAAATCATATGGTGAGGAAATGCGCGGTTGCCAAGTTGACCCCACTTTCTTTTAGCTGAAATCAGTTATGGAAAAACTGTTGTTATGGCAACGATTGTAGTGATTAGTAGTAAATAAAAACCCAAATCCTATGGTGAATTGCAAAACGTCGACCCGGCGCGTATTTTTCACAGTCTGTTGATAGCTGTTCATTAACATTTTCCATTTGGTTATTGTGTATGTACGTATTCCTGATAGTATTGAATATTGTGAATAATCATGTGTAATGATTCAAAATATTTCAACTAACTTCGATGTAAACAACTCTTTAATATCAACAATAAAACAATAAAAATAAATTATTTTGAGCTAATCTCCATACACTATTTTTATAGAATTCAGGAGTTCTAGCATTGGATCAAGTTTTTTTTACAATACCTTCTCCACAAATATTCACAAAGTTTGTCTGCAAACTCGTTCTCCGGAATATGCTGACCCCCCAAAAACTTTTTGGCAGCACTCCATTGGGACTCTATTCTTTGAGTGTGCGTACCATCAGCAGCAACAAACTCAACACTATGGTTGACAGTCTTATGATGATATCCACACTCTGAAAGTTTAGAGTAGCCCTTCCACATGTCCGTCTGGATAATAGAACCTCTCTGAACATGCTGCTCAATAAGTGGTATTAGGCTGTGTGCATTCCTCTTATTATCAGGATATACAATTAATCTCAAATCGTCTGAATCTTGAGCAATCAAACCCAAAACCCAGTGTCCTTCTACAATTCGTCCTCTATTGTATTTCCTTTGTCCAAATTTGGATTCATCAATCTGAAAAGTCAGTATGTTTATGAATGAAAAATCTGGATAAGATTGGATTTCCGTTTGAGATACTGAAACAGATTGATACCGCGAGCGAAGCGAGCGCGCCGGGTCGACGTTTCGCAATTCGCGCGCGCGAATTGCGTAACGTCGACCCGGCGCGAATTTTTCACTTTATGTTGATAGTTCGTCATAATAATTTTTCATTTGGAAATTGTGTATGTATCATCATCATCATCATCACCCAGCCCCTTCAGTCCACTGCTTGACATAGGCCTCCCTTGATTGCTTCCATATCTTCCTATCCTGTGCTGCTTGTATCCAGTTTTTATGGAGATGTCTCAAGTCGTCATGCCAACGTATTAGCGGTCTTCCCCTATTTCGAAATGCTTCATGTCTCGGTCTCCACTCCATAATCTTTTTAGTCCATCTATTGTCTGTTAATCTAGCTATATGACCCGCCCAGTTCCATTTTATGGATGCGATTCTCTCTATGGCATCAACTAGTCTCGTTCTTCTTCTAATTTCTGCGTTAGGTATTCTGTCTCTAAGTGATAAATCCAGCATTTGTCTTTCCATGGCACGTTGAGCTATTCTTATTTTAGTTGCTTGTTTTTTGGGTAGAGTTAGGGTCTCTGCACCGTATGTTAACATAGGTAAAACACACTGGTCGAAAACTTTTCTTTTTAGACATATAGGCAGTGAGGATTTTAGGATATGTCTTAGCTTTCCGAAAGCAGACCATGCTAATCCTATTCTTCTTCCCAGTTCTCTTACCTGATTATCTCTGGTTATGCTTACCTCGTGACCTAAGTACTTATAGGACGTTGTTTCTTGGACTTGATTTCCTTCCAAATATATACCTCCTGCCAACACGAGATTTGTCATCACTTGCGTTTTTGAGCTGTTTATTCTGAGACCCATTTTCTTTGAAATATTCTGTAACAGTCTCAACATGGTTTCCGCCTTGTGAATATCATCCGCTATCAAGACTATATCATCTGCGAATCTTAAGTGACATAGGTCTTCGCCGTCTATGTTTATTCCTAACTCATCCCAATCTATTTGTTTACACATGTATTGCAGTAGTGTGGTGAATAATTTTGGCGAGATTGTGTCGCCTTGTCGAACACCTCTCTTTATTTTAAACTTTTTGGTATGTTCATGAAAACTTACGCAGGCAGTAGCTTTTTCATATATGTGTTCTATCATGTCTGTGTATCGGTGATCTATTCGACAATCAGCTAATGCTCGAAGCATTTCTTTTTGATTTATGGTATCAAACGCCTTTTCGTAATCAACAAATATTAGAACCAGTGGCTTATTGTATTCTATTGATTTTTCTATTAGGATTTTCAGAACTTGAAGATGGTCGTTGGCTCCGAACCCTGACCGGAATCCAGCTTGCTCCCGTAGTTGGTATAAATCCAATTTATTTTTTAATCTGTTCGTAATGATTTTTGTAAACAATTTGTAAATGTGTGATAACAGACTAATAGGTCTATAATTTCCAAGGTCGGTAGTGCTTCCTGTATGTATACCTGATAGTATATCCATTTGAGCCCGTTTTTCAGAATAATATGGATAATAATGTGAATTATTTTTTTAACTGTACCACAATTCCAGGCCCTCCAGTTTTTGGCAAGGAAAGCTGCATTTGTGTAAATGAGTGCGAGCAAATTAGAATGCTTCAATTCGAGTTCTCGGAAGAGAGACTTCACATAACGAAGACATTATCGAACTGACAGTTCTCTGACATTTGTAAATCACAGTGATGCACAAACAATAATCATTGACGTGCGACCCATAGTTAAGGTAGAATAAACTCAGCGCGATGAAAATTTTCTTGATGATACTGTACCTTTGCGTTTCTTTGATCGTCTCAATTTTGCTTTGTGTACACCATTTCGATGGTTACCACTACAACAGAGTTCCATAACTACTTTCAGATGAGCACAAGTGGTTAACTTGGTAAACGCGCGTATCAGCATTGTAAAATTAAGGTTTTCACCCTTTCTTCACCATCAAAACGGTTGCCAGGACAGCGGATTTTACGCAAAACTAGTTTCAGCCATGTTTAGGTTGTTGATTTGGTAACCGCGCATTTCTTAACCATTTTATTTAGGTTTTTGTGTACCCGTTGCCATGGCGGTTTTACAATAACTGATTTCAACTAAACGATAGTGGTCAACTTGGCAACCATGCATTTACTCACCATATGGTTTGGGTTTTTGTTTACTACTAATCACTACAATCGTTGCCATAACAAAAGTTTTTCCATAACTGATTTCAGCTAAACGAAAGTGGGGTCAACTTGGCAACCGCGCATTTCCTCACCATATTATTTAGGTTCTTGTGTACGAGTTACCATGTCAATGGCTGCCATGGCAACAGTTTTTCCATAACTGATTTCAGCTAAAAGAAAGTGGGGTCAACTTGGCAACCGCGCATTTCCTCACCATATGATTTGGGTTTTTGTTTACTACTAATCACCACAATCGTTGCCATGGCAACAGTTTTTCCATAACTGATTTCAGCTAAACGAAAGTTGAGCCCTTTATTTTTCTCAATAAAAAAAATAAATACGATGTGTCCAAAAATCCCTAAAAATATAATACTGTTAAAAAATTCCATCCCACTTATATACCGCCTAAATTCGGGGAGAAACCCCTAAGTTGGGAGCCCTGTTTCAAGAGAAACAATCGGAGTTAAAAGTGTTTTTATATATAAATTATTGATTTACCTTAACAAACTTTCCATGTCCTTTTCCTGTACATCCTTTAGTATAACGATGGGATGCTGACAGGGATTAGCCTTCAGCAACCTCTTAAAGTACGGACTACATGCCGATAGCACCACCTTATGTGCGGTAAACGAACAACCGTCGCACGCTATAGTCACGTCAACGAAATCTTCTTCGTCCCGTAAATGTCGAAAATGTGTCAACATGGAAGAATGAAAGTCGTTCCAGCGCAGCGCATACTGCTGCTCTGGGGAGGTGAAGCCCCCCATTGGGCAGAGTGAAGGGGCTATTTCCACGCCAATGATTGGACCGTTTTTAAACTTCCTTCAATAAATGGCACACGGTGCTGTGTGGTATGTTACTAAATGCTATCTGATTATTACTGGCATCTGAAGTTTTTTCGGCACTTTTTTTTATTTGGATATTTTTCTTGTGGCTTCTTTTATTTTTGGACGTTTTTTTGGTTTGTTCCTGTTTTTTTTTATTTTCTACTGTTGCTACGGCATTATTTTCGCATTGGATGATTTTCTGAAATAAAAAAGATACATAAATAAAGAGATCAGTTTTATAAATTTTAAATTATGTTGCAGACGAATAATAGTCATTAAATTTCAATAATGTTGTGATTAAAAAATAATTATCGACGTGTAATTGTATTTCAGACAATTAAATTGAGAATGAATCAAGAACAAAATAAAAAAACTACTATAACTAATCAAATTTATTAAAGAAAAACTCTAGTATGTCCACTATTTTCTGTTGTAAAATCAATATGCAGCACCTGGAAAGCAATCTTATAATAATTTATATCATCATCATCATCATCATATGCAGATTATTCAACCATCTTGTTATGGTGTAGCCTCCCTTTACATATTTATATATTCCATTTCCATGTGGGCCCATTGTTGTCTATTGCTAGCTATGCGGCCCCAAGTTGATCCTGCGAGTTTCTTTATGTCGTAGTCCCATCTTAAGTTGGGGCGTCTTCTTGGTCTTTTCACGCCTCGGAGATACCATTGCGTTATCTTTGTGGTCCATCTATCGTCTGTCCTTCTAGCGAGATGCCCCGCCCATTGCCACTTTAGGGATCTGATTCTATTTATGACATCTATCACTTTGGTCTTTTGTCTGATCCATTCAAAACTTTTTCTATCTCTCCTTGTTATTCCAAGCATGCATCGTTCCATAGACCTCTGCGTTACCTGGAGTTTTCTAATGATATCAGTTTTCAGGGTCCAGGTTTCACAGCCGTATGTTAATACTGGTAGTACGCACTGATCAAACGCTTTCTTTTTCAAACGGAGTGACATTCTAGACTTAAGATGATAGAGTTCTGTCCAAATGTTCTCCATGCTAGTTTGATTCTTCTGTTTATTTCTGGAAGTAGAGAGCCTGATATGTGTATTAGTTGACCCAGGTATATGTATTCCTCTACTATTTCCAGGGCAGTGTCATTAATTTTTATTTCTTGTGCGTTTATCAGTTCGTTATACATTATCTTGGTCTTGCTCAGATTTATTTTAAGGCCTACTTCGTTGCTTGCTGCATTCAATTCATTTATTTGTTGTTGCATTCCGCCAGGGTTACTCGCTATCAGGATTATGTCATCAGCGAATCTTAGATGGTTCAAGTATTCTCCATCTATATTCAGACCTGTGTTGTTCCAGCCCAGTTTTCTGAAGATGCTTTCTAGTGTTGCTGTAAATAACGTTGGTGATATTGCGTCTCCTTGTCTAACTCCTCTGCTTGTGGGGAATTCTGGGGTGCCCTCATATATCCTAACTCTCGCTTGGGCTTTCCTATATATATATATATATATATATATATATATATATATATATATATATGTATATATATATATTTGCTAGGGTCTCAATATATGGCTTGTCGACCCTTGTTCTGTTCTGCATTTATTACTGCTCTGGGATATATAGAGTCGAATGCTTTCTCAAAGTCAATGAAGGTTAGTGCTAGTGGTTGGTCGTATTCTTTGGTTCGACTGATAACCTCTTTGACGGTATGGATGTGATCTATTGTACTGAAGCCTTTGCGGAATCCAGCCTGTTCTCGAGGTTGGGCCGAGTCTAGTGTATTTTGTATTCTGTTGTGAATGATCTTTGTGAATACCTTGTACGTCACTGGTAGTAGACTTATTGGTCTGTAGTTCTTAATGTCTTCTTTGCTGCCTTTCTTGTGGATCAACACTATAAGGGCGCTGTTCCACTCTTTAGGTATGCTCCTGGACATCAGACAGTTCGTGTATAGTTTGGCTCCATGTTTTAGCTCCTGCATATTTGAGTATTTCGGTCGTGATGCCGTCATTTCCCGCTGCTTTGCCATTTTTCATGCTTTTCAGTGCCATTTCTACTTCCTCCACCAATAATTCTGGTATGGCATCTTCTTCCAAATTTTCAGGGGCCTTGTATAGGTCTCCATAGAATTTGGCTACTAGGTCTATTATTTCATTCCTGTCTGTGGCTCTTGTGTTTCCATCAGTTAATGCAACTATCTGTCTTTTCCCTATCATTAGTGCTCTTTTTGCATGTTTGTAGCTTTTACGGTTTTCTATTGTTGTTTGTACCAGTTTCTCGTTGTAATTCCTGATATCTTCTGCGATTTTCTTTCGTATCGTCTTGCACAGTTCGATGTATTCAATTCTTTGAATGTTTGTTCTCTTTTTCACTTCTCTTCGTTTTTGTAATAGTGCTTTTGTTTCCGGAGTTAGTTTTTTGTGTTCACCTCGTTGTTGCAGACCTCCCACTTCTACGGCGCAGTTTCGAATTGTGTCTATCAGTTTAGGGTTGTTATATTCCACTTTTTGTAGTCTTTCTTCTAGTAGTGCTTCATTTGGTGAGAGTTCTCTTTCAGCCTTTCGTTGTTTATGTTTTTCGTTGTGTTGGTTTTGATTAGTCTTGACCTTTCTAGTTTTATATCCAAGACCAGTCGAGCTCTAATTAGTCGATGGTCGCTTCCTGTAGTGAACTTGTTGAGTGTGCTTAGATCTTTTACTGTGTTAATTTTATTGGTGAGGATAAAGTCTATTTCGTTCTTGATAGTTGCACCGGGGGCTTCCCATGTCCATTTCCTATTAGGGTTCTTCTTGAAGAAGGAGTTTGCCACATACATGTTCTGAAAGTGTGCGAACTGTATTCATCTCTCTCCTCGTTCATTCCTTTCTTCAAATCCATATTTCCCCATTCCTTTTTCTTGGTCTTTCCTGTGTCCTACTTTGGCATTAAAGTCTCCCATTATGTATTTGAAGTGACTATTGTTGTTGCTGAGCGCTTGGGTTATTTCATTATAGAATTCTTCTATTGCATCGTCACTATGGCTGATTGTTGGGGCGTATACCTGAATAATCTCGATAGTATAATCTTTTGGAGTCTTATAGTGTTATGCTGGCTACTCTGTCTGAGGTGCTTGTTATCCCTATGACTCTATTTTTCCAGGATTAGGAATCCTACTCCGCTTGTTCTTCCTGTTGGTGTTCCTTGGTGGTATAGAAGTTCCCTGATTCAAGTTCTGTGAGTTCTTCATTTTTTCGTCTTACTTCGCGCTAATGCCCATGATATCCCACTTAATTTTTGCTGCCTCTGTTTCCAGTTCCATAATCCTAGCTTGATTAGAGAGTGTACGGGTAGTTATAAGTTGCTAGGTGTAATGTAGTTAATGGGTAGTGGGTTTAGACTCCGCAGATTCTTACCACCTTCTACCCTCGTGGCTGGTTCCCAGGATCTACCCCTTCTAGGGTCCTTCGGGCTTATGGAGAATGAGGGCCGTAACTTGTCCTTGTCTGTCATGCTGGGGTTGTGAGGCGTACCTTACCACGCTGCCTCAATGCGGGTCGGCAAGGGGCGAGGGATGTCGTCCGCCAGTTTTCGCCATTTACTGACGGACCCTGTACCCCCAGATTTTTAGTGGAACTTTTTATTTATTAAAAAGCCCTTACTAGAGTGAGATTCGAACCTCCGTCCTTCAGGTCGAGGAATCCCAAGTTCCGGCGCTCTAACGCACTCCGCCATCTAATTTACATAACATTACTTAGATATAATACGGTCCTGTTCATTATAATTGTGGTTTCATAAACAAATTTTTTGTTCACGAGTGTACATGTTTTATTGAAAATATAGATTTTCCATTATTATATGACGGTATCTTCCATTATTTTCTTGTTTGTTTAATCGAGTCATACTATATTAACAATTAACTTTACATTAATTTTATCGACGACATTGAAATAATTAGCATCTCCACCATATTCTTAAAAAGTACATAAATAATGGTATCTACATATTAATGTTGGACCATTCCCGTATTTACTATTTTTTCCAATAGATTTCCTCTTTTATTTGTGTAGTAATTTATTAGTATTTAAAACCTAACATTCAACTAAAGTTAAATTGTATAATGTGTTGCCGACATTTAGAGGCATCGTTCTATCAAGAGTTAGTTTTTGTGTTTCTAGTGTATTTCAAGAATTAGTAAAACATCATACTCTCTGTAACAATAATTTTTGTGGAATTTTACTTAAATATCGTTTATTGTGTAAAAGATAACTTGAAACCATTTGAGCAATTGCTAGTAAAAGAAACAACGCAAACAAGTTTTAATTTGGAAACATTTATGACTTTTTAATTGGTATTAATAGTACTTGACAAAAATTTTCTATTGTTTATATGTAAAGAAAATGCGTAATTATACATTGTTATCATAAAATTGTCTACTCTTAAACATGCGGATTTTTTAAAGCATTTTTTATAAACTGATTCAACATTTAGGTACTTCTAAACGATTGCATCTATAGATAGGTGCATTAAATTGTTCGAATATTTACAGCATTACTTGCAGAATTTCGTCATGAATGATTTCGGTGCAGACAGAGGAGATCAAATGTAAACGACATTAGCGACCTTGAATAACTTCTTCGTATTTACACGTACTTTTGTGAATGATTCATCAACGGAGAAAACATTTTTGGGGAATCCTGTAATGACTACCTAGAAATATATATTATCAATAACGTCGATTTGTTTTATAATATATATTAGACAAAACAGTTACAAAATCCCATAATAAATTAACTTTTTGAGTTCCCTGTATATTAAAATTCGAATAATAATAATACAATTCTTGTTATGTATTTGTTTCTTAAATTACTACAAACATATCAACCTTTCTATTTTTAAATATTGCTTAACAAAAAACGTTTCGGTATTTTGTGGTTAGACGAACATTTGATAGTCTTTGAAATTTATTTACAGTCATATTTTTTTTATGTGATTATTTCGTGCTGACCGATAGGTAATTTTAAACTAATTTCTCTGTAAGAAAATATGATCTAAACAAGATAAAAGTTTCACTGAATATGATCTATAATTGTTTATGAAAACAATAATATTTATCAGTTTCTTTGAAATAATAAACGTACGAGTTCGTTTTTAATAAATAAAATGGTAAATTTGGACAAAAAATGGCAGTAAATCCAACTATAAACGGTTCCATAGAACATTAAAATCAATCAGGTGCAAGGAAAGGCATATTATGTTTTATATTTACTGATTGGATGATACTCCTACTGAGTAAGAGGCCACCACAATCAGCTAGAAGATCGGCCTTGTCAACGTTGTCCTTTTGTTTGCATTTATTTGTCTGAAGTAGTGATTTGAATCTCAAAATATTATGAATAAAAAAGTTTTTAATTAAAATTAAATTCAATCAATAATCAACAACAAAAATGAGAATCGATTAACAATCTATTCACGTAATTTTAACAAAAGAAGAAGATCAATTAACAAATTAATAAACGGACTGTTTTACAGAAAAAAATAGTATGAACATTTCATTTAAAATTAATTCTATTAATCCATACTAGTGACAACTACACAGGGTGATCCTTTTCTTTTGAATATAAAAAAATTGAAATTGTCGCTGTCTTTGTTAATTTAAAAGTTGTTGATATTAATCGTCGTTATAAATATTTTGCACTGCCAAATTATAATACTCAAAATCATAAAACACATTTCAAAGGAAAAAACAAAACAAAAAATTTTTACAACTGTCCAACATTACTAAAAAATTATCTATAACTTAATCGGATAAATTATGTTATGTTCAATGTTTTTCTGTCACGTCTAATAAATTACATTTTTTTATTTTTAATACCCGATGTGAGTCATACTTGTCAGTAATAAAAATATTCTTATTTTATAAACCGACAAGATATTAGCTAAAAAAATATTTTGTCTCATAAAATTTTCTACCTACTGAGAATTAATAGTGACTACTACGCAACTGAACAAAAAATATTGCACATATGTTGAGCTAATTAGTTTACCAAAAATTTAACCATAACATTTCAGTGACAGAGACGTAACGTGGGATATTGAATAATCCGATTTTTTTATTTACCTCTTTTTTAATAGCTTCTGACAACTTCATTTTTTTTCTCTTGCATTTTAGACGATTATATAGTCTGTCTAGCTCAACATCACCCCTAATTTTGTTTAATAGCCTTATGCACAATCTGCGTTTCTTTTATTCGTCGTTCTCTTAATAGGACACCCTGTATATATAAATTATGACAATAATGCTTGTTGAATATGGCAACATTGTTAAGCTGCTGACATTTGAAGTTGACGTAGAGGTATTACCTTTCTTTTACACCGGTTTCACAGAACTTCTTCTGCAGGGTGCTGCACATCTCCACCATAGTGCTGATTTTGAAACTTGAAGGAAATATTTTGCGGCGCGCTGTAAAGTGAAGGTTGGACAGTTTGTTATTTGTTGCATGGTTAGTTGTATATTGGTAGACCCGAAAAGGGGCTTTCAACATTTACAAGCTCTGTCATTTTTTTAGTTTGTCTACAACTAATACTAACCTCACTTTTTAACACGCTGCAAAGCTGTAAACGCATGAAGTCAAAATTAAATCAACTTCAAGCAGCAGCATCGTGGTGTTGAGGTGGGAGTGAGGGGAATACAGAATTAACCAATCACAGAAATGCCGCACGCTGCAGTCGAAGTTCTGTGAAGCCGGAGATAGAAGTAGAGAAAAAGATGTCTGATAAGTTTCACTGTAATATAATGAAAAGAAATAATGTATTGTAAATAGTCTTCTACTCTGTAACATTTTATAAAAAGAGTAAGAAACAAGAGATAAACGAGAAGAAAATATAACAATGCTCCTACATATGGAATATTATAGCTATTTTTGCAGGTTGCCTAAGCAATGTATGTGAGTTATATCATAAAAAACTATGTTAATGTTAGAATTGTTTTATGTACTATTATTGTATATTTATTTAAAGAGACACTAGATTACAGCATATTCTTTTATTACATTATACTTACAAATCTCAGTTTTATATCCATAGACATATATTTCTATGGTTATACCTATATATTATTGAGCACATGACATAGACATACATGACAATGACATCGACTGTAAATCACAGACAACAGACATAGAACTATTGAACACTAGTCGTACAAAAGTGTATGGCCTTTTCTACAGTCAATTTATCAATTTATGAATAGAGCTTCTCTGGTTGTGGCGTTTCTGATTCCCATTACGATTTTATCCCTTTAAGCCTTGTCTTCTACATTTTCCTCAGGATCGTTGACATTATAATTGCACGATTTCACTAGGTGTCTGTCAGTTAAAAAGTTATCGAAAGATTCTCCTTCCTTCTGCATTTTTTTCAAGTTGTAACGCTCGAAGCATTCGTTAACTCAGGGTTAACGTATTTGGAAATCAATTCAATCAGATAATTATATTTATCGGTCTGTTCTAATGGTATTTTAAAGATTGACATGATTATTGCTGATTCTGGGTCCATATTTATTAATAATGATAGTTTTACCTTATCGGTTGACTACTGTTGCTAACAAATCATCTTAAAAGGCTGTAATCTAACATTTTTATTCAGAAGCTGCATTTTACCCTTGTAAATCAAAATTAGGAGGCAATTTTACTGGACCTAGGTTTTAATTTGCCATTTCGGGGTCTTCTAACCTCACTTTTCGTTTTTCGTGTACCTTATTTTCCTTCTGTATCTTCTTAAATATTTCTCCTACCATACTATTGTCATTGCGCATGTTCAATGTACTATTATTGTATGTATATTTAAATAAAGATACATCGAAATACTGCTGTGTTATTATTGGGTAAATGACATAAGATATAGGTACATGACTGTAAATCCTAGACAACACACATAGAACTATTAATTGCACAAGAATAATTCGTTTATCAGCAGTGTACCTAAGTTATATAGCAAAAAAAACTATGCTAATGTTAGAATAATGCTCATAGTTCATTTTTCAAAATACGGATATCATGAAATGGGATTTAACGTTTGCCTCTGTCGCCAAAACAAAATAATGTTCTTTCGGAAATTCGTTCTTTATACATAATATGACAGAACTAACTATAAATTTGCAAAATGGGGGTAAGGTACATTGTAAAGAAACTATGTTAATGTCAGAAAAATTGCCTTTGTCGCCAAACAAACATAAAGTTAGTGTTTTTAAATGAAACTCAAGGTCTCTAGTTAATTCCACAATATAATACAAGTTATTGAAAATTCTAAAAAATTGACAATTGTTTCGATAAATCAATATCATCGTCAGAATGACAGAAGTTACATTTCATTTTATGCCTACCTGATGTTTAGTAGTTATATTTTTGGCTAGACCAAGAAGTAACCTAACTTGTGATTGGCTTAATATATGTTTATAGAAAAAGAAGAAGATGTGATATTACAAATATTGAAGCTTAGATATTATTAGCCCTATGGTGATATCCTGGATATCATTTTTCCAATTAAGATCAGTATAACTGTGCAATGATATAGAAAACTATATCTGCTGATCTTTACAATTATCACTTAAGAAGACAGTTTATTAGTGGAGAATTCCCTAGATTTAACTGTTCATTGACAACTTCATATTGTGGGTTTCTTAAATGTCTTCTAATTTCCAGTTCTTCAAGGAAATCCAGTTCTTGTTTCTTTTCACAAATATGCAGCACTTCTAGTTCTGTGTTAGGTGTCAATGAATGATTGGTGTCAAGTAGATGTTTTGCGTAGTGGGATTTATCTGGTTGTTTTAATCTGTAAGCTCGTAAGTGCTCACTGTATCCTATTTCAAAATTCCTAAGGGTCTGACCCAAATAGACAGCATTACATTCTGGACATTTGAGTTTATATATACCTGACTTCTTTAATAGTGGTATTTTTGTTTTTACATTTAACAATTTTCATTGACACCTAACACAGAACTAGAAGTGCTGCATATTTGTGAAAAGAAACAAGAACTGGATTTCCTTGAAGAACTGGAAATTAGAAGACATTTAAGAAACCCACAATATGAAGTTGTCAATGAACAGTTAAATCTAGGGAATTCTCCACTAATAAACTGTCTTCTTAAGTGATAATTGTAAAGATCAGCAGATATAGTTTTCCTGGTTTTCTATATCATTGCACAGTTATACTGATCTTAATCGGAAAAATGATATCCAGGATATCACCATAGGGCTAATAATATCTAAGCTTCAATATTTGTAATATCACATCTTCTTCTTTTTCTATAAACATATATTAAGCCAATCACAAGTTAGGTTACTTCTTGGTCTAGCCAAAAATATAACTACTAAACATCAGGTAGGCATCAAATGAAATGTAACTTCTGTCATTCTGACGATGATATTGATTTATCGAAACAATTGTCAATTTTTTAGAATTTTCAATAACTTGTATTATATTGTGGAATTAACTAGAGACCTTGAGTTTCATTTAAAAACACTAATATGATCATATTCCACGAAGTAAGGGTCGAGACAGTCAAACATAAAGTTGTCCGCTTCCTTTGGAAATTCGTTTTTAATTGGACAACCCTGGATATATCATTATGAAAAAACTGACAATTATGCTAAATAAGTAATATTATTACTTGTTTTGTATGTTGCGTTGCAGTGTAAGTTATATCGTCAAAAATATGTTAATGTTGTTTTTAATACTTAAGATTTTAATGTAAACGTTTTACATTATTATTGTTAGAACAACGATTTCAAGAAAATGGATTTAACGTTCGATTCTGCCGTCAAAACAAAATAATTGTGTCGCTATGTCGCTTCCTTTGGGAGTCGAGAGTAGTAAATTGTATTCGGACTTTTTCGACAATCTTCGGCAGTGTGCACATATTTGCGATACTTAATATTAGTGATAGATTTATATTCATATCTAAAATTTACTAAATGTAAATAGAAATGTATATAAAATAAACTTTTTGCAGAAACTGATAACGTAACGACGTTTATTTTTATAACGTAGTAGAAATCGTAACTTATTATTAAATGAGATTTGTATAAGGTGTTGCCGACATTTAGGATCGTCGATCGGTTAATTCAATCACCTAGATTTTTGTAAATTTACCAAATAATACCTATCGTACGTATATTTCAATTTGATTAAACTACTACTATTTCTTATAAAAACGTTGAAATATTATTATCGTTTACTCTTAAATGCATACCAAAAGATATACACATTTGTAGAAAGTACCTGGTTCAAATAAGTATCAATATTGTATCTTCTAAATTTAATTTATAGGTAGAAATGTTGGTTATAACCGTCTACGTAAGTTCAAAATTTAATTGAATTTGTGTAAATTTTCCAAACAATTAAACAGGTTTTTAATTTTTACATATATAAGTAGAAAATTTAAACTACAAACAACTCCGTGGTATCCGTACAATTATTTTTAATTATTTTTGATATACATAATTAATTAGACGATAAAGTAAAGATTATCCGCATAATCAAATGAACGTAAGTCCAATTAAGATTTTTATTACATATCAGCGCACTTGTTCGGCTCACTCAGCGTAAATTTTTTTCCTGATTACGAGCACTTACTGACGTTTGTTTTCGCTCATCTTTTAAGTCGTCAAAAAAAGTTAGGTTAGGTTATATCTCCGTAATCGTTTTCCATGGACGTACTTAAAATAATATATAAGTATTTTTGAGGCAGACTTTATATTTTCATACGGTAATTAATATTATTTGTCTATATATGGGACGTAACTTACGGAAATTAATAATGTAGTAGGTGCTCAGCCATATCTACCTGCTCCCTGAAAATACCATTTAACAGAACAGACAAATATGAATAAAACATTTTTAGGACTGTAGATTTATGAAGATAATGGTTTTTTAACAGACGTGTAGGAATTAATAGTTACGTCTTTTTAATAAGGAGAACAATTTTTCTAAAATGATCTCGAAAGGCCAGTTAAAAAAACTGTGAAGGAATTGTCCTGTTTATTCCACCACGAATAATGAATTTTATAAATACTGAAATCTAGGATTGTTTCTTAGTGCCATTCTATGTTTGATTAAGAGTTATTCTCATCATTTAACATACAACTTTTGACAAAACGGATGACTGACAAGTCTATTGTGTGAATATGTCAGGGATTTACATATAGACAAGCTATTTATCGTAAAATGACAGTTTAAACAGTGTTCCGAGAAGCTAATAAATTTTTTGTTTTATCATATTATTGATTCTTCTTCTATTCACATTTTTGTAAACTTTATTTCGAATCTTTAAAGAGCTATAACTCTGAAATATGTATGTCAAAAATTTATGTGAACTTGTGGACAATAATTATGAATATATTTGATTTAAATTACCTATACACAATTTTTTCTTTATTCGATTTTACTACTTTTATATTTACGTGTTTTATAATTTGCTAGTTAGTATATTATATTAATAATATTTGTTGAAGAATTTATCGAATTTAGATCATATTTGTTATAAATAATGACGTATATGTATACAGCTTAGTTCGGCAATTTTATGGTAATTTATTTCTCGTTAAAATACATTCACAGAAATTGATATAATGAAAGTTTTATTTTCTATCGTTTATTTAAATATTCGATATTGTAGAAATTTGATGTGTATATGAAATTTATTTAATTTGCGAAATGAACAGTGGAATTTTACTTAAAAAAATGTATGGCAGTTTAACCTCAATTAGTTAAAGGTGATGCTTCTAAAAGCTCTTGAAAAAAAGTCTATCAAACTATACTAAGCTCATCTTTCAAAAGCGACCTTTGTAAACAAACGTCGGACTTCAAGGGTGCATGAATTTAAAAAAAAAGTGTACTATTAGAAATCAGAAGAGTCTCAACTGAAATTTGCGCTTCCAAATATTTGGCGTCTCCTTCAGGGATAATTTAAAGAAGGATAGTCTTTGCCGATTAGTCAGTGATAAAACTCAAAATATTGTAGTTTACAGCAGACTGAAAGAGAGGAACTCTTTTTGGACCATTTCAAGCTTTCGGGAATGTTTGCTCCAATCATCAGGGAAAATCCAAGTCGGGGTTGACTTCCATCATAATGAAAACATACCTAATATGACCTTTGTGAAGTTGGCAGAACCATTTCGGCAGAATCAAATCAAACCTATTACGATTTTTAATACTCATTTCAACAACAATAAAATTTTGTACATTTACCCATTAAAGAAAAAACATGGCGCAGCCAGCTTCGTGTTAACCAGGAAAGGCCAAATTAAAAATAGTTAAAAAAATAAAAATTAATACAGAAAATTGATAAACTGATTTTACACTAATTTGTACCACAAAAAATATTAACGTCAACCCCCTCAAACAACTAATCGATATATTTTTTTCTTAAAAACATCAAAGCAATGTTTCCCCTTAGGAACTGTTGAAATATCATTCTTGTGAACATTATTATTTGGATTCCTCTTCAATTTCATCAATCTGATCTATAAAACAAATTCGATCAAACCACTGTATAGTGTACAAGCCGCAGTTAAAGTGGCTTGATTATCTTGTAGAGATTCACTGGTGGACTTTATTCTGTCTAAGATTCTTTTCCAAATTGCTGCCATCAAGGCAAATTCAAATGTATTCATTTTGTGAAGTAAATCTCCAGCTTCTGTTCTGGTAGACATTTTTTGGTTCGCATCGTCAATTTGCTCTATTAACGCAGTATTTATTTCACTAAAACTAAGCGCAATAGATTTAATAGCATCAGCTTCTGCTGACCATCTTGTGTCACATATTCTCCTAACCAATAAACTATACCTATCTTCTCTTTCTTGAACACATATTACCTCAGATTAACATACTCTAAGCATATATTACCAACTTTTATCAACGTCAATTTGGAATTTCAATCGGAAAATTCAAAGCTGTATAATCTCTACCCCCAAATGTTGAGCACCTGTAAATTTAATCCGCAAAATTTGCTGCAAAGTAGTTGCAGAATTGATTAAGCACCACTTAACAGACATTGTAGAAAATTATGTTACCAAAATAAAATGTTTGGACCATATACACTAACGGTTTCCTTTTAATTCCTGTGAAATAAAAATTCCCAAATTACTAATCATATTAAGTCCATCAAATATTCAGAAAACTGAAAGTATAGGTCCTCTGGGTTTAATGTTTCCAAATCTTGTTAAAGACATTAATACCTGCGATAGAGAGTTTAGGGAATTAAAATATTCAAACTTTGATTTTTCTTAGGATGAAATTGAATTTTGGAAGTGTGAGAAGAAGTCTCGTCTTTCCAGAATTGCAGTGCAAGTGTGTTAAGATTATTTTTTTAAATGAATCTAAACAAAATTGCGAATAGTGATTTGCACGAGACTCTTGTTTTCGAGAGTATCGCATGGTCTCGTGTCGTTTTCGAGACGAGACTCGAGACGATACTCGGGCCAGACGAGACGAGACTTTTGTTTGGTCTCGTCTCGAGTCTCGTGCATGAGGTATCGCGTCTCGCGCGAGAGTCTCGCAGGTGAATATTTCTGAATGAACATCAATTTATTTTAATAAAAATTTATAAGCGTAACACCAAGAATTGCTTTTAAAAGCCCCTACCGACAGCCATAAATTTTGCGATATGTACGTGTCCTATCCTATTGTGATCGAATAAATAAAGATCATTATTGAAAATAAAAGTTTAAATTTCTTCCCAGTTTAGTTATTCGTTGTTCATTGTGGATAGTGGTAGTTGTTCGAATTTTTGAGCGTGCGGAATTGTGCCAAGTTACTTCAAAATGAGCCGATTCAAGAGGAAAGGAGCGAACTTTTGACTTTAGAAGATGAATCAAATTCCGGTGATTTTTCTAGGGGAACTGAGGATATACCAGACAATGTTAGTTTGAGTGATAATGTGACTGAAAGTGAATTGTCGTCTTCGTTAAATAGCAGTCGCGGGACAAATCGAGATAAAATAGCCAGGTGCAGAATATGTTTAAATTCGAAGGAAATTAAAATGTCACAGGGAAATACTACTGGATTAAGAAAACACATACGCAGTAAACATCCAAAAGCATATTTCGAAATATATCCAAATGAACAAAATCATCTGGCAGGAGCAAGTACTTCCAGACTCACTGTTCCCGAAATGTTTGCTGCAAATTCTCAATTGAAGGCAAGCTGTTAGATAACGGCACCTATCGTTATCATAAATCTGCAACTTTTACAAGTTTAATAAGTCACGGCAAGCGCCGCGTGAGTAGTCTTTCTAATACCTATCAATTTCGTTTGATACGCCGACACCTCATTTAAATGATGATTTATAACTTTACTGTCAATATGTCAACGTGGATCGCGGAGCTTCCTTTGAATTTATACGAGTTGTTGCAATAGTTGATAATGAATGAACTATATTCAAGAAATATTAAAATAGAGCGTGGATCAAATTGGGCTTACATGTATAAGAGATAGATAGTGTGAGAATCGGCTATACGGTACAATCTTTACTAAATTTTAGCCATTTAGATTTTGATATACAGTGTACTCAAAATGGATTGATATATTGCGATCTCGGAAAGTGTAATGTAAGAGATAGGAGAACGAGTAAATGGGAGAAGCTTTAAACAATTTAGTTAGTAATAATAGTATATTAAAGTATAAGTGGATAAAGAGGTCTTTCAAACACGCGCGTTTTTACGAGCACGACGGCACAGCCGTAGTGCTCGAGATATAGCAAGTGTTTGAAAGAAAAGTCCACGAATACTTTACGCTATTTTTTTTATTGGTGCACTTTGAAATCATAAAATATTATTATTATATTATTACTACAAAAAAATGGAAGTCCGTCCTCGATGCCCAGCCAAGTTTCGTGAAAGTCCATCCTAAATAGTATTTATTTTTATTTGACGTTACGAGGTACTGCTGTCAGATCAATAATCAAAAAGTTTCTTTATTTATATTTAAAAGGATACAATGTATATATGAATAACTTTTGCAGAAAAAACCAAATAAGACATTGGTTCCCAATGATAATATACAATTTAAAAACTAATAAAAAAAATTGTCATTGATACTTACGTTTCACGAGTTGTTGTTGTTACCATAGGGACTTTAAAAAACGCGCGTGTTTGAAAGTTCGATTTAAACACCCTGAGGCGTGCTTTAAATAGGTAATATGAGGCATCAATAAATAAAATATTAAATGGCACTATGTAAAATACGTTCTATCTTTTCGAAAATTAAACGGTCAGAACAACTTTTAATTAAGTTCCGAAGTACGTGCGAGGCAACTGGTGATTCTCGCCAATTAACACCTGTGTTGGATGTGCCTACACGCTGGAATTCCAGTAATGATATGTTGAAAGTGGCTCTTGAAGCTAGATATGGACTTGGTGTACTGTGTCAAAATGTTGTTGATTTAAAACAATATGCTCTTATGGACAATGAATGGATTCTGCTAGAAGAAGTGCATAAATTACTAGTCAACTTTCAAATTCTTTCCAAAAAGCTCGGAGAAGAGAAGTACGTCACATTACCTATGGTGGTTGTATGTATCAATATACTAATAGATAATATTGAGAACAAAATATTTAAATGGGACCAAAAGGTAGATCGAACCGCTGTCGAAGAGCAAGCTTATTGTTAGTTTTCAGGCTGCGAGAGATAAAATATTAAAAAATTATCGTAAAGCTAGTTGGATTTATGCTAAGTTAGAAGCGTTTGATATGACAACATGGGGCCAAGAATTGAAAGATACTTCGATTTAGAAATTTCAAGATATATACAAAGCCTATTTTAATCAATCAGAAGATTCAGAAGTACAATGTACAAAAAAACGGCGGCGAGGGAACGAGAAGATCATGGACTGGAAAAGTAAGATTTTTTAATTGATTTTGATGTTGTGTATGCAGTAAACCCTACGCATTCAGAAGGAGAATGGATGCAGGAGCTTCAAAAATATTATTCTATGCCTCGATGTAATAAAGAAACAGCAAGTATTTAAGTATTCCTTATTGCACTGAAACAATAAGATTATGAATGATGAGATTTCGATACTCTTACGAGACTCTCGTACGAGAAACGAGACGAGACTGGTGGCTGCGAGTCGATACTTATCATTGCATCGGCGAGACGAGACAAGACTTTGTGAAAATCTCGTCTCGTTGGTCTCGTGCGAACCACTAATTGCGAAATAGATTAGGTTCCAAAACGTTAAGTGAAATGTTACACACTAAAAGATTAAGTTGGTTAAATAATAACAACTATTTCAATTTTCCTATATAATTTTGATATACATAAGTATAACTACATACATATTTTTCAAGAACTCCCTTTAACTAATGTTTTGATTATATAAAAACTTCGTTTCACTCTTAGAGTAACAATAAACATAGAGAGTGCTATTCATTCACAAAGACGTTTATTTTTGCGACCAACAATTCTAAACGCCAGTAGTGAATTACAAAAAGTGGGGATGGTATTGTAACTACATGGCCTTGGTAATTTCGGCTGTTTTTCTGACAAACTTGGCACCGACGAACCATAATAATCCAAAAACATTAAATTAATTAACTCAAAAGTTTATTTTGTCACTAAAAGTTTTGAAAAACATATCAAAACGAAAGAACAATGTCTAGTCGTAATGACGTTCGTATAAACAAACCGCGTTTGACATTATTTACTACAATACTACGACGATTTGAAATGATCGTCGATCACAGTCTGACGATATTTACATATCTATTTATGTGGTAATTAAACAAGGACAAAACTACTAAATAGATTGCTAATGACACATTAAACAGGTACTGAAATTTTGAGCAATGTTTCCACTTTTAGTTATAACCATAAAGGTATCTAAGGATACAACAAATACTTGTTTAAAATTTATATAAGAATATGCCTTATTAAATAAAATTCAAGTATTATTAATTAATTTTAAAAGCAGCGATTCAAATGCATAAATTAGTATGACTTTTTATTTATTTGCATAACTTTTTAACACATTTTCAATTAAACTTCTAATTTCATTTTTCATGCAACTAAAGAGACTTTATAAATATGGCAAAGCAGTGCAAGTGTCCGCAAGTGAGCTTAGAAGGTGACTCAATGTTTGGGGCAAGAAAAGATCAAAACAAACATATCTATTTTATTTGTTAATCTGAGGTTTTACTTATTAGTCTAATGAAACATGTCTGAAACATTTTATTTAGTTTGATTTTAATCGTTTTATATATCTTGTGAAAATATGCGAAAAATATAAAATCTGGTGATTTTTGCAAAATCTAGCAACTTTCAAAGCATATTTCTGGTGATCTTGAGTTCTTGAACTTGGCAACATTGCTTCGATGTATCCGAATTTAGCACAAAAAGCAGAATGCAGAGATGAAGAATTTTCTTCAATATGCAGAATATTAGCCTTCAAAAAGAGCTAAATGAAGAATATTTTACGAAAACTATTAAAATATGTAGAATGTTTTTAAATTAACATATTTTTGAAATTATTTTATTCAATTTTGTATGCATTCTGACATATTTGGGTAAAATGGTTTGGTTGACACGAAATTATTGGTAATTCGGCATCGAGATGGTAACCTACCTACTTTCTCAGGAGTTTTTTGTTTGTTTTTTGGCCTTACCAAAGTTTAGCGAATATAAAATATTCATTACGTACAGTTTGGCCTTACTAACGGTGAGTGGGTACTCCAAAATTACATTACACGCCACTGCAGAAATATGGAAAATTGAAGAAAATTACTGTAATAAATCTGGCAATGGCCAGAAAAAGAAATAGTTTGCAAGTGAAGCGACTTTCTAAGTTACTTTTCTTATAATCCATTATATTTTAGGACTTGCATTAATTCATCACAATTATTACAAATATAATATTTATATCGAAATTAAATTATGTGTTCTTCTAATTATTAATTTTACGATTTTACATGGATATTATTGTTTATTTTTTAACATCGATGTTTTACAGCCGATGTTTTTAAGACATCGATGGTTCGCGACGATGTCCCAGCACTAATTGGGGCCCTGGGTCTAAGGCAGAAATGGGACCATTCCAAAAATAAAACAATTTAAAATTATTATTTATAATTAGTGTTTATATTTATTTTAATACATAAAGTCGTAAAAACATGTAATTTAAAATGAAATTTTACTTACGACCACCCCTGTAAGTAGTCAAAAACACACAGTCTGCAATCCATGTAAGAGGTCTATTACGCACGGTAAAACAAAACGCACGGCTGTAAAGTAAATCGCACGGCTTCCATAGCAACCACTTAGCAACTGTCAATATATAGATGTAGCCATTTTATTCAAAATCTATTACTTAGATATTTGACGTTGAATTTTATTCTATATATAAATGGTAGATAACATTTAGTAGATATGAGATTGCATTTAATACTAAGAGTTATTTGGAATTATATGATAATTGGTTCCGTTTCATTCAATCCGCATCTTTTAGCTGTCTGAATGTATCTCATATTAGTAAATTAGTATATTATACACCAAGCGACTAAAGTGGCCCATTTAATCCCGCGGGTGGTGTTTGATTTCTGAGGGAAGTAATCCACACGTTTTTACTTGTACTTTAAATACCTTAATAAGATTATAAACACAAGTGCAAGTGGGTCGTAGGTAAAGTATAGTACGTAACTCGTGTTGTAACGCAATTTACGCACTCAGGGAATTACGCACGAAGCCGCGTAGCTTTTCCGTTCGTGCGTAAAATGCTTCTTACAACACACGTTACGTAATATACTATTATTTCTTTTAACTAAAATACAAAGATGAAATCTTATCCGGTGTAGAGTCAACACTAATTGAATAATATTTAGATTCCTTTACTTCATCCACAATTTGATTTCGTACTTTCTTACCCATAAAATTGATTAATCCATTCACACATGGCTTCACCAATAAAAAGTCGTGAATTTAGTCACATGATACGCAATATGATGGACTATTTAATTCAGTTAAATAAAAATAGTAATTTATGCAACAAGTGCATAAAGTGGTACTTTTTTCACGAATGGAAAAAGTTGCGGCAATTCCATGAGTGAAAAAAAGACACTGTGTGCACATGTTGCATACATTATTTTTTCTACAGCCATATACAAAAAAAATAAAATTCAAATAGAAATTTGGTATATTTTAATTAAGCTCCTTCGGTAAATTACAATTATACGTATTCCAAGTTTCATGAAAGTCCATCTTCGATGCCCAGCCAAGATTCATTGCGTTAGCTTATGGGAAGCGTGAAATAAAGTTAACGTTATGGCACTTTTTTTAACGCTTTTTTACTTTTTTTCACTCTAACCATAAACAACCACTTTAAGCGCTGCAAACCGATGAAATACAAGGTACTTTAAAGATATGGCGTAGAAAAAAAATATTAGCGGCTATTGAGTTTGATTGTATAAGAGTGTTATGACAAATGTTAACATTTGACGTAACGTTCACTCAAAATTGAAAATGTCTCGTTTTGTTTCATGTTCCACTTCGGAAATCATTGAAAATATAAGCAAATCCATCCCAGAAAACTTCAAAACGAGCAAGGAGTCTGTCTGGAGTCAATTTATGTCTTTTTATCGACAGTAAAATATGAAATTTGTGCGACTACCCCAACTTTCATGATAGGCGAAATACTCAAACATTGGTCATAGAATATTAAGCAAAAATATTTTGATTGTTTAATTCAACCATTTCACAAACCCCATTCAACACAAAATCTAATGAACTTCTCTCTCTCTCTTAAAAGAAAAGGAGATTGTAAAAAAAATAAGAGTAAACATTGGTTTTGGACGTCGCATTTCCTAAAAACGAGAAAGTCAGTACAACTGCTTAGTGATCATGATACAATAAAATAGAAGATATGATTTCGCGCATGCTGGCTCTGACGTCACGCCGAGAGTGAACGCCTTGAATTAGTTTGCAGTTACATTATTGGATATGTTTACGTCGGTTAATTTTACATTTTTATTGTGGAAAATTAGCAAAAAATTATCAAAATGAGATGTGTAGTGTATGGTTGTGATTCAGACAATCACGTGAAAGGCTTTGCACACGATGTCAGCTTTTTTACCTTTCCAAAAGACAAAAAAATTATATGGGAGTGGATCCGTTGCGAAGATAAATTTAATACCATAGAATATTAGACCATATAATTATGCTGAAATTAAAAAAAAGTCACTAGCTCCTCTTGGCAATCGTAGAGATATGTTGGAGGCTATATTTATATTTAAACTCCTAAATGGGCAGGTTGATTGTGCGGATCTTCTTTTGAGTCATATGGGGATTAGCATTCCTTGTCAGGGTCTTCGCCATCAAGTTACCTTTCATGTGCCCTTTCATAGAACAACATATGGTGCTATGAGACCCATAAATAGATATCTTTGCTTTTTGAATAGCTTTAATTTTGATAATTTCAATACGCCTTTGGGCCAGTTCAAATATTGCTGTGATTTGTTGAGTTATGTTGTGTTCTTAATTTTTTTTATTTATATAAGTATTGTTTATTACCTGTAGCTACATGGAAAGTGTTATGTATTTCAATATTATAATTGGTTATACTGTATCAGTCTTTATACTTGTCCTTATTGTATTATTTATTGTTGTATCATAACAGTTAGAGGGGTTTTCCCGTAATAAATAAATAAATAAATCTTTTCTTAAATCCAAGTTGACACATAATATTTTTAAATCTTAATTTGATATTTTGTTATTACCAATAACAATTTCATTATTATTATTATTTTGAAGAATGCTCCACAGTACCTGAGTTGTATTTTATTGTTGTTCTGTAGTATACTTATTTTGGAACAACCAATTAAGTATTAAAATTTGTTAATTGTTTTATTCCTTATATTTATTTACTTTAAATGTTTATAAAAATCATGTCAAAAAACCAAAAAGTATAATAATATGTTTTTTTTTTTTGTATCAGTACAGTAATTATTTACTTTACGAAGTGAGCAAACAGATTTCAATCAGATCTTAGAATTATTGTTTTGCTCTGGTAGGCACTCCGATACCATATAACACTTTTACATGAATTCTCTTTGCTTTTATAATACTAATAATATCTCATTCAACCTGAACCATCCACATTTTCCATCAAAATGCATTAGCAACGCATCATATGCAAGTTCTATTGCATCAAATGCATTAGCCCGCCCTCACGGTTTTAAATTGTACTCTCTGCGTGACGTCATGCGCGTGACAAACGATATTTCGAACGGCTGGAGATCATATCTTCTATTTTGTTGTATCATGCTTAATGATATAACATTGTCCCAATCCATGATTTTTTATGGAAATTGAAATATTTTAAATTCAATGCTCACTGTTTTAAAAGTAAATTAGCTACTACTACAGTCCTAACCTATAAATACGTTTCCACCAAACACGCACAAACAACAAATCTCTTTGATGTACCGACAGCAGCCGGAATGCAGTCAAACATTTGCGAACATTCTAAATTTCGTCTCCACCATTCTAATAAATTTGTTTGCAAACATTGCTGATCGTTTGCAAACGTTTTGCGCGCTTGGTGGAAACCCACCTTAAAGAAAATGGTGACAAATATAAGGAGTATACAATTAAATTGATGTGGAATTATACTTCACTAAGCATAATCGAAAGGTAAGTCCATTTGAAGATATCGAATTCCAAAGTGTCAGGCATGTGCGTAATGCAAAAAGGCGAAATCTGCAAAGTTGTCCTCAAGAGAGGAAATAAAGTTCGGAAGCACTTACTTATGAATTGAATGCTATGATGAGTATACCCCAGAAAACATTCAAAGGGAAAATTTTCAAATAGTATCTGTAATTTTGGCCTGATCAGGAAGAGAAGGTATCTATTGCAAAGTCGATTATTTTAAGAGAGAAATGAAAAACAACGAAACCTATTCTCGCAGGATCGAATATAATCCTGTAATCACAAAAACTCGCCAAGGAGGAAGCCGAATGTGCGCAGCTAAGATTGAAAATATAAATAGTTGTCCTGTATGTATTTTCTTGAAACTTTTTAGTAGAGATGTAAAATTCTCTGTAATAATCTTTTGGACAATATTCTCGAGAATATTCCCGAGAATATTCTCATGAATATTCTTAAGTTGGAGAATTTGCAATTATATATTGTCTTCCCATGGGCATTTTTCATATTAATATATTTTCAAACGTTACTTTTCGGTTTTGTGATACCCTGCAATTAATTTTGCTTCATGTTTTTATACTTATAGACGTTCTAAACTGAGCCAAAATAAAATTAGTCTCACCTCATCATTTACAATTCACACAGCTGTATAGGAAGGAGTATACGTTGGCGCTTCTAGGGGATTTCCCTGAATCACTGTTGCCAGCCAGACGTAAAACACTGTTGCCAGAGTTATTGAAAAGGTTAGAGAAACTCAAAATTTTAAAAACATTGCAAAATTTTTCAGTATGAATTATATAGAAAAACTTCTCGAGAGAATATTCTCGGGAAAATTTTCTTACACAGACTATCACATCTCTACTTCTTAGCCATCGAGCTGCAAACATAACATAACCAGCGACCGTTTTTTGTTGAATCCACATCCGTACTGGAAAAACAGGAATATGCATGGTACAAAAATTGCCCTATCGGCATAAATAAATATTCGAAATAGATGAAAACTGGTGCAAAATATATTGGTTTGGACGTGAAGAAAAGAAAAATCACGAATCAATCAAGTCGTTCTACAGCCATGAGCAAAAGCTGACGTGTAGCAACAGGAACTAATGAAAATAACGAGTCACAGCAATGCATCATCTATCAAACCTTACCTCCAGCTCAATGGGGAGCACCACAACAAAATTATGAATAAGATGTGACATGTAGAAGAAACAAAGTCTTTAACTTGAGTTCATACAAGAAAATATAGAAAAGGCGACACCAACTTGACTTATACAGGGTGGACCGGATTTAATTGACGTATACAGAGATCTCGTAAACCGCAATAGATACAATATCGATTAAATGGAGAAAAAGTTTGGTATATTTATGGGGAATTAGGTGTTTAAAAAAATTTAAAATATCTCGACTAGTTCCGGAGATATTCGACAAAATCCGAAAATGATCCTTTTCGTTTTTTAAATGTACCGTTGTTATTATAGAAGATATCAAAAAAATTATTCTCAACTTTTTTTAATAAACGAAGTTTTCTATAAATTACCATACCAAAAATTTCTATACGACGTTTCGTATTTACAGGATCACCATCAACTTCATTTTTTTAAATACGGACCTGGATTTTTTATTGCAATATTTTTTACGTTTTGAATAGATACATACAATGATTATAGCATACTTGACGATTCTATCACGTTTCGTCTTTCAAAAATCAACATCTTTTTTAAGTCCGCTTTTCTTTACTAAAGTCAAATTAATAATTTTAAATATTGGGCATTAAATAAGAATTTTGGAAGAAAATGATTAAATTCAACAATTTATTTTGAAACTTAACGACAATGAATAAATAATGATGTATGACACTCTAATGTAAATAATAAGTAAAACATAAATTAAAAACTTCAATCAAAAATCAGTTATAAAACATGACGTCCATTCTGTGTAATACATAGTTCGATTCTCCTTGACATTTATGAGATGTAACTGCATCAACCATTTCGGTAGTAATTTTTCGAATTGCATCTATTAGTCGTTGACGTAGTTCTAGTATATTAATTGGCATATTTTTGCTGTAAACTTCGTTGTTTGTGAAGCCCCATACAAAATAATCTATGGGGTTAAGATATGGGGATCGAGGAGGCCATCTTGTTGACCCGTTGGTACCAATCCAATTATCTCCAAAATATTCATTTAAATACTGTACAACTCTTCTCGCATTATGCGCACCACAGCCATCCTGCATAAAGTAATAAAGATTTCGTCTTGTTTCTAGGGACATCTCATTGAATACTTCCTCCAGTAGCTCTAAATATCGGAACTAATTTAACCCTTCAGTAGGCGCAGCCGATCTAGGACACTGGGCGGAGTTAAGAAACGACGTATCGGAAATAATCGGGTGAGCTCGGTATTTTGCGTCGTTTTATGGTCAGCTAGTCAGTTCTTGTCGCGGAGTGCAGTACTTTAGAAAGCCGCAGAGCAAACTGAGGTAATATAAGAAATATATTTAAAAGGCTTTAAATTATAGAATTTGTTGTAATTTTAGGTTTTGTAATTCAAATTAAAATGAACTACAACTGCGAAAGAGATCAGCAGCGATTGTTGCGACTTTTTGAAGAAGTCCAGACAGAAGAAGAATTTGATGATGAGGAGGAAACAACCGAAAACGATGTTGTAGAAGAGAGATCTGAAGATAGCGATACAGAAGAAGAAATCGAGGAAAACGAAAAAAAGGAAACTGGAAATACTATTGGACCTCATTTCATAGGAAAAGATAAAATTACCAAATGGGCCAAGCATGTACCTCCTAAGAACTCGTAGAGAGAATATAGTAATGCGGCTACCAGGCCCAAAAGTTAATGTGAAAAATAAATCTAAAATTGATGATATTTGGGGTTCTCTATTCGATCTAAACATGCTACAAATAATTGTTGATGAGACAAACAAAAAAATTGATTCAGAAAGTTCACATTTTGTTCATGTGAGAGATATTTTGCCAACCAATATTGACGAAATTCGAGCCCTAATTGGTATATTATATCTTGTAGGTGTTGGAAAGCAAGTCATTTGAATACTACTGATTTATGGAACACAGATGGGACTGGCATAGAACTTTTCCGATTAACAATGAATGAGAGAAGATTTAAAGTTTTACTAAGATATATTCGCTTTGATGACATACATACTAGAGCTGAGAGATCTATTTTAGACAAACTAGCTCCAATTAGAACTATACTGACAAAATGGAATGAGAATCAAAAGAACAGTTTCTCTCATTCTCAATTTGTTACTATTGATGATAAACTGGAAGCCTTCAGAGGCAGATGTTCTTTCCGCCAGTACATCCCTAGTAAACTGAATAGATATGGTTTTAAAATATTCGCTACTTGTGATGAGAAATTATTTTACACTAGTCATATGGAAGTTTATGTTGGGACACAACCAGCGGCCCCTTTCAGTCTAGACAACAGTACGAAAGCTATAACTGAAAGAGCCTGTAAGCACCTTTATAATTCGAACAGAAATGTCACAACAGACAACTGGTACATTAGCGCTGCACTCGGTATAGAACTAAAACGGAATGTTCTAACCTTAGTTGGAACTATAAAGGGCAGAAGAAGGAAAATACCTGATTATTTCAACCAAGCAAAAAGTAGGCCAATTGGAACTAGTGTATTTGCTTTTGGCTGCGGAGGAACCTTGGTGTCATATAAACCGAAAAAAAATAAAAATGTTATATTGTACATAACAATGCATCACGGCGATGATGTTGATGAGGAATCTGGTAAACCAGGAATAATATTACAGTATAATTCAACGAAAAGTGGTGTCGATACTGTGGACCAATTGTGTGCACAGTATAATGTAGCACATTGTTCCAGAAGATGGTCCATGGTGATTTTTTATAGTTTATTGAATGTTACAGGAATAAACGCGTTCGTTATTTATAGCTGTAACAATATTAATTCAACAAAACCAAGACGAAAATGGTAACAGAGCTTTGACGTACAACCTTCAACAAAATAGGTATCTGAATCGACATATCCCAGCAAATATTAGAATGCGACTGAAAGAACTGTGTAATCTGCAAGATCCGCAAGAGGATGAGCCAGCTCAGAGAAATCCAGGCCAAACTGGAAGATGTGGTGACTGTAACTGGAGAAAAAACCGAAAAACAAAATATTTTTGTGAACTATGTGCTAAATTTTTGTGTTTAGAGCATGTGAAGTCTTTATGTGCAAATTGCTACGATTCTCATCTCTCATCGCTGATTTTTGTACCTCTTTTTTATGTTCCGGGTACGTCTATGTATAGTAATTTTATTACTGATTTTAATTTGTTTAGTGCTTTGAGTATATTGAAGAATAACTTTGAGGTCGAATGTATAAGAATATTTTTTTAGTTATTGCTTTGTAATTGAACAAAAAAAATATAACCGCATGTGTGTAGTATTTTTCAGCTCCCTGTTTGAAAATAATGTAAAAGGGGTGTGTTCAAGCAAATGTCATATAATTGTAATAAAATGTTCAAAAAACTTATAGTTTCAACAAAACATTTATTAGTGGTCTCTCAAGTCTATTTATTTTAACCCATCTCATACACCTTGTGTGCCCACTAATGAACAAGTTCAATCTGCGCCTACCGAAAGGTTAAATTACCGTCCAATTATTTGATTATTGATTAGACCACACCATACATTTTGCGAAAAACGGACCTGTGGCCTAACTTCCCTTATTAAATGGGGTTCGCAGTGGCATAGAAATGCTTGTTTCTTGGATTAAATATTCCACTATTATAGTGAATGTACTTTCATCACTCCAAAGTTTCTTTTTGTTAAAATATAGATCACGGAGTAATTTTCGTCTCCACCAACGACAAAACGTCCATCCTTCTCTCAAAGTCTCCATTGTGTAGTTTCTGCACTTTCTGAAATTTATACCCATGGTATTTATGTTTCTTCAAGACTCTTTTCACCGCGGAGGTACCTACTGCACATTCTTTACTTACTCGTCTAGTCAAATTTTCAGGGTTAATGTAAATTTGAGCAAGAACATTAACTTCGTTAACCTGATATTTGGTTCTCCTTTTTCCAACACTGTTACACTCACTCATATTCTTTGATATACGCGAAAATATCCTTGACGATGGCTGCTGTCTTTCTGGATATAATTCGAAATAGGCCTGAGCTGCCTTTAATTTATTTCGACGATATTTTATGTACACATCGTACATATCTTTCTTTTCTTCGTCAGTGTAACGAGCCATAATATTTATTTACTTTTTAAATCATTTGAAACTCAAAAATCAAAGGAAATACCTAGTAACCCCTATTTCAATTGACAGATAAATAAGCAGTTTGACAAATGTTTTGGTTGTGACATCCACGGCTAACATAATTTTTATAGAAAATCGTGAATGTATATCTAGAAATATTAAAGATAGAAATAAAAACGTGTATTCAACTTTACGTTAGGAAATATTTTATAGAAATTTCGATTACGTAAATTACTATTTACTATTTTCCAATTTTCAAAAGTTAGATACTACTACGAAGCTATTTAGGCGATATTTTTGCGATCTAGCGTCTTTAAGCGAATTAAAGCGATTCATTTTCGCGAATAAGTAATGACGTCACGCTTAAAAACGCTTGAAGGGGAAACTGGCGTGGTCGAGAGTGCGCCAGAAAACTTTAAGCCCTTGATAGCAATGACAGAATAAATTGATAGGACCTGGACCAATGGTGTGGCTGTTTTTTCTTTGTTATGAGTAGGCAACAATTGAATTTATCAACAAATTCATAGAAACAAAAAAAAATTTTTAAACATAATTTTTCCCAAACATTTATATCTCTGTGGGGTCGTTGCGAGGAGGTACCCTGTCTTTAGATATTCGAAATTAAATATAAAAGTCATAATTTAGATAACGGGTTATCCATTCTTCCTCATAAATCGACAAATATGACCAGAACCTTAGCAAATGATTTTGCATTGTTCATGAAATAATCTTCCTGAATATCACTGACTATAACAGACAGGGACTATATTTTCTTTAATTTATCTCGAGCAACTTGTATTTCGAGACAATTCAATTGGACCATATGAACATTAATAATCGAAGAATAACTGCTCGAGATAAAAGCTCTAGGGAGTTATTCCGTTTAATATGGTCTCATGAAATTGTCTCGAAATACAAGGTACTGTCGATTGAATTATAACGAAAATAATAGGCCGTTATTTGTCATAGTCTCGGTATTTTACCTCTGATATTATCATTGCAAATATATGCTGAGAGATACCTATGATGTGTGATATTTTCCTAGATTTCCGTATCTGTTCAAATGTTCTGCAAACTGACTTAGTAGTTCCAAACATCTCAAATAATTTCCATTGCAAGGAGATCTAATTACTTGATTTGCTCCACTAAACGCAAACCAAAAACTTAATAACACCTACGATTCTTCTTACTACATCTCAACTTCCTTTTCAAATTGAATAGCAATAGTTGTTTGTATCCACTCTACCAATGGTATTTCTAGTTTTGTACTTTTGTATATTACGGTTTGTCTGTGTTTCATGCTATTTTCGTGATTCAAAACATATTCTTGAATGTGCTTCCGATCTTTACATCCATTATGTTTATGGTTTCAGTAGAAGAAAATATTCTACACGTTTTACGGTGTAATTTATTTTTTTGAAATCTAATGTGAGATACCTAAGATATTTCATAGTACTAAGTACTATACATAATAGGGCATAACTTATATATTTAAAATTGAGATTTGAGTAGCATCACATTTCATGGTTTCATAAGCATGTACTGGCAAAAGGTCATATCTGAAGAAAAATACAGTAGGTCACAAATTAAAAAAAAGAAGACCTCCTATCTACACTCAGCTGTTATTTGGGCGCAAATACTCCTATCTGCAGATTTTGATGTTAAAGCAAAACCTCCTATCTGCACTCAGCTGATATAAAAAAACTCCTATCTGCATTCTGTTCATGTTAAAAAGCAACAGTGACATGCTTTTTGTGTTTGGCGCATTTTTACTAAACAAATTGAATTGTATGGTGGATTCTTCGCAGTTATTTTGTGACTGTGTATAAAAAATAAACTGTTTTAAAGATTAAAACTAACTTTTCCGCATCTGTGGCCCTCAACAATATTCATCATAAAATTGTTACTTGCTTACACTTCGGGGGATGTACCGTGCTTACAAACTGAAATTTCTTCAAAAATAACCAAAATTTTTTTTATATCTGGATTTATAGGACCCGCTATACTCGCACTAGTCAACTAGAAATCAATAAGGTACATCTGTGAGACACCTTGAACAATATTTAATCAGAAAATTGATCAATCGTATACCCTCTGGATGCTGTATCGTGCTAACAAACTGAAAATTCATCAAATATGACAAAAATTTGGTACTTCAAGTACCATAGCACCCGTTTTACTGGCTTTATTGAGCTGAATATCAATAGGGCTCATCTTTGAGACGCTCTGAATAATATCCAATCATAAAATAGGTCAATTGTATATACTCCGGAGGCTGTATCGTGCTAACAAACTGAAACTTCTCCAAAAATGACAAAAATATCGTACTTAAAGTACTGTATCACCTGTTGTATTGGCTCTGGTGAGCTCAAAATCAATAGGGTTCATCAGTGAGAGGTCCTTAACAATACTCAATCATAAAATTGCTGACTTATTGCACTCCGGAGGCTGTATCGTGCTAACAAACTGAAATTTCTCAAAAAATTACAAAATGTCGAACTTCAAGTACCATAGCATCCGTTGTACTGGCTCTGGTGGGCTGAAAATCAATAGGGTTCATCTGTGACATGTCCTTAACAATATTCAACCATAAAATTGCTGACTTATTGCACTCCGGAGGCTGTATCGTGCTAACAAGACATGTAAGGAAAAGTGGCCGACGACAACGACGACGACGACATACACACAGGATTTTTTTTCTACAAACCGTTTTTTCCTGTTATTGTTGATAGAAAACGTAAAAATAACTTAAAAAATATTTCAAAATTCTAACTTTTTTTGGGGTAAACCAATACTTTTCTCGCATATAGATAGATTGGGCGGAAAAGTAATAGACATATTATTTGAAACACCAGATTTTAAGTTTGGTTTCTTTTGATTTAATAGATAGTGTATTAAAAAGTGTTTATAACTTAGACATTATGGTTTCTCGATCTAAAAGACCTGTTCAGTTAGCTGCAGCTATGATTTCTCCAGAAGTAGATGAAATGCCGGTAGTGTTAACCCGAAATTTAAACTTTCAAGTACACAGGATAATATTTTACCGGGTAAGTACCAACAGCAAATTCGTGTGCGAAGTAATAAAAAAGTATTGCAGGATACACGCATTTATATGTTATAAATTAATTTTGGTTTAAAACGGGTAAAACGTTACTGTTTATCGTTTAGGTACTACAGAAAGCACCTTGCTGTTGGAAAACATGAGCATGACAGAGATTGAAACAGTGAACAAAATAGAACAACCAAGCTCACTAAAACACCAAAATGAGCCTGAGAATCTTAATCCTATGGTCTTTTCAGATTTGGATGGAATGTCGGTCGTTTTAGCCGAAAATTTAGAGTTTCAAAAAACAAACGATACGGCAGGTACCTACCTAATTACCTATTAATAACAATAATACCTAAGTAGAATAATAACAAATTCCTGTATCAATGTAATAGCATAAAATAATAACAATCAAAGCGCTCTATTCGCATTTTCCTGTCTGTAAGTCTGTAATCTCTTGGGTGTTTAGGTTTGATTGCCCTTTAATAACGTGCCTATTGTTTCAGACAAGAGAAATGATCATTGAACAAAATGTGATCATAGAGGACCAAACTATGGAATTTTTGGATCCAGACGGCATCGGCATACCGTTTCTTTACACTGCAGCAGTAAATGACGGTGGTAGGTTCTTATTTTACCGAATTGGCTTGCTAAAAAATCCTAAATGAAGACAAAACAGACAAATTCTAAATTCAAGCAATGATTTTTGACAGTTAAATAATAAATATTTTTTTATTTTTAGATATTACAGAAACCACCTTAGTACACAACCAAAACCCTGAGGAACCCTCAGACGTTGACGATTCTGAAGCGTATCTTCCGTCTAATGATCTTGAACAACAATCAGAAAGTGATAATCACACTTCGAATAATGAAAAAACTGTAGAAAATGAGCATGAAGATATTACAGCGAAAAATGTAAATGAAGTGGAGGCTAACGTCAATGAAGGAAGGAAAAGACGCATCAAGGCAAAAGAAATGGAATGGGCAAGAAATAAGAACAAAAAACTTCGCATGAAAGGACAACAATATCTCGGGATTAAAAAGAATGAAAGTGGAAAACTAAAACAGAATGTGTTCAAAACCCAGAGAGAACTAAAACCTCACTGTTCTTCACAAGCTTGTAAAAAAGCAACTAATCGACACTGCTCTGATATTGCAGAGCAGACGAGAATTGCAATTTTTAAGAAGTTTTGGGAGACTATGAACTGGGATCAGAGACGTGTCTTTGTATCCTCTAATGAAAAAAAAATGTTACAAAACGTAAAACAGTAGAGGGACCTTCAAGGCGACATGGTAGTTATACGTACACATTAAATAACTTGCAAGTATGTCGTAAAATGCTGCTTAATACTCTGAGTATTGGTTATAAAACAGTTCAGTCATGGGTTGATCAGAGTTTCTGGGGTATGCATGCTGAAAAATCAAGCAGAGTCAATATAAAACAGCGAGTCAAAGAACAGCATAAAGCTCAGTATGACATCTTGGAAGAATTTTTTGTACAACTGCCAAAACTACCAGCTCACTATTGTAGGAAAGATTATTTAAAATTGTATCTAGAACCGCATTTCCAGACTTTAAGTGACGTTTATAAACTATATTTGACTTACACCAAAGATAAAGCTGTTCCAAGTCTGTCTAGAAAATACTTCACCACAGTTTTCCACGCTAAAAACCTATCCGTGTACAGTCCTAAAAAGGACCAATGTAACACATGTGACTCATTTAAATGTAGAAATATTTCAGGGGAACATCACGCGCAACATCAAAAAAGGAAGGAAGAAACATGAAAGGAAAAATCCAAAGATAAAGTTTTGGCGGAAGAAAAGAATTGCATAACAATTACGATGGACGTGCAAGCGGTTAAGTTATCCCCATACCTCTCTGCTGGCAAAATATACTTTAAAACTAAGTTGTGTTGCCATAACTTTACAGTTTTTAATTTGGCAACCAAAGATGTTGTTTGCTATTGGTGGTCATAAGATCAAAACAACCAACTAGTTGCGTCGACTTTTACTTCATGTATTCTGGATTATCTTCAGAGTTGTTTAACAGATAAAAAATTACCAATAATAATTTGGTCAGATGGTTGCCCCAGCCAAAACAGAAATAACATTCTTGCAAACGCCCTCTTGAATTTTGCTATGTTAAACCAAATAGAGGTATCTCAGAAATATTTAGAACCGGGTCATACTCAGATGGAGTGTGACTCGGTTCATAGCACCATCGAAAGGAAACTAAGAAACCGTGAAATACACTTGCCTAGTGATTATGTCAGTGTGTCCAAGGAGACTAGAGTAACACCCTTTCCATACAGAGTAAAACTTTTGGATTTTTTCAAAAATTATTCATTGTCAAAAAATTTGAGGTATCAGTCAATTAGACCTGGAAAAATGGCAAGGGATTCTGTAATTAACGGTATTCGAGTTATAAGGTACTTACCAAATGGCCAAAGCAAAGTAAAGCTTAGTTTTGAAGACGAATACATAGTACAGTACCTAGTCGTCCAAAGAAATTGGATCCAATTTTAAAGTATCCACCACTTATCATTGGACCATGCAAAATTAAAGAAGTGGCAACACCTCCAAGAATTAAAATCTGTAATTCCCAAAGATGCACACTACTTTTATGATAATCTATTGCACTAAAGTTACCTGAAATGATCGACATTCTGACTGTTTTGTATTTTTAATACAGTTTGTAAGAATTACAGATAATAAACCTATAAAAGCAAATAATCCTATCTTCTTATTATTTGAAGTAAAATATCCTGTCCCATATTTCGTAAAAAACAAAAAATCCTATCTGATATATCGGAAAAACCAAAAAGACCTATCTGATTTTACAAACATCAGGTAGTTTTTTTTTACGCAAATAATTGGTATTAAGTCACAAGCACGTCACAAGACGGTTGTCACACTAAAAACTCACCCTGTATGTGGAAGCATACAAGTGTATCTATAAAAACAAGTATTGCATTTTGTTTTTAATTTTATTTAATATTGTTAAATTTTAGCGGTATTTTAACTGCTTATCTGGTTAATTAATTCTATTTTAACTATTTTTTTCTTTGGAATTTTTTTTCTATCTCAAGAATTATTTTTGACCATACCCCGTAACCATTACAAAACGTAAAAAGTCCTAAATATATCTATTCCTACTATCCAACGGTTAAAATAAATAAAATCAATATAGCACTAAAAATTAGTAAAGTGGACAATGGCAATGGCGCAATGGCAAAAAATTCGGGATATGCGCAAAAATAGAAAAAGCCCAGTTAAAAACTACGTTTGTACGCGCAGAAAGCAAGAGTACAAGAAAAGAAAAAAAAGTCCATTTCTGATTGGTTCTCGATAATTGCAAAATCAATACGCACTTTAATACAATAATTGATCAAACATTTCCAGAAAATTAACGTCGAAATTTACCCACTACGGCGAAGCGGTTACCATTCGCGCCGATTTCCGAAACGTCAACCGTAATTCTGTCTCTTTTCCACTCTCATTTTTGACATACTTCAATACAATATAAATGCAGTATCTTACAAAAATAAACATTAAGATAATTTTACATTACATCATTGATTTTTACGTATTATTTGACATCAAGTTTTAGAATAATAATAATAATAAATATTTGCAAATAATGAAAAATAATCGTTCAACACATCATAAAGATATTTAAGTAACAATAAAATCTAGTGTGTTTATTTATAAAAAGAAATATTCTTCTTCGTACATAAACAATTTAAAATTTATAGAAAAAATATCAAGATTGAAACAAGTTCGCGGTTTCTGAGGTATTTTTAAAATAATGTTACTCACATTTTATTAAAATTAAACAAAAATCGTTGTAAATCACTTCACCAAGTAAAAAAAATCAAGTCATCACTAATTTACAAACCAACAAAAAAAACAGTAACACAAATCACCACCGTGTTATTTTTTTATATAAAAAAAATAGTTTATAGTCCAATCCGTCGGCCCGTTAAAATAACTAAACAATTGCACGTCCGATGCGAACAGAGTACGGGCAAATCAGAGAGAGCGAAGAAAACAGTGTGCGAGTGCGGTTGCAATTGTCGAAAAACAATCGACTCACACACACACACGCTCTTACACAGCCGCCTGCTTACTTAGAGCGTGCAGAAAACACTTGCGCATCGACCTGCCCGAGTTAACCGCCTACTACGATGCTTTGAGTCGTTTGAGAGTGAACCTCTCGGTACGTATTGTGCTCTCTTCACTTGTTATTTCCCCATCATGGCCGCCTATGGTGTATGTATAGCTGCCAGGAGGATATCGAATAAAAGCGAGAGAGCGATAGATAGATGGATATTGTATAAGTATGGATGGATTGGGCAATTCTAAAGCGCGCTGCTGCACCAGAGAGCGTCTTTCTTCCTGCATTTATGTCTTTTTCGACTGATTCGCGTCGTTCGTTTTTTGCTCGATTCATTTTGATTGACACGATGACGCTATAATATTATGGAGAGCTTAATAATAATAGTAATTGTAATGGAGAATACGTTAACAATAATATAATTATAATTTATTAACAAATAGAAATTATTTTTAGACAGAAATAATACAGTGCGTTCGTAAAGTATGTCACTACATAAGATGAAGTAACAAAACTTTGGTTATGTACTTATATAAAATGAATCTGCGATTTTATTATTACCGATGCCGCATACATTTTTATTGGCTAATTAATTGACCATTAATATGAAAAAATAAGGAAAAACATTTTTTTATTGCAACCGTTAATATTAACATTAGGAGAAAATAAAATGGTGCACTTCGTGTTTATTAAAGTTTAAAAAAGTCTTTGCTGTTTTTGTAATGATAAACATGATATGAATATTCATTACCTTAAATCAAGTAGGTATTACTGTCAGTGGGTAGGTCGTGATAGTTTTTTCAAAATAGCCGTACCAGACTGGTAACGGTTGTGTCCTTTTTGGATGGGGAGGAAGAGGCAAAAGTGAAGTGTTTTCAAATGAAACAAAAAAAATAAACATTTTAATGGTTACGTTTTAAAGGGAATCTCTCAAATCACATGGCGTTTCTTCGACCCTAACCTAAGATAATCTTAGGTCCGTCAAGCTGCCCCCCCCCGGTCAGATTTTTTTTACCATAATGCTAGCACACATAAAGGGCACCTAGCACAGCCTAGCACAACAATTTTTATAGCTAGCACACCAATAGCTCACAATAAAAATGCTTTTGAATTCGGGTGGGGCCAGATTAACACTAGCCCCCCACGGTTGGAATTTTTTCGCCAAAATACTAGCACAGATAAAGGACACCTAGCACAACCTAGCACACCATTTTTTATTGCTAGCACACCAACAGCTTACAATAAAAATGCTTTTGAATTCGAGTGGGGTCAGGTTAACGCTAGCCCCCTCCGGTTGGAATTTTTTCGCTAAAATGCTAACACAGATAAAGGACACCTAGCACACCATTTTTTATAGCTAGCACACCCACAGCTTACAATAAATATGCTTTGGAATTCGGGTGGGGCCAGGTTGGATGTATTTGTCCCTAAACATCATTTTCCAATAAAAAATGGCCCCTAAACAGCATTATTGTTGTCAGCTGTTGCCGGATTGTGCGTGATATCTATATTTTCCCATCTAGCAGGGTATTTGATTAATTAATAATTAACTAGTATTTAATTAATAATTATCTATTTATTTTCAATTAATGCTAAAAAACGAAAGAATATAAAAAACCTTCACTTTTAAAAATAATTTTGTTAAAATCATAGTAATTTTAATAAAACAAAATAATTAAATTGAACCATTTAGTCACGGAATCAGAAACAATACGTGCACAAATAAGTTGCAAATTACGTCACACTATAAAAAAGGCAACTACAAACGTTTGCGTACAGACATGTTGGATAAATAAATGTCCAAAAAAGTGAAGCCGTTGGATATGTCCTTTGGACAAAGTTGTGCAATCTGGGAAGGGGCGGCTGAGAACCCTAAAAATGTTCCAATATATTGAGAATACATGTTTTAGACTGATCGTGGTTCACTGTAGTCCTTATTTAAAAGAAACACTCTAACTTTATATTTAAATTTGTCAGAATGTTTATTGCCGAAGTTGATGGTTAATTAACCATTGTAATGATAACATAAATATTGCATTTCACTATCAGATTATTTTATTTTAGCGCATTTGAATAAAAGCTTGTTTTTAAAATGTCTTTAACTTTTAATTTATTTTTTACTTTTTAGTTACCGCCCGACAGGTTTCTCAGTATGTTCATCTCATTCAACACACCATTGTTGCAATGTCGGTTGCCGGTTAATTTCGAATAGTCCAGCTCTTCAATATAGGGTTACAAACCAATGCTATTGACATCTATCTCGGCAAATTACACAAGTCAATGTGAACCAATCGATGCAACACAATCGAACAATTCGACCTCAATGTCATAATAAAGGACTCAAAAAACCCAAGTACATCAAAATTGTAGACGGATTGAAGCAACGGACTATAACTCGCATTCGTATTCTTAGCAAGTCGTTCCATTTCATACCCATAGTGTAAGAAAGCATAAAAAACTAGTCCGCCATGATGAATTTCGAATGACGTCACATACCTAATCATGGATTGGCATGCAAACTAGACGTATATACAGAAGTGTTTTAAATGAATCTCACGGTTTCTAGTTAATACCACAATATAATAAAAATTGTTGAAAATTCTAAAAAATTGACAATTGTTTCGATAAATCAATATCATCGTCAGAATGACAGAAGTTACATTTCATTTAATGCCTACCTGATGTTTAGTAGTTATTTTTGGATAGACCAAGAAATGACGTAACTTGTGATTGACTTAATATATGTTAATAGAAAAAAGAAGAATATGTGATATTACAAATATTGAAGCTTAGACATTATTAGCCCTATGGTGATATCCTGGATATCATTTTTCCAATTAAGATCAGTATAACTGTGCAATGATATAGAAAACCAGGAAAACTATATCTGCTGATCTTTACATATATTACTTAAGAAGAAAGAAGACAGTTTATTAGTGGAGAACTCCCTATAGATCTAACTGTTCATTGACAACTTCATATTGTGGGTTTCTTAAATGTCTTCTAATTTCCAATTCTTCAAGGAAATCAGCTTAATCGGTTGAAGATATCTGCTTCAAAACTGAGTTGCAAGATTGCAACGGAACAAACATACATTGCCAGTTACATACTAAAAACTTTGAAAAATACATAGTAGTGTTGGTATCTTATGATATGCCAGAGAAATATTTGAAGCTCTGATTAACCGGCTCTAAGAATTAAAAGCAGCACGTTCTAAGAAAACTTGGGAATTTAAAAAAAATATGATAGTGAAATGCAATATTTATGTTATCATTACAATGGTTAATTAACCATCAACTTCGGCAAAAAATATTCTGGCAAATTTAAATATAAAGTTTGAGGGTTTCTTATAAATAAGGACTACAGTGAACCACGATCAGCCTAAAACATGTATTCTCAATATATTGGAACATTTTTAGGGATCTCAGCCGCCCCTTCCCAGATTGCACAAATTTGTCCAAAGGACATATCCAACGGCTTCGCATTTTTGGACATTTATTTTTCCAACATGTCTGTACGCAAACGTTTGTCGTTGCCTTTTCTATAGTGTGACGTAATTTGCAACTTATTTGTGCACGGATTGTTTCTGATTCCGTGACTAAATAGTTCAATTTAATTATTTTGTTTTCTTAAAACTACTACGATTTTTACAAAATTATTTTTAAAAGTGAAGGATTTTTGTATTTTTCCTTTTTTTAGCATTAATTGAAAATACATAGATAATTATTAATTAAACAATAGTTAATTATTAATCAATCAAATACCCTGCTAGATGGGAAAATATAGATATCACGCACAATCAGGCAACAGCTGACAATAATAATGTTGTTTAGGGCCAATTTTATAGGAAAATGATATTTAGGGACAAATACATCCAACCTGGCCCCACCCGAATTCCAAAGCATTTTTATTGTAAGCTGTTGGTGTGCTAGCTATAAAAAATGGTGTGCTAGGTGTCCTTTATCTGTGCTAGCATTTTAGCGAAAATATTCCATTTGGGGGGGGGGGGGTATTAGCGTTAACCTGGCCCCACCCGAATTCAAAAGCATTTTTATTGTAAGCAGTTGGTGTGCTAGCTATAAAAAATGGTGTCCTAGGTTGTGCTAGGTGTCCTTTATCTGTGCTAGCATTTTGGCGATAAAATTCCAACCAGGGGGGGGCTAGCGTTAACCTGGCCCCACCCGAATTCAAAAGCATTTTTATTGTGAGCTGTTGGTGTGCTAGCTATAAAAATTGATGTGCTAGGTTGTGCTAGGTGCCATTTATGTGTGCTAGCATTTTGGTAAAAAAAATCTAACCGAGGAGGGGGCAGCTTGACGGACCTGATAATCTTCCCTTCTTGTCGTAGCTATTTTGTTCCAGTTTAGGCCAATTAAAAAGTTTCTTAAAGACACTTTTGTCAAAAAAATAATATAAATACACTACAACGGGAAACTTGGGAAGCTGGAACCTATGAAAACATGCAAAAAAGCTACGAAAATCTTGAAAAAATATGATGATATCTAGCAGGTGTGCAAAAAGGATTCTGGCGCTCCTTGAGGCATTTTGGATCATGTTTTTCTATTTATTTTTTGAAGATATGTAGGTGCTTGAAATAAAGCAAAAAACTGAACTTTAGAAGTCATATTTATTTGTAGACTAAAATATCAAAATAAAACAAACGGAATAAAATCATAACAAAATAAATTCTTGTTCACACAGAACTGACGAGGGTAAGTAAATAAACTTGTTTTATTTTTTGGAACATAAAATTTATTTTTTATTGATCTGTTTTAATTTTAAGTAAAGAAAACGATAGCTTTGTTGCGAAACTTGATCATCTTGAAAAAAATGATATTATTGAAATAAACTCTGAGGACATTGCCGTTTTGCAAATAGAACCTCTTAGCATTACGAAAGGTTGGTACTAACACCAAAGTAACACACACATTTATTTAGTTTTTTTGGCATAAATGGTTAGCTGGTATTAGGCTATAAATTACACATCATAATTGAGAGTAGAGGGAAGTTTTACTGTACAGTAGCTGTTTTAATTACTTCTTTAATGTTCAAAATTGCAGATGAAAGATATAGGGTGGAAAAAGATAAGACTTTTTCTCAAACTGATGTTATGAGTGCAAGTAGCAATGGAAAAATTTTTAACACTACAGTTATATCCGATGTTTACCTATGCCCTTCTACCGATACAGCTATTGTATCCAACGTCAAACCTGCTGTTGTTACAATAGGTCAGTAAAGTTACGAAAAATAAGATAATAATAGTAAAAAATGTTACAGTTTCTAAGATTGTCCTTTATAACAAACTAACCTTCTTTAAACTTTCAGGAAACAAAAATGACGTGGACTTAAGTTTATTGTCATCAAGTCAACAAGAAACGTCCAAGGTTTTGGCGCGAATTGGACAAAACCCTGCCAATTTGGAAATACGCAATTTGGAAGATTCTGATGATAGTATACGAGATCCAAATCACGAAGAGTGAAGTGACTAAGAAATAGAGAGTGTCGATGAAGAAGCAGAGACAAGGTCGAGAAATACTAACAGCGGTACCCATGAAGATCAAATAATAGAAGAGAATACACCTAAAGGAAAGAAAAGACGAAGGTAGAATGCAAACTGGAAAATTAATATACAGAAACATAAAGTTACAAGAACATGTATCGAAAACCAAAATAATATGCGTCAAAAAGTTAGGAAATCCATGCTCTTAAAACATCAATGCAGAAACAAGGTCATCTATACACTCTTTGTTTTGGAATTCCTCAAATGACATAAATCGCAAACGCCAATAGAGAGATAGATAGATAGATATTTATTAACTGCTTTACAATAAAATGTTTGTAGCACGTCAAAAAGAAAATACATACAAAAGAATTATACAAAATATATCTTAAGATAAAAACAGAGTAAAATGTCACAGCAGAGATACGGTGTTGAGATTGCCCCGACAATGCACAATGTAATCATCAACAGAGTAGAAACAATATTTAAGGAGAAACTTTTTTAAATATCTTTTAAAAGCATTGGAGCCCAATGTTTTTACAATTGATGGCAACATATTAAAAAGCCTATAGTTTGATGAATTTGATTGCGTCTTATTTAGCCGAAAGTAGCTGCATCTGATATGATGAGCATTACGAGTGTTGTAATAGTGGATATCTGAATTTCTAGACAATATTGACTGTTTCCCATGAATTTCAATTAGAGTATGAAATAAAAACAAAGACGGTAATGGCATAATTTTATATTTTATGAAAAACTGTTGACAATGATCCCTGAAACCAAGATCAGCAAGCATCCTTATCGCCTTTTTTGCATTCTAAATACTGTTAAAGCATGTGAGGAATTACCCCAGAGGGTGATGCTAATATGTTGCGTCACATGTTAAATCAGTACTGATTAATCGAAAAAGACCTAGATCGGTTAGGCGAGGTGATGCTAGAAACCACACAAGAGAATATGACTTTGAGGTAAATGGGAAAATCATCAGAGTCTGTAAGACATTTTTCTTAAACACATTGTCAATATCGCAGACATTTGTAACAACTTCGCTCGGAAAAGAGAAATCTGGTTGTATTGTTTCAATTGATGAGAGGGGTAGACATGACCATCACGTAAGAGTTTCAGATTTTGTAAGAGTGTACGTGAACATATTAGTCAGTTTCCTATTGAAGAGTCTCACTATTCAAGAGAAAAGCGAAACTGTTACGCAAAAACTGTCAATGACGGTCAAGAATTCCACCCCTTCCAAGAAGACCGTTTGAAATTCTTGATTCAACCAAAACATTATAATGAAATTAACTCAGATATAGTTTTCCTGGTTTTCTATATCATTGCACAGTTATACTGATCTTAATTGGAAAAATGATATCCAGGATATCACCATAGGGCTAATAATATCTAAGCTTCAATATTTGTAATATCACATCTTCTTCTTTTTTCTATAAACATGTATTAAGTCAATCACAAGTTAGGTCACTTCTTGGTCTAGCCAAAGATAACTACTAAACATCAGGTAGGAATCAAATAAAATGTAACTTCTGTCATTCTGACGATGATATTGATTTATCGAAACAATTGTCAATTTTTTAGAATTTTCAATAACTTTTATTATATTGTGGAATTAACTAGAAACCGTGAGTTTCATTTAAAACACTAAAACATTATAAAATAAGTTTAATTGATTTAAATCAAGTTGTGACTTACTGTGGTGATGTGATCTTAAGTACCGAAGAAAAAAAATCCCAAGACAGTCACGTAACTATATCTTTTACATGGAGGGGTTTGGTTTTTTTATCTTATAGGTTTAGAAGCGGAAAGCTTTATTGAAGGGGCCGCCGAAGGCAAAAAAAATCGAGGGCTACGCTCCAATATACCTTTAAAGGTCAAGAAATATTTTTTTTTAATTCTTTGTTTGACTTAGCTACATCTAAAAGTATTTTTAAACAGCGTTTTTCGTTTTGCCCCCTTCTGCTGAAATGGTTATAACCGTGTTGATTGTGGAGCACCTATTTTAAAAATGACAAAATTACAAAAGTAAATGTAACCTCTTTCTTCTTTCAGCTAAGTTATTCACAATTGTTGAAGAATCTATTTCTATTGCCACATCCCGATGAACACTCATCGTCTCCCATTCTGTTTCTTAAATACGTTTTCAGCCGTTTAAGTGTAGAAAAATTACGTTCAAGCGTGGCAGTTGAAGCTGAAAGTGTTGCCAAGAACTGAAGAAGCTTCTTATCGTTGGAAAAAAAGGCGCATCACATCGATCCATGGCTTCTAAGGCAGTAGAGGGATTTTCTTGATTGCACCAGTGGTTGTGCCAAAGCTCATACTCGCTTAATACAACTTTCTTTTCAGCTTCACTAAGAAATATTTCCCCTATTCTTACAATATATCTCGTTGCGTTGTCAGTGTTTTGGGTCCGGTCAGGTAAAATCAACTGAATTCCTGAAATTGTTTCTTCGTGGGGCTTAAAGCGAATAATGATGAAAAATATATTATTTGTATTTCGTAATTTGTATTAAATGTAATTCAAATATTGCAGCAGTATGCTAATAAAAAATTATTGTAACTATTTTATTTTCCATGGGGGGGGGATTGTTTGAAACCCCCAAACCCTCCCTTATTAACGATGTTTAATTTAATAGATCAAATGCTGGAAGTCCCAAAGATTTAGGAGCAAAAGGCAAGAAAACAGTTTAGCTAAATGCGACAAACGCACAAAATTCCTCAAATAGTTTTTGACCCGCTTCAAGACACTTAAAAATTGTTCTGCCCTTGCAGAAATAGTCACAAACAGTTGCAGAAACTTGAACAAATTAGAGAATACATACTGGTTGTGGACATTTTCTGACTTGAATTGTGAAACCAAAATTCGCACAAGATGACGATTTATTTGGTCTGAATCAATATTTACTCCAGAAAGTGGGGGGCAACTGCACCCCTAACCTCCCCCCCCCCCAATCACCGCCACTGAGTTTATAGATTTCGATGTACAATCTATCCAACCTAAATTAATCTCAGATAGAGTTTTACAAAATTATTTTATAATAAGGGGTAGAATAAATACCATCCGAAAACAAAAGCTATGGAAGGGATGGAACAAATGAGAGTGTCTATTCGCACGTTAACGCGACGTCAAGTAGACAGGGAAAATACTCTTCTTTTTTTTTAAGTAAATGCAGATATCGCGCGGGAGTAGAGGAAAGGGGTGAAAGAGGGAGAGGCAAAACAGCGGTGATTTCTGAATATTCATGTCTCGCCGAAAGTGTAATGAATATTGCTGAGGGCTGGTTATTGGGGGTTGCGGGAATTCGGGGTGTGATCGAAAAGATTTACAATGCAAATCTATTGAGAATTTGTGATTAGTTTGGAAATACATTTTTTTTCGAAGTTGGACGATAATTTTGAGAAGAATAATTTTATTACGTACTTATTTGATGAAGAAATTTTGATTCGGAAAAATTCATCGCGATAACCTTTTTTTCTATATGTTTTCGTAACATATAATGAATAATTTTCCGTTTAAAAAATTAATTTTGTGGGAAAGAAAAAAACGACAAAATTTCGTCCGTTTATCTGACATTTTTTTTCTTTCCAACTTATACTATATATAAAGTTCCTTTATTATCACATATTGACGCAAAAAATCCTGTTTACTTGGATCAAACAACTCTAAACAGCACTCTGAATAATCGTCAGAAGTATTTTATACCTACAGTGTCATGCGGTAAGACACTTTTCTTGTACAGTGTGTCCGAAATTTTGCAGAATATACAGCAAACCAGAGGAGAAAGAAAATAAGTAGTTAAGATGTTATGACTTATTTTTTTGTTAAAGTAACGATTGCCCAATCGAATCATCAATAGAACTTTTTTATTAAGAAAAGTATTTAAAAACTTTATAGGAACTTTTGATAGATATAATATGGAAAAGTTCAGAGGCGCATATTTTTGTATAATTAATTTGTTTAAAAGGTAAATATCAGCCATAGCTAAAATGTGTCTGACAGTAATTTTTCTGAATAAAACTCACTCAATGTCACATCATTTTTTAATAATTGACAACAGCTAGTAGTTTCGGCCTACATAAGGACCTTCTTCAGGCTACAAAATTTTAATATAAGTAAAGGGAAAAGTTTTTAATCAGATAATGTTGGACACTTTTGAAAGTATTCTCTTTACTTATATCAAAATTTTGTAGCCTGAAGATCCCTTATGTAGGCCGAAATTATTAGCTGTTGTCAATTATTAAAAAATGCCATGAAAAATTAATTTGTTTGTTTTTAAGGTTTTTAATCCTATTTTTTTAATTGATTGATTTGATTTTTGGCAAATAAAACTGCCCCGGCTTAGATTCTCATAATAAACTGTTAAATGGCGTTATTAGGTGTTTCATTTTTAAGTCTCTGTTTGAAAAGATGATTCGAAGTGAGAAATTCTATGTTGAATAGAATTTACAAAACGTTTGTTCTCAATGAAAGAAATTACTACCCTTTTTGTATTCCGAAAACTATTGTCCGCGTTTCCGCGCTGAATAACTTTTGTTATGCATTTTAAATTCTTCTGAAGTTTCAATATTTATATGGTCGAAAAATATCCTGATTAATAAAAATTTCTATAAGCCATTTGTAAAAGTATATATTTGATTTTATTGATGGCATTATCTGAAAAGAGTTTTGGATAGCAAATATCTATTGAATATTTTCCCTATAATTTGCATGCATGACTGGACTGGACACTGAAGTTTTAATTATGTTTCTTAATAAAGAAGTACTAGAGTCCTGTCATTTTCGATACTTTTCAACAATCGCCCTGTATATCTCTAATAAAGGGACCCATTGAAGATTTGATTGGGTAATCGTTACTTTAACGAAAAAGAGACAGAGACATCTTAAAAACTTTTTTTCTATCTCCTCTAGTTTTCGGCATACCCTTCAAAACATATCGATTTGGGACACACTGTACATTATCAAGTACACGTTAACCACTCTCATAGTCCACAATGTTTGGCTCTTTCCATACCAATAAAATATGTTGTAGATCTCTTTTGTGAAGATACCTATAACGTCAGCAAAAACACTCATATACAGGGTGCTTCCTACGCAATCTAAAATATTGTAGTGGGCGCTTCGTCACTCACTTTTAATACAAAAAGTTCTTATAAATATGTGTGATAAATCCTCTCGTTAATGAGATACAGGGTTCTCCATGTTAGCCCCTGGTAAGGGTTCTTCTCAGTCGATGGCAAGATAAAGAGACACTATGATAGTCTCTATTACCTACCCATATTTTTCAAGTATAATCTTTGCTGCTACCATGTCACCTGTACAAACTTCAATGATTGGCATCAAGTTAAATTTAGATACAAGTTCTTACTTTAGTACAATTAGTTTCCAGTCTCATTTCCCTAATATTTAACCCTAGTATCTTATCTTTGTTTATCCAAGTTTTTTGGATCAGAACGATGTCTATGTTATCGGCCACAACCCTTTGATGTAGGACAACCGTGGTGTTTTTTTTTGTGCTGCAAGTTTGCTTGTAGCACCTTGAATATCCTAGGAGGCTGTTCTTCATATTATTTACCAACATCCAGAAACGAGTATCAGAAAAATTGCTGAAGGAGTAAATGTTAGTAACAGAACTGTTTGACATATTTTAAAAGAAAATTTATTGTATGCATATCGCGTTCAACATTTGCTACCTACTGACTATCCGCTCCGTATACAATATTGCCAATGGTTTTTAAATAAAATCGCAAACGATCCCAACTTTGCTGCCAATATTTTGTTTACGGATTAAGCCACCTTTTCATGATATGGCATTATGAATTCTCATAATGACTACATATGGGCAGATGTAAGTAAATCCACATGCAACAGTTGTAGCACGGTTCCAACACTCCTTTTCGTTCAATGTTTGGCTTGGCATCATCGAGGATTATTTAATAGGACCATTTTTCCTTCCTGCACAGTTGACCGGTGAGACATATTTTCATTTGGGAAGATGTAGCCTTTATTATTAGAAGGCGCATGTGGTTCATGCATGACGATGCTCCTCCACATTTTGCAGTGATTGTACGCGAGATTTTGAATAACGTTTTTCCAGTCCATTGTATTGGACGGGGATTTCCACTCCCGTGGCGACCACAATCCTCTGGATTTTTGTATGTGGGGATATCTAAAATGGCCCATTTACACAACCCCGATATTAAACTTAGAAGATCTTCAAAATCGTATAATACAAGGCTGTAATGTTATTCGTAGCAATCCTGGTATCTTTAAACGCATTCGGCAATCCATTAGACGTCGAGCGGATTCTTGCATTTTGGTTGGAGGTGCACATTTTGAACATATTGTAATGTTTTTCTAATTTATCTAAACAATAAACGGGTGGGATAAACTTTACACACGGTATAGCTACTTACTAATTTATTTAAGCACTAAACTACTCACAACACTTAATTTATATGCACAGAAACTTTATTATTAATTTATATCAACAGTTCACTAATTTATATTCACTTATTTACTTGTTTATCTCACGATGTCAAATTATCAACTATCAACAACTCTTCCTGATCGGTCCCTTATATATTAAAGCCTTTTTTACTAGAAAATTCCGGACTGCGGCTTACACAAAAACAATTGGCTCTGCCATTTTCGAGATAAGTCTGGTCACAAAAACAATGTTTAGATAAGATAGTCACAATCGTAAACAGTTATAAAAAAACCTGCGTATCCGCCATAATTTTAACTTTCATACCTGGCTTAGACAGGATTTAGGGACTATACCAGTGTGCTGTTTCGTAACAATATGCTCTGAAATGTGCTATTTTTCCTTTATGTTTAACACATGTTGTTGCTTCTAATAAAATAATAAAACAATTCAACATCCTGTATATCATTAACGACAAGACTTATCACACATGTTTATAAGAACTTTTCGTATCAAAATGGAGTGACGAAGCGACCACTACAATATTTTAGATTACTTAGGAAACACCCTGTATGTTAATAGATTCCCTATTTTTGAATTCTATGTGAATCTTCTTTACATTTTCTTCAAGTTCCTTCAGTATATCGTCTATCATCATGATACATTGTACAGGATTCAAAACTACCCCTTGTCTTAGACCCTCCTTTGTTACAAATTTGTCACATAATTCCTTGTTGTTTTATAAATACACCAAAATAATATTGTTTCTTAATTTCATTCCAATACCTGTTTGTCGCAAACTTAGCCAAACTAAATTTCTTGGGATGATTCCCTTTACTGCCTTGTCCTTTATTTGCCAAAGTCGTCAGACGGTTGTTTTTTAGCATTGCTCACATTCTCTTTGGTTTTACTTCTTTCAGATTTGTAACTTTCATTGTTTCTTTTTTGTAGATACTCTTTTTGTTTCTTCATTTTTACATGAGTTTGTGTTTGTTCATGCCACCAACTCGTTAACTTTTTATTTCCTCCTGTGAAATCAATTCATAAACATTTATGGCGGCTTCTGTTTTTAATGTTTCACATTCTACAGTTGCTGATACAAATTCTCCAAATTATTTTTCCGTCAATTCTTTATATTTGTTTGCTATTTCCTTATCAGTTAACCTGTATGATCTAATAGCTCTTTTTAACTTTTGTTTCTTTTGTGTCTGGGGTTTTCCCTTTTTTGATTGACATTTTAATCTTTGCGTTCAATATAAAGTGCGGATATTAAATCTTACTCCCTCAAGGAAACTCCGTTATTTTAGACAAAGATGAAAAATTCTCGAACCCGTCAATTTTTATTTTAATCGACAAAAAATTGTTACCCCTTTTACCCCCTACACTTGACAGCAAACCCCCTCCGATTTTTTAAATAGCAAGGGGGGTCGTGCGATACTTCGCTGAAAAGGGTTTAAAAAGCAGAACTCGAAACACCTCGATTAAAATAAAAATTGACGGGTTCGGGGATTTTTCGTCTTTTTATGAAATAACAGAGTTTCATAGGGGGGTAAGACTTAATATCCGCACAGTATAGTGAACACTAAATATTTCTTTTTACTTTCACATCTCTAATATCCCTTCTGTTACATTTATTGATGATTATGTTACGAAACAGCACATTGGTATAGTCCCTGAATCCGACTCTGTCTAAGCCATGTATGAAAGTTAAAATTATGGCGAATGCGCAGGGACTTCTTAGAACTGTTTACGATTGTGACTATCTTATCTAGACATTCTTTTTGTGACCAGTCTATCTAGAAAATTCCAGAGCCAATTGTTTTTGTGTAAGCCGCAATCTAGAATTATCTAGTAAAAAAGGCACTAATATATAAAGGACCGAGCAGGGAGAGTTAGTTTCGTTTATAATTTGACATCGTGTGATAAACAGTAAATAAGTGAATATAAATTAATGAAGTGTTTATATAAATTCGTTTAAGTGAATATACTGTGTATATAATTAGTGAATAGTTTAGTGAATAAATAAATTAAGTGAGTAGACATACCGTGTGTATGAATTTATCCCACCCGTAATGAAAAACGTTTAAATAAATAAGAAAAACATTACAATTATATAATCAATAATAGCTTTTTCATTTCGACATTTTACTTCCCTTGTATACTTCTGACTATCTTTATGTTGGTAGAACGAATTAGTAATTATTAATACATTGTGTTTACAAAAATGTATTAACCATTATTATTCCTTTCAGTTTCTTCATGCATTCCAATTGAATACTTTCTTCATCTCGCTTTCCAACTCTTCCATTCACATCGCCGATTTATTCACAGGTCTGCGACCAAAAAACTGCATAGGATTTTTTGACCTCCCAAAAACAGAAAAAATATTCAAATTATTATATCACATCCGTTTTTATGTATATTGCAGTATCTATGTTCATTGGTAATAAACCTATATGATTTTTATTTGATAATGGAGAAAAACAACCTGAGCTGTTGGTGAGACTGGGCATGTTTTAACATGTTGAGACAAGTCAAATGACGTATACTATATCGCTTGAAACAAAGAAAAGCTCTCAGTAGACATACTGATATTCAAATGAACAGTACTGTTGTCTGTTAATCATGGCTACAAGGGGTTGTGTTATTTCTCCAAACAGTTTTTGTTATATCTGTGGTGAATTCACTATTAAAAGTCAACAGAGAAATATACGTGATTTTGTAAGGACAGTTTATTTTGCCTACTTTAAATTAAAACTTGGTGATCAAGATAAACCATGGGCCCCGCATAAAGTGTGTAGAAGATGCGAAGAAGATCTTCGTTTGTGGTTTAAGGGAAAGAAAAATGCATTTCGATTTGGAATTCCTATGATATGGCGGGAGCAGAAAAATCACACCACTGACTGCTACTTCTACTCAGTTGACGTAAAGGGATTCAATTCAAAAAACAAAAGAAACATAAGTTATCCTAATCTTGACTCAGCTATACGTCCAGTGCCCCATAGCTCCGAGATATCTATCCCGCAGCCACTTTCCAGTTTGGATGAATACCCTAGTGAGTTGGAGGACGAAGCTACATTACCTCCTCCGGGTGAATCAAGCTCAGATTTATCTTTTGACGAAGATGGAGGGCTTCAACTATTTTCTCAAGGTGAGCTCAATGATTTAGTAAGATATTTAGGTCTTTCAAAAGATGCAGCTGAACTGTTAGGTTCTAGATTAAATAATTTAATTAAATAAAAACCTTTTATCACCTGCCACTTCTTTCGACTGGTACAGACACCGAGAAAAAGAATTTACCCAGTTTTTCTCAAAAGAAGGAAATTTAGTTTTCTGCAATAATGTGGAAGAACTCATACATCGCTTTGATATAAAGTATGAATCATCTAAATGGCGCATATTCATTGACTGATCTAAGACTAGCCTTAAAGCAGTATTATTGCACAATGGAAATAAATTTGCCTCGATCCCGATTGGACATTATGTGCATATGAAAGAAGATTATAAAGATTTGGCCATTATCCTGGAAAAAATCAAGTATGAAGACCATCAATGGACGATTTGTGGGGACTTCAAAATAGTGACAATGCTTTTGGGTCAGCAGGCACGCTATACCAAATACCCATGCTTCTGATGCTTGTGGGATAGTAGAGCCAGAGAACAGCACTGGAAAAAAAGTGATTGGCATTCCCGAGAAACTTCAAAACCTGGAGAGAAAAATGTTATAAACACTACCTTGGTACCACCAGAAAAGGTTTTGTTGCCCCCTCTCCATATCAAATTAGGGTTGTTGAAACAATTTGTAAAATCGCTGCAAAAGGATGGAGACTGTTTCAAATATTTATGTAGAAAATTCTCGAAGCTGTCAGAAGCAAAGTTGAAAGAGGGAGTTTTCACCGGCCCCGACATAAGAAAACTTTTAACGGACCTTTCATTTGTGGAAACTATGAATGAGAACGAAAAAGAAGCTTGGGTATCGTTCAAGGACGTAGTGCGAAAGTTTTTGGGAAATACTAAGGATCCTAACTATAAAACCATTGTGCAACGGATGCTAGCAGCATACGAAGCTCAAGGCTGCAAGATGAGCTTGAAGGTCAATTTTTTACACTCTCACATAGACTATTTTCCTGAAAACCTGGGAGCTTACAGTGAAGAGCAGGGATAGCGATTTCACCAGGATGTCCGTGATATCGAGAGAAGGTACGAAGGGCGATGGGATGTCACTATGCTTGCTGACTACTGTTGGCTGCTTAAGCGAGAAACTGAAGTTGGAAATCAAAAAGGACTCGTCAAAGTATCAAGGAAAAGAAGAAGAGGTTTCATAAAGAACATAAATAAGTATATGTATCAAAATAATGTTTCGTTTGCTTTAAAAAAAATATTTATTGTTTGTAAATTTTGAATTAAGGAGTGCTTTAGAGTTACGCAATAAATTAAAAGAAACAAGATGTCCACCGAAATTGTGAAAATCGAAAAAAGGGAGTATCGAGCCATCATCAAGTACCTGTATTTAAAAGGGTTAAGAGGTAAGCAGATTTACGAAGATATGATTAATACCCTTGGTGATCAATGTCCTTCGTATGCGACCGTGAAAAATTGGACTGCTAGCTTCAAAAGAGGTAAATTTTCCATTGAAGATGATGACCGATCTTGAAGGCCAATTTCTGTGTCAGTCCCCGAAAATATCGATGCAGTTCATGACATGATTTTATCAGACCGTCGAATTGGGCTAAAAGGGATATCTGAAGCACTGAATATTTCATACGAACGCGTTCATCATATAGTTCACGTCAATTTGGACATGAGAAAAATTGCTGCAAAATGGATCCCCAAATGTTTGAATGTTGACCAAAAGCGTGCAAGGGTAGAAGCATCGCGTTCGATCTGTGCTCGATTTAAAAACGATGTAGACTTCTTAAACTGAATCGTTACAATGGATGAGACTTGAGTACATTTCTACGATCCAGAAACAAAGCAACAATCGATGGAATGGCGACACTCTGGTTCTCCAAGACCTAAGAAGTTTCGTATCCAAAAATCTGCTGGAAAAGTTCTGGCTTCAGTTTTTTGGGATTGCCATGAAGTAATCATGATTTATTTTTTGGATAAGGGTAGAACGATAACTAGAGATTACTATTCGACATTACTGGCCACTCTACGGAAAAAAAGTAAAGAGAAAAGACGCGGAAAGCTATCCAAAGGTGTTTTGTTTTTGCAGGACAACACCCCTGTATACAAATCTCATGTTGCCATGCAAAAAATTCGTGATTTATGGTTTGAATGACTAGAACACCCCCTTATTCACCAGATTTGGCTCCGTCTGACTATCATCTCTTTCCTCAACTGAAAAAAAGTTTAAAAGGTCGTAAATTTTCTTCCAACTAGGAGGTAATAAAAGCTGTGTACGTCTGGTTTGCAAAGCAAGAGGAAACATGTTTTTTGAAAGGTCTAGAGACGTTGCAGGTTCGCTGTAATAAATGTATCCAATTACGAGGAGAATATGCTGAGTAATCAAATATTTTGACATTGAAATTTTGTTTGGTTCTATAGTAGCCTAAGAATTTTTCAATATATCCTCGTATATAATCAATAATAGATTTTTCATTTCGACTTTTTACTTCCCTTGTATACTTTTGACTATCTTTATGTTGGTAGAACGAATTAGTAATTATTAATTCATTGTGTTTACAAAAATGTTTTAACAATTATTATTTCGTTCAGTTTCTCCATGCATTTCAATTACATAAATACTATCTTCATCTCGCTGTCCAAATCTTCCATTCATATCGTCGATTTATTATTCATTTCCCGTTTACGTCATCCATAGCTTCGTTGAGCGTTTCCCAGAAATTTTTTTCTTCCAATACCTTTTCATCTTCGTTTGACCCGAATACAATAAATATAAATGTTCAAATGTAACTGTAACTTGTATATGGCGTATTAAATATCGGGAAATAGAAGACGTAGTATGTGAATTTTAGTAAGAGATAAAACCAGTTTATTGATGATTACTTATATTCAAATTCTTAAAAACTATATATTCCTCTAGATAATACAGTTAACTAAAAAAAATACGATAACAGCCACTAAATATATTCACTTAGAAGAAGGAAAAATAATAGCATGTGTAAAACGTTTTTGTTTCTTTTGGTTTTGGTAACAACACGTACCATACGCAATATTTACCCCTTACCACCTAGCACGGATTGACGTACTTTGGTTCACTATTTCTATCTTGGAGTTAATAACCGCTTGGCTGGGCATCGAGGAGCGACTTTTATAAAACTTGGCTGGGCATCGAGGATTTACGTTTTTACCTGTACTTTAAATACCTTAATAAGATTATAAACACAAGTACAAGTGGGTCATAGGTAAAGTATAGTACGTAACTCGTGTTGTAACGGATTTTACGCACTCACGGAATTACGCACACGCCGCTACGCGGCTTCGTGCGTAACTTTTTTCTATTTTTTTCAAAAACCATTTATTTCTCAACATAGTCTCCTTTTAGCTCAATACACTTAGTAAGACATTTTCCAACTTTTTTATACCATCTGAATAATACGATTTTGGGAACCCCTCAAAATACGCATTAGTTTCGGTAATCACCTCTTCATTTGAGATTAATCTTTTTCCTGCGAGCCAAGTTTGGAAACAGGAAAAAGTCACTAGGGGCTAAATCTGGACTATAAGGTGGATGATCAACCAATTCGAAGTGGATTTCTCGTAGTTTTAGCATCGTATCTAATGCTGTGTGAACCGGTGCGTTGTCTTGAAGAAAGCGCATTTTTTTCTTGTTTAAATGTGGTCGTTTTTCCCTGATTGCATCAACCAATTGATCCAATAATGCACGATAATACTCTCCTGTGATTGTGGATCCCTTTTCAAGATAATCGATGAGCAATATTCCGTGTGCATCCCAAAATATAGAGGCCATAACCTTGCCAGCCGATTTCGCTGTCTTCGCCTTCTTCGGAGCACTTCCACCAGCTTCCACCCATTGCTTCGATTGATTTTTGGTTTCAGGTGTGTAGTGGTGGACCCACGTTTCATCAACAGTTATTAACCTACGCCAAAAATCACCAGGATTATGCTTTATCCTGTCCAAACACCGCTGTGAAGTGATCTGTCGAACTCGTTTTTGTTCAACACTGAGCAAACGCGGCACCCATCTTGCCGATAGCTTTTTCATATGCAAATGTTCATGCAAAATGTTGAACACACGTTCATATGATATGTTTACCCTTTCAGCAATCTCACGTATTTTGACCCGGCGATCATTCATAACGATATCGAGGATTTTCTTGATATTTTCTTCAGTAACCACCTCTTTTGGCCTTCCTGTTGATGGTATTGTTGCAGTGCTTGTTCGGCCCCGTTTAAATTCAGTAATCCAATATTTTACCATATAATCTGACGGAGCAGATTCGCCGTAATGCTTATCAAGCTTTTTTTTTCTCTCTTTCGCCGTTTTTCCTTTCAAATAATAGTGCACGAAATTCACTGTTTTCCATTTTCCACGAAACACAAAAGTTGCTTACTTCAAACGACTACAACAAATAAACTAATCGATGAATTTGGCTAAAATTTTAACAACTGACGTTTGACAGATCGTAATTTCTAAGACAGAAAAAGTTTTTGTGTTTGTGCTGCCATCTAGCGCTAGGTAGCTTCAATATCAAACCGCCCTCGTACGTGCAATGCAATACAAGACGCAATATTTCTTGATCACAAGCATGCGCAGATGAAGCTCAGCTGATTGATTTCGCAATTGCAACTTTATCGGTTTGGTGCCATTTCCAGCATAACCTTCTTGTTGATTCGTGATTTTTGTTAATGCCATTTTTTTTGAAGTTTTTTATAATGTCAAACAACGTGCAAAATTCATCACATGCAAGATTTTGACCTTGCAATAAATTGCATGCAATTACTTGCAAATTGTATTGCTCCATGTCAAACGGCTTATAGTCACTTCCAATCATGGAATAGATTTTTTATTTATTTTAATTATTGGTGTTACTGTTATAAACCAAACGGCAATATATGCCCACCTCTCTCGTTACGCGTATTTCTCTTCCGCCCTTACATACACCCCTCCAAAACGACCCATATCGATTTTAGAAGTGAGTATCTAATATAGAGTTGCACTATAGTGGCGGACTTATACGTCAAACATGGACGTACGTCTAGTATAAAGCTCGCCTTCTACCGATAGGCTGACATTTCGGTCAACGGCCGGACGTAAGTCGTTACTACATCTAAGTAATGGAATTGCTGATGTATGTCCCTTACATATTGCTTTTACTGGAAGTAAAGGTGAAGGAAACGAGAGAAAACTGCGTAATAAGAATAAAATGGGGGCCATTTTGTACGGGGCTTTTTTATATAACTTAAAATATGATGTGAATGGAACCGGACATTGATATTTTTCTTTAATCTAAGATTTATAAAATACGAGGCGCTTTCTAAATATTTATATTTTTGATGTGTAGAATTTTGAAATACTTGAGGTTATGTATTAAAACATAGTTTTTGGCTTATTAAAGGTATGTACAAGAGGCGCGAAAAAGTCGCTGAATTTAATTATTATTTCGAGAGGGACAACACTAACAAACTAGTTTTCAAGTGTTAAAAATATTTCACGCTTTTACAGATTTAGTTTACTCCAAAATAAGTTGGAATTTTTGCTGTTCTGGCATCAGTTAACCAACATTTCACCAATACATACACCAGTACCAATTGAATATACACATTGGCAATTTTTAATAAAAATATTGAAAATCTCAGAAATGGCAGCTATCGTAAAATCGGTCTGGAATAATAAAACTGTCCGAACAAGTCGTTTCAGGGGTGGGTAAGCAAATTAACAATATACAAAATTAGAAGTGAAGCGAAAAATGGTGTTATTAAATCCGCAAAGAAAAATGCCGGCAGTGAAAAGAAAGTTCAATTCACAGAAGAAATTAAAAATGCAATAAGAAAAAAGGTGCACGAATTTTATTTTAGGAAACAAATCCCAACACTAGCTAAAATTTCGGATGAAATGAATAAAGATCCATATTTCCCTAAAATGGACCGAACGAATCTACGGGAAACGCTACTGGCATTAAAATTTAAATGGGCAAAACATGATAGAAAAGCGATTCTAATTAATACTGACGATATTATTTGTTGGGGATATCTAAGAACAATTTTTAAATTACGTGCAGAAGGCAAAATAATATTTTACTTGGGTGAAACCTGAGTGAATGAAGGCTACACTGTCAGTAAAATGTGGCAGGATACCAATATTCAATCTTCACGACCTATAAGGGACGACGTCTAATCATAAAGGCGGGCGGCCACTGCGAGCGAAACGAAACTAAGCCGAGCGAAGATAAGTTTCCTATATATCAGTTCTCATTCTCTTAAATGCATCCGCGGCCACTTAAGCGAAAATATAGAAACGAAGTTTTCAATCATAGTTTAGTTTCGCGCGTTTTAGCTCGTGTCAGATCCCGGCGAGGTTTTCGCAGGGGTAGTTCGTATGCCAGTATGTATTTAAAAGTCATTCTACAAACACGCATGTCGCGCAGATGTAAAGATGTCTTGTATTTTTCTTCTGCATTAACACTTCCGCGGCAATATTTTCAGAAAAATCTGAATCATCTGATTCCGAACTTACATCTAACAATAAAATTTTTTCTGCTACAGAACTCATTTTCAATACGTCCTTCCGTACGAAAACGCAGCTTACCACTAAACGAAGATCGTTCTCAGTGGCCGCCCAAACTTATTTTCGTTTCGTTACCGTTTTCTTCTCTTATACAAGCTTAGTTTAGTTTCGCTCGCAGTGGCCGCCCGCCTTAACTCATATTGGCAGTGATAATGGATTTTTAGATGGTGGCTCTTTAATATTCCAATCTAAAAAAACTGGAGACTACCATGAAGATATGACCGCAGATGTTTTTGAGGAATATTTTGAGCAGATGATTGACCTAATACCAAAAGGTTCAGTCATAGTATTAGATAACGATAGTTACCATTCTCGTCACATTGAGAAGGTGTCTAACAGAGAACGGAGAAAACAAGAGATCATTGAATGGCTAACAGATAAAAATATAAATTTTCCTCAAAAATCAGTCAAACCTGAACTGGTTTCAAATTGTAAAATTGAATAAGCCCCCCACTCGATATGCAGTGGACGAACTAGCAAAAAAACGTGGTATTGACGTAGTGCGACTTCCCCCATATCACATGTATTGATGGGTAAACAAAATATTAATAAAATTAACTGTCTCGACCCCTACTTCGTGGAATCTACTCATATTAGTGTTTTAAATTAAACTCACGGTTTCTAGTTAATACCACAATATAATAAAAAATGTTTAAAATTCTAAAAAATTGACAATTGTTTCGATAAATCAATATCATCGTCAGAATGACAGAAGTTACATTTCATTTGATGCCTACCTGATGTTTAGTAGTTATTTGTGGCTAGACCAAGAAGTTACCTAGCTTGTGATTGACTTAATATATGTTAATAGAAAAAAGATGTGATATTACAAATATTGAAGCTTAGATATTATTAGCCCTATGGTGATATCCTGGATATCATTTTTCCAATCAAGATCAGTATATCTGTGGAATGATATAGAAAACCAGGAAAACTATATCTGCTGATCTTTACAATTATCACTTACGAAGACAGTTTATTAGTGGAGAACTCCCTAGATTTAACTGTTCATTGACAACTTCATATTGTGGGTTTCTTAAATGTCTTCTAATTTCCAATTCTTCAAGGAAATCCAGTTCTTGTTTCTTTTCACAAATATGCAGCACTTCCTAGTTTTGTGTTAGGTGTCAATGAATGATTGGTGTCAAGTAGATGTTGCGTAGTTGGATTTATCTGATTGTTTTAATCTGTATGCTCGTAAGTGTTCACTGTATCGAATTCCAAAATTCCTAAGGGTCTGACCCAAATAGACAGAATGAAATGCTGTGTACATACCGAAGATCATTTAAGGATTTCCCAGTGTCCGACTTCCCAAAACCATCAAAGACAACTCTAAGTTTGGTCGTCTGGTACTTTTCGTTAATTCCACTATGGTGTGGAAAATAGTATGACACATTTACCTCCTTTAACTCATTCGCCAGGGATATATTACCTAATTGAATGTATTCTGTAATAAACTCACTGTACATTTCCTTTAGCTTAGGATTTCTCTGTAGTTTCCTCGCTTGAACTCTAGAATCGCCCAGCAAATATATGGGTTGTATAGAGGGAAACTGCACTATAAACTTGCCTTCAGAGTCTCGGCCAGTGGTTTTCACAAAAATATTCTCACACTCGTTTTCCTAAGTCGACCAAGATGGCTTAGCATGATAAGGCTCTTCAATCTCCCAGAATTTCGTTAATTGGGCTTGAACATCCAGATTCGTATTCACATGACTCCCACTAATAGAAGAATGGCCTTTGGAAGGGTGTTCATCACTCAAAACCCAACCAAATATCGTTTTTTGGAGGGTAGGACGGTTAGGACCTAATGATATTTGTCCAATGCATAATAAACTTAGATAAACTTCAGTCTCTAATAACAAGTCGATTTCCCCAGATCTATAGAAGTCTGCGTCTGCCAAAATAATATGTTTCGGCACATTCCACTCAACTATGTCAGAGTGATAACTTGGCTGGTGGGCACGAATGGATGGAATTTTGGTACACGACAAATACACTGTCACAACCTAAGTACCCGGCCTTGGGACTCTGCTCAGGTAGTGAATTTGGCCTTAGTTACACTATTTTTTATTACCTCAATTGGGATAAGGTGAATCAACAAACAAAATTTCGGGACAAATGGATTTATATGACACACAATAATAAATTTACATAAACCGTACATTATCAATACAAATACGAATAAATATCAGTATTATAGTAAAAATGTCCAACTCAATATTCTATAAATATCAAAAATAAGTTAAGGACTTATCTTGGGAAGACTCGGGACGTACAACTCGCAGCAGTGGTCAAGGGTTCTTGAGCCGTGGTTGTCTGGACTGGACCCTGTATGAACCGGTAGGGTGGATGGTATGTAGACGGTCCGTAGAGGTCCTTAAAGGTAAGTCCGTGGAGGTTAGTTTTGTAAGCGGTCCTTAAAGTACAGTCTGAAGCGATCCTTAAAGGCTAGAGAAGCGAAGAAGATTAAAAATCACACACAACGTATTATTTAGAAGAGAATGCTGAGTAAAACTTTTCAGCGATGAATGAACCAAAGAGCGAGTTCCACTTCAATCGTAGTTTAAGTAGATATTTTAACGATGACAAAAACTATCACCGATGTGTTCCTAATATTTGAAATAATAGGAATTAGAGTTGGGAGTAGCCGACGAATAAGTAACGCTCCAAAATAATTGATGAAAATAGTAACATGTCTCAGCGACATGTTACAACACTTCGAATGCGTTCACACAGGATTGTACCCTAACCTCACAACGATGGCTCAAGTTGACTGAATTTCCACCTACCCCTAAAATCGTTAATGGTAACTCATGCCTTTGAAGACCTAATTTCTCTGCACACTTGCAAGTGATGAGGTTAGGCTACCCCCTTAAGTAAAGCTCTACATATCCTCGGAACTCCATTGGAATCCAAAATTTGTACCATAGCTGTTTGTAAGATCATTACCTTCGGCAACTGGCAATGTCACCTACTGCTGAAATTCTTTATTCGATTCGCTCGAAGTATTCCCTGATTTTACTAACCTAACGTGTCCTTTTGCACGTTTTACTTCCCATTCTCTTGCGGTTTTTTTATCTAATTTAGAACTGAATATATGAATAAGTAAAGTATCAGAATGAGCTACCGGTTGCTTTAAGCTCTCTAACAACCTTAAATGTTATCGAGCATTTTCCTCAACTCAATACTACATTCTTGTGTTAATACCGGTAAGTCAAACAAAGCTCGCACATGTTTATCGACAAGTATTGCACGATTATAAAATCTGTTACATAAAGTATTCCATGCAAGTCCATAATTATCTGATGTGAACTCTATGCTACGTATAACCTGCGCGGCTCCCCAAACAATGATGCCCTCAGATAGGGAAATTTCTGAATATCCGCTATGCTTTTATCTGATTTTATTAAACTATCAAATAAATCTCTAAATTCTAAAAAGTTGCCGTAATTTCCCCCAAATTTAGGTAATTCAATATCCGGTAATTTTATTTCCTTATTATTACTGTTATTATCCACATTGACAGAAATGTTAGAATTTGATTCAGAATTTATCTGTTCTGGTGGTCTATAAAATTTTGTTGCTGCCGTTAATAACTTGTGGCAAACATTCTCAAATTCCTCGCTAGTTTCTAATTCATCTGATATGTTTTCTATTTCCGCCTGTACATTTTCAAAGTCGCTCAAAATTGTTTGCTGTCTTTCTATTCTACTATCAAGTTCTAAAATCTGCTGGCGATCATAATTTTTTATATCTCTATCTCGATTCTCTTGTAAAATATTATCTAAGTATTTTTTAAAATGCGTTTTTCTCACTTTCAAAATACACCTTGTTTTAATCAAACTCTTTAATTTGACAACTGACAACATCCTGAGCTTTTGACATTTTACTTCAAGATTTGTGGGAATACTAAAGGAAATATTTATGTTTCTAACTCAAAATTAAACTCGAAACAATTCTCAATCTCAACAAGAGGGAAAATTTAGAAAAATAAAGGATAAATACCAGGTAACAGGCCTCACACTTTTTTCTTCACCACAATTTCTTGCAGTTTTCGCGTCTCGACTCGCTCTCAATAATTCTCAATCTTGCTCAATATCCTGGCTCTCGAAGGACCATATGTTGTATAATAAATATTTTAAGCACATTTGGTTAAACTTTATTATAATGAACTTACAAAAAATACTCGTCCCGGATACGTCCTTCCTCAACATGGCCAACTACACAACCCTATACAATGAAGGTAGCTATAACCAAAATGATGGTGTTATCGTCTTTGCAAAAACAAACTCATACCGTTCGCATGAACATATTCAGATAAACGGAGGTATATTATTGAAAATTGTAATGGTTATGGATAAGCTGAGTTTTTGCATTTTAGCATTCTATAGATCTCCAGCAAGTCGAATTGACGACTTTCTTGACCAGCTTGGAGATATTCTAAATAAAGAAAGTAATCAACATTATTATAGCTTATTTGTAGGTGACATAAATATCGACTTGATGAAAATATCTGAAGATTCAAGAAATTATCTCGATATGATGAGTTAGCATGGCTTTCAATCAACTATTAATACTACAACAAGAGCGAGAAATGGATTTGAATCATGTCTTAATCATATATTCCTTAAAACAAAACAACAAAACTTCAATAGCATATTACCTCTCACTATATCACCATCAATTACGGACCACTACATAACGTTGTTACAAATTGTACTGAATGAAACTAAAAACAATTCAATAAACAAAAAATATTTTCAAAAAGTAGACGAACAATTATTACAAAAAGCAATTAATAGTTTAAGTTGGAAAAATGGATTGTACCCAATGCATGATATCGAATCGACAACAGAAAAATTCATCAACATCATAAACACATGTGTACAAAAATCAACTCAATACTTCAGATTAAAAAATAGTCAACGTAAAAGGAAAAATTGGACAACAAAATCATTGATAAAACACATTAACCAAAAAAATCATTCATTTTCATTATGGAAAGAAAATCCAAATAATGTAAACTTGAAAAATGATTATTTAACGAAAAAAAGAAACGGGAAAGAAAATAAAGACTGCCAAAGAAAATTATTATCAAAAATTAGTCGAAAAAGAACAAAATGCAAGTAAAAAACTTTGGAACGCTGTTAATGAAATTTTGAATATCAAGACAGGAAGAATAATAAATAGTATTAGGAATGAAAAAAATGAGATCGTCACAGATCCAAAAGATGCTGCTGATATATTTAACAACTTCTTCGCGAATGTGGGGGAAACTTTGGCAAAGAACATACGACAAAATCCCTATTACAAAAGTAAAAAATATATAAATAAAAATTCACTTTTTCTTACACCAACGAATACTACTGAGGTTGAAAATACAATAATTAGCTTAAACAACAAAAAGGCTCCCGGGCTTGATGGAATGAAAGCTGAAACTTTAAAGATTATTGTAAAATTCATATGTGAACCTTTGACGGACATCATAAATAAATCCTTCGAATCAGGCATATTTCCTTCGATTCTAAAGAAATCTCTTATAACTCCAATTTTCAAAAATGGGAATACACAAAATATTTCAAACTATAGGCCTATTTCACTTCTATCTTCAATAAGCAAAGTCTTTGAAAAAATTATAAAAAAGAGACTTACGACATACCTATCAAATTATAATCTGCTGTCGACATCCCAGTATGGCTTTAGAGAAAAAAAATCTACCAATGATGCAATCCATTCCTTGACAAAAACCATCTACGAATCCTTGGATTCAAACACTCCATCTATTGGGGTTTTTTGGATCTAAAAAAGGCTTTCTATTCTGTCGACCACTCCATACTTTTAGATACACTAGAAGATATGGGTGTAAGGGGTTTAGCTCATAATTTATTCAAAAGTTATCTAACAAGCAGAACACAAAAAACTAAATTCAAAAATCATGTGAGTGAAGAGATCAACATTAAATGTGGTGTACCTCAATGAATAGTATTGGGGCCGGTGCTATTCGTAATTTACTTAAATAATCTATTTGAACAGGAAACAATCGGAAAAATAATCAGCTTCGCGGACGATACTGTGATTTATTACTAACATGATGACTGGTATAATCTCAAAATAAATATTGAAAATGATCTTGGAAAACTCAAAGTGGTTCGACAGCAGATTACTCTCAATAAACTTTGACAAAACTGTAAACTTACCCTTCAGTAGTCATGAAACGTCTCTGCCAAAATACAATCTTAATATCCAACAAGATTTTTCAATTAAACCTGCAAAAAGAATTAAATACTTGGGTATTTACATTGACAATCACTTACGATGGAACCATCATATGGAATATTTAACTAAAAAGCTTCGGAGTATCCTATTTCGATTTAAGCAAGTAAGCCAATTTTTGAGCTTTAAATGTAAAACAATACTGTACCATAGTTTGGTTGAGTCACACCACAATTATGGCATTATTGGCTGGGGAGGAGTTTCAAGGAACTATCTAAATGCCCTCGAAGTGTCTCAAAGGCGATTCTCCGAATGATTCTCAACAAACCTACTAGATATTCAAGCTCACTACTCTATACTGAAACACAAATATTAGATGTTAGACAATTATACATTATTCAGATAGGATGCCATCAATATAAAAATAAATACAAACTTACCACTCAAAATCATAGATACGCGACAAGATCGAATAATCAATACTTTATACCAACAGCTCTTAAAACAATAGGTCAAAAAGGTTAGTTACTCCTACTTGGCGCCTAAATTATTCGGGCAACTACCTCAGAGAATTATCGAAGAAACTTCTTTTAAACGCTTGAAAACCCAACTAGTAACATTTGTTAAAGAAACAGACAAAACAAAAATACACAAAATGATAGAATGTTGAATCAAAAAACAGTAAACTCATATACGAAATGTATGTCTGAAATACAATCATGTAAAAATGGATTTATATTGTTTTTAACTGCATTTTTTTGTTTTTTTTAATCTTTTTTAAATTTTGACACACTTGCCTATATTCACCACATACAAGTATGTACAATACTTCTGTGGATGTCTAGATGTTTATTCAATTTTATTTGTATTTTATCACTGTATTTGTTAAATTTATGAATAAACGTTATTATTAATCACAAAATGTTTGTCTCTTGAATTGACGTTTTTTATTTCTCTTCTCTTTTCTTGACGTCGGCTGTCAAATCAACCTCGTAACGGCTCACTTGTCGGCTTGTTAAAACAGTCTCAACACGTCTATTTGTCATTTTAGCTTTTGATTTCAATTCATATTACCAGTTTGTATAAAAGTTGTATAGATTTACGTATTTTAGTTGATCGAGCCCGGTATAGTTCTCATAAATCCATTTGAAATTTAGGTATAGATCAATCAAATGAAATCCTAGTTGCGGTTGAGGAGTTGCTGCTGCTGCTAGGATAGGCTAATGAAATTAACGAGCAATTCGAAGGATCAATAAGGACGAAAATCGAGGGCCCGTTTCGTCCTTTCGCCTCTGTAATTCAAAGAGAGATAGAGTGACGCCTTCCGAATACCTAAGTAACTAACTCCTCACGGCCTTACGATTCGGACTCTCAACATTTGAATTGCTAATAATTAGCCTATTTCAAATTTTGGATTGATTGTCCTTACTACCAATGAACCGCCAGAGGAAATAAACAAAGAGATATTACAGATTTGGTATACGTATAAATTACAAGAATTAAACAGCAGTTTGAATTTGATTATTTTTCTAGTGTTTCTAAAACATTCTTTCTCAAATTGTTTGCTAGATTTTTATTAATTGCGGTTTGTAATAGAACTGTCTTGAAGTCTTGAATCTTGGCAGTTTTTACCTTAATGATTTCAAAATTTGACAGCACATAAAGAAAAAGTTAAGTTCATAAGTTGTTTACTTACTTATTGTTATAACTAAAAGGGGAGAGACTGACTATTTTGATGTCAACATTATATACTTTATTACTCTATATCAGATTATATGAAAAAGTAATGACAGCACTAAGAATAATGTCTTATTCCACTACTTGACATTCGACTACTATCAAAGAATACACCAACAACAAGAAGCGAAAGCCGGCATAAATCGTTTGATGTTCTGGGGGCAGAATTTCGTGACCTTGTAAAACTGAAGTTGACAGAAAGCTAATAAATATTTACACTGAGAAAAAGGTTAAAAAATTGTGAAGGTATATATTTTACTGGCAGAAAAAAATGTAAATCAAACATTCCAAAAAATAATTCTTTACTAATGTATTGTCAAAGCATTATTCCGAGAAAGTATTAATTGTCAATGAAAAATGTAAGCATAAAAAACCTGTAGCATGGTCTTGTTAGAACGGTACAGCCTTTGGAGTGCCACAAGTTAGCAATTTTGTAATTAAATATTGTTCAGGACATTTCACAGAAGAACCCTATTGATTTTCAGCTCACCAGAGCCAGTACAACGGGTGACATGATACGACATTTTTGGAGAAATTTCAGTGTGTTAGCATAATACAGCCTCCGGAGTGTATACAAGTGACCAATTTTATGATGGAATATTGCTCAGGGTGTCTCACAGATGAACTCTATTAATTGTCAGCTTACTAGAGCCAGTACAACGGGTGCTATGGTACTTATAGTACCAAATTTTAGTCATTTTTGCAAAAATTTCAGTTTGTTAGCACGATACAGCCTCTGGAGTGTCTTCAAGTGATCAATTTTATGATTGGATATAGTTCAGGACGTTATATAGATGAACCTTATTGAGTTGCAGCTCATTGGAGCTAGTATAACTGGTAATATGGCATTGCAAGTGCAACATTTTTGGAGATTTTTTGGGTTGTTAGCACGATACAGCCTCCGGAGTGAATACAATTGACCAATATTATGATTGGATATTTTTCAGTGTGTATCACAGATGAACCATATTGATTTTCAGCTCACTAGAGCGAGTACAACGGGTCCTATAAATCCATACATACTATATTTTTGGAGAAAGTTCGGTTTGTTAGTACGATACAGCCTCCGAAGTGTATATAAGTGACAATTTTATAATAGGATATTGTTCAGTGTCTAACAGATGTGGAAAAGTTTTTATCTTTAAAACAGTTATTTATTAAAAAAATTAAACTTGATTTGTCGGTTATTAAAGTTAATTTAACGAGACGTTTGGGCTTAACAAACATTTGGAAAAATATGCTTTAGCATTTCTTTATACATAGTTTAAGTTTCTGTTTTTTAAGAACAGTTTATTACTAAACATAACATACTATTGTTTAATCAAATGATTTTTATTTTCTTATATCGATATTGGAATTCATTATGTGTAAATATGTATTTAAGTAGCAGTATGTGTAGGATAGGGTAGATATTAAAACCAATACAGTAATATAGATTATATATTTAGAATACCAGATTACAGAAGGAAAAAATTCAATATACATGATGGTATAAAGTTACAATAATGTTGGTGCTTAAATGTACAATTTGTATAATTTCCATGATATGATATAACAGTTACACTCTTCCAGATTCATAATTCAATATTTTACACCTAGAGAAAATATTTTAATGTCTGCAACATAATGTGTAGAAATGATCAATATATATATTAAATAATAATAATAATACCTAACATTTACAACTGTATAGGACATCTATTACTTTATTTATAATTGTACAATATTTCTTGCGGCACTAGATTAATTTTTTGTGATGGCTTCTAAAGGAGGACTTGTTTGCTTATGTGTGGATGTAGATTTTCCTCTAGAACTGGAAAAGGATGATGTATAGGTAAACCAAACCAAACTGTATACTTGTCAAACCCATATTAAATGTACTGTTACTTTTTGGAGCTAAAATGTGGTTAAAAGCAGCTAATAGAGAGGATTTTGTTCAGAGACGTTTGCTTTCGTAGTGTGCCAAAAGTCATGCTTTGTGTTGAAGTCGAAGGAGATTGTAAAGGTACAGGTCGTAACTCAGTACTTCCCCCTTACGTCCATTTTAAAAGGTTGATTATCTGAAAAGAAAAATACAGGAAGACTATATTAATGGACACAGAAGTGTATGAGTAGGTTTTATTATAGACAATGTGTTGTTTTATTCATCCGACACTTTAATTTTCTAGTATCTATTTTACCAGAAGAATTATCTTACACATTAATAGCATATCAGGGACTGATTGATAGTTAATACTGCCACAAAGTGAACATGAGATAAATGAAAAAACATTTCTCTATCATAACAAAATCATAAAAAATACTCTTTTATAACAAAACCAAGATTCTTTTAAGTGAGACACAGGTAGGCTGAACATTGTAGGTGAGACTTTTGTCTAGTTAAATTCACAGTTGCAAACACATAATTTTTTACTAACTTATCTAGTAATGAGAAAGCCATCCATTTTGATGTGTATTGACTTACAGAGGTGAATCTAAATAATAATTATATTTACCAAGCAGTGGAGAAGCATCACGGTCACTCGTATGTATTGCAGAGGCCTAAGAGATGAATGTCGCTATTGCTGTAATGGTGTGGTAGCTGCAATTATAAAAGTAATTGCAGTAATCATTCCCTTACACAAATTCCATGAAGGTATTAATTCATCCTGTGGTAAAGTATCAATTAATCAAGTCAGAAAGTATTAATTAATTCTGTGACCAGGTGACAAAAAATAAATATTATTAACAGTTGATTAAATTTAATATTTATCAGACTGAATAACTATTTTTGTTGGTGGATGATTCAATAAAATATGTCTCTTGCATTTTAACCATGGAAATATGGCAGGGGCAGCTAGCTGAAACAAATGCTTGGAATATCCTTCTTTGGAAACAATTTTTTTCTCAAAGTGAAGTTCACACAACCTATAAATTCTTTTGTAAAGCATCTGTAGTCTTTCCAAACAAATCTCTACGGTTACAAGCTTCCAACCATAACTGTACCCTAAAAATTAAATAAAGGTAGGTATATTTTTATATTATCACATGTCTATAAAAGAAATCAACTATTAATTTATATTGAATATTATGTATTTTCATTCAACATGTTTTTTGAAGAACAGGGCTCGTCAGCAGAAAGCTTATTGTAGTACATAATATTATCATGTTATTAAAGGTAGAGGGACAGATCAACGTTGACAAACAAAAACATAGATTTACACAACTTACAATTCATAGGAACATGTAAAATAAAATGTAAAATATTGAAAAATGAATATATACCTATAATACATTGCATATAGAAACAATTTCTCTTACCTCACAGGGTCTTTGGGAAACCAAACATAGTTATCTTTTCTCCTGTTGTTGAGTGACATCCACGAACTTCACAGCTTATTCTTCCCATCATAAATACAATAATTTCTCACTAAGAGTGCAACTAGTTACTTTTACTAAACGGTATTGTTCAAAATCAAAGTAAATGAACAAATAAAAAGCATGTTTTTGTTTAACAACAAAGAATGCCATTGACGTAAAACTTATATAAAAAAATGGCGTCTATCACACATGCGCATTCAGAAAATGAATTGTCAAAAAGCTGAAGTTTCGCTTCTTGTTGTTGGTGTATTCTTTGCTACTACCTATCCATATGACTTACAAATAAAGGCTCGGTTACAGAAACCGACAGTAGACAAAAACAGGCTCAGCGGACTTAACTGTCAACTATTATATAGGGTATGATACCTATAATGTAATATTCCTTTTATTTGAACTTTCCTCATTCTGTTTACTATGATTCAAAGATTCTCTCTTATATAAACACAACCAAACTTATATGGAATCACTCAGTATTTGTGACTAAAATATTTTGTAGGGAAAAAACTTGGTATGCTAGTCGAAGATAAGGTTTTTTGCTGTAAATAAACATGATAACAAAAAATAAACGACTTCACATTAATTATAATCTTTCAAATTTTGTGTTCAGTAGTAAAATCACGTTACTCTTGTAATTTTATTTCCGTCCAAAGAAGATAATAATGCTTTATGTTGGACTAACAGATGTACAGAGGGGAAACATTGAACAAGGAATGCCCCAAAGAAACGTAGCAGGGGTACTAGGCGTTACCCAGGGTGTTGTATCAAAAACGCATGTAAGTTATTTGGAATTAGGAACTCTCAAGAATAGACCTAGACAAAGTCGTCAAAGAGTTACAACTGAACAACAAGACCGCTTTGTGTGCCAAATTGCTAGAAGAAATCCGAATGTTTCTCATCCCGAGCTGAAACTTCTAGAAGCTACAGGTGTAAATATTTCAATTGAAACTATACGAAAAAAACTTCGTGCTCGAGGGTTGTACAGCTGGAAACAGTTACGGGTTCCAGAGTAGTCCAGAAAAAACAAAACTGACCGGATAAATTGGTGCCTTCAACACCAAAACTGGACAATTGAAAATTGGAAAATGTTCTATTTTCAGATGATATCAGAATTGGCCTTGGATCAGATGATCGTCGAATTCGGGTTCTCAGAGTTCCAGGAAGACAAGCTAGACTGCAAGTAGATTTATCCCAAAATATAAAGAATGAACCGTAATACAAGTAGCAAAGCAAGGAGAAGTTGTCGAATCTAAAAAGGAAGGCATATTATATTTTGAAACTGATGATGGAAGAAATTTTAAATAGGAAAAAGTTTTGTTATGTAACAATTTAACACTTAATTTATTATCAGTGAAGAAAATAGGACAAAAAGGTATTCACATAGTGTTCAGAGACAGTGAAGTACACATCAAGAAAGAAAATAATAGTATAATCAAAGGAATATTTGAATAGATGAGGCTTTTACTTACCATACTGAACAATGAAAATAAAACAATTTAACATTAGTTCAAATTAATGAACAAATAAAATTCTTTTATTTTCATCGTTCAAAGGAATTTTAATATTAAACAAGCAATGTTAAATGTTTAGAAAATAATCCAGATTTATGGCATCGAAGAATGGTACATTCATCAAAATATCTGTTCCCTACTATCTGTGAAGTGTGTTTAAAAGGGAAACAAACCCAAGTCCCATACAAAGTATTAGAAGAAGAAAGAAAACCAAAGAAAATATTGGAAGTGGTATCAACAGATGTCTGTGGTCCTATAACCCCAAAATCCAATAGTGGTAAGCGATACTTTGTAACTTTAATGAACCATTATTCACATTTTGCAGCATGCTACTTTTTAAGCCATAAAAGTGAAGTTTTTGAAAAATTTAGAAACTACTCGTATATTGCCATGATTGAAAATAAATTTAATTCTAAAATTCAGCGCCTCAGATGTATTCATGTAGAATACACTGTTAAATATAAACTATAGCAAAATGGTATAGCTGAAAGACTAAATAAGACACTCATGGAAAAGGCCAGTTGCTTGATTTTTGTTGCTGGATTTATGCTGTGGGAACAGCTATTTACTTGTTAAATAGAACTGAAACGTCTGTAATTAAAGATCATAAAATACCTGCAGAAATCTGGTATAGCTAAAAGCCCAACTTGGGAAAAATAAAAGTCTTTGGATGCGATGCATACCTTCATATACCAAAAGAAGAAGTACACAACAAATTAGATGGAAGAAGCAAGAAAATGTTATTAATTGGATGTACAGACAATGGATATCGTATGTGGGATACAGACAATCAGAAAATTGTTATTGGAAGAAATATTGTCATTGATGAAAACCCCAAAAATAATCAACAAGGAAAATATGTATTGGATGAAGAAGAGACTGATGAAATAGCAAATGAGACAGAATCCATACAAAAACCAAATGAATAATTATACAGAGAAAACAACAAACCAAGTTAGAAACTCTAAAAATCAGAAAAAGTGCGAGAGAGAAGGTCTTATCTGCGAAACTAAAATATTATGATTTAAATTATGAAGAAGTGCTAAAGCTTTATCAATGCAAGATTTATCAACAGAAACACCAAACTCATATGAAGAAGTCATATGTGAGGACACAGCACGGAAAGAAGCTATAGAAAATGAGCTGAATTCATTAAACAAAAACCAAACGCCAAAAAGTGTACCCAGTAAAGAAAAGATTATTGACTCAAAACGGATATTTCGTGAAAAATAAATCCTAAGTGAAACCGGTAGGGTTCAAGTGAAGAAGGCAATTTTTGGTAGCCAGAGACTATCAATTATCAAATCTAACAGAAGAAGTTTTCGCTCCTGTTTCCCGAATGGCAACAATGAGAATCCTATTAGCACTAAGTATTCAAGAGAACATGTAAATATATCAGCTTGATGTTAAAAGTGCTTTTCTAAATCGTAATTTAAAACAACCAATGTTTATGCATATACCTCAAGGACTTAATGTAAGTAATAATTTTGTTTGTAAATTGGAAAAGGCATTATATGGCTTAAGACAATCGCCCAAATGCTGGTACGAAAAATTTGATAATTATATGTTGGAAATTGGTTTTAAAAGATCAAAAAGTGATCCTTGTCATTATTTTAAAAATGCAGTTTATCTTCTTGTTCATGTAGATGACCTCATGATAGTCTCAAAATCCTCTATAAACATAAAAGAAATAAAGCCAAATCTTAAATAAAATGTTTGAAATGCAGGATATATCAAACAATAAAAATTTAAAGATTTTAGGATTAAATATTATTTTAAATCAGGAAAGTAATATAATACATCAAAAAAATTTAATTTGTAAAGTGTTGAAAGATTTTGAAATTATTGATTGTAAACCATCAAAAATACCTGTACCACCTAAAATTTGTATAGAGGAAGTGAAAGCAAAAATGATGATTTCAATTTGGAAACGTTGCCCTATAGGCAATTGGTAGGCTCATGATGTACCTAATGTTGGGAAGTAGACCTGACATAAGTTTTGCTAACACTTATTTCATAAATTTCAAAATTGTTATGAGTATCAGTACTGGAAGGAACTGCAAAATGTTTTAAAGTTTTTGAAAAATTTCGGTTTAACGTTTACAAAATTAAAAATGAATGAAAATGTTTAAGTGGCATTTTGAAAGCTTTTGTTGATTCTGATTTTGCTAACGATTCAAGTGACCGAAAAAGTATTTCAGGTTTTGTTGTAAAACTGTTTGATAATGTTGTATGTTGGAAAACTAAGAAACGGAGTACAGTGTCTTTCTCTATCGCAGAAGCTGAGTATATTGCTCTTTCAAACTGTTTAACAGAAGTAATTTTTATAAGATTTTGGACTCTAATGTTTATCCAGTAACTGTTTATGAAGATAATCAGTCATGTATTAAAATTTCATCTACTCTGGAAACAAAGAGATCAAAATATATAGATATGGAACATCACTTTATTCGTGATTGTATGAACAATGGACAATTGACATTAAAGTATTTGTCAACAAAAGAACAGATTGTTGACATTTTCACGAAGGCTTTGCAATCAGTGCAGTTTGCATATATAAGAAATTTTTGAAGTAGACTTTTAGATGTTAATTAAAGGTCATTGCATATTACATAAATGCAGAATTGGGAGGGAATGTTGATAAACATGTGAATAGGCAAGCAAATGTTGCTGTTGCTTTATTGTAGTGTGGCCAGAAAATATGTGGCCAACTTCGTTTTTGTCAAGTAAATTGTCAATTGTAAGAATATAAGATTTTATTTTTACGTTTTTCTAATATACCGAAGTTAAAGTTGCTCTTTTAACGGGAAGTTGTTTCATTTGTTTATGCCTGCTCACACATTTCACTTCGAAAAAATCTTAAATCTGAAAAGACGACAATTTTTCGTACTCAATCTTATAAATAAAATAGTAATCTATAAAATTTTGAGGTCTGGCAACATCGCATTTTGACAACTCCAGTGTATTTTCAAAGGCTACAGGTATTAACACGTGATTTTCAAGTGTGCATACTTTATACTTGATAGTAGAAACTACTAAACCTATTTGATTTTTGGTAAGTACATTTTAGTAAGTGATATTTTAGCTAAGTTGGCTATGGTGAAGAAAAGTTACAACAGGTTCTTGATGAGATTAAAAGCAAAGCGATTTCCCTTCGAAATGCGGCCAAAAAATACCAAATATTCTGTGGAATAAACTCCATGGAACGCATCTTCGTAGACCTGGAAAAGCGAGGGAGAAGAAGAATTCTTTAATGGACACCTAATTGCCTTATCTGCATTTGGTTTTCCAGTTACAGCTGAAGATTTGAAATTATGCGTTAATAGTTTCTTAGATAGTCAAGGAAGAAAAGTTCCTTTTTCAAAACAGTTATCGGGGTTCTGATTAGGTTCATTTATTTTTAAAGCGCAGGCCTGAATTTAGTCAAAGATTTTCCCAAAATATTTCTTTTACTCGCGCAGCAACAGATGAAGGTAAAATTATTTAGTACTTTGATAACCTGCAAATGGAGATGAAAGGGGTCCCGCCAGGTAATATTTCAAATTACGACGACGATCCAGGCAAATCAAAAAATTACACCAAAAAAGGGAACCAAATATCCAGAGAAGATTCGCAATTCTTCAAAAACATGTACCTCCTAATGATATGCGGAAACGCTGAGGGCCAGCTTGCTGCTGCATTAATTACAAACCTCACAAGCTATGGCCAAAAGATTTATTGCATTACCCCCCAACACAACACATCTCCTCCAGCCGCTGGATGTAGTCTATTTTCGCCCCATAAAAATAATACATTGGAGGCAAATACTGAACTTCTGGAAAAACACGGTCGAAGGATGTAGTTTTAGTGGTATACCAAAGGATGCCTTTCCTATATTTTTAAAAACTTCAATGACAAAACTGAAAGAGCACGAAGCTGAGAACCATAAATCTGGATTCAGAAAATGCGAGATTTATCCTTGCAATAGAGAAGTCCTTCTAAATAGACTGCATGGACATGTTGTTGCTGATGACCTCGCAATAAAAAAAAGTAAAGTTGCTGAAGAAAGCTTTCTGGAGCACCTCGCCCAAACACGTCAAGAAACCTCAGCACTACGTATTCGCAGAAGAAAAAAACTCCTCCTGGTAAAGGAATAACAGTGTCCGATGTATTGAACACCAGTGAGCCTCCCAACATTTCACAACCCTCAACATCTGGACTCCAGAGCACGAGCATCCAAAAAAATCAGGATTCAGATTCGAATGAGAGTCTACCTTTATTTGAAATGGTAAATAAGAAAAAGTCCAAAAGGCCAAAGTGCGATTCGGAGAGTGAGAGTGTAAAATAAGCAGAAAGTAAAGACAGTCCTTTTAATCCAGACCTTTCCGATGATCCAGAACCAGAAGAAGCAGTCAAAAAATCAACATTTTTTGTGGTAACCAAAAGTATTGGAAACTATGTTTTAGTTATTTACATCAAATATTACCATGGCCAAATAACGAAAGTTGTTAGGAATGCAGCGATTGTAAATGTTTTGACACAAATCTAAACAAATGTGCATCAAAAATGAACAATTTCTAGGTTAACTTATTCACTAATCGATTCAAAGACCATCTATATATTTATATACAGATATAGAAGCTGTATTACTACGGATAAATAATGTAAAAGTTTGTTATTAAGTTGTTAAAATGACTACATTTGGTTAAATTCACATCTTTTATTAAACATTTATTTAATTTGTTGATTAAAACGTTAAAAACACTTGTTTAAGAACTATAAGTCTTTTATTTTGATTTAGACTGTTTATAGTCTTGATTTGAGGTTAAATTTTCCCGCTCAGACAAAATAGATTTACTTTTGGGTGCTGGCACCATATCTGGTTGAGAACCACTGGTCTAATCGATTCATATCGGATGATTGTGAGTGTCATTCTAAAAAAATCGACACTTAATTTGGAATTAATACACAAACATAAGCCCCAAATTGATCCTATTTATAGTTGTATATTTTCAGCAGATTGTAAGGTATAGGAAAACATACTCCATGGAAATGTATTCACTTAATGCTCCATCAAGACGTCGCAATATCTCTCTCAATGATTCCCTAAAATATTATTAGGGTTGAATTTTGAGTCCCTTTCACCGAAGTAACTATCCCGATCGATGTGTTGTAGGGTTAGAGAGCCCTAAAAAGGGACTCCCTTTGAATTCCAAACAAACTACATGAATTATTGCCTAGTTACCCGATTTGAATTGGTAATAAAATTTGGAAAAACAAAATTTTCTTTGATTTATGTCGATATTTTATATGTAGCAAAAAATAATCTTACGTAAACATAGACGGGGAAAGTGGGATTTTCTTAAGAATTGGGAATTTTTATTCGTAAGTTACAGTTCGACAAATCGAATATTGGAATTTTCAATTGTTATGTCACGAATAGATCAAATATAAATTGCAAGAAAAAAATTAACTGTAATCATTGCCTTAAATTTTATACCACTAACCTTTGATAGGGTTGTGATTCTTATTTGAAAGCATTACTGGGAACACCATGGGCACAATTATTTTGCGGTAGCCGTAGTCGAACTACTTCTCGACTAAAAGTGACACCGGCGATATACGATATCGCGCAAAAAGCAGTATCGACAAGCATAAGCAATGATAAAAAAAATTAAAATGAAACAAAATAAGTTATTGCTAAATTCGTAATATGTGAAATTGTACAATAATTTCCGCGTATCAATGTGGACTGTTTTTTTTCTACTTATCAATACACGACGTGGTTGCTTCTTGAGATCACTCCAAAGAAAAAATAATAACGAGGGTTTGGGGGAAGTAAGGCCAAAGGGGAGTAACAACCACTTAATTAACTGTTATCTTGTTTCAAGAAAGGTTGGTTTTGTGATAAATTAAAACCGATTCCGACAAAATTTTGCCATTCGAAAAACCGAGACCGAAAATTATATCTTTTTCTATTACTGAGCCGATCAATACTAAATAGTACCTACCACTATCCTAGATAGTAAATTTTTAATCGCATTCTTGGGCAGTGTTGTCAAGCGGTACCTATAATTTTATTTTAGCAAAATAAAATCGCACGTACAGATGGCATAGAATGAAATAAAGTTTAAAAGTAATATCGCATCCATACCTCAAATGTGACTAGTATTACAACTAATGAAAAACTCAAAGTCAAAATGTAACAAAGTTATTTTATTATACTGAAGTGCTAAGCAACTAGTTTCGGCCCTCAATGGCCATCTTCAGGCTACAAAGAATGTTTGGGTGAAGAAAGAAAAAATTAAACAATCTGTATACCTTACCTAAATGGTAATAATTATTAGTGTGGTAACAAACGTCCACACATAGCGCCGATGAAGGGAAGGATGTAAGAAATGGGGGTTAAAAAAAATTTTTTTTTGGGTAATTAAAGTGTATTTATGAAAATCTATTAAACTTAGGATTTGAGTTCTAAAATCTTGTGGCAAATAGAAAAAATTATGTAAAGGAAGTGAAGTGGTAGAAAAACAAAAATTACGAGAACATTGTATAGTTGTAGGTAGGATAGAGGAGCAAATTTGAGCTACAATTAATTGTAGCTCAAATTTGCTCCCCCCATTTCTTACATCCTTCCCTTCATCGGCGCTATGTGTGGACGTTTGTTACCCCACTAATAATTATTATCATTTAGGTAAGACATACAGATTGTTTAATGTTTTCTTTCTTAACCCAAACATTCTTTGCAGCCTGAAGATGGCCATTAAGGGCCGAAACTAGTTGCTTAGCACTTCAGTATAATAAAATAACTTTGTGACATTTTGACTTTGAATTTTTCATTAGTTGAAATAAAGTTTGACGTATTTAACAATATCTACAATAATTACAGTCTAAAGCAGCCATTCTCTAAGTGTGTTACGGCTTTTTATTTATCAAAGTCGCCGACTAGAGTATTTTTGAGAATGTTCGAGAACGAGGTTAGGACCACAGATAACCCACAGATAGATGAGACACTGATCGTGACGCCATCTAAAGAGCCTGTCGACTAAACAATTGAGTGATGTTGAAAAGATTTCTGTAATTTTAGGTTTTGGCGGTATATTCAAATTTACTTTACTTTTAATTATTTTATTCCAAAATAACCATTTATAGTCCATCATTTAACATTTCATTGAATTTAACTCAATAATGATTAGATGTTGAGTTAAATTAAATGAAATATCAAATGATGGACCATAAATGGTTAATGAAATTGGAAAAAATAAAACAATAATCATATAAACAGTTTATTTATTTTGGTATAAAAATACACAACAAATAATTTCTTTCACAAAGTACTTTTCTTAACAAACAGAATGACAATAAATAAACTATAATGTAAAAACAATGCAATAATTAAAAAATAATTTGAGTAACATTCATTCTAGATTGGAGTATCATTAGATTTTTAAATGATGTTAAATCAAGATAAAAGTAGAAAATTATTTGTGATAAGTTTATATTAATTTATTTATTAATACACTCGTATAACATACAGAGCTGGACAAACTGCTGAAGTATAACTGCTACATATTTAATCAAAAAAAGTGTTAGCAATGAGTAGTTAACTACTATTTTTGGCAACTTTTTGTGAAAGAAAACATTTGAGTATAATTACTGTGAATGTTAGAACAAAAGTAATTAAAATATGTTTAAAGGAAAAGTTGTTAACTACTGCCCAGCTCTGTAAATACAAGGTACCAAGTAATTACATATAAGAGTGCTAAACAGCACTTGTGACTGTACAACATTTGAAATAATATATCTAACATTTCATTTTCACTTAAAAAACATCTTTATTTCTTTACTTGAAGTATTAAATAGGTTTATATCACAAGCTTAAACCTAGTATATTGCATATTTGCTCCACTCTCTTCTGCTAGGGACTGTAACGATCTTCCCCTAGGTGCAATCCCGGCACCGGAGGCGGGTTCCGCGGCTTCGTTAGGTTCGACGAAAGCAAGGGGATAAACTCAGCACACGGGTTGCTAACTCATGCGCTGGTTTGCTGGGGTCAACGGGGTTACGCCCCGAGGCCACTTGGCCCCCCTGCAGCCGAGGCTGGCTGTACAGGTATCGTTACCCGTAGCGGCAAGAACACTACTGGTTGCAATGCCCTCTCCGGCCAGATATATATATATATATATATATATATATATATATATATATATATATATATATATATATATATATATATATGTATATATATATAGGGTGTCCCGGGACTAATGGGAAAAAAGTCAGGAGCGTATAATCTGAGCCAAAATAATGTTAGTACTTCATATAAACTTTTTCTATGCAGGCCCTCGTTTCCGAGTTATAGGCCTCCAAAGTTTTAATTTTGAACTTGGTTTTTATTTTTATTTTTTGTACTAGTTTTTTGATCTTTATAAAATTTACGTCAAAGCTATAATGTACGTGTATGTTTATTTTGGGTAAACAGATTTACAGTAGTGCCTTGAGGCCAGGGACGCACTACTCGCAATGGTTAGTGATCCAAAAATTTTGCAGGGATGGTACACCCTATATGAAATTATCGAAATCGACTTCTCCCTACATTAAGCTAACGAAAGGTACTCTTGTTGGAATTCGATAAAATAAGCCGTTTGGCTAATATTTACAGTTTTATTAATGCACTACGTACCAATTCACGCATTCATCATTTTTATAAATAGACAACGAGGTTAAACTAACTTATTAATATGATGTCCAAGATTTACCTACATTACTACAAAAAAATAATTTAACCATAGCAGAAGATAAACAACATTAACAACGTATTAATTCGAAAGTTGGTGAAAACTTTTTAAAAGTGTTTTTACCGTTTTTCAAGTAACCATAGGATTAGTTGTCAAACGTTGTGTAGAATAGTTCGTAGTCAGTACTTGTCAATAATTCATAAATTCTTAATTTAACAGTTACAATTCACTTTTATTGAGTACGCAGATATGCATTTAATGTATGGACTTGCTTCTCGAAACTGTTTAGAGGCCAGAAGGCTTTATGCAGAGCATTTTGCAAACAGAGCATTTCCAGACAGACGAATGTTTGAGCGTATTGATCTCAGGTTACGAGAAACAGGTATGAATAAGTAAATGTAATTTTCCATGTATACAAAACAAAATAATAAATTTTTAGCCAAAAAAGGTGGAGAAGGTCCAGTACGAAGCGTACGTACTGTGGCAGTTGAACATGACTTGTTAAATGCAGTTGATAATGAACCATCAACAAGTTAACGAAAATTATCAAGAGAACATAACGTCTCGAAATCAGTTGTTCATCGCGTCATGAAAGAACAGCTGTTATATCCTTTTCACATGGAAAAAGTACACAGTATGACAGTGGCTGATTATCCTGCGCGACTTAAGTACAGCCAGTGGTTTCTGCGACAGCAACAAACAGACAATACATTTATTACTAACGTATTAGTAACGTTCCCTTTACGGACGAATCCGGTTTCACCAGAGATGGAGTCATTAATTCTCATAATATGCATTAATGGGATGATGTGAATCCACATGGCATTATCCAAACTAGGAACCAGCATAGATTCATGGTTAATGTTTGGGCAGGAATAGTTGGCAATCATTTGATAGGGCCATACATTATTGACGGTACTTTGACCGGTCAGAGATATTTGGAGTTTTTGCAAAATGAGTTATGGAACCTGTTTGATTATGTGCCACTACAAACTCGTAGGAATTTATTGTTCATGCATGATGGGGTCCCTCCTCATTTCAGTTTAGATGTACGACAGCATTTACACACAAGGTTTCCTAATCGATGGATTAGTCGTGGAGGCCCTTTTCAATGGCCACCGCGATCAGGAGACGTTAATCCTATGGATTTCATTCTCTAGGGTTATCTCAAAAGTAAGGTATACGCAACACATGTGCAAACAAGTCAAGATTTGAAAGACAGAATTGTATTACACTGCAATGTTATTAGGAATAATATGGGATTGCTCTTTCAAGTGCAAAGAAACAACCTTCGTAGACTTAGAATGTGCGTGGAAGTGGGAGGAGCTCATATTGAACATTTATTAGAATAACGTTAGTTTTTGTTGTTGTTCAGGAATTAGTTTTAGTCTAATATTCTATAACTTGTGTTTTTTGAGATTTTCTTAATGGCTTAATAATGTTGTGTTCGTAATTTTGATTAAACGCAACTAATTACGTTGTTTGCCGATCTATTTAATTCCCATCACTAAATTATTTTTTTGTAGTACTGTAGGTAAATCTTGGACATCGTATTAATAAGTTAGTTAGGTAAATTGGTACGTAGTGCATTAATAAAACTGTAAATATTAGCCAAACGGCTTATTTTATCGAACTACAACAAGAGCACATTTTCGTTAGCTTAATATGTGGGGAAGTTAATTTTGATAATTTCATATAGGCTGTGCCATCCCTGCGAAATTTTTGAATCACTAACCATTGCGAGTAGTCCGTCCCTGGCTTCAAGGCACTAGTGTAAATCTGTTTACCTTTCCAAAATAAACATACACGTACATTATAGCTTTGACGTAAATTTTATGAAGATCAAATAACTAGTACAAAAAATAAAAATAAAATCCAAATTGAAATTAAAACTTTTGAGGCCTATAACTTGGAAACGAGGGCCTGTATAGAAAAAGTTTATATGAAGTACTAACATTATTTTGGCTCAGGTTATACGCTCCTGACTTTTTTCTCATTAGTCCCGGGACACCCTGTATATGTATAAAATACACAGAATGTTTTAATATCACATGGATAAACTTAAACAAGTGATTTCTTAAATCGAAATGTTTTTCCAGTATTTTTACTTGAAAAAATTACCTGATTTACAGGTTAAAATTTGTCGCTGGAAAACTTTGTTTAAAACCCAAAATTTTCATGTTGGTTTAATTTACTATAAATCACTTGAAAAAACTATTTATTTTTAAATTTGCGATGAAAAAATTGCCTCCAATAAAAATATATCAAAAAAGTGCAAGATTTGCAAGACTCTTGGTGTTCGCCCAAGACGGGTGTAGGTAGTAGTTATCTCATTTTTTTTGAAAAAAAAATTCTGAATTTTTGATTATAAAAGTATTTCGAATCGTCAGCTTTATCTAAACATCTCCGCCTCTCTTTCGTTTCTTCTTTTTTATCTTTTAAAGGAAATAATCAAAAACATAATGTGATGCAATTCGTTCCTTCATACCCGCCGACTACGGAAATGATAAAATATTCAAAATTCGATTTATGCGCCCAACAGCCTTGGATCTTATGATTCGTAGATAATTGAATAAAAATTCGAAAAGAAAGAAGAAAAAAAAAAACGTCCATGGTCTTTACTTATCGTTCAAATGTGCGATAAATTTCAACAAAACTTATTTGAAATCATGACCGTACAACTCGGGTGAAGTGCTCTTCCTTTATTCCCACATAAAATCAGTTTTATATTATAATTTTACTTAAAAACTTAATGAAGGATTTGTTCGACGTCTTTAATATCGTTCAGAGGCTTTGCAAACTTCACAACTCATTAATAGACTTTGCAAGTCTCATTATTATTATTTCAAGGTAGACAGTTTATTTTTATCCTTACAACCATACGAGGTATCTTATTGTGATTTAGATGGTAGTATCTTTAATTTAGAAGCACTAATACCGTTTTTAAAAGAAGTTACTGGAAAACCTTTGGATTTATTTAACTTAACTTTCACAGAAACATCGAAAACTGCTATGGATGCCGTTTTCTGTTTGCACCATTCACTATTAGTTACTATACAGCTACAATGGGAAATGCTTTCCTAATGGAAGCCACCGAACCATTGAACATAAAAAATCATAACTGAATGAATATGTTAAGCAATCAACTTTTCGAAAGAAAATACATAATTGTTCTTCAGGATACTAACATACCAATTTATTAGCATTAACCATTGAGACAGAAAGAACATTCGAATCGGAGGTTTGGGTGTTTCAATTTGAAGAAATGTTTCCCGACTCGTTTCTTTATAAAAACAATTTTGGCAACTCCGCTAATCCAAAAAGGATAATTTCGGATCACGCCATGGCATGAATATGGACACACAAAAGATCGAATTAATGGGTCATCTACCTTACAAACACGACTTGGTACTCAATGATTTCTTTTTATACCTCCTAATTAAAGAAAAACATTGTCGAAATCGTCTCCCAAAGAAGTAGTTGAGGTCTTCAAAATAGATATTTTTGTATATAGAATGCGAAATAATACTATGGCGTTTAAGTTCTTTTGCCGAACTTCAGCGAGAACACAAAACCATTTCGCATTTGAGCTGCAGATGCTATACAATGCTTCCCCCCTCCCCCCTCTTTTATTTTGAACGGTGATACTTGACTGATTCTAGATCGTTCAGGAGTTGAAGGATAATTTGGAGAGATAAGTTCAATTCGTCCAGTACATTTCTAGCTTGAAGATAGTAGTTGAAATCGACTACAAATTTGTTTAGGTATGTACCGATTTGATCTATTTCTTCGAAAATAGTTTTTTGGTTGTGTGTTAGAAGAGTCACAGTTTCATTAAACTTTTCCAAAATCCGTAAATTTAAGCTCATGTGATGATTTACGTTTTTTATAATATTCTCTTGATTTGTTTGAAGCATTTGTATTACTGTATTTTAAATTTCGGTGTCTTCCTGGTCTAGGTTTCCGTATATAGACTTGATAATACTTTCTAAGCTGTTAAGAATTCCTCGTTTTCTTCATGAGGTTGGATAAATTGATAGTATTTTCTCTTTGGTTGATTTTAGTTGAAATTGAAAAGCTTAATCGAAATTTTGTAGGCCTGTAAAAAAAGGGTAGCTGAGGCCGTCTTCTATGGCTTTAGTCAGTGTTTGGTATTGATTATCGATAGTTTTGATTTCTTCCAGAAAAAGTGTATAAAGTCGTACGTGTTATAATGTATCTTTGCTTGTCTCAGGTGGAGGGGAAGCACGCTTGGATTTTCTTTCAAATCTCTCATTTTGATTTTCTCTCCCATTAATCAAGCGAATCTGTGAGGAAGATTTAGAATTAGTTCTCTTTTCGGATTTGTGTTTTATGTTTTTCTTATGTACAGTGGCTGTCGGAGTGTCTATCATTATAGCGTTATCTGTGAGTCTTGGGTAGAAATCTTCACAATATTTTATTCCTTTTCAAAGTTTTCCTAGTATAAATTTTAGTAGAGGGTTTGTATGAGATAGGGGTTTGTTTTGTTTTATTTCTGTTTTCTATAATGGCCTTTTTATTATCGGAAATGTGTTCGTTGATCTCCCTATAAATTTCTTTCGTTTTCTTACGATGTTGTTCTATGTATTCGGTTAGTAAGGCTCTTTTTATATTAGTGTTTTAAATGAAACTTACTGTTTCTAGTTACCCCCACAGTATATTGAAGAATGTTTAAAACTCTAAAAAATTGACAATTGTTTCGATTTTATCTAAATATCATCGTCAGAATGACAGAAGTTACATTTCATTTGATGTCTACCGGATGTTTAATTATTTGCTAGTCCAAGAAGTGACCTATCTTGTGATTGACTTTATATATGTTAATAGAAAAAAGAAGATATGATATTACAAATATTAAAGCCTAGATATTATTAGCCCTATGGGGATATCCTATATATCATTTTTCCCAATTAAGATCAGTATAACTGTGCAATGATATAGAAAACCAGGAAAACTATATCTGCTGATCTTTACAACTATCACTTAAGAAGACAGTTTAAAAGTGGAGAACTACCTAGATTTATCTGTTCATTGACGACTTCATATTGTGGGTTTCTTAAGTGTCTTCTAATTTCCAATTCTTCAAGGAAATCCAGTTCTTGTTTCTTATCACAAATATGTAGTACTTCTAGTTCTGTGTTAGGTGTCAATGAATGATTGGTGTCAAGTAGATGTCTGGCGTAGTGGGATTTATCTGGTTGTTTTAATCTGTATGCTCGTAAGTGTTCACTATATCGGATTTTAAAATTTCTAAGGGTCTAACCCAAATAGACAGCATTACATTCTTGACATTTAAGTTTTTATGTACCAGATTTCTTTAATGATGACATTTTTGTTTTAACATTTAACAATTTTGTACTTATGTTACTTTCTGTTTTGAAAGAAATCGTTGTATTTGTTGTTAAAGATATTGTTACGAAACAGCACACTGGTATAGTCCCTAAATTCGACTCTGTCTAAGCCAGATATGAAAGTTAAAATTATGGCGGACGCGCAGGGTTTCCTAGAATTGTTTACGAATAGTGGCTATCTTATCTACATTCTTTTTTGTGACCAGTCTTATCTAGAAAATGCCAGAAAGCCAATTGTTTTTGTAATCTAGAATTATCTAGTGAAAAAGGCATTAATATATAAGGGACCGATCAAGAAGAGTTTAGTACAGTTGATAAAGTGATCTCGACAGATAAACAGTAAATAAGTGAATATAAATTAGCAAAATGTTGATATAAATTAATAATTAAGTTTGTGTGCATATAAATTAAATTTAAGTAATTAGTTAAGTATATATAAATTAAGTGTTAGAATAGTTTAGTGTTCAAATGTATTAGTAAGTTTAAATAAATTAGAAAAACATTACAATATTATCTTTGAAATATTATTAGAAATATTTCCTGCATATGTAATGGTTTTATAAGTTTTTATTTCTTTAGTTTGTTTAGGAAATATCAGTTGTAATGAGACTTTTTTCTCTTTTTTACTAATTAGTTTATTTATCATATGTAATGGATAACCGTTGGATGTTGCTATTTGTTTAATTGTGTTAATCTCTCTATCAAAATAACATTTGTTTAAAGGAACTGAAAATTCTATATGGATCATTGAATTATATGCCGCTAGTTTATGGGACATGGGATGATTGGAACTGTATGGAATAGTCACATCAGTGTGTGTTGGTTTTCGCTGAATCGAATGATCAAGTAAATTATTAACTCTTTGAATTCTTAAATCAAGAAAATTGATTGAACTATTTTCTTCAACTTCTAATGTAAATTTAATTTTTGGGTGTAAATTATTAATTTTGTATATCTAATTGTCGTTCACTACCCATAAAACTAGCTAATATGTCATTTACATATCTATACCAAAATAAAACATGTTGTGAAATATTATTTTCAAAGATTTTTCTTTCTAAACTGTCCATAAAGATGTGTGCTAGAATTGGCGATATAAGGCTTCCCATTGGTAAACCTTCATTTTGATTATATATCTTATTGTCAAAAGTGAAATAATTCTGATTAATACATACATCAAATAAATTAAGTATATCTGATATTATTCCTGGATTAATATTTTTATCTACTAGTAACTTACTCACAAGTATTAGACATTCTTTAGGAGGAATTTTAGGGAACATATTAGTAACGTCAGATGATATAAGCTTAGATCTTGCAAGTTGAATGCTTTTAATTTTTTGATCAGTTCCATTGAATTTCTAATTGAATATTTAGATGTATATCCGTAACTCTTAAGTATATTGTCAATTTTCATTGCCAATATATTATTAGGAGTATCAACATAAGAAACTACAGGTCTAATTGGTTTCGTTATTTTATGTAATTTAACGGTTCCATATAATTGTGGAGAATGAGGATTCTTATTAATAATGGACCTCTTTTCGTAAGCACTGAAAAGATAATTTGAATTATTAACAATATCTCTAACATTATTAAAAAACTTTTTTGTTGGGTCTGCTCTAAAAACTTTTACATCGCTAGATTCTATTTTTATGGACAGTTTAGAAAGAAAAATCTTTGAAAGTAATATTTCAAAAAATGTTTTATTTTGGTATAGATATGTAGATGACATATTAGCTTGTTTTATGGGTAATGCACGACAATTAGATATATTTTTCAACCACATTAATAATTTACACCCAAAGACTTTTCCCAATATATTCGAAACTTGTTCCTAATTAGTCAGTAAAGACTATCCTTCTATAATAAAATATAATATACCTGTAACCGCTTCCTTTTAGTATTAAAATTTCAATTCTAAATCATTGTCGAATGGCCAAGAACTTTATAACCCCTAATACGATAAATAATTCAGAATATATGTTTCTTTCATAACTCTCTGTCCTTAATAGAGTCGTTTTAACTTGATACATTTTTAAAATTTCCAACCCCGTTTATTAACAGATGATATACTCTGTATCGTAAAGGTATATAATATTGGGTCGTCTTCTAGAAATAATCTTTCACGGGCTTTCTCTTTGGACCCGGGTCTCGTAAGGGTAGAAAAAAAAATGGCGAGAGATGGGGAATTTATCTGGTCTGTGGACCGCGATAATAGGATCTCCGGTTTTATTTATTAAAAGATCGATTATCTATAATCCTAATGCGGGTCTGATCAGGTTACTTTTAACATTTGACCGTTTTGAAGATTAATGTCGAATCTACTTGGTTATAAGATCGTCTTCTTTTTTTATTAGTAAATAAATTTTTTCAGTAGGTACATAATTTTGAATGTATTTGTAGTACAAATGAACTATGATATATTTCCAAAATTCACATATACTTGGATGAATATTTACTTTTATTAACTTATTCTTCTTTTTTATGCGTTGTCTTATGTTATTTTAGGTATTCAGTACATTAATTCTATTCTCTCATAATATTCCTTTCTTTTTAGCTGTTTTACATTTTTTTAGGCAGGTTAAGTTATGTTAGGTTTGTAGTGACTGGGTCTATAAGGCCATCTACTGCGACTCGCCAGAGTCTATTGTGGCTCATACCTATTCAAATTTCACCAAACAAATTCAGCTTCTTAAGGAAACCGATTAATTTGATCGGTGAATGATATTTCAGGTCCGAGGGCGAGAATGAGACCCTGCCAAACATCAGATACCTGACTCGAGCCGCGGCGGAGCAGACACAAATTATATGCTCTGCTGTTTCATCATCTTCCAAACAAAGACGGTAAATCGAATCCTCCGACAGTCCAAGTTTCAGCATATCATGATTCAAACGACAGTGACTTGTTAAAAGGCCTGTTAGCTACCGTAGGTCATGCCTATTATACCCTAACATTTGTTTGGATACATTTTTCGAATGATGTATGAAAGTCTTTGAATGAACCGATGCGGGTATATTATGCCAGAAGTCTAAAACTGTTCTTGCTTTCCAGGTATTTAGTATTTGTTTGGCAATACTTGTTGCGATACCAATTGTAGGTTCTGGTCCGACAAAAACACGAGCGGTAACATCCCTTGCAAGACCGTCCGCCTTCTCAGTACCATACATACCAGAGTGGCCAGGGATCTAGACCAGCGATACCCTATTGCGTTCTCCTATAGAGGCGAGTCTTTTTTGGTAGTTTAAAGCCATTTCCGACGTTACACGGTGCTTTCAAAGCAACTTAACTGTCCGTGAAATTCTTTATCCTAGAGAAGTTGAAATTTCTGGCCTAGGTCTGCGCCCGTATACACCCGCACCAGAACATTTGAACCATCGGTGTACCAACCGATCTCTGCTCTTAAAAGTTCATCCTTACGGATGACCCTTTCATCTCTATTTGGAAATAGGACGGTATAAGGCAGATTGTAGTTTACTATTGGAGGCGTTATATCAGAGGTCATTCCCAGAACACTGTGACTTTCAGTGTCCGCTAGCATTCTGCTTTGCTCTGTATAAGCTTATTTTGTTCATTAAGAAATATCCACGTTTCTATATGCTGTCCATCTGGCCTCCATTTCCAGAAATATATGAAGAGGAGGTAGGTCCAGGAGGATTTCCATGGCTGCTGACGGTGTGGTACTGTTAGCACCAGTAATAGCCATACAAGCCTGTCTCTGTATACAAAAGAGCTTTGCTTGTGCCGTTTTCTGTTAAGCTTTTGATCACCAAGCAATGGCTCCATACGTGATCATTGGTGGTAATTATCACGTATATGCAATAGATTTGTTTGGGACCCAAGCCCCAATATTTTTCACAGATCCTGCGACCTATCCACAAGGATAGTCTGTAGATTACAGATTACAAGGGAGTCGATTGGCCTATAGCTGGCCTTTCCACACTGCGACCTGAGAAGATCTTTCGTGTATACCCTCCGTCTATTTTTAGTCCCGAAGATCAAGGGTTCTAAGGAAGCCTATTATCCGTTTGGGAGCTATTTTTGTTACCTGATCAGGCGTTGGCGAACAACTACTCCGCAGTAGCAGGTTAGATGTTCAGCCGTTCCATCTGCACTATCGCAGAATCTACATGTTCCTCTGTCCAATTTTCCCATCTTGCAGAGGTGATATCTGATTGGGCAGTGTCCCGTAAGGAGTCCTGTGATTGATCTGAGATCAGACTAGCATAGCGAGCAGAAGGTTGTAGCAACCTTTTTGCTTGTCTTTGGCCTGGAAACTTTTTCCAGTAGGCTGCACTAAGTTCCTTTTCCTATTTCCGGACTTCTTCCACAATGTGGCTCTTAGAGATGCCACAAAATGGTTTGGGTCCGATGAAAGGAGTGCTAGCTCCTTCTTTTGCAAGACTATCAACAGTCTCATTACCAACAGTTCCCTTGTGCCCGGGCACCCATAACAGAGGTAGTTTGTTATGTCTAGCCAGTAGCTTAAGAGATTGTTTGCAGCTCCAGACTGTTTTGGACTCATAAGTTGTAGACTTCAGAGCTTTCAAAGCAGCCTGGTTGTCGGACGCAATAAATATTCTGGCTGCGTTGAGGCGCTTTTTAAGGCCCTCTAGAGCACAGAAGTCTATTGCTAGTATTTCCGCTTGGAATATTGTGGGAGTGTTACCTAGCCCCTATTACTACTCCTACGTTTGTTTTTGACCCATCAGTATAATATGTGAGGGCACCCCTTGTTATTTCTGAAATTTAGTTTTGTGTTAACTCACGATCGTTAATAATAACATCTGGAGTAACTTCGAAATCTTGTTTAGTAAACATTATGTCCCTAGGCATCATCATAGATTGGGTTGATCCAACACTTAGTAACTCGAGATATCCTGTCAAATCGCCGGGTTTCAGAGATTTAGCCTGTGTTAACCTATAGATAAGGATAGTCTGGGCTTATGAATAACATTTTCCAAGTGAGCGTTCCAAGTAAGTTTTTTATCTAGGATGATCCTCAAATATTTTACTTCCGCTGCAAATAGAATAACTTCACCATTATAGGAAAGTGGTGGAGAGTCCACCAATTTCCTTCTTCTCGAGAGGGGAACTATTACAGTTTTACCAGCATATTAGGATATTATATGCTGCCACCCGTCCTGACTTGGTCCTTGCCAGAATGACAAGATCGTCTGCATACACTTGCAGTTCTACATGTCTTCCTACGAGAGTACCAAGTAGGTCATCAATCAAGAGTGACTACAGTAGGAGAGAAAACACTCCACTCTGCGGGCAGCCCCTGGAAACCTTAAAGCTAGTGGCCTCATCTTGAAGAAATGTAGTGGCTATTCTATTAGTGAACGTGGCATATATCCAGCCGGTAATCGTTGGTTTAATGCCCTTTTCAGCCAAAGCTGAATCAATGAAGACCGGTAGTGCATTGTCAAATGCCCCTTCGATGTCAAAAAAATGACCACCGCAATGTACTTATTGTTAAGGGATTGTGTGATTTTCCCAACAAGGTTGTGAAACGCTAAAACTGATTTGCCAATTTGATAAGCGTACTGGTGGATGCTCAGGGGGGGTTGTATAATGCTACCAGCCTGATGTAGTACTTTTTCAAATCCTTTAAGCAGGAAATATGTTAGGCTAATTGGTCTGACCGATTTAGGGCGTGGGTCTGTGCGGCACTCTTTCGGTATATATACTACCCTAGCCGCCAACCAACTGGGCGGTATATAATTCCACGCCAGACTAGCTCTATACAGTTTAATGAGGATGGTAAAAGTAGTTCCAGTCCGTTTTGCAGCAGAGCTGGAAAAATGCAATCCTCACCGGGAGATTCGAAGGACTGAAATGATTTAATTGTCCATTCAATCGCCGATGCTGTGATAACTTCATTGGCGACCTCCCAATCGTTATTTTTCGGCCGCCTTGCGCCCTCAAAGTGGGGAGGTCGATTGTTATCCAGAGTTAAACTTCCGGAAAAGTGGTTTACAATTAAAAGCTCTAACGTTTCTTTTATAAAGGTCGTGAAATTGCCATCTGGTCGCTTGCTTCAACGACCCTATCTCGGCAATCTTGTGTATTCTGGTACTGCGAGGTATATCAGATATACTCTCACCGAACTCCTTCCAAGACTCCCGCTTCGCCTTTCTAATTTCATTGTTGTAGGTTGTTAGAGCAGTTCTATAAGGCTCCCAGTTGCCTGACTCTTTAGCTCGGTCAAATAATCGTCGAACACCTTTTCTGCATTTATCTAAGCTTTTGTTCCACCAAGTTGAGTTGCGATTATCTCTGTTTGTCTTGAGTGGACAGTTTTCATGATAGGAGGTGATCACTGCTTCCCGAAGCTCTTTCGCCGCAGTATCTATCCCATCACAACTGTTAATTGTAGTGAAACCGTCCTCAATGTACCGTTGGAGGGAATTTTTGTATCCACTCCAGTCAGTAGCTTTTGAGTCGCTCTATTCCACTACTGGCCTTGGACCTATTTCAATGTTGGATTGAATAAGTCTGTGATCTGAACACGAAGGCTCAATAGAGATCTCACGGTGGGTCAATTGAGACGTCACCATCTGCTCCTCCTAGGGATGAGGCTGTGGTTGGTGCCATTGACGAGGTTTGGTCACCTTACGTCACAGCTGACCCAGTTGGTTGTTTTGATCCCTTGGTCGAGGCCATATAGGTCTTCGATTTCAGGTCCAGTCTCTTTTTCAAGTTCCCTTAAAGAGACGTTACCCATCTTCTTTTTGGGGAAACCAGATTTCCCTTTTGGATAGCTGGTACCCTGCCTACGTGGCGGTGGTACACTCCCCATGTTCTTGTGCAGAGAGTCAGTTCTCCTTACTGCCGCAGGCGGTTTTCCACTCGGCCCTGGGCCATGAGTTTTCTCGGATCTCTTCGAGGGCCCCGGTTTTGAAGTCAGTTGGGAGGACCGGGCTTTAGGGCGGAAAACAACCTGTCCAAACCCCAAGTATGGTTTGAAGCCGATCTTTCCAACTCAGCCATAGATAGATCGTCTATGGCGAAAGTCTATGATTAACCAGGGCCTGTAATTACCTTGTGTAGAACAGTCCACTCCAAAGTTAACAAACCGTGGTTCATTTTCGTCAATCCAGTGAGGACCTATTTTTTTTATCCCGTCTTCCATTGATAAACTAGTCCTTTTCGCATGTGTCCTAGATCAAAATATTTGTTTTGCCCAAATAATTACAGGTGTTCTTCTTTCAGTATTTGACTTACCAGTTATTGAATCATCATTTATCTGATTTGTTTCTTTCTATATCTGCTTCTTTTTGTTTATTTTGAAATCTTTTATTTTGATGAATATTTCTTTCTCTCTTAGCAATTTTCTATTCATTCGGCAGTATATTTGTGTTGATTTTTTATTTATGTTCAGGGCTTTTTCCACATTTTTATGTCTAAACCTTGTTTGAGTTTCCTATGTCTTCTATTTTACTTCTTGCCATATTATCCCACACTTCTTCTGTCACTTCTCTGACCCTTATTGATTTCGTTGTTTCCATATTTATCTATATAATGGAATCATATTGATATTATTGATTTCAGCGTTCAGCGTATTGTTTAGCCCCTAAACGAGTTTTATATATATATTTTTTTTGTTACTTCTAGTGTTATATTTCAAAAAAAAACGATAAACTCTACAAGCAGGAGCTTTAAATATTTACTATTTAAGAAACGACAAATTAATATTGAACCCTGGTAATTGTGACCTAATTTTCTTGGCTCTAGTCCAACAAATGAAAATCATTGGACGAATAGTAAACATTTAGTAACAAAAATATTATTTAAGCAAAATTTGATCACATTCCCAATTTAATTGTGACCTAATGTCTTTACTTTTATCCGACAATTTTTAAAATGGAAATAGACCGTGGTCACAGAAGTCGCAGTGAAAATTCAACTTTCTCTGTATTTTCTTAGAATAAAACCACTGCCATTAGCTCAAATCGGAAAACATTCCACTCCGCTCCGTAAAAACCGGAAAAACTTTTCGTCGGTAATTAAATTTGAACGCAGAGTTTTCGGAAAAACAACCCTAAATTACTGATGGATTATAAAACTCGAGGCGAGTCAAAAAAATGCTTTCCTACATTTCCAATCCTCCCCCTTCCTCCTTTCCCGTTCATATCTACACCCCCCTAGAACGTCCGTAGCTTAGATCATGTGGCGCCTGCAAAGAGCAATATCTCATTCTTTGCAAAAATAAACTGACTTGTCTTGCAAATGTAGGACGCAAAAAACATGCCCTAGACTCAGCGGCGCACAATGAAAACACAACTTAAAGGCAATAACAAAGACAGTAGCTGAAATAGTGAGAAATAATGAACAATAATTGATAGAAATTTAGGAAACAAATAGCAACAGTGGATAAAATACAGAAGAAAGAATAGCTAGAAAAGTGATGGAAACAGGAAAAAGCAGAAATAGACAAAAAGGATGACCGAGGCGGCAGTGGAGACAACAAATAGAAACAGAAATAGTCAATGCAAAAGGTAATGAGGATGCTATACAGAAGAAATAGACAGATTGAAAGGAAGAATTGTGAGAAAATTAAAAGATTTGCTAGGAGAAGAAATAAATGAAAGAGAGATGGCTGGAAACAGCATAATAGTAAGAAATACGGAACAAGAACGGAACGGAAATGAGAAGACAAACACTAGTAATTGAGAAAATAAAGGAGGAACGAGAAAAAATAACCAGAAAAGTAATGGAAACAGTACAAAGCAGAAATAGACTAAGACAGCAGTGGAGATGAGGAATAAACAAGAATGAACAACCAGAAATGTTATAGAAACAGGGAAAAGCTGAAATAGACAAAGAAGAAGATTATGGAGAAGCTAAATAGAAGAAGCAGAGAGAAAGAAAAGAAGAACTATAGAAAATTGACAAGACTTTCTAGGAAAAGAAGGAAATAAAACAGAAATGGGTGGAAATAATAAGAAATAAGGAACGGGAATAGAAAAGAAATAAGAAAACAGTAATAGTGGATGAAATATAGAAAAAACGGAAAGAATAGCCAGAAAAGGTTATGGATACAATGAAAAGCAGATATAGACAAAAGGGAAGACCAAGAAGGCATGGGAGACACCAAATAGAAGAAATAGAAAAGAAGAACTATAGAAATATGAAACGACTTGTCAAGGAAAGAGAGAAATGGAAGATAAATGGCTGAAAAAAGGAAAATAGTATGACTTGAAGAACGAGAACAGAAAAGAAATGACAAAATAAACAGTAATAATGGATAAAATAAACAAGAAATAATGAAGAATAACCAGAAACGTGATAAAAATGTCGAAAAGTGGAAATAGTCAAAGAGAAAGGTAATGAAAGTGCTAAATAGAAGAAATAGACAGGATGAAAGGAGAACTATAGGAAAATTAAGAGATTTGCTAAGGAAACAAAGAAATGAAAAAGGAATGTGTGGAAGGAGAGAAATAGTAAGAAATAAGGGGCAAGAACAGAAAAGGAATGAGAAAACGTACATTAGTATTTGAAAAAATAAGGAAAAAACAATAAAGAATAGCAAGAAAAGTTATGGACTCAGAGAAAAGCAGTAATAGACAGAGATGAAGACCAAGAAGACAGGGAGACACCAAATACAAAAAATATAAACATTAAGCAACTTGCCACGGGACGAAAGAAATTAAAGCGATATAGGTGGAAACAGCAGAATAGTAGTAAATAAGGAACGAGGAAAGAAAGAGAAAACCTACAGCAATAGTGGATGAAATAAAAAAAAACAAGAGAGAAGAGAAATAAGAATGATGAAAACAGGGTAAACTAGAAATAAACAAAGAGAAGGATAATGGACGCTAAATAGACACATAAAAAGAAAGAAGTATAGAAAAACGAGAAGAATGGATAGGGAAACAATGACATGAAAGATAAATGGGTTCAAACAGTGAAATAATAAGAAATAAGGAACGAGAGCAAAAAAGAAATGAGAAAATTAACAATAATAGTGTATAAAATAAAAAAGACACAAGAAAGAATAGACAGAAAAGTGATGAAAACAGAGAAAAGCAGTATTAGAGAAAAAGGAACACCAAGACGGCAGTGGTAACACCAAAAAGGGAAAATATAAAAGAAAAGCTACAGAAAAATATAGAGACCTACCAAGTAAAGAAGGAAATGAAAGAGAAATGGATGTAACGAAACAAGGACAAAGAATAAATAGAAAAACAAACATTAGTAGTCGAGAAAATGAAGAATAAATAAGAAAGGATAGCCAGAAAAGTGATGGAAACCGGGTAAAACAGAAATAAACCAAGAGAAAGATAATGGAAACACCAAATAGAATAAAGAGACAGAAATAGACGAAGGAGTATAGAAACATGAGAATATTTGCTAAGGAAAGAAAGAAGTGGTTTCAAATAGCGAAAGAATGATCAAATGGAAATGATGGATACAGACAAAAGCATAAACGGACAAAAAAATATTATGGAGACCTTAAATAGAAGAAAGAGATAGAAACAAGAGAAGAGTTATAGAAAAATGAGAAGGCTTGCTGAGGAAAGAAAGAAATGTAATAGAAATGGGCAGAAGTAGCGAAATAGTAAGAAATAAGGAACAAGAACAGAGAAGAAATGAGGAAATACATAGTAATCGTGGATAAAACAAAATAGAAACAAGAAAGAATAGCCAGAAAAGTGATAGAAACAAAAAAAGCAGTGATAGACAAAAAGGAAGACCAAGAAAGCAGTGGAAACACCAAATAGAAAAAATACAAAAGAACAGCTGCAGAAAATGAAGCGACTTTCGAACTAAAGAAAGACATCACAGAGAAATGGGTGTAAAAAAGCAATGTCACATTGGTATTTCAGAAAATAAAATAGAAACAAGAAAGAATAGCCAGAAAAGTGATAGAAACAAAAGAAGCAGTAATAGACAAAAAGGAAGACCAAGAAGGCAGTGGAAACAGCATATAGAAAAAATACAAAATAACAGCTGCAGAAAATGAAGCGACTGGCGAAGTAAAGAAGGACATGACAGAGAAATGGGTATAAAAAAAACAATGTCGCATTTATTTGGGAGTCTCATTGGTATTTCCGGCAATGAAATAGTTAACCAATTGGCTAAGGATGCTATTATTAATGCGACACAAATACATTATAATACTTAGACAAGTTTTTCGATGTTTTCTAATAATTTTGCAATTAAAACGCGTAATAAATGCATATTCGTTTACTTTGCAAATAATAAAATACCTTCAAATACTAAGTTATAAAACTCATATTAATATTAGAAACAAACAAATTTAATTTTCACTCATACTAATGCTTCGACATATCCACCCTCTCGTTCAATACACTTAATCATTCTATTGGAAAATTCACGTAATACATTCCTTATTATTTGTGGAGAAATAGAAGAAATATGAAGAAAGAATGGAAGGTAGGCAGGGAAAGGTAGGAATTTAAAAATATTGGTGAAAAAAACATAGACCTCTCAAAAGTCAATAATAAGAAGTATTATTCAATGAAAGCCCGGATTGCCTTGGTATTTTTATCCCACTTCTGATTTTCATTATTTATTGTAAGTTGTAAGTGTAATTGCTCCCTTATTCCTTGCCGTGTCTCCACTTATGTAACCCAGTGGTCCTTTCTCTATCGCAAGTACTATTAACGCATACTTTCATCCCTTTTTCTATCTACAGACGGGAAAATCGCCGGGCTGGCATGCCCCAATCCCGAAAATCGATAAATAGACGCGCTTCTGTGACGTCATCGGCGATTCACCGACGCGGCATACACGAACACCCTCGATCATCCCCGATGACGCAGGTGACATTTCTCTATGCGGGAGGTTAACAAATTTACCAACATAAGTACAAATATACCATTTAATTTTGTCTAAAAAATTAACTACAATAAGAATCGTTTGTTTAGTGTTTGTGTGCGATATAATTCAAAAATTTGCGCGTTTCTTTTTTTCTTAAACGGTGGCGGTGTTTTCGTTTTAAGGTTTTAGTGTCGTGATTTAGATTGGACGGACAATTTTTATCATTATCACAATAAAAAATTGCGATATATTCGAATTACTTGTTGGAAATCGAATCGTGTTTAATAAATAACGTGTAAAACCACCCTTGCTTAAAATATAGGTCAGTTTGACAGTGGGAGCTGGAGGGACGTACTTTTCAACCCCGACAGTTCAATTTTGGTGTTTGTTTAATAGAACTGTTTGACGTTGTATCTAATAGACAATGTGGCTTAGACCAATTTAGACAAAACATGGTCTAGGTATGCCATGACATCACGTCAGCCCCTTACTTCTATTGATGGACAGGGGCCGAACACCCCTCAAAATATACAGGTAAGATCCTTAATTAACTTTCAATTAAAATGAATGTTTGGGACATAATTTGATTTAAAATAATATTACAGGGTGTTGTTGTGTATTATATAAAATATTTATAAATATCTGATTTTTTTTTTGGAATTTTTATTGTGTCTAACACGGCATATCAAATATCTATACAGAAACAATGTTGCAATTTACAATTATACACTGTGTAACAATATATATCTAAAATAAATTCTCCCCTCCAGAATGATTTCTTTAAAACGTCCAAAACAACTAGTCTTGTAACTGGTGACCGAAATGTTTTTCTGTTGGCATCTGTTATGTCAACTATTCCTATTTTTCTGTTTCTAGCATGGTAAACTTGTGTCACTTTTGCTTTTTTCTAAATATTTCTCGGCCCATTTAAGTCAACATCGAGAAAAATATCGTCGATTTTAATATTTTTTTGTTCATGGTGCCACTTTGTGCGCCTTATTAAAGTTGTCAAATATTCTAGCTAGTACATCATCAATGCTTTTGTATTCAGGAGGTGGAGGGTGTCTGCAAAATAACGCTATGGTTACACGAATGAATGAAAATGTTGGATGTATTTGTTCCTAAACATAATTTTCCTATAAAAAATGGCCCCTAAACAGCATTATTGTTGTCAGCTGTTGCCGGTTTGTGCGTGATATCTATATTTACATCTAGCAGGGTATTTGATTAATTAACAATTAACTATTATTTAATTAATAATTATCTATTTATTTTCAATTAACGCTAAACAACTAAAGAATACAAAAAACCTTCACTTTTAAAAATAATGTTGTTAAAATCATAGTAATTTTAATAAAACAAAATAATTAAATTGAACCATTTAGTCACGGAATCAGAAAAAATCCGCGCACAAATAAGATGCAAATTACGTCACACTATAAAAAAAGCAACGACAAACGTTTGCGTACAGACATGTTGGATAAATAAATGTCCAAAATAGCGAAGCCCTAGGATATGTCATTTGGACAAAGTTGTGCAGTCTGGGAAGGGGCGGCTGAGATCCCTAAAAATGTTACAATATATTGAGAATACATGTCTTTTTGCTTTTATTCAAATGCACTAAAATAAAATAAACTTTTCCTTTAAAACTTTTACTATCAAATCATTGCACAATTTATATAATCTAAAAGCTTGTCGTGAGATTTACCTGTATTCTCAATATATTGGAACATTTTTAGGGATCTCAGCCGCCCCTTCCCAAATTGCACAACTTTGTCCAAAGGATATATCCAACGGCTTCGCTATTTTGGAGATTTATTTATCCAACATGTCTGTATGCAAACGTTTCCCGTTACTTTTTTTATAGTGTGACGTAATTTGCAACTCATTTGTGCACGGATTGTTTCTGATTCCGTGACTAAATGGTTCAATTTAATTATTTTGTTTTATTAAAATTACTATGATTTTAACAAAATTATTTTTAAAAGTGAAGGTTATGTAATTTTTCGATTTTAGAGTTAATTGAAAATAAATAGATAATTATTAATTAAATAATAATTAATTATTAAGTAATCAAATCCCTGCTAGATGGGAAAATATAGATATCACGCACAATCCGGCAACAGCTGACAACAATAATGCTATTTAGGGGCCATTTTTCATAGTAAAATGATGTTTAGGGAAAAATACATCCAACATTTTCATTCATTCGTGTAATTGCAGACACCCTCCACCCCCTGAATTCAAAAGCATTGTTGATGTACTAGCTATAAAAAAATGTGTGCTAGGTTGTGCTAGGTGTCTTTTATTTGTGCTAGCATTTTGGCGAAAAAATTCCAACCGGAGGGGGCTAGCGTTAACCTGGCCCCACCCGATTTCCAAAGCATTTTTATTGTAAGTTGTTGGTGTGCTAGCTATAAAAAATGGTGTGCTAGCTTGTGCTAGGTGTCCTTTATCTGTGCTAGCATTTTGGCGAAAAAATTCCAACCGGGGGGGGGGATAGCGTTAACATGGCCCCACCCGAATTCAAAAGCATTTTTATTGTAAGCTGTTGGTGCGCTAGCTATAAAAAATGGTGTGTTAGGTTGTGCTAGGTGTCCTTTATCTGTGCTAGCATTTTGGCCAAAAAATTCCAATCGGGGGGTGGGGGCTAGCGTTAACCTGGCCCCACCCGAATTCAAAAGCATTTCTATTGTGAGCTGTTGGTGTGCTAGCTATACAAATTGTTGTGCTAGGTTATGCTAGGTGCCCTTTATGTGTGTTAGCATTTTGGTAAAAAAATTCCAACCGGGGGGCAGCTTGACGGACCTTGAACCATACCATTTACTAGCTACAAATGAAAAGAACACTTTTACAAATAAAAATGACCTTTTTATTTGACCTTGAATCACTGATCAACGTTCCGATGTTGTAAATCACGACTGGCACAAATATTGCAAACTTGGACATATTTTCTGTAAGTAACATATTCGTACGGGTGGAGTCTATCAGGACAAAATATTAATTATTTTATTAATTATGTTTACTAATCGATGCTGCACATTACCATTTCATATGATTTAATAAGTCTCAAAGGTACTGTAAATATGAGAATTATGTAAGAATTTTATGAATTTTTGTTTTGACATGGACTGGTAGACCACACCCGTGGAACGGAGGGTTAATTCCAACTCAGCTAATTTCTAATTTCATCCACTAAAAATATCACAGCGTGATCAGGATTTAATTATTAAACCAATAAACTAAATAACATATTTGGGGGTTATAATGGATAACAATTTATTTATTGTCATATTAAATATATAATAAAATTTATTTTACCTAATTTTAGGCACTTGCAAAAGTACATTTCTAGCCAACATCGTCGCATTTTGTATTTTGCATTGGTAGAAAGTCATCTTCGATATGAAACTTACGTCTGAGGAAGTGCGCATTAAATATCATTTAGAGGAGATTTGTTTAAATCATAATATCCAAACCATACCTTTATTCTTCCGATCTTTTGTATTCTGAAAGTAGAATATTAGATCTAAAACAGCTATACTTTTTATGTGTTTAGGTGGAATATCACAGATCAAAAAATACATATAACTTACCAATCCATAGCTATAATACTAGGAATAGACATTGCCATACTGTCCCTAGGATGACAAAGACGAGTTGTCAGAAAATATATTATTTTTATTCCGTTAAGATATACAACCGCATTCCAGATTATACTAAAAACATTCGTATAGCGTATGTTGGAAACAACCTCCAACACATTTATTTATTATTTTTATAATTTAAGTTGACAATTTGTCGCTTAAAAATGTATCAATCTGATTGACAGTTGATGACAGCTGATACTGATGTATCGGAAATGACAATGATCTGATGCTAATTTTTAGCAGTGAACAAATGTTCGCATTTTAGTGGGTTTTATTCCTTTCAAATATAAAATATCCAAAGCTCTGCCTTAGAGGCATCTTTCAAAGCTCTGGAATATTTCCATCTTTGTAGTGTAAATAGTTTTTGTAAATATATGTATATAGAAAATTGGTGAGTCTATTTACCAGCAATCCAGAACACACAGTCCACTCTACATTGCTCACACCACAGATAATGTATTCCACATCGTAACGTAAACGAATCGACATAATACCTAACATAGTTTCGTAATTTCGAATTTTTAATGGAAGCTTGTTAAAATTTTTTCAAAAATGTTGAGTGAAAACGAATAGCCTTGTTAGAAAAGGTGAAGTCATTTGTTGAGTACTGTATATAAATATCAAAAGTCTTTTAATTTTTATACAATTTGTACTTGTAAATTTAATATTTCCCTTTAATATGTCAATTAAAATTTTGTTATTTAATAAAAATATGATAAAAACAAGCTGACGACTTTCTTTTCCTCACAATGGTACAGGTGCAATAAAAATTTCAACAATAGACATTCGATAGGACTAAAAAATAGTTAATACCTTCTAAATTCATCCCTCAATAATGTTGAATAAAAGGAGGACCTTTAGACATATAGATATTGTCGTAATTTCAAGGGATTTTATACGCTGCAAGAAATTTAATTCAGGATCGTACAAAAGGTAAATGTAGAGACGACAACTTAGGGAATTACTTATTACATTCAACGTAGTATTCTGAGAATTGTGATGAATTTTATATAATTATTTTATCAATATTACGAATTAAATTAGGTGAACATTATACACCGAAATGAATGATAAACAATAACGATAAATGACTATTACATTTCCTGCATCGTATCTAGAAACCTTGAATTACCACACCAAATAATAATAATACATAAGTGAAAATTGATAAGGACACTATAGTATGTCCTCAATTGGTATTTTTTATCATGTATAGAAATTAATGTGGATTTTTTTATTACATTAATGATTGGATCTTTTTCGTTCTTGTTAAGTTCGAATAAATATTGTACGAAATGTATTAAATAAAAATCCATCAAACCTGATTTAGGATTTTGTATGAGCTTCATTTAGACAGGTTTCATCAAGGTAATAAATGTGTCTCTGTTCTCGCCTATACTGTTTGATGGATCTTAGGTAATTTCTTCTCCATCTTACAATATCATTGCGTTCTATTAAAATACTCTTTCTATTTCTTTTCAAGTATCTAAAAAATGTATCTTCTTAGTACATACCATAAAGTAAATAAAGGAGCTTTCAATTCTTATAAAAATTAATATTATTTTTGGCTTACTTAAAATCTCTTTCTTTCATAACTTTATGTAATGATGAACAAGAAGTTTGTGATAATTCTGGGCCTTTTCTTATTTCAGTTAATATTTTATCCAAAGTTGGTATTTCACCTTCGTCTCTGGTTCATCATCCGATATTTGTTTATACAAATTCACAATGGTTTACTTCTCTGTAGACAATAAGTGGCCTAAAATTACAGAGCTCCTTTTTTGGGATGCGAATGATGTGGAGTATTATCTGAGTCCTTTTTCAAATTATTCCTGATAAGAACTGTTTTTATATTTTAATGAAACAATAAAAAGAACGCAATAAAGAACAAAATGGACACTATTGGTTTACAATTTATACAATTATCAATCATAATATATGTCAAAAGTGCTGTGTAAAAACGGCTGCGATTTGACCAATCAGGATTCAACAGTTTTGCCAACTTAAATTCAAATCAGTCCTCCTAGTTTAAAAACAGGGTATAGTAATAGTCAAGATAATTAACATTTGTTGGTGTATAGTATAAGGCCACAAAATTGCAGCCTCGCTTTTTATTTGTTTTTATATTTAATCTCCGAAATTTGTATTTTTTCTTAACATAGCGAAACTGTATACACCTATCCTGCTTTATTAGCCCATTTGTACCATTTTTTCAAGAGTTCTGCAGGTAGTCCCTCTGTTCTTAGTGCTTTTTTGTTTTTTATAACTTTCCCCACTTTTTTTATTGTATTTTCGTCAATATTTATAATTTCTCCTTGTACAATGTGTCGTCTAGGGCACTCTATAATTGTTTTTGGTATTTGTACAATATCAAATATAATACACAATGTAATGTAATAATGACATTGTTAATAATAATTTTTTGTTGACAGACAAATTACTACTGTAACTAACGTAAACAATAGATCAGCGAACAATCGTTGAAACTGTAACTTAACAGCTCAATGTCTACTTTTAGCTTGATTTTTGCATTTATCTATTTGTATCGGCTGTATATTAATTGTCTCAGATATTCTTGAACCACCCATATAATAATCAACCTCTCTACATTTAATTTCCCATATTTCGTTTTTGTTATTAATTATCAGTCTTTACATTTACTTTATTATCATCTAAATGTTATGTAATCGCTGTTGTCAACCCCTAATACGACTGAAATTTCGGAATCAAAGCGTGGGGTACTTTTGCAAACTTATTAATATGTCGACTTAAAATTCACCTATTTATCTCACCCTGGATATCTAAGCAGAGGCCTAAAATCTCCGAAATTCGACAGATTAAAGTGCGATGACCATAAAAATCATCCCCATCTCTGTCCAATTCCTAAAAATAAGAAATCTTATCATAGTTTATCTCGTTCTAATTTCTGCCTGGAAAAAGTGTGAGATTCTTTTGAAATATACCAAAGGTACCTCGGTACTTACTATCTTTTGTTGTTCGGGTATTCGGTAATAATTTCTGAGGTTCAAAATGGGTCATAAAACTGTAACAATGGTTGTCTAGGTGTCTTTGAACGTTAAATTTAGACAAAAACGGATCGGTTCCCTTTTATTTAAAAAGATCGTAAATTTTATAGTGGCATTAATAAGGGGCATTAAATATTAATGAGCAGATATTTAACTTTAATTGGTTTGTAAAATAGAAACACACTTGATTGGATTTCTAAAAATACGTTACGAAATATTATTAGTTGGTACTCAAAATAGAACAAAACCAAGTCCTTATTTTGACAATTACGATGATATAAGAAAAGAAATTGAGAAAGAAGCAAAATATATTGTGAAACAGAATAGGATATCTGAAGATCAGGAGAAAATAAAATAATTGAGATATAGCAGAAGACCAAGATATAATTGGCTACAAGAGGGTTTGCTAGGCAGAAGAGAAATTAATGAATTTGATTCAAGGAAATGGATTTAGAAAGTCTTTAGTGCAGTGGTTCCCCAAGTGTACGCCGTCGATTATTATCCGGAACCATAAGTATTCGCTCATATTATTGCAGAAGAGCTTCTTCTAGCGGGTACTTTAGCCATGGTGAATATTATAGTGGGATACTATATAGCTGAGAATCACAATTACCAATTAATAGAAAAAGTAAAGGCAAGGATTTTGGTTTTGCAAATTGATGAAGCTACTGACCGTAATATTGATGCAGATGTTATCCGTTACGTACGCTCTCTGGCTGATACTATTAATGACAAAGAACTTTTATTCTGCAAAAGCATTACTGAATGTACGAAGACCCAAGGTTTCTTTGAAATTCTTGACAAATTTATTGCAGAAAATTGTCTGGATTGGAAAAAGTATCTCGATGTATGTACTGATGGAGTCCGAACCATGTCTAGCAGGTATGGAAGAATACAAGCGTTTATTTGAGAAAAAGCACCGAATCCTGTGGGAAATCATTACATCCTCCATAGGGAAGCTCTTGCATCGAAGTCAGTGAGCCCTGTAGTGAACCAAGCCTTAAATTGTGTCATGGTGCAGTAAACTAGGGGAGACCGGGGCTAAATGTCACAAAATTAGGTTGTTAATTTTTTGTGATACCATTTTTAATCCTAGCAAAGTTATTTCTGGTGCACTTTGTCACTCTGTTGTTTGACTATACAAAGTGACTAAAAATGTATTAATAAATAACGCGAATTTATTAATTTTTTTTGCAAAACGTAAACTGTTATAAGTGTGACATCTTGCTCCCATTATGGGGCACGTTGTCTCACGGAAAGGGGTGAAAAGTCACGCAGATATCAGGTTAGATTTTATTTAAAAAAGCTCAAAAATACAGATAAAAAGAAACAAATAATACATTATATTATGCTCTATTCCAATTTTGTTATTCAGTGTCGTCATCTTCACAGTTCTGACAGACGTACCACGGTGTACCGGGAGTGCACAGTTCATGAGCCCATAGCTTACAGACTGTACATTGAACCCAAACTTCTTTTGGTGAACTATTGGAAAATGGTTTCAAGTAGACAAGACAAAAACTTTCTTCATCCTCGTCCTCTGATTCTTCAGGGGACTTCTCTTTAGCACTTATGGTTTTTTCCCTTTTTATTTTTATTATTTGACATTCTTATATTTTCTGTTAAATTATTTTTCTTTACACTTTTTCATCTTAGCAAACTCCGCCTCAAAAGCCTCTTTCTTTGGCGTATCAGTTAGTACAGCCGACTTCCTTTTCTTTCTATTTGACCCTTTGTTTCTTGCAGCTGAAATTTAAGGTAACTGTTATTTAAAATGTGTCCTCACCTGATTTTGGTAAAAGTCTTACCTGCTTTGGGCAAGGGCCTTATATCTGAGACACTAAATATACTTGCTGAGTATGGTTTGGGATTTTTTCTAAGGATGAGCCACTAGGACCAGGCTGCTGAGTGTCGTGAAGTTCTGTGTTTGCAGGTTCTGACACAGTTGTTTTTTTTGTTGCCTATTTCAAGAAAAACAAATTATTGCAGAATAATTTTAAGGTACTCAGGTAACTAATTTACTTGTTAACATTTCGTCAACTGTTGGTTCATCAGTTTGGAATGAAATTCCACTGGTCCCAGGCTTTGGATTTTCGAGATCTGGTTCCTGATTTTCTTGGTGCAAGTCTCTGTCTGTTACTTTACATGGGCTAAATTCTGTTTCATCAAATACATTTTGGTTGAAGGGAAATATCCCTGATACAGGAAATCCGGATTGTATATTTTTTGATGTTGCGGCTAGGGGATAGCTTTGAGCAACTAAAACTGGAATATCATATATCGTCATCGTTTGACCGGGATGATTCATCATCCACGCATCGCAAGCATTATTGTACTGTTTTTTAAACGGACCATAAACTGACCTATCAAGAGGCTGCAACTTGTGCGAGCAGTGGGGAGGAAAAGATAACATAACTATACCACTTTCCTTAGCCAACTCAAGGTCCCTCGATAGAAAGATGCGACTGATGATTATCAAGAAGTAACAGACAGGGGTGCTTTTTGGAACATTTTGAAAATTTAATGAAATGTCTCAAAAATAGCACAAAATTTTCTTCTATCATCCAGCCACTTCGATTAGCTGTTCCCGCACATCCTGCTGGTCCAGATGTTAGCCAGAATTCTCTAAAATGCACTCTTGGAAATATAAAGAATGGCGGGATGCTATTTCCCAAAGCAGATACGGCACAGGCCACTGTGACGAGGGTTCCACGTTCCCCAGAAGTAATGGATCCGACTTGTTTAAATCCTTTTCTGGCCACTACTTTACAAGGCTTCTGAACAGTGGCCACCCCCGTCTCGTCCATATTCCAGATTGAGGATGGATCAAAGTTATATTTTTTCATAACCTTTTCCAGATTTGTAAAAAAGCTGTTCACATTTGCTTGGTTAAAATTTGTTGCGCGTGCGAAACTTGTTGGTTCTGGAGTGCGAAGAGATAATTCATTGTTTCTCTTTAAAAATGATGTAAACCATTCAGGTCCAGCCATTTGATCCCTTTTCCAAGGCTCGGGAACAGCTATTTTATCGGCAATGGTAAACTGGAATGCAAGCTTTCTAATTTCCTTAGGACAAAGTCCGAAATAAATATTTGCTGATTCGAGTAGGTATGTTTTTAAATCCATTTCCATTCCTCGGCTTAATACCATGCGAGGTTTGCCATATCCCACGTCTATATTTAACTGATCTTGATTAAGGTCCTCTGCTGAAAGCTTTTTGCAATAGCGCCCCACTGTTTTATAATTTAAATCAAAATTTTTTGCTGCTTGCCTAATAGAAATATTTCCATTTTTTACTTGTAACACCGCTTTCCTTATTGTTTCCTTATCAAAACTCCCTCGATCTGTTCTTTTTCTGTATCCGCGCACCATCTAAAAATTAAATCCGATTCAGAGCTTTACTTATTTTAATATCGGGGTAAAAAGTCACACATGACAACTTGCCCCACAACGTATGAGACAAGTTACCCCAAACGGTCCTGCCATTTTCTTTCTAAAATAACTACCTAACCTAATTTTATAAATTAATAAATTTATAGTGACTTTTTGGAGAACACCTAGGGGTATCATAAATATAACACGGCATTTTTAAATTCTGGCACTGAGATAAAATATACGGTTTGTATTATTAATCCAAAAAATTACTTACATTGGCTTTTTCCGTAAATTCACTTATAAACATATACACATGCGACTTATACGAATGGCGAATATGGCGGAACTAACAACTTACTAACATTGAAATAGTTCCTGGCGTATGAATATGACTACGTTGCCATATTTACTTTGCGCAGGAAAGGGTTTGTGACTTTAAACCCGTGAGACTTTAAGCCCCGGTCTCCCCTACATAAAAACTAGGTCGCTAAAGGCTAGACTTTTCAAAAACTATGCATATATATGGGAGCTGAACGTACGGTCATACTTTATTACTGCAATTCACAAAGCTTTCAATTGGAAATGACTTATTTAGCTGTTATTCTACTACAAGGACGTCATTAAACCGTCAGACACTTTGCTGATCCAGTTTTTTGCTAAAATTAGCATGTGTGCGATATATTTGAGAAACTAAATAAATTGAATATGTCTTTGCAAGGCAATAAAACTCACATTCTGAAACTATTGAAGAATATTGTTTAGAAAGAAACTGCAGGTATAGATAAAAAATATGAATTATGATGGCTGTCAAGATTGCTTCCCGCACTTGTATAAATATGCGGCCATCTAATGAACTGGTTATCTCAAAAGGTATCTTTTCACAGAATACTTTTCGAAGCTCATCGAATGGTTTTCGAAATACATTACAGTGGATGATGTTGAAAAATTTTCGTGGATCTGAGATCCTTTCCATGCAAAAGCTCCGCCAGAATTCACATCACAAGAGAAATAGAGTCTCATGCGACAACAGCCTTAAAATTAAATTCACCAGTTCCGATTTGGTGGAGTTTTGGTTATATATTTAAAATGAATATCCAAATTTATCTTCAAAAGCTTTAAGAATTTTCATTCCGTTTGCAACATCATATTTGTGTGAAACTGGATTTTGAGCTGTAGCTGTAATCAAAAACAAATATCGCTCAAGGATCAATGTGGAGCAAGAAATGAAAGTAACAGTGTGAATCCTTATTCCCCGCTTTGAAAAATTGTGTGGAAATCGCTAACTCGTCACATTGATTTGACTAAGTAGCTATTGTAGTTTTTCTTAAGTCTCTCTTTGCTGTTCTCTGTTTTAATTTGTTTACTTTTGAGAGAAGCATATTTTCATTTCATTTTCGATAAAATTATAAACTAAATTCACTTTCAATTGTAAACATCGCGTCACAAGATGACTCGGCGAATCTCCATCAATCTAATAAAACTTTTTACGGTCCGCCTTTACAATGCGCCATTATGTCAGTATGAAATGAAAAGATTTATAAAAAAAAATTCCAAAATCGTTTACCTGCACACATTGCACCCAAACGCCAAAAATCTTTTTACTACCTCATTAATATTATCCCTTCTTAATGTAAAATCTCATATTGTAAAATAAATATGGGCACATTTATCATCTGCCAGGACATAGGCTACAATTATTTAGCAGAATTTTCGAGATTTCGTATGGGTGGGAGCGGAGGGGGTGCGTGCAGATCCGTACTCCCACATTTATGGGAAAATAATATAAGAAGTTAGAAAATGAATTCGGAACAATTGATAAAAATCGACAAACAAATGTGAAATTTATCACTAATAATAGGTTTGTTCTAACCGACGATTTTGAGATCGTCACGAAACGATTCAGAAACTGTTTGGACTGTCTTTGTGCGCAGGTCCAGATTTTACACCGTTTGCAAACGATCCCGAAAATGTGAAGTTGGAACGGTTTTAATGACTGTTCACTGGATGACAAGTTTTATAGATAAAAGTTGATGTTAAGAATCTGAAAAATGATCGTTTAAGGTGAAATTAAAATTTAATAACTTAAAAAATATGAACGACAAAAGTTACAGATGTATCATATTTTGTCTTACCTAAGATAAATTGTAAAAGCAGTGCTGAGAGAGGAATTTTTGTTAACAATAAATTATATTTTCTGTTTCTTTTCTTTTACATCATATTTCAATCACAAATCTTTGTACATGTTCATGAATAATGAGTTGTTCAGTTCAAAACAAATGTAAATAATAAAAACTAACTATACGTTTAATTTTTGAAAATATTCACATTCATACATTGAAGTGTCAAATTGAAAATATTGTTTCAAAATGGCAAAGTATTTGCAATTATCTCTCTAATATTCATTATATCTTGGTCTTCCTCATCAGAGTCTTTAACATCACCTTAACCTACATCATGGTTCAGCTGTACAATACAACAAACAAATAAACGTATGTACCTAAATAATTTTCATTTTTGATTCTGGGATTATTTAATTATAACACTAAATCATCTTCATTCGAAATATCTGACATAAAATCACCATCTCCGACTTCTTACATTATTAAATATTTGTTTGATTTATTGAAAATAAAAATGTTTATAAAACAATAACAATTTGAACCAGAAAGTGAATGATTTCTATCAATTTTCGGCAATTTTATTTGAACGAAAGTGCATGTATTTGAGGTTATCCCGCGGAAACCCTAAAGCAGCGCATTTAGACATGTATTTGGATACTGAAAAGAAGCCAATATGATGTTTATTGCCATTATGAATAAGAACTTTTCGTGTTTGAAGCGAAAAGTGACCGTTTCCTAAGAGTGCTCATTTTGAAGCGTTCTAAGTGGCGTCCTAAGTGTGCGCACTATGTACACTTACACGACAGTTATTTAGTCTAAAACGATGCTGCATAACGCAGTTTGCCGGTGACAGCATAAGTAATATTGACATAATAATTGGAACTATTATTAATAGAACAAGGAAAGACAGTTTTGAGGAGTTAAAAAATGTTAAAATCCGTTTAGTCAAACCGGAGTAATTTATGTTTAAAGGAAAATGCTTAACATTTACACATTTCTTGGGAAATCTCGTAATACAAAAAAGATATCGACATGCGGTTTTTGCTATTCTGTTGCTAATTTGGTATACTTTTATATTCTCTAATTAAAACTGCATGTTTCCATTCAACATTTTTAAAGGAAAGCTAGATTTAAAAAATAAATAAATAGCGCCCTCTAGCGTAAACGTTACTCATTAGGTTGTTTCGAAATTATAACTCTTACATTGGTAGAAAGGAGCTCTCTTCAAAAAGCCTAAGTTTACATAGATAGGTTAAGTAGAATTGGAATTACAGGCGTTTTTTCATAATAAAGTTCCCGCTTCCCCCCACCTCTTATTTGAAGAGATAGACTAAAACTTGTAAAATCAAATATACGCTGAATTTCTTGAAGAATACGATAATCATAGTTTAAATGCATCTTAATTAGGCAAAATTTGTAAATTATTCATTTTATAATTTTTGGTATTTAATTACGCTCTCTGGCGGGGAACCTACAACTCTAAATAATTTCCAAGTTTTTCTCGAGGTCACTTTTGTTATAATTTTTCTTCCCGAAGCTGTACTATAAACGGTTCCCGAGATATGGCCGAGAGTTATTCTTATTGGGACACCCGGTACATACTGAGATACAGAAAATAAAAAAAAATATTTTTCTACTACATTAAAATAATTATTAATAAGAGTTTGCTTTTTTTGAGTGCTTCTTTCTCCTGCTGGAATATCTCTCAATCTTATTAAAAGCGGAACATCTGATTATTTCCCATTTTATGTCCTAATGTAAAGTTTTTGTTGTTCTTGTACATTTACATACTTTTGAAACCGTTTTCAATAAACTTTATACATTATAAAGATTGATGCACATCAAAAGTTTTTTATCTTAAATCTAATAAAAGAAAGGAGATTTATTAAATATTTATTAAAAGGTATAAGATTATTAAATGTAATCGTAATCTTATATCTTTAATATAATAAATATCCTTCCTTGAATTAGATTTAAAAATAAAGAAATTATGATGTGCATCAATATTTATGTGTGAAGTATATTTATAAGGGATTGCAATGAATACAAGTATCATACAGAATATGCACATTTATTTTTCTAAATGTAAAATTTGAAAGTCCGGTTCTAGAAATCGTAAAGGGCGATTTAACATCTGAAAATGCAAGGTGGTTGAAATGGACCTAACACACCCCTTGGAAGTCAATTTTGAGTCGATCTTTGTGCATTGCATACCAGCGGGGGTCAGAAATATAAAACAGGTACCTTTTGGTTTTACGTAAGAATGACAACACAGGTAAAGCGATGCCGATGTTTTTTGTTCTTCTGTTAATCTACCATTTAGATAGTTCTATTCTAGTTGTTCAGATAATGTCAAAATTTTAGATTGTCAGGTTTGGTTAATTCTGTGAATTTAGACAATGAAAGATGCGAATGGATGTGAAACATTCAATATCTTATCTATTTTTTTCTTTCATCACTATTAAAATAATTAATTGAACAGACAGAAAAAGAATCGGTAGGTATAAATATACAGTTATGGAAATAGCATTTTGTGAAACAAGTGAGGAAAGTTCAACAAGACCTTTTAAAATTTAGTAAGACATTACTTTTCATAGCAGTTCATTCAGTCACATAAAATAAATTTTATGAGAAGATTTCTTTGTTAATATTGGAAAGTAGACAAAGTAGAAATTTTTGGTTCCTATAAAGACAGTAATATTTTTCTAACCTTCACTTCAATAAATTGAGAATTCTAAATTTGTTTCCTTGTAGTAGGTAGGTACCTAGCTTGTTTTAATTCCTTAGTTAACTAAATTAATTGTTCGACAAACTTACTCGCGCGAAGTTCATTATTTAGTTTGTTTGTAGCGTTCCTTTTTATCATTTTAAGTGTTTACTACAATATTTTTACAATGAATAACTATATCTGATAAAAAATTTGTTTTAATTTTTTTTTAAATCGTCCACAAGAGGAGCTTACAATTGCTAAAAAACATGATGAATGTTATAGTCGAAGAAGGAAGTCAGTTGAACTTAACATCGTTAAAGTAAAAAAAATGGTGACTAAAAGATATCGTTAAAATTAAAATCCGAGGTAAATATCTCCCCGGAGTCTTGAAACACTGTATTTCTCAGACGTAAAAAAACTCCCATATTACGCATTCGGTAGGCATATTTTCTGTTATTTCTGAGGGAAAGCCACAGTATCCTTAGCAGTACATAATCTTGTTGAGGCACATCGCAAAATTCACAAATGTACCGGGTTTTCTGACTGAAATATATATTATTCGGCTTTTCATATATACAAAAATAACAGTCATGTCAGAGCTTCAGTGATGGATGATATATTTACAGAAATATGTTCTCGTAAACACAAATTCTTCTTTTTTTCGTTTGTTAGTTGTAAATTATATAACTAGGTAATTTGAAGTTAAGGAATACAACAAAACGGAATTTTTTCAAGTTTATTGACATAAAAATGAGCCTATAGTTTACCGGCACCTCTCTATTTTAAATGGAACACGCTGTATATTATAACGAATTTCGATAGAGATAGGAAATAATGGAACTATTAACAGTCCGAAATTAACTCATTTTTGGGGGATTTCTATAAGACAAGACATTGTTAATAAAAATAAACGGTTTTAAAGATTAAAGCTAACTTTTCCGCATCTGTGGCCCTAAATAATATTCTATTATAAAATTGTCACTTGTATACACTTCGGGGGATGTATCATGCTAACAAACCGAAATTTGTCCAAAAATTTAATATATCTGGATTTATAGTACCCGCTGTACTCGCTCTAGTCAGCTGAAAATCAATAGGGTACATCTGTGAGACACTTTGAACAAAATTCAATCATAAAATTGGTCACTTGTATACACTTTGGAGGCTGCTAACAAACTGAACATTCTCCAAAAATGACAAAAATTTGGTACTTCAAGTATCATAGAATCAGGTGTACTGGCTTTAGTGAGCTGAATATCAATAGGATTCATCTTTGAGACGCTCTGAATAATATCCAATCATAAAATTGGTCACTTGTATATACTCCGGAGGCTGTATCGTGCTAACAAACTTAAATTTATCCAAAAATAACAAAAATATCGTACTTAAAGTACGATAGCACTTGTACTGGCTCTTGTGAGCTGAAAATCAATAGGGTTCATCTGTGGAGTGTCCTGAATAATATTCAATCATAAAATTGGTGACTTGATGAACTCCGGAGGCTGTATCGTTCTAACAAACTGAAATTTCTCAAAAAGTGATTAAAATGTACTTCTAGTACCATAGCACCCGCTGTGCTGGCTCTGGTGAGCTGACAATCAATAGAGTTTATCTGTGACATGTCCTTAACAATATTCAATCATAAAATTGGTGACTTGTTGCACCCTGGAGGCTGCATCGTGCTAACAAGACATGTAACGAAAAGTGGCCGACGACAACGACGACGACATACACACAGGACTTTTTTTCTAAAAACCGTTTTTTGGGTTGTTGTTGATGGAAAACGTAGAAATAACTCAAAATAAATTTGAAATTTCCAATTTTTTTTGGGGTAAACCAATACTTTTCTCGCATACTAGATAGGTTGGGGGGAAAATTAATCCTTCCTTCTAGACGTTTTCTATCCGTTGGATATAGGCCTCTCTCAATGTTCTCCAGGTTTCCCTGTGTTGTGCAACCTGATACCAATTTAAACCTGCTGTGCGTTTTATATCGTCGTACCAACACTGTTGAGGTCTGCCAACGCTTCTCCTCTCGCCCCAAGGTCTCCATCTAGTCACTTTGCTGCTCCAGTTGTTGTTGTTTCTAGCAATATGCCCAGCCCATTTTCATTTGAGTCAGGCTATTCTCCTTTCGATGTCTTCGATTTTTGACGTTCTCCTGATCCATTCGTTAGTTTTTCGGTCTTTCAGTGTTACTCCAACTATCTTTCTCTCTATTGCTCTTTGATGTGTTTTGAGCTTGTTCAAGTTCTTTTTTGTCAAGACCCAAGTTTCCGATGCATATGTAGACACTGGCAGGACACATGTATTGTATACTTTTGCTTTTAGTTTCATTGGTAGATTTGACTGAAACACCTGTTTTAGTTTGCTATATGCTGCCCATCCTAACCGTATTCTCCTATTAAGCTGTGTATTCTAGCATTCCTTACTAATTGTTATTTCTTGGCCTAGATAAATGTACGACGCTACTTTTCGATTAATTGGTTCTCAATGGTTAGTGTATTGGTAGTTGTACCTTCGTTTGTCATGAATTTGGTTTTATTTATGTTTATCTCTAGTCCAACCTTGTTCGCTTCATGGTATAGTTCCTGAATCATGCCTATCAGTTCTGCCTCGGTTTGAGCGAATATAACGATGTCATCTGCGAAATTCAAGTTGTTCAGTTTTTCGCCTGCTATGTTTATTCCTCTATCTTCCCAGTGTAAATTTCGAAATACATCTTCGAGAACTAGCGTGAATAATTTTGGTGATATTACGTCCCCTTGTCTCACTCCTCTTCCAGTCTTTATCTCATTTGTATCTGTTTGCATCCTGATCTTCATTTTAGAGTTTACGTAGATGTGGCTTATGATGTCGATGTATCTTTGATTGATTCTGGCTTTTCTCATTGCTCGGATTACCGCTCAGGATTTCAACGTGTCGAAGGCCTTCCTAAAGTCAACAAATGCCATCCATGTTGTGATGTTGTACTTCGTGGCTTTCTCTATTAATACTCTGATTGTGTGTATGTGTTCTATTGTACTCATATTTTTCCTAAAGCCAGCCTGTTCTTTCGATAAATATGCCTCAAATTTATTTTCTAATCTATTGGTAATTATGTTCATCAATAGCTTGTAGATCTGTGAGAGAAGACTTATTGGTCGGTAATTTTCAAGACTGGCCGGATCTCCCTTTTATAAATAAGGATAACTATGGAGGTATCCCAGTCTGTTGGAACGGTTCCTTCATTCAGGTATTTGTTAAAAAGCGATTTTAGTTGTTCCATTAGAATTTTTCCTCCTTCCTTCAACATCTCTGGCAGTATACCATCATCTCCTGCTGCTTTTCCGTTTTTGGTTTGTCGCAGTGCTCTATTGATTTCCTCCATCTCGATTTCTGGAAGGTCTTCGGATCCAACATTCATTATTCTTCTCTTTTCCTCGCTTTCTGCCTCCTTTTGTCTCGTGTGTGAGCTGTATAGTTTTGTGTAGAATTCCTCGGTAACCCTCATGATTTCTTGTCTATGAACGACTATATTTCCCTCCTCATCGGATAGCTTTTGGATCTCTTTCTTGTAGCTGTTTTCTTTATGGAAAATATTCAGTCCCCTATTCCGTTCAATGATATTTTCTATTTGTTTCTCTTGGTATTCCCTGATGTCTTGTTTTGCCGATTTTCTGACCGTGTTTTTTATCTCCTTGTATCCTACAGTTTGTCTTTTCCCTTTTCTGATGAGTTCTCTTCTTTTTTCTAGGAGTTCTTTTGTTTTTGGGGAGAGCTTGTCTTGTTTCTTCTGTTTTGGTTTCATGCATTTTTCTGCCGTGACTTTTATTATTTCTGTTAGACGCTTATTAATTTTATTCATGTTTTCGTTGGGGTGCGCTGTTTCATTTGTAAACTTTTCCACTAGCTCAGTATTATATTTCGCCTTTTGATCTCTTAAGGTGGTTATGTCGAAGTTTTGTTGCTTGCTCTTGAATTTTTTGGCCCTTTCTAGTTTTCCATTTATTGTTACTTTACAACGGACCATTCTATGGTCACTACCCGTATTGAACGAGTTAAGTACATCGACATTGGATATGATGTGTTTATGATGAGTCAGAATATAGTCAATCTCGTTCTTAGTTTCTCCGTTTGGACTTATCCAGGTCCACTTCTTATTTGTTCTTTTTTTGAAGAAGGTGTTAGTGGCGTATAGTTGCTCTTTTTCTAGGAAGCTGGTTAGCATATTGCCCCGTTCGTTTCTTAATCCAAGACCAAATTTACCGACATACTTTGAATCACCACACCTATCTTGGCATTAAAATCGCCAACTTGCAGAGCATAATGCGTTTTGTTTTCGGTCAAACTCTGTGTGATTTCTTCGTACATGGTTTCTACTTCTTCATCTTCGTGTGTGGTTGTTGGTGCATAAACTTGAACTACCTTTATGGTTATATTAGAGTTTATCTTGAATGTTACATAGATTACTCTGCTCGAGATGGCTTTAAGGATTTGGAGGTTAGGTGAAATTCTCTGATGAACTAGAATTCCAACACCCCCCATTGTATCATTTTCGTTGCCCCTATAGAACAAGATGTGTCCAGACTTTAGCCTGAGGCATTTTTCTCCTTTTCTTCGAACTTCTGCGATTCCGAGGATGTCCCATTTTATTTTGTTTAGTTCATATAGAAGCTCTTCCATTCTTTCGTCACTTCCTATGGACCTAGCGTTATATGTCGAGATGTATAATTGGCAGCCTGATCTATCCCAGGGATTCTTAGCGCCCCCCGTTCTACAACTGGTCTGTCCGCTGCCTTGGTCAGGGTTGTTGGAACTGCTGGGAACTGGGGTCCTGTCATCATCATCATTGGGAGGGGGTTAGCCTTAAAACACCACGTTGGTCAGACGTCTTGGCGAATGTATCGGCCGCCTCTAACATGAGGATCCGACGCCGTTTGCAGCCGCCCACTCTGAGTCAGACGCTGTTGGAAATCTTCTTAACTTCACCTTTATCCCTTCGAGACCTTACCGGCATGGGTGGCCCTACCGGTAGCTAGGCTACCGCCGGCATCGCTCCCTGGATTTAAGGTTACTGAGCCTTTTTACCAACGTCAAGGTGATGATTTCCCTAGAGAAGGAAAATTAATAATAGTATTCAAGTCATTAAAGACAGGATTCAATTTGAAATCAATAATCTAAATGAAAGTAATGAAGCCAATTGCCATGAGACGACGTTATCAATTATACAATGACAATAATAATGATGGAGAAATTGAACATGGTTTATATGTTATTTTTTATAATTTTTTAAAATAAATCTTTGTTTTTTTTATTTAGAAAATAATATTTGCATCCACCACTAGGGTTATTAGAAACATAACATAACAGTGACATGAAGTAACATTTAGGTTGGTAACGTCACTATAACATACAATAATATTTGAATAGCATCATATCAAAGAAAGGAATTAGTAATAAGCAACATGGTAATGAGCTTAGTAATTTACATTTTGTTGAGTAAACCTATTTCAGAGAGGACTTAGATTGTGTTTTGAAAATTACAGTACACATCAAGAGTTGATTTTAAATCTGCACCTATACTGTACGTCTGGCGTTGTTCCGCGAACCTCGGACACTCGACCATGAATTGTTTAACTGACATTGGCACCTGACACATATCACAGATTTTGACTTCTTCTCCTTTCAGCAAGTTTTCATGGGTATACTTTGTGGGCGCATGTTAGTTGCAGACAAGGTTTATGATCTAAAAAGGGTTTTATGAGGGTACCTAATCCTGTGGGTGAACTGCAGACTGGCGGTCAGGGGTCGGTGCTGCGGATCATGAAGAAACGGTACGTGATCGCTGCATTCAGGTAATTCTATTGGTCAATTGCAATTTCCACCTCTTAGAATAACAAAATGTACGCAAAAATATTATTATGGCTATCAGTTTAAAATTTATACCAACAGTGACGACACATTTGTTAAGTACGATATACAAAAAACTGAAGATTGAAGTGAAATATATGATAATTGAACGTGGAAATAGTCTAATTGTTATTGAAAATTTAAAATTAGAAGGTGAATTAAAAAATGGTGAGACTTGTTGGTGCTGAGTGAAAAGGATATCTAAAGATAAAATACATACAATAGGCAGAAAAAGATATACAATATATAACGCAATATTTACAGACACAGAAATAAATCATTTCCAAAATTTCCTCAAAACGTTTCCGATGTGCACGATTTTTTGGAATCTGTTCAAGTTATGACCGTTAAAGAAGAAGAATTTTTGATAATAAACGACAGGATTAAAATTATTATAGTATTTTCGTGCACTGAAAATCTAATTGTAATGTGTTCTGGTTCAACATTATATATGGATGGAACATCTGATTACTGTGTAAAACACTTCTTACAAATGTTTAGTATTCATGCTCTTGTTAACAACATTTATATACCAGTGGCTTTTTGTTTATTAACTAACAAAAAAAAAAGAAACGTATTCGACATTATTTGATATGTTGAAATCCAAGTGCATCAGTAAAGGACTTAAGTTTAACCCCAATTCCATCACCGTGGATTTTGAAGTTTCTATCCATTCCAGTGCGAAAGAAACATTTCCCGACGTTTCAATAATCTGCTGCAGATTTCATCTTGCACAATCATGGTACGAATTTACTCATATTTTGTGATGTAAAATAATGTGTAATGTGTGATAACAGGCTGAATGATTTCGTGGATTATTTTGTGGATACCTATATTGAAGAAAATTATTTATTTCCTCCACATATCTGGGCAGAAAATGCAGCGTCACTCATACGAACTACAAATTGTTGCGAATCATTCCACTCAAAATTTAATAATTTGAATTCATCTCCGCATCCGAATATAATTCAGTTTTTTGATGTGTTAATAGATATTCAGACTGATACGTACTTAAAAATTAATTCTTTACGATTAAATCAGTAACGTTACATTCGAAAGGATGTATTGGAAAGACAAAAATTTATTTCAAATAAAATTATTGATTACAGGAACAATAATTGCAAGGATTGACTTTGTTAAGTGTGTTTCGTATAAATATGCAATATAAAATTCTTTTATGTAGTTAAATATAGGTACATGTAGACGAATATTTAGTTTATATAATATATATTTAAATACTTCCGTTTTTTATTTTATTGATGAACAAAACGTTATATATAATAGGTAGAGACCGCGGTATGCAGTTAACTCATTTAACAGGTAAACAGAATTCCTTTTCCTTCGTTTGCAGTTGACCATCTTTTAATCCATGTCATAAATCCCGTCTGCAGGTAGTTTGCGCCGATACTTTGTATGTCCAGTGCGCAAACGGGTGATTATTATTTGGTGTCTTCTTTGGCTAGGGATGTTTCTCCATGGCTTGATATCATCATTAATTTCTTCAAGTTTCATTCCAGATTCTGCCCAGACAGATGACCAGTAGTTAGAGACCACATATTTCATATATTTTTTCAGATCGGTATACGGTACTCCCTCTTGCTTTTGAAAGGTTGGTTCATTCATGGTTTCACGTGCAATTTTATCAACCCGCTCATTTCCAGAGATCCCAACATGTGACGGGACCCACATGAAGTCCAATCGTCTGGATTTTTCCCGAATTGTGTGAACATACTCTTTGATGAGCCTTGTCAGGGGAGGATCTGCATTAATGAGTTGTATACCTTGTAACGAGCTCAACGAATCTGTAAGAATTAAAGTATTGTAGATATTTTCTTGAGCGGCGTATTTGATTGCTTGAAAGATTGCGAATAGTTCGCCACTATAAATGCTGCATTGTGGAGGTAGTTTGAATCCACTAGATGTATTCGGGCTTAAAAAAGCTGATGCTACTCCTTGATTTGACTTGGAAGCGTCTGTATAGATGTGGGTATAATCACAATATTCATTTATTGATGAGAGGAAATGATTGTGAAACAGACTAGGATTAATTTCAGATTTATTGAATTTGGAGAGGTATATATCTTTGTTTTCGGTTTTGTATATACAGGGTGCGGTTCTGAAAACGAAATGGATAACCCTGTACTTAAATCGGCCCGTAATTGGGGTCCAAAATTATAAAACACGTTACCGGAATCATTAAAAGTATTAACCAACGTAAATTCTTTCAAAAATAAATTAAAATTGTATATTTTGGAGAAATCTAGACATGAGATACATAATTATATAGAAATAAAAATGAAGTTTGGATAAACTCAGCAAATATTCCTAAATTCTTTTTTACTCGTATGTATATTGTAAAATGTCAAAAGTTAGATGTTACATGTAAGATGTTAGATGTAAGTTATTCTATTCTTTACTAATGTGTTATGTATTTGATTTTTATAAAATAATTTTTAATATTCTAATATTTCTACTCGTAACAAGTGTTCACTCAGTTATCGAGTATACTATTCATTCGTTCTTTTTGTTTTTTTCTAACCTGTATTTTTTTTATTGTAATTTGTATTTTGATTAAGAATAAATACACATTTAGCTTTTAATTTGTGCATTAATGATTTATATTAATAGCTTTGATTATTATGTATAGTGTGTCATAGAAATTTCAGTTGACACTCTTTTTAAATAAAAATGTTTCTATTTAAACTAAATATTTTTTTTATAAACTACATTTTTTCGTACGCCACTGTATTCATATTATCAAGAGACTTTTATCGTTTTTTCAGTTGGGATAAATTCTTTTACGGAGCAAATGTTTCCTTCCAGCAGATTAATTGTGAAAAGATATTTCATTATATTATATACTGACTCCGACAGTCAGGTAAAGTTTAAAAAAGGTGTTTTTTTATACAAGGTGACCTTACGAATCCAATAAACAAACTTTCAGCCGTTATTAATCTATCTAATCATTACAATTTATTTATTGATAATAAAAGCAATCTTGTCCAAAGCGTCAGTTCTACAATTGACCAACTGGAAGAATTTGCGGTATATTCTTTCGAATCCTTTGTATCGCCAAAAATGATGACAGTACTCTACATAGAAATAAAGGAAGTAGAGGAGATAGAAGAAATAACCAAAAAGGAAGTTGAATATGCAAGAAATACCTTGTCGAGAGGGTAACATAAGATCAGAAAATGATAAAATGGATAGGTAAAGAAGGAGAGGAATGACTGATTTGCCTAGCTCTAACTTTTTTTAACCCTTAGTCGCGTGGGATCAATGTGACCCCACGCTTCGTTCTAACTAAGCATTTTTTGGCGCTCTCCCCCACTCTACCTTTCTAGCTCCACGTCTTACGGACATACCAGTGTCCAGTGTCGTGTTAGCTATTATACAGGAATTATACAGGAAACAATATTACATATTTTGTGCATTTTTGACCCCACGCGACTAATTGCGTAACAGTTTTATTTCGGGCGGATTATTGGTATTCGGCAAGGTAAGTGTCCAATTATTTGTTTATTTCTATAATGTATGGTATTTCTTTTTTGGAAATAGCTGGTCATTGACATTATTGTTTGTAACAATTATAGATACATTTTTACTTTTCCGCCCAACCTTTCTATATGCGAGAAAAGTATTGGTTTACCCCAAAAAAAGTTGGAATTTTGAAATTTTTTTTGAGTTATTTTCACGTTTTCCATCAACAACAACACGAAAGAACGGTTTTTAGAAAAAAAATCCTGTGTGTATGTCGTCGTCGTCGTCGGCCACTTTTCCTTACATACCTTGTTAACACTATACAGCCTCCGAAGTGCAATAAGTCAGCAATTTTATGATTGAATATTGTCAAGGACATGTCACAGATGATCCCTATTGATTTTCAGGTCACCAGAGCCAGTACAACGGGTGCTATGGTACTTGAAGTACGACATTTTGTCATTTTTTGAGAAATTTCAGTTTGTTAGCACGATACAGCCTCCGAAGTTCAACAAGTCACCAATTTTATGATTGAATATTATTCAGGGCATCTCACTGATGAACCCTATTGATTTTCAGCTCACCGGAGTCAATACAACAGGTGCTACAGTACTTTAAGTACGATATTTTTGTCATTTTATGATTGGATATTATTCAGAGCGTCTCAAAGATGAACCCTATTGATATTCAACTCAGTAAAGCCAGTACAACGGGTGCTATGGTACTTGGAGTACCAAATATTCGTCATTTTTGTAGAATTTTCAGGATGTTAGCACGATACAGCCTCCAAAGAGTATACGATTGATCAATTTTATGATTGAATATTGTTCAAGGTGTCTCACAGATGTACCCTATTGATTTTCAGTTGACTACAGCGAGTACAGCGGTGTTATAAATCCAGATATACTGAATTTTTGGTTATTGTTGGAGACATTTCGGTTTGTTAGCACGATACATCCCCCGAGTTGTATACAAGTAACAATTTTATGACAGAATATTGTTCAGGGCCGCAGATGCGGAAAAGTTAGTTTAAATCCTTAAAACCGTTTATTTTTCAAATTGATTCATTTTTTTGAGATAAAACAATAATAAAATAATAATTTCAGAATGTCTTTATCGGATTCAAAAAGACCCCTTGCTAAAGCAGAATTACAGGCGATTATAGATAATTTGAAGGACGACGAAGATGATCTGGTTCCTGTTGAAGTCGGTAGTGATGACACTGATACAGATCATCCTGATGAATGCAGTGAGTATCTTTCTGACACGGACCAAGATGCTAGTGAAGATAGCATTGAAGAAGAAAGTGAAGACGAACGGGTACAATCAGTAAACTACTTTTACACCAGAGATCAAAACGTAAAGTGGAGAAAAACAACTCCACCGATAAATGTTAGAACCAGAAGACATAACATTGTTTCTTGCTTACCAGTTATAAGACAAAGTGCAAGAAATGCATCCACCCCTCTCGAAATATTTTCTTCATTTTTTGATGAAAGAATTTGGAATTTACTTGTAAAATATACAAATATGTATATTGCGATTGTGCGAGGAAATTTTGCAAGAGAGAGACGCCAAGGATTGAGCGCATTTATAGGTCTGCTTATTCTTAGTGGCGTTTCGAAGTCTTCACATCTAAATTTTGAGGAGTTATGGGCAACAGATGGCACAGGATGTGAAATGTTTCCCCTAATAATGTCGTCTAGAAGATTTCTTTTCCTATTGAGATGTCTAAGATTTGACGATGAGATGAGATGAAAGAAAATAGACAGATACGCTCGCTGCCGTTAGAGAGTTTATTGATATTTTGGCAGAAGATTTCTCTTCTTCTTATTCAACAGGAGCATATTTTACAATCGACGAACAATTGATTCCCTTTCGTGGTCGCTGCAGCTTTAGACAATATATGCCAAACAAACCAGGCAAATATGGCATTAAAGTGTTTGCTATGATAGATGCCAGGACATTTTATTTGAAATCCTTCGAAATATATGCAGGGACTCATCCAGAAGGTCCGTATATAACCAGTAATTCGCCGTCGGACATTGTAAAACGTCTGGTTCAACCAATAAAAAATACCAATCGTAATGTGACTACCGATAATTGGTATACAAGCATACCTCTTGTGAGGTCATTACTCACAGATTATAAGTTGACGATGGTTGCGTAAAAATAAAAAGGAGATTCCGAAAGAGTTTCTTACTAACAGAACGAGTCCAGAAAAAAAGTAGTCTTTTTGGTTTTACGGAAGATATGACAATAGTTTCTTATGTACCTAAAAAATCAAAGAGTGTCATTTTAGTGTCAAGCATGCACCATGATGATAAAATTGATGACGCCACTGGAGATTTGCGTAAACCAGTACTCATCACATTTTATTTCTGTACAAAGGCGGGGGTGGATGTTTGTGATCAATTTTGCCTAACATATAATGTAGGAACGCGAACAAACAGGTGGACAATGGCAGTATTTTTCCACCTTCTAAATGTTGTTGCTCACTATGGTCTGGTTATACAGGGTGTCCCGGGACTAATGGGAAAAAGTGAGGAGAGTATAATATGAGCCAAAATAATGTTAGTACTTCATATAAACTTTTACTATGCAGGCCCTCGTTTTCGAGTTATAGGCCTCCAAAGTTTTAATTTTGAATTTGGTTTTTATTTTTATTTTTTGTACTAGTTATTTGATCTTCATAAAATTTACGGCAAAGCTATAATGTAAGTGTATGTTTATTTTGGTAAGGTAAACAGATTTACAGTAGTGCATTGAAGCCAGGGACGGACTACTCGCAATGGTTAGTGATCCAAAAATTTTGCAGGTATGGCACACCCTGTATGAAATTATCAAAATTCACTTCCCCACACATTAATCTAACGAAAAGGTACTCTTGTTGGAATTCGATAAAATAAGCCGTTTGGCTAATATTTACAGTTTTATTAATGCTCTACATACAAATCTACCTAACTAACTTATTAATACGATGTCCAGAATTTACTTGCTTTTAATCAAAATTACGAATATAACATTATTAAACCATTAAGAAAACCTCAAAAAACACAAGTTATAAAACATTAGACTAAAACTAATTCCTAAACAACAACAAAAACCAACGTTATTCTAATAAATGTTCAATATGAGCTCCTCCCACTTCCACGCACATTCTAAGTCTACGAAGGTTGTTTCTTTGCACTTGAAAGAGCAATTTCACACTATTTCTAATAACATTGCAGTGTAACACAATTCTGTCTATTAAATCTTGCCTTGTTTGCACAGGTGTTGCGTATACCTTACTTTTGAGATAACCCTAGAGAAAGAAATCCATAGGATTAACGTCTCCTGATCGCGGTGGCCATTGAAAAGCGCCTCCACGACCAATCCATCTATTAGGAAGTCTTGTGTGTAAATGTTGTCGTACATCTAAACTGAAATGAGGAGGGGCCCCATCATGCATGAACCATAAATTCCTACGAGTTTGTAGTAGCACATCATCAAACAGGTTCCATAACTCATTTTGCAAAAAACTCCAAATATCTCTGACCGGTCAAAGTACCGTCAATAAAGTATGGCTGTATCAAATTATGGCCAACTATTCCTGCCAAACATTAACCATGAATCTATGCTGGATCCTAGTTTGGATAATGCCATGTGGATTCACATCATCCCATAAATGCATATTATGAGAATTTATGATTCCATCTCTGGTGAAACCCGGTTCGTTCGTAAAGAGAACGTTACTAATAAATGTGTTGTCTGCTTGTTGTTGTCGCAGAAACCACTGGCTATACTCAAGTCGAGCAGGATAATCAGCCACTGTCATACGGTGTACTTTTTTCATGTGAAAAGGATATAACAGCTGTTCTTTTAGGACGCGATGAACAACTGATTTCGAGACGTTATATTCTCTTGATAATTTTCTAAAACTCGATGGTTCATTATCAACTGCATTTAACAAGTCTTGTTCAACTGCCACAGTACGTATGCTTCGTACTGGACCTTCTCCAGCTTTTTCTGGCGAAAATATTCCTAAAATTTAAAATTTTGTTTTGTATACATGGAAAATTACATTTACTTATTCATACCCGTTTTTCGTAACCTGAGATCAATACGCCCAAACATTCGTCTGTCTGGAAATGCTCTGTTTGCAAAAAGTTCTTCATAAAGCCTTTTGGCCTCTAAACCGTTTTGAGAAGCCAGTCCATACATTAGATGTTTATCTGCGTACTCAATAAAAGCGAATTCTGCTATTGTAACTGTTAAATTAAGGACTTATGAGTTATTGACAAGTACTAACTACGAACTATTCTACACAACGTTTGACAACTAATCCTATGGTAACTTGATAAACGGTAAAAACACTTATAAAAAGTTTTTACCAACTTTCCAGTTAATAAGTCGTTAATGTTTTTCATCTTCTGCTATCGTTAAATTATTTTTTTGTAGTACTCTAGGTAAATTTTGGACATCTATTAAAAGTTAGTTTTACCTCGTTGTGTACTTATAAAAATGGTGAATGCGTAAACTGGTACGTAGTGCATTAATAAAACTGTAAATATTAGCCAAACGGCTCATTTTATCGAATTCCAACAAGAGTACCTTTTCGTTAGCTTAATGTGTGGGGAAGTGAATTTCGATAATTTCATAAAGGGTGTGCCATACCTGCAAAATTTTTGGATCACTAACCATAGCGAGTAGTCCGTCCCTGGCTTCAATGCACTACTGTAAATCTGTTTACCTTACCAAAATAAACATACACATACATTATAGCTTTGCCGTAAATTTTATAAAGATCAAATAACTAGTACAAAAAATACAAATAAAAACCAAATTCAAAATTAAAACTTTGGAGGCCTATAACTCGAAAACGAGGGCCTGCATAGCAAAAGTTTATATGAAGTACTAACATTATTTTAGCTCAGATTATACGCTCCTGACTTTTTTCCCATTAGTCCCGGGACACCCTGTATATAAAATGAAAAAGGAAAACACAATGAACATTAAAAGTAGTCCGTTCATAACGCTTTATATAAAGATGGCAATTTGATAATTTAGTATTAATTTTTTTCGTTATTAGCGTCTACTTGAAATTCAGATTTACTTTACATTATCGTACCTGGTATATTTTGCTACATAACCATTGATTTATAGTGGTCAAAATTATGGTACCGAATTCTAATCTACTTTCAAGATGCCGGTTATTCGAGTTGGAACTATTTCTATGCCCGAAAGTACAGAGAAACTAATAAATTTAAAATGTAGGTACAGGATTTTTTTTTCCGCTTTCAAAATCGTTTTGTACCTTACATGTCTGTAGACCGATTTTAAAGAAATTTAAGTATATTGAATATAATGTGTTTTGTGCCAAGAGGTAACAATAGTAAGTGAAACGTTTTCAAATAAAACTAGGGGTACAGTAAAGTGGCATGTATGACTCTGTACCTGAACAAAATAACACATTTTTGGGTTCGTCCATTGAAATCTGAAGATTTTAGTGAATTTATTTTTTAATTTCTTGTTTTGGATTGCTATTACTATTACTTTTTTAAATGAAACTAAATAATTCCACAATATATTGAAGAGATGGTAAAAATTAAAAAAAGAATTACAAACAATTGTCAATTTTTTTGGCGATATCATGCTAACAAACCTTTACTGCGTATGTCTCCACTGTCCAATGGTGATTTTCATCTGACCAATATAGATATAGAAAGAAAATTCTGTATCGATTTTTCTATGAACTTAAAATTCAGAAATAAAACTATTATCTCTTTATAAAATGTCGATGTTCTTTTCGAAGCAGTCTAAAAACAAATACAGTCGACATAATATATGATTTTATTTGTCGCTTCGGACTCGCTTCTACTGAAAAAATATGATTTCATAAAAAATATAAAAAAGCTGTTCGATACTGCCTTCTGACCATATTACATCGATAAAAAGATGTCCCCTTATTATTTTATTACATATATCTTCCTATTCCAAACATAATATCTACGCACGTTTCATTTTATGTTTTTATTTTTTTATAGCAAGAAGTAAATTCATATTAAGTTGTTTGAAACGTCCGAGATTGAGCTAGATCAAGAAAAAAGTTTCAACATCATAAAAATAAATAATAGAGAAAATAATGCATCTTGTTTACTGATTAAATTTGACTCCTTCAGTTCCTTATTTGAAGATATACAGGATTAAAGTTGGTGTAAAAATAAATGTGAAAAACTATCTTAATTAAAAAATGTGTAGTACCGTAAAACATTTTTTTCATGAATATTTGAGAATATGTGGCTAGGTTATGGAAGAATTAGATCAGAGAAATATGCATAATACCGACTTAACTGATGGCTAGCTATAGCGGGTTCAAGAATTCCGAAAGAATTAATTAAAAAATGGTTATAAAGTATTCAAATTGCCCCGCATTAAGGGCTAGTTAAATACCTATTTCAGCCATTTTCTAAATGTGTTCCGCGTAACCCTAGGATTCTGCGATACCTCCGTAGGGTTTCCGCACGAATTCAGAAAAAAAATCTAATCACCTCTCTCTGGCCGAACGTTTTGACGCGGGCGTATCACGAAGCGCAGCCAAACTTAGTCGCCACCCACAACAGTACAATTTTACTATGCCGCCACCGCCGATTTCTACTTGTGCGCGCTCACAAAGTCGAAATTGTTTACACCGCATTTTTGTATTTCTAGTCCCTTTGATAAAACCGCCTCTGAGATAAGAGACTATAGTTATGAACAAGCGACTTTCGGGTCTAGCTTCAAAACATAAAGTCGAAATTGTTTATATCGCATTTTTTGTATTTCTATTTTTATTTCCGCTTTCTATTTATCAAAATGCGTTGTGAGCCCGCAGTCCCTTTGATATAAGCCGCCTCTGAGATAAGACACTATAGTTATGAACAAGCGACTTTCGGGTCTAGCTTCAAAACATAAAGTCGAAATTGATTACCCCGAATTTTTTGTATTTCTATTATTATTTCGGCTTTTTATTTATCAAATGCTCCAAGTATTTTTGAGAATGGACGAGATAGAGGTTAGAACTATAAAAGTGACGATCGCGCCTCAATTAGTGTCACATCTTACTCCGAGACTCCGAACGAAGACGGTGACCAGCAAGTAGAAGCATCCTTGGAAATTCGATCCCTGATTCAAACCGAATCACTCCAGTAGCGGCTTGCCATCGTATTCGCCGATTTTAATCTCAATCTGTCCTTTATAGGACATTTTTTATTTATGAAAAACTGATCTTTGTAGAGCAAGTTATTTATGAAATTTGCATTTTTTTCAATAACAATGTTTTGAAGAAGCTTCTAGCAAGAAATCTACGGCCATCCAGCTGAAGACGGAAGGCCTTTCCAGGTGAATATAAAATACTAACCAGCAGTCAAAAGGGCCAGGAAACCTTTAACCGGGGAGGAAACTTTTTCCGGCAGTGAGTCCGCTGTCCGACTTTTGTCCGCTACCCCCCATACTAACAACCCCTCACAAACGAAACAACCTTCTGTTTCGTCCCCATCCGCCCCACAACCAACTTGCAATGTCTTCCAAAAAACGCTCCCCATACAACACTCGTAGCCAAACTGGCCAACCTGTACCCTCTATCTAATCTCACGATGAGTTTCCACCAATGGTCTTACCCCCTAAAGCCAACCGTTCAACCTTACTCGACAAAGCAATCCGCGAACTCAATCAACTAAATTCTGAATACCAAAAACTCCAAACCATGTACGACGAATTAAAACAAAACTCCATCCCAAATACCCGTAGCTCCTCATCAGAAGTACACTCTGTCAAATCCCATGCCTCTTGCCAAGCCTCTCGTTCCAGTTCACATATCTCTGTGAACACGACTCCCATAACCAACCTCCAAGCACCAGAGGAGAACTTCACTCTCTTGGGTGCCATACCCAAGAAAACCTGAAGAATCCTTACCCCGCCCCCACTAACCACAAAAACAACAACAACCAACTCAACAACAGTCAACACAACAGCTCTTTCAATGCTATCTATCTATTGAAAAAAAAATTATCAAAGGTAATACCAAGAGTGCTTCAAATTTTATCAATATTTTTTTCTTTTTCACGAAATTTTGTTTATTTGGCAAAAATATGAAAGCAAACCAATTGTTTGAATGTTTTTGCTTCAAATAAACAAGTTTGAGTAATGAAAATAAAAAATTATGTGATAAAATTTGAAGAACGAGTTGTATTTGGGAAGATTATTTATCTGCTTTATTGTTTCATTTTATTATTTTATTGAATTCAAAAAATACATAAGCTATCAGGAAATATAATCAACTTTTTGTACAAGAGAAAAAATTTATTATTTGAAAAATTACAGTTATTAAAAACAAAGTTTTTGTAAATAGTTTGGCCAGCAGGAACAGCTGTCTCTTCCAACTCATGTCTGAATATTGGTTGTTATTGCCGCAGTTGTTGATGTATTGGCAATAAATACCGATTTGTTTGTTCTAACTTTATCCATGATATTTCTATGGTGTTCGGCATCAATATGTAAATATGGCTTCAACGTCGCCGTCGCGTGACCTGTTATTATAATCGCTTCTTGTTCCTGTATACCTTTCTTCATTGAATGAGTAACCAAACTTGATAGGCTTGAGTGATTAGTTATTCTTCTTTTCTTAGTGTCAAGTCCACATTTTTCAGCTGATTTCTTTAACCATTTGCCCATTTAATTCTTACCCACTGGTACATTTTTATACCACGTAGCATTTGCATTTTTCCAAAAAGGATTTGGAGTAAGAAAAAATCGATCAGTGGTGATATTTTCACCGCGTTTATCCATAAGCTTATTATACAATCTTATGGGGCACCGTTCAGGATTCTCTGAGTTAGGTGTCAACCATTTTGTGTCGGTGCATTTTTTATTCCCCCCCTGGCAAGTTTTACTAAATATAGGATTATATTCTAATCGTCCTATTTTTTCACCTGAATTATTTAAATCCTCCCTGACATAATGGATAAGGCAATTAACACCTTCGCCTCCGCGCCATGCTAATTCATAGGAAATAATAGGAATGAACTTCATTTGGAGACCCGAAGGCGTATTTTCGTCACACGAACCGATCACACTCATATATTCTTCTTCTTCTAGTGCTGTTGCACTTTGCTTTCTTTTTTCTATACAACTTTGCAATTCTTTTCTTTTGGCATTTCGCACATCTCTCGCTCTTTTAAATTCCAAATCTTGAAACGGATTGAAGCTTATATTGAATTCTAGGTAGTATTTTTCCTGTATCAACTTGGCTGTTACATTCCATATGGTTTTCAAAGTATATTCTACATTTTTTCATATTTGCTGCCCAGTCTTCTAGAATTTTTGCAATTTCTTGAATACTCGTATTTTGGAATAAATGCAGTTTACGGGCACTTGCCTTTTTTCGATTTTTTTTGTTTTTCGTAACTAAATAAGCCTCCTGAACATAAAAAAGGAAAAAAAACTCGGCGGTCACATTAAAATTCCCCCCCTCCAATAATTTTTTTCCCTGAAAATCGGCTTTTTTATATTTTTTCATTTTGTAATTAAATAGCCTGTATAAACACAAAAAACAACAAATTACCCCCCCCCCCCCCCAACTAAAAATAATTTTACGACTAATCGGCGTTTTTTTTATTTTTTAAGTAAATAGACGGTGGATATAAAAGAATGGAAAAATAACTAAAACAAAAAACAAAAAAACTCCCATCTTCACTATTGGCTTCATAATCGCTCCATTCATTGTTTGTGGCATTTTCTAATATTTCCGGATCGTATAAATCTCGAGCCGACATAGAAAAAATCACCAAGGCATCTTGCTTAAGATCCCTACATTTTTTTTTGGAATTTGTAACGGGCTAATTAACCCCCAAGTAACTTCTTACTGGCACTACTGTCATAAAAACTCTTCTAGTGCCTCGTTTGTAACCTCCAAAGACCCAGGAACCTTCCACATGGTGTCCTCGATGGTATTTTCTTTTCCCAAATTTTGACTCGTCAATCTCTTTACACTGAAAGTATAATAAAACAATAAGCATAACAAAAATAAGCGTCCAAGACTAGTTCTTTACAAAAATTGGCTCAATCCACTAACGTATGTTGCTCGAGTCTTAGCTCGTTTTGCATTCGCAATAGCTGGTCTTTATTGACCCACAGATGAATAAATCCCAAAATTTTCCAAATGGGCAAGTGGGATTAATAAAAAACCGTAAAGATGCCCTAAAAAGTTTGAGGGGGTAGGTTATTTGTATATAATGTATATTTTGATTGTCATGGTAACTAATTTGCGTTACAAAGTTTTGAATATTAAGTTATTCAAGAAGGAGAAGGGAATATAATCATTGGATTCACCCTTTGCTTTCTTGAATGACTTAATGTGCGTTACAGAGTATTAGATATTAAGTTATTCAAGAAGGGGAAGGGACTATAATCATCGGATCCACCATTTCCCTTCTTGAATAACTTAATGTGCGTTACAAACTATTGGATATCAAGTTATTCAAGAAGGAGAAGGGAATATTATCATTGGATTCGCCCTTTCCTCTCTTGAATAACTTAATGTGCTTTACAAAGTATTGGATATCAAGTTATTCAAGGAGGGGAAGGAAAACTAATCATTGGATTCACCCTTTCTCTTCTTGAATAACCTGATTTGCGCGTACTTACAAATTATTGGATATTTTTCAATGGGAAAAATGAATGAATATTACTTTCACTATGAGGAAAACTGCGAAATTTACATATATTCAAAACCGAAGTTTATTAAATTATAATAGTATTAACCATTTATTTAATGATAAATACAATTAAATTATTCAGTATTATTGGATAAACATGTTAAATGTGTCGGTTGTCGAGTTTGACATTGACTTTCATAAGTGTATTTGCATGGAAAATAAATGTTTTTAATGATTTTTAATATTCATTACTCGAATAATAGTTGTTTTCGCAACTTGTGACTTGGTATAAAACGTTTTTATAATAAGATCGATCTGTAAAAATAATTTGAAGCCTGAACTCGATTGGTGGCATTCCAAAGTTTAGCCATATGGCCGGTTCATCACTGTGGCCTACTTCATTTTTTTATATGGTTTTCGTACATTCTCCAAAAAAAATTGCGATTTGGCAACATCAATATTTACCGGAAACGTGAAAAGGAGCGGAGACGTCAAAAAGAGATTTGAATAATAAAATTAAATTTAATACTTACCTTTTATTACAAAATATACGTTTCTTTTTTTTATATGTCCATTACATTTCCAACGAAAACCATCTATGGAATCTGGCCGTGGTGTCATTATGAAATGTCCGTCACAAAAATCCACCGGACACTTAATTTCATTATTTGCGGGCATTAAACCCAAACGCTGCGCTTGCAATATAATCTCATTATTATTTCGCCAGGTATAAATATCGTCTAGATTAATAAAATTCATTTTTGTCGGAAACCAAGAAAATCCTAAATATAGAAGCACAACAAAAATAAACAGACACACAATACCAACCGCAACAAATAATAATGACAATAGTTTGACACATTTATGACAGAAATAAATTTTTTGTTAATGCCATTGTTGTATAACTTCCAAGAGTGAACCTTTTCAAAGTGAATATTGTCATTAAAATAAGAGACCGCCAATATTTTTTTTTATTTTTATGTTTCTACAAACATAATCTACCCAATAAACTAAAATTTTTAGTAATACAAGAAAAGCCCGTAAACTGCATTGATACCTTATTGGGTTTTGTGGAGTGGCATTTTGTATTAAATGTTCAATATTCTCTTGGGTGATGGCACTAAATCGGTTTGTGTTCATTTTTCAATAAACTTCGGACTTTTAGTTGTCAATAATGACAAATTCAATGTAAAATTTTTACGTTTCTATGTAAACAAGGTATTATCGATGAGGACGCAGTTTTATCAGTATAATACCGAATGATTGGCTAGAATAATGTATTGCTATTGGTTGAAGATTTTGACAAGTGAAAAAAATAATCTCCGAAATAGGCAGTTTTAATGATAAAGTTATTACAACATATACGAACCGAAAAGAACGTGGAGTAGACTTAATTTATAAGAAATAGTTTTTTTTGTGAACTGAAAATAACGTCGAAAGGACTTAAAAAAAATAATTTTTTGTTAGCGAAGTAGTGTTTAGTGCGCGACTCTTAGTTTCCTTGTGTGGCAATTGAAAATCGCTCCAGATATCCAATATTTTAACACGAAAGACGGAGAAAGGACGATAAAATCGATGGGAGACAATTTTTTTTCAAAAATTGCAGAACACCTTAAATTTTTTACAACGAGCCGCCACTGTCTGTCACCGTATTCGCAATAACAAAAATTACATTTTATATATCCAACACACATTTTCAATATTTACAACTAAATCAGAAAATTACAATTATTTATAACCATTTCCATCACAAATTTAAATATTTACAATAGTAAAACAATCTTAATTAAACCCCCAAATATAAATCCCCACTTCCTATATACCCAATAATCTGCCATGATGCTGCGCTGCGACGTTTCATCTACAATACTGTTTTTAATATTCGATTTGATTTGATAAAAAATTGTGCACGACGCTGGAGGAAACTGGGTATAACGGGGGTGCAGGCAAGCTGTCATTGCAGTATTTACCTGCATACCAAAACCCACGTCATTATTATTATCATCATCCCCTTATATAACGTTTCTTAGACCAATTTGAACGCTGTATAGCGGACTTGAATCGAAATCTACGCAGAGATATGAGCAGAAACCGAATATAAAACGGTACAGGTATAAATCAAACGTTGTAGAGGTTAGGTGGGAGGGGAGAGGGAGTATAAGAAAGGAAAAGGCATAGGTCAAGAAAGAGAAGAAATGCACCTTTTATACCTTTGTCAATGTGTAAATAAAAATTATGAATTTCATTTTGTGTAAAAGGTAAGCGGAGTTGCGCTAAAAAATAATCGTTTGTTAATCCAGTGGGGTAGGTTTTACGTACTCGTACATCGTTTAATACCAATAAAATCTGTTATAATATTTGAATATAAATATAAATGTTCGTCTAATGGAAAACGAACCTCAACAAAAAGAAAAAGTTGGTTTACTAAATTTGTAACACCTAACGAGAGCATTCCGGCCTAATAATAAACGTATCGCTTACAGTGTAAGAACGTTCTATTAGAAACAATAAAAACAATTCCACCAACTCATGTAAAAATGTTTCTAAAAACAAAAAATGCTCAAAGTGTGTATAGTTAAAAATAATTTATTAAAATGAAAACCAAATTCGTTGATCATAAACCATATCGTTTATCCAATTGTCAATTTTTAGAATTCCGGTCAAAAATAGTAATTTTTCTGAAATCGTCAAGAAAGCTTGTCATGACAGGACTCAGGTTGGTCATGAAAGTGTCACTTTAAAGACTAGTCACTTTCATGATTTTTACAAGACTCCTGTCACTTTACAAGACTCATCTGTCATTTTTAGACTGCAATTGAATTAGAAATCGTCACTTATCTTTTCAGATATGATTTTAACTTTAAATAATTTGCGATATTGATAATTTCTTTAATTAACAGCACGGCTCTAAGCATTGAATAACTACTCCAGAGGCTTCAAGACTTGTAAATTTTACTTTCTTCAGCAAAAAAAGCCAGCATCACTTCTTCCGTAACTTCATTAATTTTTTTGTTATTACACCAGCTTTTGAACTTCGCATATTGTTTCTCATATCTTTCTTTGGACTTATCCGGAAGCAATTCTTCCACTGCAGCAGCAGCATCTTCTTCAATTATTCCAGTGCGAAGAGTGTTTTCCATAATATAAAGCACGTTACAACACAAATTGTGACACTTAAAAAATATTTTTGATTTGTTGTTGATTCATTGTCATGGATATTAACTTCTCATATGACTCTGATGTTGATATATTTTTTCAGTTTAAATCTATTTTTAGTTTTGAAAAATGATTTCAGAAAAAATATAATACATCACTGGTCATGAAAGTGTCTCTGTTTGACTCGGAGGCTTTAAAGAGATACTCGGATGCTACGCATCCTCGTACTCTTCAATAAGCCACCTCTTCTGCAAAGTTTCACTTTCATGACTTGTAATGTAATATACTATAACGTAACAAGTCCGGAAAGTACTGTTTCTTCGGATGAGTAGACAAGATTCTGGAAGTCTGCGAGTCCGAAAAAACAGTTTCCGGTCGTGTAAAGTACATTATTTTTTCGGCAACCATGTGGATCAGTTATTAACATTAGTATAAAGATAAGACTCATACAATTATGTGAAACCAACAACTTAACAATCACGAATGGCTTCTTCAATCATAAAGATATACATAGATACACCTGGACACAACCAACACGTAATCTGAAATCAGTAATAGATTACTTCATCCTTAGACAAAAATCACGCATACAGATAAATGATGTCAGAGTACTAAGAGGAGCTTTTGGTGGTGGATCAGATCATTTTCTGGTACGAGCCAAAATATTCTTTTCGCTAAAATATAAAGTACAAAATAAAGACAACCAAACGATTGACTTACAAGAAGTGCCACATACAAAATATAATCTTGATAGCCTGATACATGACAGTACAATACAATTATATCAACAAAGACTAGACAATAAGCTGATACCAAATTTTGAAGACCTCACATTTCAAGAAACCTATAATAACATCATCTCAAGTATACACGAAGCGGCTAAAGAATCATTAGGAACACATAAGCAATATATAAGTGATAATTTGTGGTGGAATGAAGATATAGAAGTTTTAGTAAAACAAAAGAAAGACTTATACCTAAATTGGTTAAACACAAAAAATCCAGATGATCTCGAACACTACAAAATAATTAAACGTGAAACAAGAAAATTGATTCAGAAAGAAAAAAATGAACTTTGGGATAAGAAATGTCACAATATCAATACCTACATTGGAGGACGGAAAAACACAGAAGCTTGGAGATTCATAAATTCAGTTCGAACATCACATAAGGAAAGATCACACATACACATAATAGAAACAAAAAATGGATAGACTACTATAAAGAATTACTTACTGAAGACAGACAAGAATATTTGAATGAATCAATTACGGAAGAAATAGATATACAAGGCGAAAACGTTGAAATCACTGGGGATATAATCAAAAAAGCAATAAAAGGTTTGAAAAATGGAAAAGCTTGTGGCCCTGAGGGTGTGTGCGCTGAACTTCTGAAGAATGGAAGAAATACATTGTTCGGGGGTCTAGCGTACATATTCAAAATGTGCATTTATGGACATCCCGTTCCAGAAGAATAGAAAACTGCATATATAACACCAATCTATAAAAAAGGCGATAGAAAACGATGTGAAAATTACAGAGGAATATCCGTAACAAGTGCAGTCAGTAGATTGTATGGACGAGTAATGAGAGATCTTATAGAGGATGAAATTAAAGGTCAAGAAGAAGAAGAACAAAGCGGATTTCGTGCTGGAAGAACATGTAACGATAATATATTTTGTCTCAAACAAATTATTGAAAAGAAGACGGCAGCTAACAGAGAAATACATATAACATTTGTAGACTTACACAAAGCATACGACACAATACCAACGGTGAAACTCTGGGAAGTTCTAAAAGACACCAACATAAATCACACTCTTATTACAGCTCTACAAAATCTTTATAATGGAGCAAACTCAAGAGTAAAAATAGGAAAATATATCACTGATGAATTTACAGTGAATAAAGGTTTGAGACAGGGATGTTGTATATCGCCAATATTGTTCAATATCTATGTGGCAGCAGCTTTAAAACAATGGGAAAGGAAAATTCATGGAATGGGAATAGAACTCGATAACACAACACTTTATACTTTGCAGTTTGTCGATGATCAAGCAATTATATCAAATGATAAGGAAGATATGGAGTACATGATGTGCAAGTTGATTGAAGAGTACGAAATCTGGGGTCTAAGGGTCAACATTCAAAAGACCTAATATCTTTGTATCGGTGGAGAACCTAGTGATCTAACATTAAATAATGATCGAACAATAACACACTGTCAGGCCTATAACTATCTGGGAGTGACATTTGATTCAACTGGGACAGATAACAAAGAAATAGAAAGTAGAATAACAACAGCTAAAAAAGCGATATCTTGTCTCAATGGCATTCTGTGGAATAAAAATATTACAAACAACAGAAAATTCAATATATATGAAACTTTAGTGAAAAGCAGCCTATTGTATGGATCTGAAAACTGGAGACTAACAGAGAAATATAAAAAAAGATTAGAAGCTGTTGAGATGGATGCGATGAGAAGATCACTCAGGATTTCAAGAAGAGATAGAATCAGGAATGACACCATTAAAGAAATAATGGGGATTGAAGGTGCCATTATAGACGACATAGAGAAAAAACAACTTACATGGTATGGGCACATACAACGTATGTCAGAAACAAGACTCCCTAAACAAGTAATGAACTGGCAACCGATAGAACGTCGGAAAAGAGGAAGACCGAAAACCACTTGGAAACAGGGCGTGGTTAAAGCCATGAGTGCTAGAAACCTGCAAGAAGTGGACTGGGACGACAGGAAAAGATGGAGGCAAGGCGTCGGACAACGTCGAAAGACGTTCTAAACCGGCCTATATAAATATATATATATATATATATATATAAAGATAAGTAAAGAACATTTCTTTATATTATTTATTTATAGAACCAAATGAGGAATATTCTAATTCTTACATTCTAATTATTGCTTATATTAATATTTATATTGAAATTTGAACAATTGGTTATATTGAACGGGTTCAATTTATTTGAAATGTTTCGTATATTTAATGCTTGTTGTTGTCAGAGCATGAAGGTGAAGTATCCCAATTATGTTGCTATAGTAATAATGAACTACATTCTTCTAATACCTACCTAGATTTCCATAATAGTACTTTGTTTCTAGGTACATACAATGACAACAACGTATTTCCCTTTCCGGTACGTACTTTCCGGAATAGGCCGAAAAAGCTATACTTTCTCTAAGAAAACGCGTCCAGAAAATAGGTACTTTCCGGACGGTGGCCGAAAAAGGCAAGACAATAAAACAATTGTTTTTAAAAATGTATTATTTATTAATAAGCATAATAAGAGTACAATCTAACAGTTACTACTTATTACTTACTTTACTTAGTAAACAATAACAAGTATAATAATACAAGGTATTCAAAAATATATAACTTATGGGAGGTATGAAACTGCTTTTTATTTTTCATCAACTGGTTGATGTCAAGTTTGATAGAAGACTGTTGAAGTCTCATATCAGGTTTGCGTCCATTCTATTGCGGCATTTAGTTTTCGTGGCTGCATAGGTTGAGAATCCTGTTTCGCGTAAATATGTTGTTGGGAACGGGAGAAGAATATTCAGAGCCATTTTGGCAAGCATTGGATATTCATCACGAATTCAGCACCAAAAATCGTTGAGAGGCGACTCCATACTTGTATCTACGACATTTCCAAAAGAGATTCATGTATCTCGTTTGACATACTTTCGGGCTTTTGCATAATGGGTAAAAAAGGATTATGAATCCATGAATTCAGTTTCCTTTTTGTTTTCTGTTCTTCGGGTAAATATTTATCAAAAGATGCGCGTATCGAAGTTAGATATTGGACCAATTCTTCAAATACATCATCTTCAAACATTTCTGAGTCGTTATCGCTAACAAACTCACTGAGTGACGTAAAGCTTTCTATTTTTCTCTTACCAATGCAATTAATCCAAAAATCTAATTTTCTTTTGAACGCAGTTATTTTGTTACAGCCCTGGAACACTGTTGTCTGTTTACCTTGCAATAATAAATTTAATTCGTTCAGTTTTTGGAAGATATCCGCCATAAAAGACTGTCGGAACAACCAAGTTTTATCATACAAACGATCTTCAAATTAAAAGAAGTATCTGAAAGAAACATTTGTAACTCGGCTCTAAGTTCAAATAGCCTTATTAAAGTTTTAACTAGTGGTACGACGTGAGTGAGATACGTTTTTAAAAAGCTACGATACGGTTGAGGAGCTTGCGTTCAAAAGCCGCTATATCCATTTACAAAAAAATGTTCATGAATCGACGAAAACTTCTCATCGGTTCGCCTTAATACATAGGGATAGCAAAAAATGTTTATTTGTAGTGTTTTAGGAAAGTAGTTTGATGCAATTTCAAATGTGAATAGTTTTTGAAAACAATTGAAAATTAATCTGGATATAAACAGTTTTGATAGCAAAGCCTTAAACATTCTCAACAAAAAAATATGCTTAGAAAATATATTTTTATTATAAAACTGCAACACAAAACATATTTTTATTAGGAAAATTCAACACAGATATGAAAAACAAAAAAAAAAGAAACAAGAGAAACATAAAATATTTATATATGAAGAGCCGCTTCTTCATCTAAACAGTCACATGGCACATCCTGTTCGCCCTCATCTTCTTCCTTGTCGCTAGTTTCTGTATCTGCATTACCAGAAATAAATAAATCTTTACACCATTTTAGATCTGCTCGCGACATCCAATTTTCACCGAACAGCTCTTTCAAAAGCTTTTTAAGACTTTGTCTCTTCTTATCCGGTAAAGAGTTTCTGGGCTCTATTATGTTAAGAACCAGGTTGTTATCGTCTTTTCCTTTCTTTAGCATTATCTGACGCGATTTATTTTCAGGTGCAAACCGATAATTCATTTCAATCTTAGGATTTCGTTGATTTTTGTTACTTTTTGCGATAAAAATTCTTTTTGTTTCAGCAATGCCCTTAACCTTTCACTAGTTCTTTTACATCATAAATTTTCCAGTCGTTTCCTAAAATTTTCACTTGACCGACTAATATTTAATGTATTCCTCTTTAGAAAATATATCAGTATTTTTTCTAAGCAACCTCTCCACTCTCCCAAAACAACGATCAGCAGCCATGAAGCTATGTCCGCGGACTGGAAAAGTGATTGAGATTTCGGACAGACCTTCTGGAGACTTATTTTTAAGCCAAAACATAAGTGCGTGAACTATGTAGGAATTTTTGTTTTGGCCTGTACAGCAATCACAGAAAAGTCTTATTTTCTCAATTCTATCGTAGTCAAGAGAATCTAGATGGTGAAGAAGTGCTGAGGCAATTTCTATTGAGCCACGCTCAGCATAATCTTCAGTCCACACATAGAAAGTTTGATTACGCGAAGACAGCTCGACACAGCAATATGCGTATAAACTTATCTGATGTGAGTAAAAGACATCGCCAATAGCCATCAGAGGTACATGCTGAAGGTCAAAGCAGAAACTTAAACTATTTTCTGGGGCTTCTTTGGCTAACTCATAAAAAGCAGCAGCACGTTTTCTATGTACACGGTATTCCACTAGCAGCTGATTTCTAATTTCAGCTTTTGTCTCAAATTTGTACTGTTGTTTCAGTCGCGTACATTTACTACACACATCCGAGGCGGGCGATGAAAACCCAATGTTAAAGTCGTGTATAAAATTTTTTCGGAACATTAAATATGATACCCGATTTTGGGTATTCATTATTAAACAGTTTCCATAACTTGGCAACTGACAGACTTGCAGACAAGTATATTCTTTTAGACGTTTTCCTGTTATGATGGCTTTCGTGTCCTTTTAGTCTCTTAAGAAAATGGCGAAAACATTCTTTTTTTTCTTCACTTTTTTGAGATTTACGATCACCGCCCCTATTTTCCTTCGGGACTCCACCTGCAAAGAGGACTTTTGCAACAGTATTAACTCTTTGTTTGGAGATACTCAGTGCATCAACAAAAAAATTTGACACACCCGCGTTGCTTAATAAAATACGAGACACTGAGATTCTTCAAGGGAACCACATTAACACCATCCGATCTTCGACGAGCAATAGAAGCGACGGATAACATATGACACAGTCTAATGTCTTGGTTAGTTTTGATCGAATCTGTATAAAAGTTCTGCCTTAAAGTCTGAATGTGCCGTTTTTTAACTGTAGCACACTGAAATGATTTGCCATTATGTTGACAAGGCCAAGGCCGTCCGAATCTAAACAGTGCTGGGTCGGGGTCACCATATCTGTAAAATGCAAAAAAACCTTCTTGCACTACCACTAAAGAAGGCCATATTTATCTCAGATGAGACTCAACTCAAAACATACAAACGTATGTTTACAAATAAGTTACGGCTGTATTCATAAAAAACGCGTACAACATGACAAGTAAAATGTCGCTGAATCATAAGAATTACATTAAAAACTGTCAATGAGTCTAACCCATTTGTATGTTTTTTTATGAATACAACTGTACATAAAAACTATGTAACTAGTAAATCGTAGAATATATTTCAATTATTTCGTACCTTGATGACTGTTTAGTCTGGCGTTTTGTCATATTTTTCATACCTTTGCTTCTTTACTCCACGGTAATAAGTTCTTCATCCATATTGCACGTGGATCGTCGTTAATTCCGAGATCAAACAAGCACTACTCTCCACATAATTTAGATGATAACTGGTAGTCAACGCGGGATCGCCAATACAGATCTTACAGTCTTGCCAGATGCACCACTATCTTGCCGTATTTCTGAATATAACGAATTATTGGGTATAACCACCTTTGATCGCAAAAAGAGGATATAGCCAGTTTTGATGCAAAAGGCCGACTTTATATGCGATTTTAAAATACAAATAGCCCGTTTTGAACGCAAATGATCGTACCAGTTGATAGATCTTGTGAAACTTAGCCGAAAATCGCAAAAAAGCATATCGGCAAAAAAAGGGATATAGCCGCTTTTGAACGCAAGCTTCTCAGTTGTGAATGATGATGGACACGGGAAGATTCATTGGGGCGGTACGAAAGTACCCCCCGCTGTACGATATGTCGCGCCCCAAATATCGAAATCCCCGGAAACCTGATGCTGCATTCGACCAGATTGCCCAAGAATTAAATTTAGATAAAGGTAAGAGTCACACAGACTGTATACAGGGTGATAACTCGCATCATGAATATTTTTGCTAAGTCAAAAACTCAAAAATTTTTCCAGTACAAAAACGTGAAAAAATACTAAGTTGAAAATACTTCTAGTTCAAAAACCCGTGTTGTACATACTCGGTAGTCGGTACGTGTGCAGTTGTTCACGTCGTGACGTGCAAAAATTGTTTTACGTGCTTTTCCCTATGGTGCGAATTCTTAGTTATCCCCCTGTATACTGATATTGTTTAGCGGATAGTTTTAATCATCCATATCTACAGACTCGGTTCTTTGGTCACCATACACAGTTCAAATAAAATTTTCATAGTCCTGATTAAAGTACGTGGCACCGTACGTTTCACGCACTAAAAATTCAAAGTTGACAGGCCTTCCTCTAGCTGGCTCAAAGGGGGTGTAACACATCTGTTTGTTCTTCCTTCGTTCACTATCCCTAGCACCAATTTCTTCATCCCCACCGTCCAACAGATATTGAGAACGATCTTCATTATTTTGTAGCCGCAAAAAGTTGTGCAACACACATGCTGCCTTCCCCAACTGGGTTGCATTACTTGGACTATCTTCAATAGGTCGAAGAAATATGCGCCATTTTTGTGTTAAGATGCCGAATGCGTTTTCGACCATTCCTCGTGCCCGACATAAACGTTAATTAAACCTTGTCATCTGTTCATAGTATCTTGATTGCCGATATGTGTATGGTCGTAGGACGATTGCAAAAACGTCGCCTCCAATTAAAACGCAAGGCATTGGATTATTTCCGTTTGGTAAGGGGCGATCAAGAGGTACCATCTTGGTTCCATTATCAAATTTCTGTCCCATAGCTGATGCTTCAAAATTTCCGCAATCGCTATTTTTCCCATATCCTCCCATATCTACACACACGAATTTGTAATCGTGATTAACGATTGCCATCAAGACGATAGAAAACTTTTTCAAATAACATAAAAGATTGGAACCAGTATCTTTCGGACTTTTGATTGTTACGTGTGTCCCATCAATCGCATCTAGGCAATTGGAAAATTGCCACCGACTTTGAAAACCACTGATCATCGTTTCCCAGCTTTGTTCATCAGGTTCAGGCATGCATGTAGGTTGTAATCGATTCCGACAAACTTCATGAACTATCTTGCGTACTGTTGAGAGCCCCATACTGTAACTGTAACCAATCGTTGAATATGTATCGCCAGTAGCCAAGTATCTGAATCCCTGCGAACTCCTTCAACAAGTGACACTTCTGATACTAATACTGCACCCCCATCTGCTACTCCACAAGCACCCGTACGTGCTTTCATATCCCAAGCTCCATTCCAAAGGCCAAAGGCGCCGTTTCAAAAACGTCATGCTAGTGAGTCAGCTGCAAAGAGCTCGGCAGTCGACAAGGTACTTTCCTTGGGGAAGAACATGGCACTGGTTTTGAGATGATGACGTGGACGTTATTTGCTTGGGAGACGCGAGAACAATGAAAACGTTTAGTAGAATTCGACAAGCTCAAGTGAAGCACAAAACATCGCAACTTTTGATGGATACGGAAATAGCGCAAATAACAGAAAACGAAAAGAGTACTTCATCTGTTGTGCATTCGACTTCATCTTCATCCTCGCACTCTCCTGCTATCTACAGTGGAACTCCTTCGCTTTACAACCAGCCTACGTCGACGTATAACCAGCCTACGTCGATGTATAACCAGCCTACGTCGCCTTACAACCAGCCTACGTCGCCTTACAACGACCTTACGTCATCTTACAAACCGCCTACGTTGCTGAGCACTCCAGCTGCGTCTTCTTTGATGGGCAATGAATCATCTTCACCAACAGCTTAAATTCAAGATTTGACTACGCAGAAAGATTCTCATGGATATCCATCTGACTGGCAACAGGACGTCTTTTCTTCTTAGTTCCACCCTTTTTGGCTAAGGGCGTACTTGAATGAAGAAATAATTTTTGTTTGAAAGATATTTTTATTTATTGCTTTTGGTTTACATATTACTTTCCTTCTTGTTGAATAAGCAACTTCGTCATCATTTAGTTGTGAGAATCTCTTAATTTTTTACTGTATTTACTTCCTACTGATATAATACAATCATATACTTTTCAGCTCCATCATTTTTTTTGTTTACACCATTTTTCCATTGTTCCCCAGTGCATACATTCTCCCACTCCACTCACTCAGCGTTACAAGTTTGTATGACTATGGGTCAGTTGTTCAGTTCCAGTTCTATTTAGCTTAGAGTAACTGCTAGGCGTTCGCAAGGTTCTATTTCCTCTCTGTCATTTGTATGTTGCTTGCGTATGTCATCTTCTATCACGTGTAGAAGGTTGTCAAAAGCTGAAAATGTCATACGAAAGTACAAGTAAAATCGTTCTCCATCCTGGCGTAATCGGGCATACTTCGTATGAAATTCGTCCTCCAGTTGACGAGCCAAATTCAGTTCATGTACCCACACTCTCCGTTTCTAAATCTTTACTTGCATATTTGAGAAAACGCCCTTTTTATGATTAGCCATAGCAGTTGCGCCCCCTATCCATCTTTCGAACTTGAAAATAATTTTCTGCGATTTCCTTCGGCCGATTTATCTAACAATTTTTTTTTACAGAAATTGTATAATTATTAGTTCCTGATATATGGCCGGCGTCCATTCTTAATGGCCACCCATTACATAGTTATCATCAAGAAGCATAGCAAAAGTATTTAAAACAAAAGTCTTACGAATTATTTCGTAGTTGGATTAACAGAATTTTTTTCGCGGAAGCCAACTACGAATTAAATCGTACACAGACACGCTTAGACCTGTCGCTTCACTAAATCTGAATCAGAGATATGCGTCCATATTCGGCAGCGTCAGTACCTCAAATAATGTCGGGTGCATCACATTTACATCTTTCCTGTGTGTGTTATATTATAATTATTACTACAATTAAATTATCAAGTACCCAATATGAGTAAGAAAAGACTAATGACTCAAAATAAATTTAGGTACTACGCTAATCTAAGTGAATCAGAATTTGACGAGATTTTTGGCGAGGATGATAATTACAGTAGCGATTATGAACCTTCTGAGAATTCAAGTGATAGTGACAATGAAGTCGTGTCCGAACCAGAAGATGAAGTTGTTTTCGAACCTGAAGATAAAGTTATTCCCGAACCTGATGATAATGAGTATAATGACGACGATTCTCAAGCAACAACATAAAATGCGAATGATAACTTGTTGACAGAAACTAAACTGCATATATTTGAATGCAATTTACATGCCAAAGTCAGGTCATTTGAAAAAATTGGTTGCAAGAAGTAAACAATATATATTTGTAGATTATGCCCCAAATGGTTAAAGGCTACGTGACAATGAAAAACAAGCCATCAAAATTTGAAGGGATGTTATCTTTGAAGATAGGAATAGGCCGACCTCACCAAACAACAATCACAGATTCCTATTAGACAAAGATATGTTGATACAGGAGTTGCCAGAAATCTATGAAATAGAAGGTGATATACAATCAGAAAGTGAGGTTGAATAATGATGTGCATGAAGAAAAATCTTCAAAACATGAAGAGAGTTTGCGGATAGGAGAAGGCCAAATAACTAGAAGAGGAAGACACACTGAAATTTCATAGAAATTTGATAATTATGTGCTTCTAACTTATGACAAAGATATTCATACATTTGGTGGAATGCACAAGTGAATATATTATACACCGAATGTAAGTGTTGGTCTATTTTCGACCACCGGAATAAATTATTAATGATTGAGAAAGATTTCAAGTTTTATATTAGTACATCACATTTCGTTGGTTAAAAATAATGTCACCTATTTTTACAGGATAAGTAACGTTTCCGCTCCTACCGGCGCGGCGTCTTAATGAGATTTTTAATGTTTAAAATCCGTCTATGAGTTTAATCAGATACTACAGCCGCTATTAAATTGAAAAATAACAGGAAGGATATATAAAAAAACATTGGAAGCGTCATATTGATATCTATAAATTGAACTGACTAAATTTAATATTGGACAAACATATTGAAATAGTGTGGGTAGGTACATTGGTACATACAATATTATTTTTATAATTCGCGTATAAAAGAGACTTCATTATAACATTGTTTACAGTATCACAATGAAGCTCTTTGAACACTGTTATAGTAATTTTTAGTGTACAGTTGGTTATTGTATTTAGTTATATTTTTATTTGAGTGAATGAAAACGACGAATACTCAGTGTGTATTAGTTTATTATTTTCCAGCTAAGCGCTTTCGGCTATTAAGCCATTATCAAAGCCGTCGTCATTTAAAAAAGTAGGTGTCAAAGCCATCAAGTTGATTAAAAACAAAGCTCAAGATAGAATCATTGTTATGATTGAGTCATTGGAATAAAAACATTAAAATACCCTATTGGAAGGGTGTTAAATTATAATTCACATGATGTAAATTCACTCAAAATTGAAAAACACCTACTTTTTTAAATGACGACGGCTTTGATAATGGCTTAATAGCCGAAAGCGCTTAGCTGGAAAGTAATAAACTAATACACACTGAGTATTCGTCGTTTTCATTCACTCAATTTACATCTAGTGTGTACACCATATCCACAGACATATTTTTATTTGACATTTGACTCTAACCTTGACACAAATTATATATAAAATGGTCTAGCGTTGCTCTAGCTAGCAAATTATTATATAAAAGGTCGATTAGAATGATTTGTATATTAAAAATATTAATGAATAAAATACGCTAACGTTTATTTATCAATGATTTGCCAATTGTTTATTTTTATATTGTATAGGATCAATATATAGGTATACAAACCGTTCGATTTCTGGGATAAAGTACCAGATATCTATGTGAAGATGTATTACAGAAATAATTATGTTCATGATATAATATAAATAGATCGCAAGAGCATATACGAAGGAGCTCTTTTTTAAACAAATAATCATCCTCTCTTTGCTTAAATGAAAGTTTGTTTACAATTTACACAATTATTCGGTTATAATATGTCAAAAGTCAGAAGTGCTGAATAAAACCATCTGTGATCTGACCAATTAGGAATCTACAGAATTGCCAACTTAAATTCAAACCACGCCTCCTAGTTTAAAAACAGGGATTATAGGAAATTCTATTTTATTTAAATAATGAAATAAATGCAAATTATAAAAAATATTGTGTAAAACTTGTGCCACAATGACTTTCTGTAGCACTCGTACTACAAAACGAGTCATTGTGACACTTGTTTTACAAATAACTATTGAACTATTAATTTAATGAAAAATAAGATTAAATCGGAAATATATCAATATTTTTTGAGATTATTGATCTAATTTTTGAGGTACCGAATTTACTTTAATTTGGTTGTAAATAAAGGTAGCTGAAGAGTTTATTTGAATTTGTCACCCTACAACTACAGTGACTCGGTGGAGGGGGACGTAGGTACAGTCGAAAGACTAGATCACAAAATTTTATGCTGTTTGTTTCAGTTAGCATCATAGAGTAAACATGTCCATTTCAAGGTCAACAATCGATTGTTTCATGGGACAACAATTTCAGGGGAAATGGTGGTGAGAAGAAATACAGACAAGTGAAGAGTTTTAAATATCTGGTGTGGACATACAGAGCAATAGAATGCATGAGGCAAGAGCAGCAGTCAAAGAAATAGAAATTTTATGGGAAGAAAAGAAATTACAATTATCACCAAAATGAACGTCATGGTAGTGAAGGTTGAGTGCTTACAAATACACGTAAAAGTAAAATACAAGCAAAGGAGATGAAGTATTTACGCAGAGTCAAAAGTCTCATTAGAAAAGATCGAATAATCGATCCATTGGATTATTTTTATTTTATTATGTTTGAAGCTGGCAACAATGCAGGTAATGTTAATTGACAAGGTGTCTTTCAACACTGCTCATTTATATGTACACAAGATAATTGCAGAACAAGTTATATCGATAGGATGATTAAAGACAGAATAATGTTAGGTATCTATGATAAAGAGGTGCAACAAACACTCATAAGAGAACCTAATATGAGTCTTGAGATTGTTTATAAAGAAGACTACTCTACCAGTAACTACCAGGAATTGGAATCTTAATAATGATTTGTATTTAAACATACATGACGATCTTTAGCCCAATGAAAAACTTAAACATAGAACCTGTACTAAAAACAATTCAGAAACAACAACTTATATGGCTTGAACTCTGTAGAATGGATAACAATAAACCGGTAAAAAGAATTTGACAAGCTTGAGAAATAGGTAAGAAAGCTCAATGAGAAAAAGAAATTACATGGATGGAGGCTGCGGAAACAGCTAGCAATAAAAGAGAATGGCGGAAATTTGTTCACGAATAAAGAACACACAAACCCGATACCTACATCTGGTAGATACGGATTTATGATTCAATAAGCATCTCGTGTTTACGTTTGGTTTACTCAAATGTGACGTCACTATCCATGCCATGACGTTGTTCGGTGTTTTGGATACGAATTTTAAATCTAAAAACTAAAATGTCATTTATTTCTCACTAAATATTTATTATCTGCAAAAATATGTTGTTTCCAAACGTTATGTGACAGTTTTCAAAGTTTGTCATCATGTCTGTCATCACCATTTAACGATGTAACTGAAGAAATTACAATATCCCACTTGTTTCCACAATCCGCCATGATGATAGACAATAATTTATTGGTATCCATGAGTTAGTATGTTTGAATAATAAAGGAGCTAGTGAAATTGCCTTACATATAAATAAGAAAAAGTGCCGTAAGTGCAAAATTATCGATTTTGAGTTATACATTGATATCCATGTTTTAGACCACGAGGAATCCAATAAACTAGTCAAAAATGCCGTATCTACAACCATTTTCTAGATATCCAGATGTAGTTTGCCGTAAGTACATTAAAATCCCTCCATTGCTAAGCAAAAGTGTCGTAGGTCCAAGACACTAAACATAAATGCTGTAACTCCAATGCTCATACTGCACTTTTGCTTAGTTCTACACATACGGCAGTTTTGCATAACAATGTTACCACTGTGGCTGTACATACGACATTTACTCTTTATGTTTTGTTTATATTATGTTTTGTTTTGCAACAAATGTAAAGTGATGTGACCGGGTAAACATTTTAGTCGTTTTATTTATTTTAAGTGAATATTATTTGACAATTATAGTATTTCAACATGATACCAAATAAAGTATCCTCAAGAACGAGACAAATGATGGATTTAGCTTTACAAGGTAATGAAAGTAATAAAACAGCTCAACTTGGTAAGCGAAAGGATTGCAGTTCGTTTGTAGTGATCGATCCCAATAATAGTGTTGAAGATGATTGTTCAGCTATAATTATTGATCCTTCAAATGAAGTATTAACTGATGTTTTCAACAAAATAACTGTAGAAAGTAATCAAGTTATTGTTTTTAATGTAAAGACTAATACTTTAACAAAAAGAAAACTAACTGAGAATGACTTAGGTGATATTGTAGATGAGACTAATGTGATTGGATTAGATTCAAATGTAGAAGAAGTCGATCTAGGCCTAGATCTAAGAATAGAAGAAAATGAGCATGACGTAGGTTTTCTGGATAATTTGGAATTTGAGGACATTCGTTCAAATCAAGAGGCAGTGATAGGTGAAGGAGTTGAGGAGATACAGGAAGTAGACCTAGGCCAAGATCTAACAATAGAAGAAAATGAGTGTGACATAGGTTTCCTGGATAATTTGCAATTTGAGGACTCTCGTTCTAATCAAGAGGCAGTGATAGATGATGGAGTTGAGGAGATGCAAGAAATAGACCTAGGCCAAAATGAAAGCGGCCGCAAGAAAAGGAAGTAAATTAAGATCGAAGAATTGAAAATTTATCACAATGTTTTAGAGAGTCCATGTAACAACAATAGATGCAAGAAAAAGTGTGGTGAAAGTATCAGTGAAGATAAAAGAATTCAAATAAACGAGCAATTTTGGAACATGACAAGAGGTGAACGCAGACAGTTTATTCTAACTTCTTGCCAAAAACTAGATGTGAAAAGAAGAAGAAGAAGAAATAAGAATGATAATGAAAAAGAAAGAAGAATGCTATCCATCCAGTATCATTTGAAAGGCAGCAGCTATAAAGCGTTTGAGGTGTGTAAAAAGTTCTTTCTTACTACATTAGGTTATGAACCTACCAATGATAGATTTGTACACTATACCTTAACAAACACCGCTTAGGGAAGTTTCATTCTTCCCCCTGACCGAAGTGGAAAACAGCCATCTTCTAACAAGGGGCCTCGTCGTGAGATTATAGCACATATTGTTTTTCACCCAACAATCTCGCATTATAGACGAGAACGTGTAGCGAATTTGCGATATTTACCCTTTGATGTCAATATTGCTCTAATGCACGGTGATTTTATTTAAAAGTACCCGGAATACAAAAATAGAGTATCTTATGATCTGTACAGAAGACTTGTTAAGGAACAGAAAATATCATTTGCCCAACTAGGCCACGAAGAGTGTGAAAAATGCGAAGAGTTTTCTCTCCATGAACACAATGAGGATACACTGGATCTCGAGTGTGAAAAGTGTAGTAAATGGGTTCATCACAATGAATTAGTGGTTGCTGCAAGAGAAGCCTATAAATCACATTCAAAAGGTGATATTCAAAATGACACCGTTATTTTTTCAGGCGACATGCAAAAAATAATAATGCTTCCACGAGTTGACATGTTTAAGAAGGTGTTGTTTGTCAAAATACTCATATTATATCACGAAACTTTTGCTCCTGTTGGGAAAAAAGGAAAAAAACTAACCTCATGTCCTGCTTTGGCGCGAGGGAATTTCCGGAAGGAACAAAGAGGATATAATGTAAGTGTTCTCTATATGTTTCTAAAAAAAATAGAGATGTTAAGAAAATAATACTTTGGCTTGACAACTGTTTGTCTCAGAACAAAAACTGGTGTCTTTTCACATTACTAGAAAAAGGCAAAGAAGTGAATCAAGATGCCCAAGTCCCATGAGTGTCCATGTGTATTTCCTCAAGAAAAGAGGGATAATATCCTAGAAGCACTCGATGAAGATCTTCCCGAAAACAGGAAAACATTCTGGAAATACTTATTAGTTCGCTAAAGTGTGAAGTGTGTTTACAATCATGCAGGACTGGCTAAAACTCTATTAAATATGACAATTTAAAGGTTTTGTACTAAAGTAAACTTTAACTGTAAACTAAATAAGTGAGGATCTTAATCTAACCAAGCCTATTTTTACCCATTACTCACCTTTTTTATTGCTAAAATAGCCTACTTGGGTAAGAAGTCATAATAACAAGGTAACTTACTACTTACTGCATTTTTGCTTAGTTGAAGTTTCTTGGATATATATATTGAGAATAGCAAAAATGCAGTATGTGCACATTTTCTTGAAAAAAACACGTTTCCCAGTATAGTTTGGGAACAAACTTTGAATAAAAATGTTTTTGAATTTGTTAGTGACACATTAGTGCCAACTGTTACCAATTTATTGAGTTTTATCACTCCGGGCTAATCATTCAACTTTAGACCTTGATTTCTCAAAGGTTTACCTATGTGACATACGGCACTTTTACTTAGTTGGGCAGTATTGCACTTAATATTTCTCATAGAATAAAATGTTGGCATCGATATTAATTTTGTTTTATTTAATTTGTAAGTATGCAAGTCGTTTTGCCTCTCACGCTAGTTTGGATTTTTAACAACCATTTCTAATATTCTTTTTACTTATTTATACTTACCGGAAATATGCATATTCTAAATTTAAAAATACGTATCTGTATTCTGTATATATATTATTTGAGACAGCTTCTAATAGTAATTCAGATATTCCAATTTCAAAGCGACGACATTCCTTCCCAAAGAACATTCTTCTTTCTTATAAGCTCGCGGTAATAAACAATCGCCGAAAAAGATCACAAACAACGGTTGTCCAATGTATTTTAAAGACAAAAACAAAAAATTAACATATTTTTTTTAGAATTATCGTGAAAAATTCTTTGGGTTATGCCGGTCTCAAGGTTTGCTTTGTTTCATATAGTAATTCATCCTCCAGTCGGCAAATTATTATAAGAAGCGCCAATATGCAAAAAATTCATAGAAAAGTAAAAAATAATAAAGGTACTTAAAAAACATACATTACATAATCATAGAATTAGGTATAGTCGACGCAAGAGATATAGTGGGAACTTTGAGGTTTCGGCTTATCGTTTGAGTTAAATACCGTCATAGTCCAGTCAATATTATAATTTGAAATGCTGGTTAAACGATATATTCATTTAATATTATAATTTCAACTAACAATCGTTAAAATGTAATTAATAATTCTATAATTATTAAATACATTTATCGACTGCCTAACGATTATTTTTAACCCGAACTATGGAGCACCATCCTACTTTTTAAAATACTAACCGTTAATGTATAGAACAAAATGCATTCCATTAAACAATATTAACCTATTTATATTTAAAAACATCGTAAACATAACACCAGACAATTAACGCCACCTTATATCTCGATTAATTAAGAAGAAATAAGAATATAATTATCAAATAACTTATTATTTTTCACATCATTGACTGAACTATAAGAATATTTTGAGGTAGCAATTTTTTCGAAGACAAAAGGGTGTTCACCAGAGATAAGCAACACTCACTCTCTAGTTGGTAGCCTGACATCAAGAAAAAGTGTAATGAAAATTTAAATAATTGTGATTAAAAGTGAAAACAGGATTCGACGTCATTTAAGTTTGGAAACACAGAAGATATGTTTGAATGTGTATAAGAATTTACGGAAAAACTCTGGTTTTGAAAAGAAACAGAATTAATGCAAGCAGTATTTGACTTCACAATAGTTCCCCTGTCAACTAACTATACGTAAAATAGCCAAGAATGGGCCTTGCGAATGCAAGAAGCGATGTGATAAGGAATTGATCAAACCTTTAGATGTGTCTGTAATAAAATTATTAAAATCCACCATATATGACTGTAGATTAGATTATATTTTAACGGGGTTACAAATTAATTGTGCCCCCCCCCCTATCAGAGTTGTTTTCGCTACTACTACAGCACGCCTTCCAGTTCCAGGGTTCTAGTATTTGGAACGGCTTCAACGAGGTTAGATCCTCACTCTTACAAGTTTCTTGTCCGAAGCATTGGCTTGCAATGGCGAGGCATTCTAGAACTAGGTGATCCTCTCCACATAATCTACACTCGTCAATTTCTGCTAGATCTATTATCATTCGGTGTTTCCTAAGGCGGCAATGTCATGTAAGAAAGTCCGTGAGGAGATGTACCTTATTTTTACTGAGATCCAAATATTTTTTGGATCTAGCAGTGTCAAAGTTCCGCAGGAACTTTTTGGAATGCTCCAGTTCGGGAAGGCACCGCCAGAGTGCTCCTCTTTCGGTTTCCTCTTTCTTCCGAAATTCTTTCTTATAGGAGCATTTTCCTACACCACAGAAAGGCTCCGGACCAATAAAGGGCGTTTGTGCTCCTTTCCTGGCAAGTGTATTGGCCGTTTCATTTCCCGCGATTTCCGAGTAGCCAGGAACCAAGACAAAGACCCTGTTGTTCTTGCCTAATTTATCAAGTTTTCTTCGGCACTCCCATGCCAACTTTGAGTCAATGACATGGGAGTTCAATGCTTTGATAGCTGCTTGACTATCAGAATGGACCGATATGTCGCATTTCTGATAGTTTCTTTCTAGGTTCATTTCCACGCATCTTTCGATCGCAAGTATTTCTGCTTGAAAGACGCTCGGGAAGGAGTCTAACGATAATGAGTATCTGGTACCAGGCCCAAATACTCCTGCGCCTGCTCCAGTGGTGTTACTAGTGAAATATAAAGAAAAACTGTCGGAGAAGAGTCCCGTAAATCTTCATCGAATAAGTACTATCTGAAAAACGAAGAAGGGCAGTCTATTTGTGTATGCAAGATCTTTTTTTAACAACATCGGGTTATAAAAAAGCAACGACAAAATAATAGAAAGTATTATGGAGAAAAATAAAAGCATAATTACCCCTAAGAAGGACAAAAGGCGTGGAAAAAGCCCTCCAAAAAAAATCTGAACGCAGTTATTCAACACATTCAATCCTTCCAGCCAAGAATTTCACATTATCGACGCGAACACGCTCCTCTTCGCAAATACTTACCCAGTGATATGTCCGCTCAAGCTTTGTATGACGACTTCAATTCAAGAAACCCGAATTTTTGTTCCTATGATTTATATCGGTCCGTTTTGCGTAAACATAATATATCGTGTGTCAAATTGGATCATGAAGAATGTGATCATTGTGAACATTTTAACTTACATGACCATGACAAAATTAATTTAATTCCTGATTATAATACCTGCAACAAGTGGAGAATTCACATTAAGAAAGCTGAATTAGCTAGAATTAATTATGAAATTGATGCTGAAAAGCCTGTTTCATCAGAAGACGAGGTTATTTTCTCTGTCGATTTACAAAAGGTAAATAATGTTACCCAGGTGCGAGATGTTTAAGACTGTTATATTTACCGGCAGATTAGTTGCATACAATGAAAGTTTTGTGCCAGTAGGATCGAAGAATAAAAATCTAAAACCGACGGCGACTATCTGGCATGAAGCTATAAGAGGGCGTAAAAAAGAGGATATAATTAGCACCTTTTATAAATTCTTTTTGATGCATAGAGACAGTACCAAAATAGTACTCTGGTTGGATAACTGCTCGGCTCAAAATAAAAATTGGCCTTTCCTCACATTCCTAGTATATATTATAAATTCGTCTAATATTATTGCTGCTAAGGAAATTGTCATAAATTATTTTGAGCCCGGGCATACGTTTATGTCGGCGGATTCGTTCCACCACCAGGTGGAAAAATCTATGAAAAAATTTAATGAAATATATGACTTTAACGATTTCAAAAAGGCAGTTTCAAATGTCAATTCTTCAAAAGCAAATGTCCTAGAGATGGATCTTAAAGATTTTTTCGAATAGAAAGATTACAGTTCAAAATTCAAATTGAAACAGGAAAAGGTTTATTTACACGATATAGTTCAAATTGTTGCTGAAAGAGGTAAAATGAACTTATTTTATAAAAACGATTATAATAATAATATAATAATAATAAGTTTATTCATCATCATAAACAATTACAAAATAATTATAGAAACAGGATTACAAAGACAAAATAAAATAATTTTATGAAAATATATCTGGCTGACAAACAAACCGATTTACCCACTAAGGCAATGCCTGAGTGTGGGGAAACTAAGGCATGGTTAGCTCGGTGTTCGTAACAGTAAGTACATACAATGAGTAAAACAAACAGTGTCAAATAAAAAACAAAACAGACAAGAAAAGTGACAGATACAATTTGAAAATGTAAAAATCCCAGAGATTATGATTTGAAAACATTGAACAAAAAGACTAAAACTAAAATATGACGAAAATAAATACATTTAATAATTTTACATTACAATATTTTCAACTCATATTAGGTTCAATTAAATCTTTAATTGCAGATCTTTCTTTTAACCAAAGGTAATTTTTAACTTTCTTTTTAAAAGAAAAAACACTTTTTACATCCTTTATTTCTTTTGGGAGGTAGTTGTAGACTCTATTGGCCAAGTATTCAAGAGATCTCATTGTAGCAGTTTTTAGAGTAAATACTGTTTCTAGGGGTGTCTCTTTTTTGTATCTGGTATTATGTGCATGATCTACATAAACCAGAAATCCCCTTCTCCTGAACTGCTGTACTGCAATGTTAAAAAAATATAGCTGCCGCATATCCATTACTTTATTATCTTTATATAATACATCAGATGGAAATAATCTTGGTTTTTTAAAAACTATTTTTAAAAACTGTTTTTGTAGGACTTCTACTTTCTTAAGGTGAGTATTTGCAATACCTCCCCAAGCCAATATCCCATATCTCAGACGAGATTCTATAAGCGCAAAGTATAGTTTTCTTAACTGATGAGTGTCTAAAATATTCGCTAAGTTTTTAAATTTAAACAACATACTGCGTAGTGTTTTTTGTATTTGATTACTATGAAAATTCCATCGTAAATGACTGTCAATTGTTACTCCCAAATATTTAATGTTATTTGATGAATGCAATACAATATTTTCATTGTGACCTTGTATAGTTAAAAAGTTATACGGAGGTAAAAAAGAAGCTAGGCATGTAAAAGGTAAGTAACAAGTTTTATCGTAGTTTATGGATAACTTTTTTTGTTTAAAGCAATCAAAAATTTTTACAAGATCACTTTCTGCTTTTTCTTTTAGTTGCATCCAAGTATCTGCACTATACACTATTGCAGTATCATCAGCAAAGGAGATCATCTCACCACTAGATTGAAATGCCAGTAAATTGTTTAAATATATTATAAACAAAATTGGTCCTAACACTGTCCCTTGCGGAACTCCACATTCTACTAATTTCTTTTTACTAATAGAGTTGTTGATTTTAACATATTGATAACGGTCAGTCAGATAGCTTCTTATTAAGTTGTAGGTATTTCCTCTGAATCCTAGATCTTCCAAAGTTTCCAAAAGATTTGTGTGATCCACAGAATCAAAAGCTTTAGCTAGATCAAGAAATACACATAAAGCTGGTTTGGTTTGGTCTATATATTTATATAATTTAGAGGTTAGAGCACAAATTGCATCCTGCGTAGATGTACCTTCTCTAAAGCCATATTGATTGCAAGAAATTAGTGTATTTTTATTTATGTACTGAATAATTCTTTTTTTAAGGATTTTTTCAAAAATTTTGGCTATATTTGAGATTAACGATATGGGTCTGTAGTTAATTACCTCAGATTTAGAACCCTTTTTAAATAGAGGCTTTATTAAACCAATTTTGAAATTAGTGGGACAGTATCCGGACTCTATTATTTTATTTATTAAGTGAGAAAGTGGTTGAGCTATTTCGTTTCTTATTTCTTTCAAAGTTTCAGCTTTTATTCCGTCAATACCTGGCGCTTTTTTGGATTTTAATGAGTCTATAATTTCTAGTACTTCATATTTGGTTGTAGGTGCAAGGAACAGGGACGACTGATACGGCTTTCTTTGTAGATGATAAACAGATGGTGTTGGGATATTACTTGCCATATTTTTACCTATTGAAGCATAGTGATTATTAAAACAGTTCGCGATTTCTTCGTCTTCTTTTATAAGTTGTCCGTTTTCATTTCTAATTTGTTTGATCATTGTTTCTTGTTTGCTCGGAAATATTTCATTTACCACCTGCCAAAGAGCTTTTGAGTCATTACCTAAATTATTAATTTTGTCCTTATAGAAATTTGTTTTCACTTGTTTTATTAAGTTATTTAGTGTATTTCTGTATTTAGTATATTCCTGTTTTAGAAGAAAATTCATTGGATTTGCTCTTAATTGATGGAATAGTTTATTTCTGTGGTTTATCGACTGAACAAGTCCATCTGTAATCCATTCTTTACGTTTTATTTTATTGTGAGAAATTTTCACCATTTTACTATTTTTGTCAATGACTGACTTTAACAGGTTAGTGAAGAAAGTAGAACTTTCTTCTATATCATCTATAGCCATAAAATGTGCCCAGTTATATTTTTGTAAACAGTTTTTTAATGAAGTAAAATTAATATGTTGTTTGAATCTGTTTTTTGTGCTGAAATCGCCACATACTGTGTATATCGGTAGTTTAGCAATTGTCATGTAGTGATCAGTTATATCGCTCTGCAAAACAATAGACATGAATTCAGTATTTTTTGTTCTATTTTTCATAAAAATATGATCTACGCATGTTTTGCTTTGAGGTCTTGTTATGTTATTAACCAAAGATTTATAATTTAACTCGTATAAATTGTTAAGGTACTCATCTACGGATTCATTGTTTTCCTCCAATATATTGATATTAATATCACCAACAATTAAATGATAATCTGAGTGATTCTTGGTTACGTTAGAAATAAAAACTTGTAGCTCACTATTGAAAACGTCAACGCTTGTCGACGGGGATCGATAAATGCTTGTTAAATTAATTACTTTATTATTTACATTAATAAATATGTCGATGATTTTAAACAGTCCAATATTCCCTATCTCAAAAGTATAATCTAGCTCCTGTTTTATGAAAACTACTACTCCGTCACAGATGTTTATATTTCCCTCGTTGTAGAGAGTATTATAACCATCCAAATGAAAAGCATCCAGATCTGTGAGATTTCTAGTTTCTGTCAAAATGATGCAATCAAAAGTATCTTGTAGTTGACAAAAGTAAGTTAAAAAGGCATCAAAATTTTTTGCAATACTTCTTATATTTTGGTGTAAAACATTGAAATTATAATTTTTTTTATCTGCTAGGGTGGTAGTTTTATTGTAATCTCTAATATTACCAATTTCGATTGCCTTATGTGGCACATATTCATTATCTCGTATATAAGGATCCATAATCTTACCAAAAACACAAAATAAACGACAACAAAAACAAACAACTAACGCTGATTATATTATACCTTAAAGAAAAAAATGAAGTTAGAGAATTACTTATTGTATTTATTTTTTACCAGTAGAGTTATTTCTTTGTTTCTGTATTTGAGACCTAGTGTTAACAGTTATTGATGTTACAGTTCCTTTTTTTTTGTGGCGCATCTGAATTATTTTTATTAAAAGCAAGTTCCTGGGAGATGTTTGACGGATTCGCTTGAATCTTGGTGTTACTATTTAGGTTCTGTTTCAACACAAGTTCTTGGGCGCTGCTTGGCTGGTTTGTTTGAACTGTAGGAGTGGAAGGAGTACTATTTGACTTTGGTTTTTCGTTAGTTTTTTCAATTTCCAATAGTTCTTCGTAATCGTATGAATCCCCATCGACGAATAATTTACCGTTTTTTATGAAGCAGTTATTTTTCCCATCGTTTTTTGCCAATATTCTATGTTTCCATAATAACTGGTGTTCTTTTCTTTGTTGTGGTGTTAGGTCGTCCGCAATGCTGATTTTCTGTCCTTTCAATAGATTTCTATTCTTAATGACAAGCTGTTTTGAAATAAATCGTTTAAATTCAATTTTTAGAGGGCTGTTTGTGTTATTACCCAGAAAGTAAAAATTGTTTATTTCTTCCTCAGGAATGTTAATATTTAGAAGATTTTTGAGCTCTTCGCAAATTTCTTTGCAGGTTAATAGTGGGCTTCGTTTTCCAATTCCGAAGATTATAATATTATTTTTCTTTTCGGCTCTTTTTGAGTTTTCTATTTCTGTTTTTAGTTCTTGATTTTCCTTCTCTAGTAGCTCTACCCTTCTCTTTAATTCTTCAGTTTTGACTTGTTGCCTAACTTCTAAGGCATCTATATAGCTTTTCACTTCATTTCGGTTTTTTATAATTTCTTCTAGTAATTGTTTTGCTGTAACCTCTTCTTCGCTCATTTTATAATTCAATGGATTTTAATCAGAAGACGTGTATGGTCTGCTTTAATATTTAGGTATTTTATTAATGACTGACTGATAAGATAAGGTTTTTTTGCCTTTCAACGATAGCGTTGATGATTCTAAACGGCCCAAATATCTTAATTTTTACTGCACTTCTCAAAATATCTCCTTTTGTATTTACATCACTATGGTATAAAGTAATTTTTGTACAAAATTCAAAATTCTTTGTTAAGTACGTACCAGTAGAATTTTATTAAGTTTCAGGAGCTAATTCACAAACACTCTACTCTGTAAAGCCAACCACACACTATATTATGAAGGGGAAGCCTTACCACTCAATTTTTTAAATTCAAAAATTGTAAAATCGGGTATTCCAAATCCCAATCTGCAATCAACGTATAGGGGCATTTCCTGTGAAAGACGTAACGGGATTGTTAATCTTATTAAAGGTGCCACTAGCATAATACCAAATAACAGAATTCAGTTTTGAGAGAATATTCCATTAGTAGAGAATGGCCGAGGACGAAGAAGAATTTTAAAATATTTTTATATGTATAGACCGATTTATAGACCGATAGTTAGTTTCATATATTCTATATGTATATTTTGAAGTGTTTAATAAATGCACTTATAAAGTATACGGGTTTCTATTTAATATATTCATTCTTTTTTATAATCAATATGCTGACCTTTTTAATTAGTTCTTACTGTATTTAAGTTAGTAGATACGTGAAAATCCCTTAGTAAGTTAGTATGAAAAATTCATAAAAAAGCGTTATCTACTTTTTAATTAATTAAAACAATTAATTTTATATGGATTTCTCAGTAATTAGACTAGTAATAATTTTCAAGGTTCTGCAAAAATTTGAGAGCCAAAAACTGACCAAACTGAGTTGGCAGAACTATTTATATAAAAGTTTCAATATCTCACGATAGTGAATATATTACTTACCGCTTCTGCGCTTAGTACGGCAGAGTGGATATGCGCGGTATGCATACTTGGATCAAGTAACTAAGTATAGAGAAAAAAACCGGCCAATTGTCTATTTGGACGAAACTTGGTATGATACACACGACACGGTTAAAAAAGGATGGACTGATGGGTCAAAAATATGTATGCCAACAATGCCTGCAAACAAAGGATCCATACTAATTATTGTGCATTACGGTGGAAATGATGGATGGGTTCCAAATGCCTTAAAAATATTTGGAAAAAAATGGAAGATAAATGGAAGATTACAACGTTGACTATCATAAGAACATGGTTTGAATTCACATTGATCCCAAACTTAGAGCCAAATAGTGTTGTAGTTCTTGACAACGCCTTCTTATCATTCACGACAGCTCAATAAAATAGCAAATAAAAGCTACAAGAAGACCGAACTACAAAATTATATAATGGATAATAATTTGTACTTTGAAGATTGAAGAAGTTTTACAGACAAAGAAATTTAAGAAGTTATACACCCTAGAGAGTATAGCTGAACAACTTGAACGCTCTACAGTGAGACTTTCTCCTTATTTTTGTATTTTCAATCCCATCGAGAGTTAACTTTGGCACAATTAAAACAGAGATTAAAAAGTAATAAAAATTGAAGATGATTATAGGAATATTCGGAAAGTCCATATTGATGGAGGAAATAAATTTATTATGGATTTACAAGACGATATTGATGGTGAAACAGATGATATGGAAAAAGGATTAATAGAATTTTTGGAAGAAGAAAATTAATTAAGTTTAAAATATTTTTCATGTTATTTACCTAGTAGCCACAGATAGGAGTTAGACATAATATTTTTTTTATTGTAATAAAATTTCTTATTTTTTGTTATTTTTTCATAGAATTTAATTTAGTCCATAAAAAAATCGAATGGGATACAAAAAGAGCTCTGTTCACGTCTGGTATTCCGTTTAAACCGAACGCCCTTTCAACAATTACGTAATATCAAATACAATATAGGTATTGGTAAACATAATATTAATACCTTTCAGAGTCTAGCTCCGCAACAGAACTTAAAGGGGATATACCATAACATTGCTACACTATATGTTTTGCGCCAACTATAAAAATCCTTGGAAATTTGTAAAAATCATAGAAATACTTAAAAAACTATAGAAATTTGTAAAACATCACATATATACAGTAAAACCATGAAAATATATGAAAAATCATAGAAATAATTAAAAAAATCATAGAATAAATCAGAGAAATATACAAAAGAAACCTAAAAACATGCAAAAGTCATAAAGAGACATATAAAAACAAAAAAAAATCGTAGAAATAGGCTAAAATCCATGGAAATATGTAAAAAACAGATATTTTAAAAAGTCATTGAAATATGCAACAAATCATATAAAAACCATAGAAATGTACAAAAATCATAAAAAAACGTAAAAAACTATAGAAATATGTAAAAAAACATAGAAAAAGGTGAAAATCCATAGAATTATATAAAAAATCATAGGACTATGTAAAAAGATGTGAAAACATTATAGAAATATGTAATCATATGTCAAAAATCATAGAAAAATGAGAAAAATTATAGATATACATTAAAAATCATAGAAATGTGCAAGAATCATAGAAAAAAGTAATAAATAGAAATATTATGTAAAAATCATAGAAATAGGTAAAAATCCATGGAATAGGTATGTTGACAGTTGTTACAAATTCATGTCAAGTTATGTTTCACACATTAAAGACAGTTTTTAGAAACCTTAAATATCATTTTAAGAACCTAATTATTCGTCTTGAATTGAATAAAATCAATTTAAATTGCCTTATTTATTACCCATTATCACGTGACTGCGAATACTAATCAGAGCGTGATGACGTCTCTGCACTAATAAGTTGACTTATTTCTCATAACCAAGTTAAAAGTATTAGTCTTTCTTCTAATTATTAAAAACTTTTTGTAATAATATTAATTTAAATAATTGTATTAATTGTGTAATTAATATTCATAAGTATTGTGTGATTGTTATATGTAAAGTTCATACGTTATTATCATCTATATCCTGTATGACATACAAAACGGCTACAGAAAAATATTGTACGTAACACGACCCAAAAGTGATTTTACGGGGCTCGCTTACGGCTCGGAACTCGCAAATTACTATTGAAGTAATTGCTATTTCAATAAAGAAACACAACAAAATGTTTATATCTATTTTTAAATAAAACGGCAAAATGTCAAATTAAAAATAAAACTTCAACCTACTTCGTATTATAACCTTAAAAATTAAAACGATCAGAAATATGATACAACAGAATTCTTTTTTTTTTTTTTTGAAGATGTGCTTCGACCGCTAAGGGCCATTAGCACTTACAATATCATTTAACGACATAGTAAATTACAGCATTACATTCACTAAATATTCACTAAAACATTCACTAAGTATTCACTAGATATAATTATAGAGTTTTATTTTTTTTAGGTACTGTATTGTTTTTTGTATTTGTTTTCACTAACATCTGTGGAGATTTTGTTCTCTTGTCTTTCCTCTTCGAATTATGTACAATCAACAAGGATGTGTTTAATAGACAGTCTTACGTTGCACTTGTTACATTTGGGGGGTTCTTCTTTAGATATTCTATAGCCGTGCGTTAAACGAGTGTGGCCAAGTCTTAGTCTTGATATTTTAATCTGTTCTAACCGGCTGGGTGTTAATGTTAGTCGGTCTGCAAATTGCGATTTAATGCTCTTGAGGCTATTTTGATCATTATGCCATTCTGTTTGCATCTTTTTCTTAATTAACTTCTTGAGGTAGTTGTCGATATCACTGTGAGTATAAATTTGAGACATTGCGGTTTCTAACGATGTTGCTTCTTGGGCAGCTGTATCAGCTGACTCGTTGCCGTCGATTCCTACGTGTGAGGGGACGTAGATAAGTGTGACCTTTACTTCTAGCGTAAATAATTGGTGGAGGAGTTGCTGGATTTGTTGCACTAAAGGGTTGCTTGCCCACATTTGTCGAATCGCTTCTATGGCACTTAGTGAGTCAGAGCAGATTGCGTATTTTGGTTTTGGGTTAATCATTACGTAAACTAAAGCTTGATGGATAGCGAAGACTTCTCCTGTATAGACACTACACTCCTCTGGTAGCCTGAATTTTTGTGTATTAGTTGCTGTAACTACTGATGAGCCTACTGATCGATTTGATTCATTTTTTGAAGCATCAGTGAATAAAACTTCTGACGGTTTGTAAATTCCACATATTCTATTGAATTCATTTTCCAGTAGAGAAGGATGTGTTTCTTTTTTATTGAATTTGGAAAGTTCTGTGTTTACGGAGATAGGTGAGAGAATCCAGGGGGCAAAATTATAGCTGTTTATAGGAATTATTTCAGGAAAACTGTAGTTGATTTCTGCCATATACGTTTTAACTGTGATGTAAAAAGGTGGTGTAATATTGATATTTGCTGGAAAAGCTGTTTGCACTGATCCAGTGTAAATTTTTTTGTGGTAAGGGTGGTTAGGAAGAGCCAAAATTTTTGTCGAGTAGGATAAAGATAAATGTTGAACTCTATATGTACCTAAATGGCATCTCTCCAAGAAGTTTATAGAGAGTGTCTGTGGGGGTTGTTGGGAACGCACCAATTATTATTCTAAGTGCTTTATTTGAAATTATTTCCACAGTTTTTATATAACTTTTTTTAGCGGTTTGGAAAGCCATAGCTCCATATTCTATTTTAGATCTAATGGTACTTTTGTAAATGTTAAGTAAACTGTTTGTATCTGCTCCCCATTTTTGATTTGATAGGATTTTTAATATGTTTAAGCTTTGCGTACTGTTTCGTTTAAGATAGTCAAAGTGTTTTTTCCAGTTAAATTTATTTCAATTATTTCAATAAAGAAACACAACAAAATGTTTATATCTATTTTTAAATAAAACGGCAAAATGTCAAATTAAAAATAAAACTTCAACCTACTTCGTATTATAACCTTAAAAATTAAAACGATCAGAAATATGATACAACAGAATTCTTTTTTTTTTTTGAAGATGTGCTTCGACCGCTAAGACCCATTAGCACTTACAATATCATTTAACGACATAGTAAATTACAGCATTACATTCACTAAATATTCACTAAAACATTCACTAAGTATTCACTAGATATAATTATAGAGTTTTATTTTTTTTTAGGTACTGTATTGTTTTTTGTATTTTTTTTCACTAACATCTGAGGAGATTTTGTTCTCTTGTCTTTCCTCTTCGAATTATGCACAATCAACAAGGATGTGTTTAATAGACAGTCTTACGTTGCACTTGTTACATTTGGAGGGTTCTTCTTTAGATATTCTATAGCCGTGCGTTAAACGAGTGTGGCCAAGTCTTAGTCTTGATATTTTAATTTGTTCTAACCGGCTGGGTGTTAATGTTAGTCGGTCTGCGAAATGCGATTTAATGCTCTTGAGGCTATTTTGATCATTATGCCATTCTGTTTGCATCTTTTTCTTAATTAACTTCTTGAGGTAGTTGTCGATATCACTGTGAGTATAAATTTGAGACATTGCGGTTTCTAACGATGTTGCTTCTTGGGCAGCTGTATCAGCTGACTCGTTGCCGTCGATTCCTACGTGTGAGGGGACGTAGATAAGTGTGACTTTTACTTCTAGCGTAAATAATTGGTGGAGGAGTTGTTGGATTTGTTGCACTAAAGGGTTGCTTGCCCACATTTGTCGAATCGCTTCTATGGCACTTAGTGAGTCAGAGCAAATTGCGTATTTTGGTTTTGGGTTAATCATTACGTAAACTAAAGCTTGATAGATAGCGAAGACTTCTCCTGTATAGACACTACACTCCTCTGGTAGCCTGAATTTTTGTGTATTAGTTGCTGTAACTACTGATGAGCCTACTGATCGATTTGATTCATTTTTTGAAGCATCAGTGAATAAAACTTCTGACGGTTTGTAAATTCCACATATTCTATTGAATTCATTTTTCAGTAGAGAAGGATGTGTTTCTTTTTTATTGAATTTGGAAAGTTCTGTGTTTACGGAGATAGGTGAGAGAATCCAGGGGGCAAAATTATAGCTGTTTATAGGAATTATTTCAGGAAAACTGTAGTTGATTTCTGCCATATACGTTTTAACTGTGATGTAAAAAGGTGGTGTAATATTGATATTTGCGGGAAAAGCTGTTTGTACTGATCCAGTGTAAATTTTTTTGTGGTAAGGGTGGTTAGGAAGAGCCAAAATTTTTGTCGAGTAGGATAAAGATAAATGTTGAACTCTATATGTACCTAAATGGCATCTCTCCAAGAAGTTTATAGAGAGTGTCTGTGGGGGTTGTTGGGAACGCACCAATTATTATTCTAAGTGCTTTATTTGAAATTATTTCCACAGTTTTTATATAACTTTTTTTAGCGGTTTGGAAAGCCATGGCTCCATATTCTATTTTAGATCTAATGGTACTTTTGTAAATGTTAAGTAAACTGTTTGTATCTGCTCCCCATTTTTGATGTGATAGGATTTTTAATATGTTTAAGCTTTGCGTACTGTTTCGTTTAAGATAGTCAAAGTGTTTTTTCCAGTTAAATTTATTTCAATTATTTCAATAAAGAAACACAACAAAATGTTTATATCTATTTTTAAATAAAACGGCAAAATGTCAAATTAAAAATAAAACTTCAACCTACTTCGTATTATAACCTTAAAAATTAAAATGATCAGAAATATGATACAACAGAATTCTTTTTTTTTTTGAAGATGTGCTTCGACCGCTAAGGGCCATTAGCACTTACAATATCATTTAACTACATAGTAAATTACAGCATTACATTCACTAAATATTCACTAAAACATTCACTAAGTATTCACTAGATATAATTATAGAGTTTTATTTTTTTTTAGGTACTGTATTGTTTTTTGTATTTGTTTTCACTATATAACATCTGAGGAGATTTTGTTCTCTTGTCTTTCCTTTTCGAATTATGCACAATCAACAAGGATGTGTTTAATAGACAGTCTTACGTTGCACTTGTTACATTTGGAGGGTTCTTCTTTAGATATTCTATAGCCGTGCGTTAAACGAGTGTGGCCAAGTCTTAGTCTTGATATTTTAATCTGTTCTAACCGGCTGGGTGTTAATGTTAGTCGGTCTGCAAATTGCGATTTAATGCTCTTGAGGCTATTTTGATCATTATGCCATTCTGTTTGCATCTTTTTCTTAATTAACTTCTTGAGGTAGTTGTCGATATCACTGTGAGTATAAATTTGAGACATTGCGGTTTCTAACGATGTTGCTTCTTGGGCAGCTGTATCAGCTGACTCGTTGCCGTCGATTCCTACGTGTGAGGGGGCGTAGATAAGTGTGACTTTTACTTCTAGCGTAAATAATTGGTGGAGGAGTTGTTGGATTTGTTGCACTAAAGGGTTGCTTGCCCACATTTGTCGAATCGCTTCTATGGCACTTAGTGAGTCAGAGCAGATTGCGTATTTTGGTTTTGGGTTAATCATTACGTAAACTAAAGCTTGATAGATAGCGAAGACTTCTCCTGTATAGACACTACACTCCTCTGGTAGCCTGAATTTTTGTGTATTAGTTGCTGTAACTACTGATGAGCCTACTGATCGATTTGATTCATTTTTTGAAGCATCAGTGAATAAAACTTCTGACGGTTTGTAAATTCCACATATTCTATTGAATTCATTTTTCAGTAGAGAAGGATGTGTTTCTTTTTTATTGAATTTGGAAAGTTCTGTGTTTACGGAGATAGGTGAGAGAATCCAGGGGGCAAAATTATAGCTGTTTATAGGAATTATTTCAGGAAAACTGTAGTTGATTTCTGCCATATACGTTTTAACTGTGATGTAAAAAGGTGGTGTAATATTGATATTTGCGGGAAAAGCTGTTTGCACTGATCCAGTGTAAATTTTTTTGTGGTAAGGGTGGTTAGGAAGAGCCAAAATTTTTGTCGAGTAGGATAAAGATAAATGTTGAACTCTATATGTACCTAAATGGCATCTCTCCAAGAAGTTTATAGAGAGTGTCTGTGGGGGTTGTTGGGAACGCACCAATTATTATTCTAAGTGCTTTATTTGAAATTATTTCCACAGTTTTTATATAACTTTTTTTAGCGGTTTGGAAAGCCATGGCTCCATATTCTATTTTAGATCTATTGGTACTTTTGTAAATGTTAAGTAAACTGTTTGTATCTGCTCCCCATTTTTGATGTGATAGGATTTTTAATATGTTTAAGCTTTGCGTACTGTTTCGTTTAAGATACTCAAAGTGTTTTTTCCAGTTAAGTTTATTTCAATTATTTCAATAAAGAAACACAACAAAATGTTTATATCTATTTTTAAATAAAACGGCAAAATGTCAAATTAAAAATAAAACTTCAACCTACTTCGTATTATAACCTTAAAAATTAAAACGATCAGAAATATGATACAACAGAATTGATATGATCCATTATAATCTTATTTTGTTATAGTCGATTCGTCAAACCATCAATATTTAAAAATAGAGCATTTACAAAATGGATGATAATCTAAAACCTTCCGAAATATACAATTACAACTCGACTAATGCATTTTACAGATTCATTTACATGATGAAAACGTTGAATTAACTCGAACTGTCACTTACATAGTGGAAGTAATACAGGGTATACATTATATTTTTGTGTGAGTGTTATTTATAGTGAATTAACCTTACTTACCTATAGTAATTGAAGTTTTTCGTAAAGCGTTTCCAAGTGAAAATCAGTTGACAATAAACGATAATGAAAGCATTTTTCCTTTTACGAATTGTAATACTTCTGACCTTTTTGTAATGAATTTCTCTTGCTCCTTTGGGGGTTGTATCCCGTTATCGCTGCCCTATATTTCTCTGTTTTTTTTTCTGGTTGTAGTGACCGGAGGGGCCCTACTGTATACTCCTATCCTAGAAAACTTTGCAGCGTGCTGCAAAATTTAGCACCAGGAATCTCCCTGCTGGTTACCTCGAGGAAGGTGTTTTCCTGGCTCGAGCGGTCAAGGTCTCCGTGGGGCCTCTTGGGCTTATACAATGTGCCAAGCCTGAGTTCTAATGCAGGTCGTGTCAGCTCGCTCTAACTTGCTGGTACGAGGGTAAGGGTTGTTGTTAAAAGAGATAGACTGGAAGGTTAAGTATGTACAAGTATATATTACAAAAAGATAGTAGTGAGTCATACATAACAACAAGATTTTAAAATTGAATAAAGTAATTATGATATCTCGTGAATTTTCATATCCTGTACAATATAGTAAATCATATATCAACAAAATTTTGAAATCGAATAAAATAAAATAATTATGGTATCTCGTGAATCTGGATATCCTGGACAATATAGTAACTCATATATATCAACAAACTTTTGAAATCGAATAAAATAATTATGATATGTGGATATCCTGTACAGTTTAAGGTAATACAATATAGAACGAGACCTTTGGAATTAAATCAGAATAAATACGATATCCTTGCACAATACAGCAAACAAAATATATAAAGAGATGATCCTCGAACATACGATATCTCCCGTATATGCCTATAATTTTAGACTAGATTGGTAGGTGCAGATGTAATTAGTACACTCAATATGACCGAAAATATGGGTCTCCTTACCCTTTGGGACACCCAGTTAAGTCAAAAAAAATAAAACATATCAATCAGTATATAAAAAATAATTATACGTTAAAAACTTACGTTTTGGAATATTACAAATCACAACTACACAATATTACTGTTGACGGTAAAGTGGCCGTCCGAACTGGTCACTTAGGGAGAGTTACTACCTCTCTCCTCTGGCCTCAAAAATTCCTGCTATTTATTCTAAAACTACCTCGTCTACACCCTTGTGTGAAGGTTAATTTTACATGTCATTATTTTAATTTGCAACGTATTGATTATATTTATTGATAAACAAAGCATGACAAACCATCAGATGTAGTGTTTATTGACCTTGCTAATTATAACAAAATTGTTTGTATCAATTTCTTTACTGGAGGTCAACAATTATTTTATTATTATTTATTAATTATTTAGAATTAAGAAAAATTTGTCTATATAGAGCGTTCTTAAAATTTCCTATGTCATATCTCGTGTTTATTACACGATGTTAAACGATAATGGAAGCATTTTTACTTTTACGAATAGTGAGGCCAAAAGTTGCAATTCATAAAGCGAGTGATAAATCTGCCGAGCATGTCGTATAATATGTCACATTTCACCTCTTTATGTACTTTAATCTTTTTTATCTGTAGGATCTAACGTTCTACACCGTCATATAAAGCTTTGTCGCGCGCTATTTTAAATAATATGAGCTTTTGACAGCAGCGTACGTGACATAAATAACAATGGGAAATATTAAGTCATTCTCCTTTTAAAATTTTTTGAAACACATATTTTTTTCTAATTTGCCTAATTATGCCATAATTGAACCACGGAGGATGTTTACGTTTTTTTTGTTCAACTGTATTTCGGAACAAAGAAATCAAATATCTATAGAGTTTTCTATAAAAATAGGTATATGCGTCTATCAAATGCATAAAGAATAACTTTCGTTACCTAAGTTGGTACCAAGTGACAATGACAAGTATTATAATAAAAAAAGAAGAAGAAGACTAGTTTTTCAGTGCCTGTTTTGTACTGATGTCTTCTTGCTTTGGGATATCTGTTAAAAGTGTACAAGTTAAACTTATTTATTTTATTTGAGCCATTTCTCTTTTCTTTTGCCCGCAATATATGAATGCCGTTATTATCCTAGTCAACTGATTGTGATTGGGGCACTATTTTTTGAAAATGAATACGTATTGATGGTCCTAACCTGTACCTGCTTATAACCATTTAGAGTCAAAGACACAGTATCCATTTTGTTATTAATAGTAAACACCGACAGAATAATTCATCGGGTGAACTTTTTACTTTTCCACCCAACCTATCTAATATGCGAGAAAAGTATCGATTTACCCAAAAAAGTTGGAATTTTGAAATTTTTTTTTGAGTTATTTTCACGTTTTCCATCAACAAAACGAAAAAACGGTTCTTAGAAAAAAAATCCTGTGTGTATGTCGTCGTCGGCTACTTTTCGTAACATAGTCTTGTTAGCACGATACATCCTCTGGAGTGCAATAAGTCAACAATTTTATGATGGAATATTGTTAAGGATATGTCACAGATGAACACTATTGATTTTCAGATCACCAGAGCAAATACAACGAGTGATATGGTACTTGAAGTACGATATTTTGTCATTTTTTGAGAAATTTCAGTTTGTTAGCACGATACAGCTTCCGGAGTTCAACAAGTCACCAATTTTATGATTGAATATTATTCAGGACCTCTCACTGATGAACCTTATTGATTTTCAGCTCACCAGAGCCAATACAACAGGTGCTACAGCACTTTAAGTACGTTATTTTTGGAGTATATACAAGTGACCAATTCTATAATTGGATATTATTTAGATCGTCTCAAAGATGAACCCTATTGATATTCAGCTCACTAAAGCCAGTACAACGGGTGCTATGGTACTTAAAGTACCAAATTTTTGTCATTTTTGGAAAATTTTCAGTTTCTTAGCACGATACAGCCTCCAGGGAGTATACGATTGATCAATTTTATGATTGAATATTATTGAAGCTGTCTCACAGATGTACCCTATTGATTTTCAGTTGACTAGAGCGAGTACAGCAGGTCCTATAAATTCAGATATACTAAATTTTTTGGTATTTTTGTATAAATTTCGGTTTGTTAGCACTATGCGTCCCCGAAGTGTATACTAGTAACAATTTTATGATAGAATATTGTTCAGGGCCACAGATGCGGAAAAGTTGGTTTCAATCTTTAAAACCGTTTATTTTTAGCTGAAATCAGTTTCAGGAAAAAAAAATTTCAGTATATAGATGCCTTCCCAAACACAAAATGACAAAAAATTTTCTGCAGAAATGCATCATTTTCCGACTTTAGAATAACTGAAACTAGTTATATGAAAACTTTTGGTAGAATTTTTTTTGCTGAAACCAGTTTAAAAAAAATTGGTTTTTTCAGTATATAGATACCTCCCCAAACACAAAATCACAAAAAATTCTCTGCGGAAATGCATAATTTTCCCGACAATAACTGAAACCAGTTACATGAAAACTTTCTTAAACTTTCTTTAACATAACTACGCAAAAGAACTCCTGCGAAAATATGTGATTTTCCTACCATGTGTTATTTGTACAGTGGTTGTACCGTAATATCAATTTTCCTGTAAGTTTTTTGGTTCCCTCAATTAATTGAGAGGGGGGGGGGGGGGAGAAGGAAAAAGTTCTTTTCTTCATTTGATTTTTTTCTCTGGTCTATCTTACTGTAGAACTATACTGGGGATTGCACCTACACAAATAATTACAACAATATACAACCTTAAACTAGCGGATATTGGGAGTTGAAAGATAATAAACATCATGTAATTCATAAGTAAACTCTAACTGCATGTCGCAATTAATGACATAAAAGGATCTCACCTGTTTTCCTGTGGTTTTCATAACTGTTATTTAAAAAATTAACTTTTAATATATTTTAACTATAATTTTTGTCGTTTCTTACATATACTATTGTACAAATTTTATTTAATTTTAACAAATTTTATGACTTTTGCGTTTAGTGTATCACACAAAAAAAATACATTCTTTGTATGTTTATTGTAGACGCCCTGAAGATGACACAATAAAGGTCTAAACGTTGGCTGAAAAAATAATAGATTTTCGTTGTTTTATTGACCATAATCCCATAACCTGTACTTACACACATTGACTTGGTCAAAAAACTATTTCACAAACATCTTTAATGTCAAATGATATTTTTAAAACTAAATTTAGTAGAAATTATCGGAAATAAAATTGAAATTCAACTGTAAACTTTTAAGAAAAAACTTATAAACATATATGTACCAGTATCAAATAAAGGAACAAAATTTGCCTTGCGGAATAACTCTTTAAAGTCGAACTCTAAAGTAACCGTACTCATTCTAATTGAATTTGATAGTTCAACTATTGGATCTAACTTATGTTTCTTACAATATCGCCTCCAAAGGTATTCACAAAGTTTATCAGGAAACTCATCTTCAGGAATATGCTCACCTCTCAAATAGCTTTTCGCTGCATTCCATGGAGATTCTATCGTCTGAGTATGTGTCCCATCATCCGCCACAAATTCCACGCTATGATTTACTGTGTGATGAATATAATCATAATTGGAAAGTCCACTGTAAGCTTTCCAATCATCCGTATGAATAATAGATCCCACTGTCACATAATTTTTGATAATTTCTATAAGGGTAGCAGCATCTCTTTTATTTTGCGGACAAACAACTAGTCTCAGATCTTCTGAGTTTTGAGCGTTCATTCCCAAAACCCAATGACCCTCCATAACTTGTCCACGATTGTACTTCCTTTTCTCAAATTTCGATTCGTCAATCTAAAAATAAAAATTTCTTTTATTCAATTTGTTGATGTGTTATTAAAATATAAACCTCAAAATATCAAGTTGAGTTTAATCCTCTTCCCGACCTTTAACACAGATCAATGAATAATATCTATTCCTAGCTTAATATCGCTTATAATCTCAAGACACAAACCTGCACTATGATTCCTGGCCCTCCAATTTTCAGCAGAGATGCTTGCATTGAAGTAAAAGCACTGGTAACAATCTCCCGACAATACGAGCAGCTATTGTTGCCATTGATAAACTCCCTTCTGAACCACTTATACCAACACATATCCGTTCATATGATTCTCCGTGAGCGAATCCAAAAAGAATCCTGCATATAAATATTTAAGAAAAAAAAGTTGGAAAAGTTTTACCTACCTAAACTCTTTTTCCGGTGAAAGATGACTATTTTCAAACCAGGTTTCCTTTGCAACAGAAAACGAAGGTTTGCATTGTTGTCGTTTAGAACACCTATATATTCCCAAATCTGTTTCTGAAAAATAATAATGCGAAAATATATCCATATTACTCGTATGTCCTTTACATTTTGTCCTACAGTAAAGTGGTCGAGGTATTAAGCCTTCATTTTTCGCAAATTCATAAGCTTCCTGTCTAGTTTTAGGTAGACTTTGCTCAGTTACAACAAAATAAGAGATCATTTAACCACTAGGTATCTGTATTTCTACTCCTATACCATATATTATACTAACAATAATAAAGCTCATATCTTAACGACATTTAAAAACCCATTAAACGTTTTTGTACATGCCTTTTTACAGAGTCGCCGATTAAAGTTCGAATCAATCTAAATCTACAATATTTTATCAATAAATGAAAATGGTATATTTCCGCAAGACGTTTTTTGTTTAGAAAATTGTCTAAAATGTAAAACAGAAGCATATTTTCTTGTAACTGGTTTCAGCTATTCTAAAGTTGGAAAAATGAAAATTATACATTCCTGCAAAAAATAATAGAGTCTTTCTGTTTGAAAAATAATAAACGAATATTTCTTACATAACTGGTTTCAGCTAAACGAAAGTTGATCCTAATTCATCAAAATGGCCACCAAAAACAATTATTTACACGATTAAATATTTTATATTTGTAAATGGTACGCCAATGGTATTTACTTATTGTTTATAAACGAAAGGCGTTGGACGCGTGCTGGTATAAAAAAAGTGCCAAACCCTTTTCCACCTTGGAAGCGTCTTCTTGCAGATGACTCTAATAGCAGTCTAATCAACAGACAGGGAGAGTCCAGGTGGAAGTCGAGATATATCATTGGCCCTTGTAAAAATTAATACGAAGGTTTTGTATGGGCTTGTGCTTTTTAATAATTAGTTGGGTCTTTTTTGATCTGAAGGCATAGTATATAACTTTTCGGAGAAAATTGCCATGGCCGTTAAAGAATTGTTTTTGTACCAACTGTTTCTTATTTAATTGGTGTTTCTGTGCATTTTTATAATTTAAAATGACGGCGAATCATTTTTTACGGTTGGAGATTTTAATATACCAGTGGTTTTAAAAAATTCCTATCAAATTACCTATCTGAGAGGAGATCTCTAAATGATTCATCGTCATCATCAGAGTTTTGTTCTGTTCATAATTTCTCATACTATAAACAATAAATGAATATCGTTTATGACGTAGACACCAAATACGCGCTTATTAATTTGTGAGACTAACAAAAATAAATTGTAAATTACTTTTATAAGCCAAGAACTTTCCTTCGCATTTTTGCAGTAAAAATTTAAATTTAACAGACTTTAATTACGAACACCCTGTATAAGCTAATAAAGATGCTAATATATCGTTAAAGATGAAAAAGGCGATTATTATTATTTCTTGTTTAGAGGAACCAAATTTATTTCAGTTTTATATATGTTGTGCAGCTAGATTTCAAACCAGTATGTTAATACATTTGTTGTGGATTGTAACTAGTAGAGAGAAAAAAATTAGAAAGGCCCCAGATGAACGGTTTACGGCAATTTAATTGTAAATGAAGATCATAAAAATTGTGAAATGTTCATAATTTTTTTTGTGAATGTAATAGGTATAGATACCAGACGAAATTTGGTAACTACAAACGAACTGCTTGGGGCGGGGTGATCGCTTTCATAAATTAACTTTTTATTATCGAGAGTAATATTTGAGTGGTGGGGTAGTTACTGTGAGAAAAACTAGAGTTGAAACATTTTAAATTAAATTAGTATTTCGTAAGCAATAGTTTTATTTATTAAAGCACAGTTATTACTTTTCATTTAAAACAAGTTGAATGCTGATGTCAAAATCACAGAGAAGTTTAGATGTGTGAAATGATGTATATTTGTAGTGGCTTCCTTGTCAACGGTTTGACTGCGAAGTTTAGGGGTAGAGCTTTGAGGGGTTGGTCCAGATACTGCTTTGGTGGGAGGACTAGGGAATTCTTGTGTAGCGGAGCGTGTTTTCTGGTTCCATGGGCGCGGAAATGAATATTGCGGCTGCTGGCTTGTTATTTGTGCTTTTAGTTATTTTAAGTTCTAACCATTCTCTTCGTTTTATGTAATCTGGGCTGATTGCAGCATTTGCAGGAGGGCCACATTTGCAAATTGCATATTTTGCAGGTTTGCTCCTGTCCGTCGGGCATTCAGGTGTTAAATGTGAAGCCGCACATGACTCCAGAACTGGCAGATGTGGCATTGTATGATAGGTTTTGTTTTACGTCTGTGCTCCCATTGGACACGTGTGTGCTTGATTACTCTTTTGTTTTTGTTTAAAAAGTCCAGAGTGACTTTACAATCAGTTATCACCAGGTATAGTGGTCATCCTATAAATGTCTTTAACTATGATTTCATATGTTTTGGTAAGTTCGTACTTTATGTCATCCCTCCGCTAACCCTCGCAATACGAAGGCATGATTTTTTCCTCACGTCTGGAATATGTGTGAAATGACACTATATCTTCCCGTAGTGTCCTGACCGACGTCAGATAATTATTTTGTAAATATTATGGTAGAATTGTTAGTGTATTTAATTTCGAAAAGGTTTTTGATTTCTTCTTTTATTATGCTAACTAATTGTCGGTGTGCAGAAACATTGCCATCAATAACGATGGGAGGGCAAGCGGAGAAGCTTTCTTTGTTAGTGGTGCTGGTAGTTTCTTTAGTTTCCATTCGCTTGTTATCTTGTTTATTTACGTTACCTTCCGAGCTGCTGGATGAACCGTTGAATTTTCTAAACCTCAGTTTTTTACGTTTCTTTTGCGTGGTGTTGGGTTAGCGTAGGTCATCATCAGATACTTCTGATAACGAATCATATTTGTTATGAATAACTGTGGTTTGTTGACTCTGGGATGTTTGTTTGATAATTTCAGTGAATTTTCTATACTTTTTTGGTTTAATAAAATCTGCGGGCATCAGTTCCGTTTGTTGACTTTGCGTAACAGTTGTAATTATTATTATTATTATTATTATTATTATTATTATTATTATTATTATTATTATTATTATCCAGTATAACACAGCTCATTTGCTGGGTCTAATGTATATAAACCAGTTGTCCTCCCGACATCTGAGGTTTATAATACTTTCCGTATAATATGTGCTGTTCCGTTTAAAGCAGTTTGCTGTAAGACTGCTGCATCTGGTTCTCCTGGTATCATTGAAATGTACTTCACATGGTTGGTCGTTATCGTCCCGAGAGCTCCTATCACTACTGGAATTACTTCTACTTTTGTGTGCCACATTCTTGAAATTTCGATTGCTAAGTTTTTGTATTTAAGCAATTTTACGGCTTCCTTTGATACTGTATTATTGTCGCATGGTACAGCTACATCTATTACTTTGCATACAGAGTCGTTGTTGTTTCTTATCACGATATCTCGCTTGTTCGCAGGCATTGTTCTATCAGTTTGAATTTGTTGATCATAGAGTATTGTAACGCCGTCTTTACTAATAACATCTTGTGGTTTGTGGTTGTACCATTTTGTGTCACATTCTATTCCAAAGTTATTACAGATCTTCCAGTGCAGATACCTGCAGATGTTATTGTGCCTCTCTAGATACTCTCGTTTTGCCAGTTCTGGGCATCCTGATATTATGTGGGTAAGATGTTCTTCACCCTCATTACATAATCGACATTTACTGTCTGTATTCAATTTGAGAATATGTTTTTCATAGTAGCGAGTTCTTATGGCTTGAGTCCTGTGCTGCAGTTATAAGAGCTTCAGTCTCACCTTTCAGTGTTCCCTTCCTCAGCCAGTCTAAACTTCCTTTTATGTTGATATTTGACTTTTGTAGGCTTTGGGGAAATTGTCCGTGAAGGGATTTTCTGGTCCATGTTACTTTCAGTTTTTCGACTATTCTTGTTTTTATCATGTTTTTTTGGAGGTTCGTTGTGTTTTGTTGCTCATGTGTTATATTCAGCTCCTCTTTAATACGTTGGACTTTGTATTCTATTGTTTTAGTTAGCTGAATTTGTTTCTGGAGGGTCCTTATCATTTCAGCTATCTTGTTGTTATTTGAGTAAATATAGTTGCAAAGTGCTATATGTGCCATATTATATACCGATTCGATTTCTCTAAGTCCCCTTCCACCTTCGCGTCTTGGTACATATATTCTGTGCACATCCGCTCTTGGGTGAAGAAGTCCATTTGTCGTTAATAGTTTCCTGGACTTTGTATCTATTTTCTTCATTTCGCTGGTGGTCCACTCTACCAATCCGAAGCTATATTCTAAGACAGGTATAGCTAGAGCACTTATTGCGCTAAGTTTGTTTTTTCCTGTTAATTCCGTTTGTAAAATTTTTCTTATTCTTCGCAGGCATTCTTTATTTAGTTTTTCTTTAATAAGATTATGTTCAATTTGTGCTCTTTCGTCCATTCCCAGATATTTATATGTCTTTCCGGGTTCTAAGCTTTGTATTTCAAGGTTTTGATCAATTGTTATGCTGCTAGTCTCTGTCATTTTTCCTCTAGTAAAGGTTGCTGAGGCACATTTGTCTAAACCAAATTCCATTTCAATGTCTTTACTGAATTCATGGACTATTGTCAATAAGCCCTCAAGATCATTTTTGCTTTTGGCGAATAATTTTAAGTCGTCCATGTAAAACATATGAGAGATCATTTCTGAATTTGTTGGTGTATAACCCCTTTTCGAGTTGTTGAGTTCTTGGCTCAGCGGTATTAGACTCAGGCAGAAGAGCAATGGAGATAACGAATCACCTTGAAATATCCCTCGGTTTATTTTGATTGTATCAGTTTGGATCGTTTCTTCAGGTGTTGTGAGCAGTACTTTGGTTCGCCATTGCTTCATCATAGTGCAACAGAAATTCACAATGTCCGGCTCTAAATGATAGATTTTCAAGGTATGCTCTATCCAGCTATGTGGAATGCTATCAAAGGCCTTTTTGTAGTCTATCCAGGCCACAGATAAATTTTTTTTCCGGACTTTGCATTCATCAGTTATGAGTTTGTTTAAGAGGAGCAATTCCTTACAGCCATACGATCCTTTCGCGCATCCCTTTTGTTCCTCCGGAAAGAGATTATTGCGGTGATATCACCGCAGTAATCATCTTATAAATAACTGAAAGGCAGGTGATCGGTCTGTAGTCGTGTCTGAGTTTTTTGGCAAGAGAAATGTTACGCCTGTGGTCAACCATTCCGGTGCTTGTTGTGGGTTACTAATAATTACATTAGTTTGGTGCGCTAATACTTCGTGTAGGGCTGTCAGTTTCTTCAACCAGAAGTTAGTTATTTTATCAGGCCCACCAGCCTTCCAATTTGCTGCAGTTTTCAGAGTGTCATATATGTCTTCCTTTGTAACAGTTTGAAATTGCATAAAAGGAATCTTTTTTGTGCGAGTTTCTTCTCGTTTTATCCAGTACGCGTTCTTATTATGACCAACCTTTGTTTCCCATAGCTTGCCCCAAAAGTACTGTAACTTTTCTTTATTTGGTGACCCCTTCCATTAACTTGTTTTGTTCCTATATTTCTATAGAATTGTTTTGGATCATTTTTAAATAATCTATTGTGATGGAAGAAATTGTTTCGTTTGGTGTATCTCCTCAGACTTTGACTATACGACAATATTTTCTGCTTAAGAACTTCAGTTACTCTTTTTACATCTTTTCCGTTTTTAATCCCATAGTTCTTTTTCATCCAGTTCAATTTTTCTCGAGTTTTCCTTTTAAGTTGTTCATTTTTCTCCCGTAGGAGCGAAAGATGTTGTCGAAGTTTTTCAATTTTCTGACGAATTATTTTTTTCCATTTTGGCTCTTTGTCTTTAACACTACCGTTTTTAGGATTTCTGATGCCCAATATTCGGGCCACAACTGTGGATGTGGCCCGTCATGTTGTTCATCCAAAATCATTTGTATAGCCTTGTTAATTTTTACTATTAATTGTTTGAATTTTTCATTCTCTTTTATTTTGGGAACTTTTTGTCTATCCTGCAGTTATAATGTTTTGCATATCTGCACTTCGATTTCTAGTTGAGATTTAAGTGTTATTAATTCCTCTACTTCAAATTGTTTTTCATGCTGATCCAGTGGTATACGTGATAGTGTTTCTACATTTTCCTGTTGTAAAGCATCTCCTAGGCAATCTTGCTTGGTTGCAATTTGGCTTTCGATATGATCTCCTTCAGTGACCTTTTCGTCTTCGATGTTCTTCAATACGTTAGCTTTGATTTTATCCAGATCTACTTGAGTTAACTTTCTGTTGTTCAAAATATACCTACGTTGATTTGCTAACTTTTTGGAGTCAATGTTAAGCCTTATACCAGGGTTCCTCTGTCTCCATATCCTGTAGGTTTCTTTCTCGCTCGCGTTCTGCGTCTGTTGTGTGTAGTAGTAGCACCATATTATTTCAGAATACTCAGCTTTTGACCAATTTTTCTTATGATCATTAATCTGATTGCCAGCTTGAATGGTCAGATGTTGAGAATTATGATGTCCTCTTTGAGATTCCTCGATGAGGTGACATTCATGTTCACTTGATAGAGCTGTAGTGGGGTGAGTACTTCTAATAGAATCTTGACTATCACGACTTCTATTTCCGATGGTTCACATGCTGTCACGCCCAGCATCGGCTCCAGACGTGCCCTGACGCTCCTCAGGCAGCGGCCCTTTTCCTAATTTCCTATTTTTCTCCATTGTCATGGGTTTTATGCTTTTTATACCTACAGCCAGGTGATTTTTTAAGAAGGTTGACTCCTCGTTGTTCTCCCTCTTGCGTTAGCCCATCTGCTGTAGATCCGCCACCGGGGTTGGTTTCCCGATCTTGAATCTCCAGAGATGGTTACCGGGGCTACCGACGTGGAGGTGCGAGCAGGAATTGGTAGGAGAGGCTATAAGAGACGCTTCACTACCCTTTCAACCCCTTTATTATTATTATTATTATTATTATTATTATTATTATTATTATTACAATAGAAATAAGGGCTGAGGTAAGAACCTATGAAGCCCATGATCTGAAAACATAAATAAGTGCTTAAACGCTTATAAACATAATCAATGACAAATTAACAATAATTAACAAAGTCGTAGTTTTCAACAATAACCGCAACAACTATACAGCGAAAAAGGATATAAATAAAACAAATACAGATAAATAATAAATGCAACAATGCGCACTATTGACTATTAAATAGAAGTCTATCAATTCTGTTCTTAAATGCGTTAACTGATGGTGCGTCAACCACATCATCAGGAAGATTGATCCAGACATCAAACACTCTGTTTTGTAAAAAGTGCTGTCTTACTCGGGATCTAATGGACTCCTTCTTAAGTTTAAATGGGTAACCTCTCAGTCTAAGATCAGTGTTGGATAGAAACATAGATTGAAGATCACCAAAGTTGTGCTTAATGATTTTATAACATAATATCAAGTCTCACCGAAGTCGACGGTCTTGAAACGAGATGAGATTCGCCCCAGTCAGTCGCTCCTCACATGAGGGCCTTACGCGACCGAATGCAAGTCTAGTGGCCCTCCTTTGCACGTTTTCTAATAAAACTTGGTCACGAATAAGATCAGGATACCACACAGAACCCGCATATTCTAAAATAGGACGCACGTAACATTTGTACAGTTTACAGTAAGTTTCAAGTGACACTCTAGAGAACGATTTTTGTATCAGATTGAGTCTGGATTTCGCGCGGTTGCATACAGACACAACCTGTTCACTCCACGATAAATTTGAGTTCACTAGGTCATCATGACTGATAACCGTATTTAGTACCTGCTCATTTAAGTTGTATGATAAATTGGGATTGGTCTTGCCAATGTGGAATACATCACATTTATTAATGTTCAGAGGAAGCAACCAGTCCAAACACCACCGCTGTATAGTGTGTAGGTCATTTTGGAGGGTGAGATGGTCTCTTAAAGGGTTAGCAAATATTTTTGTGTCATCGGCATAAAAAGAAACTAAGTTTGAGACCAATATTTGAAGATCGCTTGCGTAAACAACAAACAGCAATGGGTCAAGGACGGAACCTTGTGGAACACCACTAGAAACTGGCCTGTCATTGGAGAACTCTCGGCCGACTCTGACTTTAAAAATCCTGTCCGATAAAAAATTGGAGATCCATAAATTCAGGCTACCCCGTATGCCAAAGTGATCTAATTTATATAAAAGTCTTCTTTTTGGGACTTTGTCGAAGGCCTTGGAGGAGTCCAAATAAATGACGTCAATCGGATCTCTGTTGTCTGAAGCTTTTGTCCAATAATTAACACAGTGGAGAAGATTGGACATGGTAGAGCGACCTCGAAAAAAACCATGTTGGTGAAGAGGTATGACATTTTGTTGAAGAAGGAACTTAGACATGGCCTCACTAATAATAGATTCCATAATAGGTACCAGGCTTACTGGTCGGTAATTGCTTGGATCCAGTTTATTGCCCTTCTTGAATATAGGAGTAACTGACGCCGATTTCCAGATTGGTGGAATAGAACATTGCGTGAAAGAAGCATTCATGATGATTGAAAGTTGATTGGAAATTGAGTCTGCACATTTTTTAAGAAACATTGCTTGCAAACTATCAAGACCAGGAGAAGTGTTCGTCTTGATATTTAATATTTTTTCTTTAATTTGCTGGGGTGAAAATTCAATATTACTAAGGGATTCTAAGACATAAGCACCAAATATTGAAGGCAAAGTGTCATCAATTGGTTCAGAAGTAAAAGCCTCAGAAAAACTAATGGACAACGTTTCGGAAGTTTCATAATTAGACGAACATAATACTACTTCACTTTTCCTAAATAAGGGGACACCAACTTTAGACGAAAGACAGGAACTCATGTGCTTAAAAAACTTTTTAGGGCTGCCACTATTAGCAATACTCTCCTTGAAACCTCTTCTGGCGTTAGCCAACCGACTAATTATTATATTATAGAATCTTCTGTGAATTAAGAAATCTTCATTATTGTTGGCGCGATTAAATCTTCTCCACAAATTTCGTTGTTTTATCAAATCATGTATTTCACTATTGATCCATGGATTCAATTTGTTACGGAATATTTGTAGTCAATATGGCAATCTATATATACTGCCGGTTGATGTAGTTTTTCATCAACATTTGGCGACTTGGAATTTTGAATAGCTTTCCAGACACTTTTTTGTCAGATTAGTTTTTGTGCATTGGAACTTTTAATACCTTTGGATTTGAACGTACCTTTCTTTATGGCCCTTCTTGAAGATGTTTTAACTTACAATGCGGGTTTTAGATTGTGTTTAGAATTGTTTCAGTTGTTTTTCACGCACACAGTATTATCATTCAACATATTTTCACTAGTAAATATTTCAGGTTTGATGGTATTCAGTTAATGAATTTTCTCCCTCAAGCCTCGGGTATATTCTGTGGGGTACGGAGTAACCGTGATTGGGGGTTAGAAATCAATAGGTAATTTCTATTATTCCTATTTAAAATTTATTTAGTGAATAAAATTTTTTGTCACACTTCAATCACTTTATGAATTCAAAGTTTTACGTCTATACTATTAGGAACGAACTGAGCAAAAATGATAAAATGCATAGGTCAGGAAGGAAGAAATACATTATTGCATATTTACAACAGAGTATGGGAAGAAGAAATCTTGCCAATATATGGAGAAAATTAATACCTACCATGTATTTTAATACGAAGAATCCATGGTTTTGTTAAGTTTTCCGCAATTTTTGAACATACGCTTATATGAAAAATGTTTGTTATTACCTGTCACTACATCCTTTTAGAAAATATTGAAATTTCAATCCTTTACTCTGATTTTTTATATATACGTCAAATCGTTTTAAAGTATTGAACGCAAGCAAGCAACACATTCTGTAACCAAGTGATTTAAGTATGAGTATGTTGCAAGACAAAATCCTCCATACCTATTACCTGTAAGTGATATATACATAAACACTTTTTTTTATTATAGGGGGCTTCTGGTGGTGAGGGTGGGAGCCTAGAAGGAGGTTTAACCTCTGGTAGTATCCCGGGAGCTCGCCTCAAGCACCGGATTCGTCGATACAACGCTTCCGGTAGCCTAAGTGACAGTTCCTCCAGTGTCAAACGACAGGTCAGTATTATTAAAAACAATTTACAATATTATTGTACAATACACTAACTAGGATTTTAAAAATGTTTAGAAGATAGTTTTTTCTCACTTCTTCAAAGTTATTTCTACAGGTCCTGCAAATTTAGTTTTTATTTTCATTTTACAAATTACATTTTTATGATTTCCATAATATATTTTCTATAATTGCACCTATATTTTTTAAACTTTTTTTGAATGATCCAATTATCTCATTTTCATAGTTTTCATTGATTGACTTCTGAACCTTCAAATTAACACCAATTACTGCATTAAAAAGAAATCGAAATATTTGAATGTATTATAGTCTAGTTTTCAATAAATAAATAACATTTTGCAATACGCAACTTACATAAAAACAACTTGATTATATAAAAAAATAAAAATTAAATGATTTGGCCTGAACAATACTATCGACCGAGAAACGAATCACAAGAAGAATAACAACAACCGATGGTTGTCGGAGGATCATATTCTTGGAATGGCAGGCGTGTAATTATCTGAAAAAGCGATGGGTATGGGTCGATGGTTGATGGGCCATAGGTATACATGCACCCGTGGTAAATATACCTGCCCGAGATGACTTTTAACGCAATATCAAAATGCCATTGCTCTGATATGGGTTCACAGATACATGTATAAATGTCTTTTGTTGTTAATTTTTGGAATTCGGAGGGGTTCAGACTGAAAAAGAGAGGATAGAAGGTATGTGTATAAGTCGCATTGAGGTTACTAAATTTATCGAATTAATATTCTACAGGGTGTTTATTTAATATCAGCTATAATGTTTATTACATTGTAGAATTGTAATAGAGTGCAAGTTAATATTTGTTATTGTCACTTCTGGTTTATATGTGCACATTTCTGAATAATTCGTTGACGTAAATCATCTGTAGATTCCAGCTTAGTGGCATAAATTTCGGTTTCCTTATAAAAAAGAGTCTAAGTAAATTAAATTGGGTAATATATGTGGCCATTCCATTAAGATGAACCATGAAATTAGACAAAAAATGGAAGGACAGGATGTCGTAAAGTTCATAAAAGTCCAACGATTAAAATGATACGAACACGTACTCAGAAGAGAGTCGTGAACAATAATAAGAAGGATAAGTAATTGGATACCACAGATAGGAAGACCTAAGAAAAGACCGAAGACAAGATGGGAAGATCAAGTTAAAGAAGATAATGAGATAAAGGATTGGCAAATAGATATAAGGGACCGGAAAAATGGAACAAGATAACAGAAAAAGTAAAAAGACACGACAATCTATAGAAAAAACAAACGAGAAAACGGTGGACTGACTACCCGCAAATAAGGAAGTCGAAGAGGTCACGTATACCTCGTCTGTAGATGTTCTACCTTTTAAGTACTAAAAGACTTTTTTAATTTCTGGTCGAAAGCTGTGTATTTTTTCGTCACAAAACTGCGATCACTATTATAGTCTATTTCTTAACGTCTGACAGCACAGTAGACACATTAAATATTCAAATAGAAAATTATCTCTTACAAAGTGATCCTAAGAATTTTACAAGTAAATACTAAAATTCTAATGCAAAACAAGTAGGTGTCTGTATTGGTTTATCTGTACATCTCTGTTTCAGCTCAAAATACAATATGGTAATAAAACTGAACAATGCCAGCTAAACGATGAACAGTGCGGCAGTGGCGGAGATTACGATATTAGTTCATTTTGATTATTTAATTAGATTCGGTCAACATTACAGTTGAAATAAAATTCATTCGTTTAGGCCTATTGACAAGTTACATTTTCATTCTTATTAAATTGATTAAAGAAAATATAGTTTAATTTTCTTAATTCAAATTTATTGACAATGAATTAATGTATATTGAGTAAAGTAAACATACCATTTATAGGAAATATAAAATTCAATCTATAGTATCATCCTCTTCGCTGGCCATACAAGAATCATCCGAAGACTCGTCGAGAGAGATCACTATCGGTTCTATAGTTTCGTCTATGACGTTATCTGAAACCCACATTTTCTCCTCCTCTTTAATTACATGATTCACAGCATCTCTCCAGTTCTCTTCAGTTATTGTTGTCAATGAGTACTTCATGAGTTCACGAACATCTTTCATTTTAAATGTTTCATTATGTCTAGCTACATAACTTTTCATTTGGGCCCAAATTAACTCTATCGCATTTAATTCACAATGGTATGGCGGCAAACGAAGCACTGCTATCCCACGATTCTTGGCTATTTCATCAATAACAAACTTATTAAATTGTAGCTTGTGATCTGAAACAACCTTTAAAAGTTCTTTTTTCAACATATCATCTTCGAATGGTATATCTTTTACGATTAACCAGTTTCTAATATCAGCTTTTCTCCAAGAGGTAGATGGAAGATTTTCTGTTAATCGCGAATGATAAGTGGCATTGTCCATAACGATTACAGCATTATTTGGAATTAATTCGACCATTTGTGTAAAATACATCTGCACTCATTTCTTCATGATAGTCTTTGGTTGATGTTGACTGAAACTCCAGTAAACCACCTTCAACGAACCCTTGATTGCATCCAATATACGTTATTATTAGTCGGCGACCTTTACCGGTAGCAGTTTTCAGTCCAGTAGATAAACCTTCTATGAAAGCTTGACGACTGGTTTGAATACTTTTGTCCTCCCATATTATTTTTACTGAATGTCCTCCATTGAACCATGTCTAATCTAGATAATAGATTTGTCTTCCCTCCTGTCTGTATTTTCAGATATCTCGTAAATACTGGCGTCTCCAACATATTATTTCTTCGTTGTCGATTAGCACTGATTTGCGACTTTTCTTCTCCCAAGTAAAATTTAATTTGTGTAATATTATCCACAAAGTTTTTCTCCCTATGTCAGGCAAATTCTCGTCCTCCTACACCATTCTAAGAATTATGTCAAGGGTTGGGATCTCTTTTTTAAAATTTAATTCATGTACTTTTCATCTTATTGTATTTTACATATTTTCATCAAGGTCAAATGGTTTTCTTCCAGTTGACTTTTTAGGTGGAGATATATTTCCATTTTTCCTCTCTCTTAGAAGCCTGTAAATAGTAGATTCACTAACTCCTGTCATATTGGAACATGTCGAAACTATATTTCTAACAGTAGCAGCCGGCATTTGATGTACAACAGCATCATGCACATTTAACACTACAGTCTTCGTTTATAAGCTAAGCACGCTCTTACACTTTACTGGGGTAACACTTGAAGACATTTTTCACAACACAGTTAACACTTATGGAACATAAGCGACTCTAAGCAAAACAAATTATACAAATTTGGGCGAGACCAAGTTTCACCGTATATACCTGCAAAATTTCTAAGTAGTCATTGGGACAGTCCCTGGTAGGACCCTATTGTAATGTTTCTTGGAAATGTTATTATCAACATTTAGAAAATCGGAAAGTAATTATCTGGAGAATGAATTGATAAATGGTTTGTTAATATGTCTCCCAAGAATTGACCTGCTTCAAATTCTCAAGATAATTAATGAAATATTCAGTCAGAATAGTTGCGTTACAAGAATATTTCAAAAATAATTTATTGTTTGAACTCTACAAATGTATGAAGGTCAGTTAGTTGTTTTAACTAACCGAATTTACATTTATATTACCTTTATATATCAGATCGGGTATAAAATTAAATAGTAAATAAATTCCTTAGATGAACGGTGACGCCTATGGTTTAGTACCTGATTAGCATCTATGACGTTTTCGCGTGCTGTCAGACAATAAGAAACAGACTATAGCATACTTTTCCTTGCACTTGTTCACTAAAACTATCATTGCCGATTCTCTTAGTTGTCTTTTTGAATACTCCTTACACTTGGAGTCCCATAAACATGGATGTAATTTGTATAAATTGAGAAAATCTTCCCAAAACACACGATCTTCCATGTTGTAAATAACACTGTTTATGTTTTGGTAGCGCGATACATAATAAACGTCAACATACATGTTGCAACAAGTATCAGTTGCAAGCGTTCGGTATCGAGGTTTCACTACAGTGATACAGACGGCGATACCGTCTGATACCGATACAGTGATACTGAGACAGACAAATACACTATGAGATTTGTATCAAGATACTGATACTTGAAACATGTATCGATACCGATATCAACGTGAATGGGGCCCTTAAAGGTGAACGGAACAATTTCCAATACTAAAACACAAGAAAATGGAACCCCTCAAGGCTCGGTTTTAAGCCCAATACTGTTTCTTATTGCAATTAATGGCATTACACAAAATATTGATACACCTATACAAGCTCGACTATATGCAGATGACTTAATTCTATTTATGAAAGGGAAAAACTTGAGGAGCACAGCTAATCTACTACAAAAACAACTTCTTAAACTAGAACTATGGTCAAAAACATCTAGCATGACCTTCAGTGCCAATAAAACAAAATGCATAATATTCTCCAAAAGAAAAACAAGGTAAAAACCACCACTAAAGCTCTTATAACAAAAACATGGAAACACCTAAACTGGAAAAATCAGATTAAAAAATTGATCTTCTCTTGCCAACCTGCACTAAACATACTAAAATACACATCAAATAAACACTGGGGAGCCGAAGGAAAACTATTGTTACTGATATACTCATCAGATCCAAAATAGATTACGGATGTGTAGCCTACACTTCAGCTACACCAAATGTTTTGAGACCATTACATACTCTACACAACAATGCACTACGACTAATACTAGCGGCATACCGTACAACCCCAACAAATAGTTCAAATTGTGAAGCAAGAGAAGCTCCACTCAAATACAGACGACAGTACCTTAGTTTTTCATACGCAGCTAGAGTACGAGCCAATCCCAACTCTTCCACCTACCACACCACATTCGGCCAAACTTCTTCATTTCACCCATAACGCAGTACCACAATATACGAAAGAATACACCAATATTTACAAACCACTAGCAACGACACTTTGCCTTCTGTAATTAACAGGCCTTCAATTTTTCAACTAACTCCTCCCTGGCTGATCAGTCTTTCGTCTGTTAAGAGGGGCCTCATGTTTTAGGAACCTGAAAACAGTTGGCACCCGTGATTTGCAACAAAATTTAGGTCATTTTGTACACAACAAATCTAAAGAACGCAGGGAAATTAAGTGTTGAAATTTTAACACAATATAACTTGGACCTTTGTCTTGGGGATCAGGTATTTTGGTTGAGTTTTATATTGTTATAAAAAAAATATAAGCCATTAAGTGATGGTGTGATTTTGACAGTTTTGACAATTTGTGCTCACCAATCTGGACACCAAAACCTGATCCCCAAAAGGAAGCCTAGAGAATTCGATTCTGAAAATATGAAATCTCAAATCATTGTATTTTTTGAGATTTGTTGTGCGCAAATTTTTGCAAACGAACATCTTTTTCCTTTAGTTCAACCGCTCCACTGTCTTGACGCATGGCGCTGTATAGAACAATATCGAACAATGACAGAAGACGACGATCAATTCATAGACAAATAATATTATAACCTTCTCTATGGGTCAAATGCTGTTGTCATGAGTTTTGTGTTCATAAAAATATCCCAAATTTATAGTTTAGTGTGTATTGTATTTGTAAGTGATTATAATTACGTAATTTTCATGCAAAATAAGTAAATTTGTGCTTCGTAAATGCTATTTATATTTACTCCACAAGATTGTGTTTAGTGCTTCATGCTTCTGTAATGTTTTTCTTATTTATTTAAACAATAAACGGGTGGGATAAATTTCAAACACTCGGTATGGCTACTTACTAATTTATTCAAACACTAACTCACTAATGACTAACACTTAATTTATATATACAGTATCTTCACTTAGACTAATTTATATAAACAGTTCACTAATTTATATTCACTAATTTATTTGTTTAACTCACGATGTCAAATTATCAACTCACTTAAACTTCCTGATCAGTCCCTTATATATTAAAGCCGTTTTTACTAGTAAATTCCGGACTGCGGCTTACACACACAAATAAATTTTCTGCCCTTTTCTAGATAACGCTGGTCACAAAAACCAGTTCTAGATAAGATAGTCTCAATCGTAAACAGTTTTTTATAACTGCGTATTCGCCATAATTTTAACTATTATACCTGGCTTAGACAGGGTCGGTTTTAGGGACTGTACCAGTGTGCTGTTTCGTAACACTTCGTTGCAACGAAAATGCACTTTTTGCACCTATTACACAAATAACTACTTTTTAATGTTATTCTTATTCATTGTTGGTAAATACATCAAAGTGATTAAATATATTATGTGAGAATGATTTTGAGTTTTTGTTCTTTGGAAGAAATATATCATGTTTATACCTGATAATAGTAATTGTGATTCCGCTTAAGCTGAATTTTATTGTTGTGTTTTTCTAGACAAATTTTGTTCTTCATGAGGTGAATTATTTCGCTTATTGTACTCGTTTGTAAATTCAGTTTTGATACAGAGTGGAGGCATTTTATTTCAAGTAGTGCATCATCACCTACAAGCCCTAAAATATTTTATCAATAAATGTATGTCATTTAATATGCAAAAAGAATTTATAACACATGGTGATTATTTGTTATGTTAAATATAGGAGAAGCACCTAGAAACCCGTGTTGAACATCTACCCACAATCCTGAATCAACCACCACAACATTTTGTACTTGTTCAAAAATGTTCTTAGCCACTTTTTCCTTAATAGTTCCATACTCCATTACCTCCGTCATACAATAAGTCTTTTTAAGAACAGTTTTAACAAGAGAATGACAAGGTGTATTTGTTTTCCTCTTAACAACCTGTCCAAAGATTTTATAAGAAATTAGGATGGTTATCCACTTTTTAGCTTGCCTTAGCCTATGCACCATAGGTAATAGTAATTGTTGAATAAAATTAATGAATGAAGTAAGTAACATTATATTTTAAAAATCTTTGAACCATAAATATTTTAAAACTTTGTCTAGCTAATAGTCAAAATTTCCTTGCAAATTGTTTGATTATATAAGAATTTAAAAAATCAAAGAAAATAAGAAACCAAATTATTATTAAAGGATGACTCAGTAATAGTCTTAGTTGTTGATATTAAAAAAAAAATTGTAAAACAAAGGACGACTAAAAAGTTAATTTTGTCTACTTGTTGCACTTCGGGGGCTGTATCGAGTTATACAGATAGGTTTTCTTTTCTAAAAACCATTTTTTTGTGTTGTTCTTGCTGAAAACCGTAAAAACAACTAAAAAAAATACAAAATTCCAACTTTTTTTTGGGTAAACCTATACTTTTCTCGCATATTAGATGGGTTGGATGGAAAAGTAATAATACCAGTAATGTATTATACAAAAACAAAAAAAATATTTACCACTCAGGTGATCACACATATGTGTATCTGTCATGGAAAAAAGAGAATGCACCAACTACTTTTTTGTATAATGAAGGATAAATGTTTCAGTTCCAATCTCCACAACACATATGATCAATCTTTGCAAACAAGGTAGAAGCAAACTTGTACATGTTGATTGTATGTTTGATTTTGTACTGTATACATCGATCTTCCCTCAAAATATACATTATTTTTTGTCATTACAGATCTTTCGCTTTAAATTTTTTATTAGTTGTTATAGTTGCATTGTAAGTTTTTTAAACGTTTGCTATTTTAAATTTAAATTCTTCACTGTACCTTACTTTCCACTTTCTATTAAATGTAAAGCATTGTATTACAAGTAAATATTTCTTTGTATAATAAATTTGGAAACTCTTTGTTTATATTATTTGTTTCTAGATAAAATTGAATATATTTACACATGTAGTTGAAAAAAGAACCTACATGGCAAATAAAATTTGAAAGCAACCAACAGGAACTCTGAAACTGATACAAATATGATTAGATTGAGGCAAAGTTGTGACATGACGTTCTGTGGTTTCAGACTAAATGGCCTATTTTAAATCATGTAAATTTGCAACTTTTCCGCAGTTTAATTTTCTTAGCATGATACAAACAAAAATTTATAATCATGAAAACATTTTATTATGTTAATATAAATGGTACAAATTTTGAAAGGTAGAATGTTTTTAAAGTATGTATATTTTTCTTCCATTCTTAATTTCTAGCGATTTCCGCAGTGCTGTCACTTGTTATCCATATTATTAAATAGCACATGTCCTTTCATGCAATATGTAATGCACCTTGTATCAGGTTATAATAGTTATATTTTTCAATTATCATTATTATATATTCATCAAAATGAATTATGCAATTCTTGTCTTTTGAGAGCGGTTTTAATTTTTCTTCATTCAGATACTTCAAAGGTCACTTCACTTCAATTAGGCATTTTTCGCTTTTCGCTAACAAACCCATATTATCATTAAAACAGGGTTTCAAGAGAATGTTGAAAGATGGTTTGATGATACTAGAACAAACCATCAGTATTATCTATCTCACATTAATCAAATAATCCAGTAAACATAACCTCAAACATAGCTTTTAAAATTGAAAAATACGGATTGCAGGATACTTTACATTATCATAACTATAATTTTTGATATCGGGTCGATACGAATACGTACTTTTTAACAATTTATTCCTTTCAAAAACATTTATGAAACTCTTAAATAATCAAAAATCTACACTCAAATGGAAATTATGTCAACAAATTTTGTTTGGATCCGTGTAGATAATATTCTCTTATCTATGCACAGGTGTACTGTGGTTTGGATGCAACATAAAAAACAGAGATAAGGTTTCTGTGCTTACAAGAAGTTGAAATATTTGAAAACAAAACATTCGAACAGAGATGCGTTTCTTTGAACCGTCAAGAGTGGAAAGACAGAGAGAGAAAATATGTTGAATAAGTAAAAGCCGATTCAGTACTACTATCGACATCTATCGTAAATATTTTGAACCAAATAATTACTAAATTAGTAACTAGTATTGTGTAGGTTTTTAGGTTTATATACCTGTGAGGAGGCCCCTCTTAAGACATCTTGTTGCAACACGATTAACGCCTTTAAGCCAACGTTCCATTCTTCTTTATTAATAATGTTACTGCGTAGAAGAGTTTCGTCCAAAGAAGAAAAGTACAAAACTGATACAATCAAAATACAGAAGTAGAACAATTCCTAAACACTTCGTTTAAAATTCGTAATTCGGTAGCTAGCTTGTAAGTAGGTAGGTACTTATTGTTCCGAACGCTAATCGTCGAACATTCTCAAAAATACTCGAGTCGGCGCCTTTGATAAATAGAAAGCGGAAATAAAAATAGAAATACAAAAAATGCGGTGTAAACAATTTCGACTTTGTGAGCGCGCACAAGTAGATATCGGCGATGGCGGCATAGTAAACTTGTATTGTTATGGGGGGCTACTAAGTTCGGCTGCGTCTCGTGATACGCCCGCGTCAAAACGTTCGACCAGAGAGAGGTGTTTTGATTTTTTTTCTGAAATCTTGCTGAATCCCTACAGAGGTATTGTGGAACAACACTTAGAGACTGGCTGCTCTAATTTATTTGTAAGATACCCATTTTTTCTTTGTATTTGTAGCCTCTATAGTACCAAACAGCAATGATAAAATGTTAATTTTTGAAAAATAAGTGATGGCCAACCCACAATTAATTGTTAAACGATTAGATAGTTATAGTAAAAACCAAATAAAGTTGTGTTTACGTCACTAAAGGCGTATTTCTATCGCATGTGTGGCTACATTTCTATCGAAAAGTGCATATACTTAAATTTGTTAATTAATCGGTTCTAAAGATAACCCAATCAATAATAAAAATAAAAATAATGTATAAGCAATATAGCTTTATTGGGTTTAGACGTCCCTCGATGTAAACATCTGTGTTAAAATTTTCATAATGAAGCCTCCAATTATTGACGGTAACATAGTCAATGCCAGAAATAATGACATGTTGCCGCGTTGTTTGTGACTTTTCTACTCGTGTATTGTCATCGATTTCTGAGGTTAGAGTTACATTTAATGTTAGTTTTTGTCTTTGATAATACGTTCATTATTAAACATATTTTATTTTATTGCTTGTATTTTTATTATATTTATTTATTAAAAGATTTGGTAAGTCAGTAATAACCTTACCACTTTAATTCTAGAATTAATTCCTTACTTTGTGAAATCTATTCATAAATTTAATTAACAAAAAACGTAAATGAAAAAACTCCACACTATATTAAACGAAAACTATCAAACTATCGATACTTTTGTAGTTTTCATTTATAATATTGTGAAATTTTCTACATTTACGTTTTTTGTTGACTTCAGTTATTTTCTGTTAATTTCCATATTTCGTGAACACTCTGACAACGCTACAAATGTTCACAATGATGACGTAAACGCAATTTTATTTGGTTTTTACTATACCTAATCTATGTTTTGCATAGAAAAACCTAAATATCGCAAGAACGAATGATTTTAGGTATAGGGAATGCTTGATAAAGAAAGAAGTATGTTGGGAGTTCTTTTAGATACTGACATAAAATACAGGGTAATCCATTTGAAAAAACTGAGAAAATAGTGTATTTGTATTTTGATTCACCCTGTATCAGATTCAATGAATATTAACGAAATAAATAATTTTCCAGAATTTTGTCTATTACTCAAATGCTCTGGCAACAAATATCTCCATTCTTGAACTTCTTTCACATTTTAGAGGGTATTGAACTTGTTACGATTTTTATGGAAAATTGGTTATAATTTTTTAAATGCCCCGTAGAAACCCTATAATGTTGTAATGAAGAAGTCAAGCAGATTCCAAATATGGAGAGAAATACACGGTGTTTCATTTAAAAAAAATTTACTTTCTTAGGGCACAGCATTGTGGAACACCCTGTAACATTGTAAATAATTTTATAATGTGAAGACTAATGATGGCTATAATCCCCCAAATTTTGAAGTATATATTTCAGAGATGGAGATTTTGAACTTTATCACACCCTGTATAATAATTTCAGTTACGATCTAACAAAAATACTTATTTTTATATTAAAATTATTTAACAATTATTTTTCAACACATTTTTTTGTTAATGGTTTGCAAGTAAAAATTAACAGTTTGATTATTAAATTAGCTATGAAAATATTTTAATGTTGATAAAGTATGAGAAAAATGTATTAAACCTAAACAAAGTAGTGACTAAGATTAGTTTCATTTATCTACTTGAAATAACCATACATATTGCAACTAAATAATTAATCTATATATCTGTTGAGTACATAGAAAATACATGTGGTTGAGTAAAGTAAAATGTTTGTAGTTTAGGTATTAAATTTCTCAAAGACTCATCATCTCCTTCATTCTTTTAGGTTATGTATTACACTATTCACATCACTATGTTTTTCTTATTTAATACCAGGCTCTACTTTTGACAGAAGTGGTGCCTCTATAGTTCGGTCACGATGCCTATTATGACAGTGAAAAGATAATTAAAAATCCAATAGAATAATGTACCTACCTTTTTATTTAAAAAAAAATCAAAGTGTGCACAAAAACGCATTGTTGTGAGCTGCTGATACCGACCACGCATCGATTTATGCGCATGTAATAACAAAAAAGACGTCTGTGCTTCAAAGAGGTTGAATTTGTAATTTGTATAATAATATCTTTTTCATTTACATACATTTTCGGGCGGTGTTTATTTTGTGCACGTTAATTTTATTATCGGTGGACATTTTTAATTTGTACAATCAGTGGACTACTCTATTTTTTTATATATTTCGCGACCCTATTTAATTTGAGACAATTATTAGTGAATATTTTGTGAATTCTCGGGAGAAATGGGCTTTGGTAAGTCATTTAAAATTAGTATCGTTTATACTTGATTCAAATCTTTTGCAAAGACGAATGATTTTATACCTAAAAACTATTTACTAATTATTGTGATAACGGTTAGACATTGAAATTATATCGTCAAGTTTGTACAAATGCCTAATATGTATTAATTAGATTTGATTGGATATATTCAATTAGTTTGGTTTTTTATGTGTCTACGTTGAATTTATTTGGCTGCATAGCAATAATTAAGTAGAATCATAACTTTTTTCTTGTTTTTCGACAATTATGTGCATGAAAAATAGGAAGATATTCAGCCGATTTTGGACTATGGGAAACAATATAATATATACATCTTGAGATATATTTTATCTCCCCTCATACATTTTACACTGTGCTATAATATATACAGTGTTGCCAGACACCAGCTTAAAATGTTGGTAGAATAGGACTCTATAAATATATCGGTAGATTGGGAAAAAATGGCATATTTTCTTGATCTGAGTTTTAGCAATTTTTATACATATGTATGTTACATAATAAATATCACTAACACACAAGAAATAAAACATTTTTCAATACTAGAAATATATTCATTACAAAACCAACAATATAATTACAAACTTAAAGAAAACGATGCATATCTACGTAAGAATATGAAAAATAGACGAATATACATTTCAAAATTATTTTTATTCAATACACATACAGGGTGATATGTTTCGATGACACATTAGACGTTATAGGAAGCCAGACTTAAAATCTGAAAATTTGTACAAAGGGGGCTTCAGCAATGTTCTATGGAATGAAAATATACCGGTTATACTGGAAATAGACGTCAGTTTTGTTATTTTAAATGGAATACTCTAGAAATTTAAGAAGTCGTCTGCAGAAAATAATATTTGATTATTATTATGAAATTTATGTAAATCTCTTATGATTTCTCTGAAATTATCCGGAGAGATTAAATTAGGGCGTCCTGTATTTAAAATGGAGAAACTTATTGACTTTTAGTATTGATTATGATTACGTCTAGATTCGTTTAAAATTGTTTGTAGGTATTTGTTTTATTTTATTAGCAATTGATATTTGGGATCTATTTAATGTTGACATTGTGTCATTTATAACATGCGTTGAGTGAAATATGATTATTACACTTATAATTTTTTTTGACTGTTTTGTTTGTAAATACGTAGATGGCAGTTTTGGTAGTATTTTATTTATTAAACATTTAAAAGTTTTGTTTCTCTATAGGGACTGAGAATGATGACGATTATGACATTTCTCAGGAAAAACACAAACGAAGTGATGGTATACAGTATCAGTTTTGTATTATCAGCATTTTTAATGATTTTTATTAAACTCCGGTTTTAAAAGGCATGGAGTAATAAATCACTAATTTTGGCCGGAACCATAGGCGTACCACATTTAGTCATTTTAAAAAAGTTAAGGCTTCTAAAATTATCTCATTTCCGAAAATAACCGTTTTGTAATATTATTTAAAATGAAATTTCAAATTATCAATAATATAATAAACTGTGGATTATATCACTGACATCAATTTTCCAGAAAATTTATTATTATGTATAAAAGGGCGTAGACGAGTCCCTCCACTAAGCTCCAGGTAGTTATAATCCTGCATACAATAAATAATAAAATAAAAGTTAATAACAATTTTATACAAATATATATATATATATATATATATATATGTATATATATATATATATGTATATATATATATATATATATATATATATATATATTATATCCAAACCAACACCATTTGCCGATTATTTCACCCAATTAGCAGGTAATTGAAGAAACTTGACAAACAGGTAGCTCAAAAATGGTTTTATTATTGTGAAATATAGTCTTTTCAGTTCTAAGAAAATGCCCCCATAATACAATGTACTTACTAGAACTTTTCAACTATAAAAGTAGCGGAAAGGTTGAATATTTTCAATTTACAGTTCATCTGTTCTGGAGAAACTGCTGTGTTGATTGATTTCCCGATTAATACTGTTATTTGTTATTATTTTTTATCGTTATTGTTAACTGGTGTTTATTTTTGTTCATCTATACAAGTTCTCTTCTCATCACACGAGACAAACACCTAACTACACCTTCCAACTATATAGTGTTCCAACCAAATTCGACCAGATATGGAGGATTTAACACCATCTAAGCGACCTAAAGTTGGCCCATTGTCGCTGAACGAAAAAAATCTGATATTAAATTGCTATTCCTCGTTGAAGAACGAAGAAATTAGAAGAAAAATCATGAATTTGACAGGAAGTGTGGAGATTAATGCAACAATGATGGGTGTTTCAAAAAAAACAATTTATAATTTAATGAAGGAGAAAAAAATGGAAACATCACAGCCCCAGCAAAGTCCCCAGGCCGACCCAAACTTGAAATGGATGACGACTTGAAGAATGGAATAAGGCGTAAGGTGCATGCTTTTTTCTTTAGAAAAGAGATCCCAACTCTCTCCAAAATTATGGCTTCGGTTCAAGAAGATTCAGATTTTACGAAAATGTCTCGAAGTACATTATGGAAAATTTTGAAGGAACTTGGATTTGAATATAAAAAAAATTATCGGAACGCAATGTTGATTGATAGAGACGACATTGTCATTTGGAGGAGGAGTTATTTGCGCAATATTCGGAAAGCAAGACTAGATCAACAACGAATTTATTATTTGGATGAGACTTGGTTAAATGAAGGTCATACTGTTTCAATGTTTTGGCAAGACACGAATGTCAAAAGTCGGAGGCAGGCAGCTCTTGAAGGGTGGTCAACAGGCCTCAATCCACCAGCAGGAAAAGGACGTCAACTCATCATTACTCATATCAGAAGTGCCGAAGGTTTTGTTAAAGGTGGATTGTTGTGCTTTGAGTCGAAGCAAACCGGAGATTATCATGAAGATATGGATGCAGACGTTTTCGAAGAATATTTCTCACAAATGTTAGATCTAATTCCAACGGGCTCAGTCATTGTTATGGATAACGCAAGTTATCACTCCAGGTTAGTGGAGAAATTACCTTCAACTGCATGGCGTGAACAAGATATCCACGATTGGCTAACCTCGAAAAATATTGAATGCCCAGATAACCCGCTGAAAAATGAGCTCTTGCAACTGGCCAATTCACATAAACACAAATATAGTAGATATGTTGTAGATCAAATGGCATCAGCGCGTGGTATAACGGTGCTGAGGCTTCCTCCTTATCACTGTCAACTCAATCCCATAGAATTAATATGGGCCCAAGTGAAAGGGGAAGTTTCAAGAAAGAATACGACATTCAAAATGAGTGACGTAAAACTTTTATTCGAAGACGCGTTAAGTGACGTAACCAAAGAAAACTGGAAGAAATGTGTTGAACACGTGATACAAGAAGAACTAAATATGTGGGAAATGGATCATATAGGTGAACACATGATTGAACCATTTATAATCAATGTTAATAATGGAAGCTCAACAGAATCGTCTGATTCTGATATATAGACTAGTTTTTGTGTTAGTTATTACTATTATTTGTTAGACTTCTTTTTTATAAATATTACATTAATTCGTACTTTATTCCTGCATTTTTCTTTTTTCCTCTCCTATTGTAAACGGTATATTAGTAGTAAAGTTGATACCTACTGCAAAAAAATTTGCTATTTTTTATATAATATTTTATGTTTATTGTTTATTCATAGGAACACAAAAAAATGTGTTTATTCATAGGAACACAAAAAATGTGTTTTTATTGAATCGATATTGTGAACTCTTTTGAATAGTTTTCGTAATTATAATTTCATAGTATCTTCAAATTCATATACCAAGTTTGTTTTGTCCTGATTGCACGCCTCTGAGGATTAAATTGTTTATTTGTTCATTCAAATACAATAGAGCGACCCTTTCAATAGAATAGGCGACCCAACCGAATACAGAAATTCGTAACAAATGAGAAATTTTAGTACAAAATTAGATAAACTTCGGAGATATTTTATTATACACCCTGTATCGGTTTTGCATACCTAATGAGCTTTTATTACTCCATGCCTTTTATAAACGGAGTGTTCATCGACAGTATCTTGCTGTATTTAAGTAGATAGAGCAAAGACAGTTCTGGCTCACTACTTCAAAAATCTCCGCTTGGTGGCGCTGAGAGCGGCGGCGCGCGCGTTTTTAATTTTAGGCCGCCATTTTTAGTCCTGTTTTAAAAATCTGAAAAAAAACTTCAGTGAGATTCGATCGCACAACCTTCGCGTCTATAGCAAGACGTTCAACACATGCCGCCATAAGCTCTCATGCATATTATTAGCGAAGGAAGGTATTGCTGCAATGTGAGCGCACCGTACGCTTCTTGCTGTAAAATGTGACGTAGTCGAGAAAGATCCGTTAGGATGATAAGGCGGCGCGCTACCGGGGGGCTTAAAGTAACTTATGTTGAAATATTACTAAGAATTTCGTACCGGGTGGCTTGAAAGTAACAAACTATGCGTGACACGTCGCGTGCTACGTCAAACGCAACGTGTCACGTCAAATGTCACGTGGTGAACGTTACGGTCAACGCCAAACGTCACGTGTCACGTCACGTGTAACAGCTAATCGTACTACGCCAAACGTCACGTGTCACAAGCTACGTCAAACGGCTCATTTGTAATATGGCTTCGGAAAAGTACGGTCATCGAATTGAAGAGTTTATTAAGAAAATTGGTAAATCAAATGAAGAAATTACTTTTTATGAGGATAAAAGTGAGGTTATGAGGCAAATAGAGAATCTCAGTTTATCTGGTGGGGAAGAAGAAGAAGTACGACAGACGTGGAGCAGTCTTAGTATAAACTGGTTACCTAAAGAGCTAGCATGCAGACAATTACCGCAAATTACTTATCCGTTAAGACGTATTCAGCCATGTTCAACAGCACAGAAAAGGATATAAAAAATGAAATTAATAATGTTTTCGCCATGTCATGTGTAATATTAGTGGCTGTATTTGTTTTAATTTTAAAAATTATTTTAAAAATTGTAAAACGAAAATTCCAATCTTCATGTAATATAAAAGTTGATGAATATACAGAGTGTTTCAATAAAACCCATGTTTTTTAAAAAAACTTTATTTATAATGGTAATACAACATTAGAAAACCAGTGGCGGAGGCGTTGGACATTTCTTTCGGTACACGAATATGGTCCAGAGGCGTGGCAGGGATTTGGATCACGAACAAAGTTTCCTGTTGCACACGGCGTACCATCAAATTTGCAGACGTCAATAATGTGCGGAAAAACACCAAATACGTGACATTTCTTCAGCAGAAATTCCGCTTTTTGCTGTCCTCGAATGTAAATATAGTCTGCAGCATACAATAGCTTGCTTTCCAATATTTCGTTTACTTTGGAATATTCTACATCTCCAGAAGAGTATCGAATGCCATGTACCTTCCTTTCCAAGTATGATGTAGTCTTTTTATCATCGTTACTTAATGTGGAGAATGGTTGCGGTGGCAAAAATATGTAATGTGAACTTTTGAAGCCAATTTCTATGGTGAGTTCTTTGGCAACGAAAATCCCATCTACGACAAAGCCTTGAATGTCTACAAATGCTACCCTCATGTTGACGTCTACTCGAATACTAACTCTAATCAACATCTAGTTTAGGCTTTTAACAATTTCGGTGAGGGGGAAGTATTCCATGACGCAATCGTGAATTATGATGCAATAGACTTTGGTATTTTCGGGGAAGCCTATGTTTGCTTCAATGTCGAGTTTCACATCAACTGTGGACGCCTTCATGCTTTCCTCCTGCTTTGAACAATCGATAACAAACAATGCATGACGTTTGAAAGAAGAATAATCCAGCAGGGGACGCTTCTGTGTGGAGTTTGCGTAGTTGGGATAGAATTCAGTATAGTTAAAATATGCCTCATTGTAGTCAGTTTTACCAAAGTCCAATTGCATTCTTTCATTAGGCCAATATTCACCGTTAAGTGATAGTCTTATACTTTGCACGTCAGCATTGTCAAATAAAGTCGGGTCAGCTGTACCCACGTTACGTTTATTGGTTTGAAAGAAAACAATAACAAAACGAGGTCTTTCAACTGAAGTGGATGTTTTAACAGCCCAAACTTCACGTCTTGCACCCTTAGTAATTGCAGGCAATTCGTGTAACTCCCACTTCCTAAATGGAATAACTATAGGTTGATCTTTTTGAATGGATTTCATTAGATTCAATTTGATATCGTCATTAGGAAAGATATGTTTAACTTTTAGTTCAACACTTGTAATGTTAATTTTAGCAGTTGTACTAGTGAGCGTACCAGAGACATTCTTTTCCGTGATATATATGCAATCATTATCGTTTCGTGCTCGAACTAATCGTATTGTTTGACGTCCACATGTAATCATGGGATAATCGTTGAAAATGTTAAAAATATGTTTGAGAGGTATTTGAAGGTTGAAGGACTTGTCGCTGGCATTGAGAATGGGATCTTTCGGGTAATTCCAGCCTGCTATAGCCATATGATTGGAATCTTCTTGGTTATAACAAGTCATGGCACGTACGGCACTTATTATTCCAGGATCTCGAACTGTTTCCATTTCCCTGGCACTTTCACTGTACGTACATGAATCGAATAGGAAGGCTCCAACATTGTTTGCTAATTTTACGTCACCAGCTCCATGTGTTTCAAGCGACCCTTTAATGCACAACAAAGTATCGCTCATTGCAAAAAACGAATCAACTTGATTAATGCTAAACTCCACAATGTCACTACAATTGAATGATTTTATAAATGGAGCATAGGTTCTATATTCAGCCTTTCTAATTGAATCGTCAAACATCGGCTTACGATAGATATCAAACATCGAAGGCATGTTGTCGTTTTGACGAAGACGTTTTCCATACGTAGTTGTCATTTTTCAATTTAAACCCCAGCGATTGCAGAACCAATTTGTTTGCGAACGTGAGCTGTTTTAGCTTTGGCGACTGCTTAGCTAATGAAGTTGAAAGATCTGCAGACTGTATTTTATGATTGATTATTAGTCCCATCTGCTTCGCACTCTAAGCTCCAACACCAAAGTACTAAGTTCTCCACGGAAGTTTACGGGCTGACCGTCTTGGTCTAAGGCGATGACGGTGATATTGGTTATTTCACGTTGTGGTATAACGGGTAAGTAGAGCAAATTATGAGGAATTTCGTCGATGGAATATCCTGGATCTACTTGTATGACGAATTCGTAGATAGTATGAGCAGGTCTGTTTGCATCGAAGGCTCCAGTGGTAATGTTACAATCGAAGCGGATACTGGATACTTTAATGATTTTGACGGGGAGATCTGAAGAGTGCGTTTTGTTAGCGTCAAGTATTTTCGGTGAAAATCCTAATATTCTCCCAAGACTATCAGTTTCCATAAAGGAAATTTTGTATTTACTTGAAATTTCGCATTTCAACGTATTGTGATTGGGTTTTAGTGAAAATACCGGTCTAGTTGAATTGCTCGCACCCAACTTATCACAGATAAATTGTTCAAGGTCAGCAATTTCATAACATCCTGTGGGAAAATCAAAACTTTGAAGCTCGTCTTTGGTATCGTAGTAGTAAAACGTACAATTTTCAATGTTTGGTATACTGTGATAAGAATGAAAAGATCGTAGAGCTATTTCGTAATCATTCTTTGGATCGAGGACAATAGGGGTAGGAGGTTGAAAGGTGAACACGTGATTGGTGCTGTTAACTCTCAGCAACTGCGACATGATGACTAATGAAATTCGGGGGATGTATGAATTTAAATAACACACATGACATGTTCAATTATTTATTTTTACAAAGAAAACATGTGGCTTGAGAACTCGGAGGGCCGTCACAATGCGTCGTCCAATCAGGTCGGTTGTAATGGATGAAACAAGGTAGTCGTATTTGTAGTTCAGAATTTGCTCGATATTCATTGGGAAGTTTATGCCACATATCAAGCAATTCAGAAGGTCTTACACACTCTATTAGATGTTCAATGGGAAAGTGCTTTAGTTCTTCGGCAGTGAAACTACTCAATGTTTTTCCATGGTAGATATGTTGTAGTAATAGTTCCGTCATTGTTGTAGAAATTTCAAACACAAATGACCGCAATTGATTTGATCGTAGTTTTGATATTGGGTATTGTTGTAGAAAATTCTCGCACTCTTTCCCAGATATGTAACAACTTCTTTCGGCGGCTTCAAGTTACCAAATGAATCGAAATACTCTACATTGTTGTTTATCTTTCTGTAAGCTACCCAATGACTTCCGCTATTCTTAGAGGTATCCAAATTAACAACTGCGCATTCTTGTTTTCGGGGGCCGGCTTTGGGCAGAGTGTCTCGCATGAACACTCCTCGAAAATGTGGTATTTTAAGCGATTTTGCGTAATGCGTTATGTCAAAGTCGGATAGTGCGTGATTGGGTAGCTTTATTAGTTTTTTTTTTTTTTTAAATACAATCCAAAACCACCTTTTGGATACTTTTTCAGATACATGCCAGATCCTACACGTTCCATAGCCTTATTATGACGTACATCTTCTTCCAATTTCTTTTGCGCATGCTTTGCGTCAATGACAGTTTTAGCAATCCCAGCAGCACCACCTGACAAAGCTCCAAGTGCTGAAAGGCCGGCAAACAAAGGGATAAGTGGTAGGAAACCTCCGGATTTCGCTACAGGTATTACTCGAGGAACCTCGACTTCTTTTTTCCCCCCAAATTCTTTAATAAGTGCTTTGGCTGCTCGTAGGGCAAACGTTGCAGTGTCTTTCAAAGATGCCCCTTTTTTCATGGACTTTCCCACCTTTAGAATAACATCTCGATGCAAGGAACGGCGTTTGCGGCGGCGACATCCCATCCCCAGCTTTCTTTTCACCTTCATTCCGCCCGTCACAAGTAATGCAGCAGTTTTCTCTGCCAAAGAAGCGTCTTTTGATTTAACGCGAGCCCAAGCTTTATCTTCAAGTATCTGATCGGCTTTGTGTCGTTCTTCGAGAGACTTATTCTTCCAGTAAGAAATATCGTGTTGTTTACAAGCAGCGTCCAAGGGGTTAATGCCAGGATCTCCACGATCAAGACGTTTTTCCAATTTTGTACCGGCTACCAAAAAAAAAAACAATTAATTTTTATGAAAAGGGTGGGGGGAGTACTTACGTCCACAGTACTGATAGCTAGGTAAGTGCAGTTCAATAGGTAGTTTATTGATGAGAGAATTTAAGAGACCTTCTCCTTCAAACACCAACATTAAGACTGATACACGTAAGTGGAGCGACACCTATTTTTATAGAGTAGCACTAAGAAAATCGACACACACTATGAAGATAATTCAACAAGAGCAGACGATACCCATTGAAAATCTAGATTTCACCTCAACGCCATTGATCGGCAAACATGGTAAATTGTTGCCAAACTCTTTCCGTGCCATTATATGCGGTCCCAGCGGGTGTGGAAAGACGAATGTCATGCTGGCGCTCCTATTTAATCCAAATGGCGTGAAATTCAAAAACGTTTATGTTTATTCAAAATCATTATTCCAACCAAAGTACCAATTGCTGCAAGAAGTTATAGCAAAAGTCAAGGGCGTTGGATATTTTCCATTTAAAGACAATGAGGCAATAATAAGTCCAGATAAAGCTCAGTCTAATTCTGTCTTTTTATTCGATGACGTTGCATGTGATGGTCAACAGAAAATTCGTGAATACTACTCCATGTGCCGGCATAAAGATATAGATGCTGCATATCTTTGTCAAACATACTCAAAAATACCGAAACAGCTTATACGCGATAATTGTAATGTAATTGTGTTATTCAAGCAAGATGAGGTGAACTTGAAACATATATTCGACGAACACGTATCGCCAGACATGACATTCGACACATTTAAAAATATGTGTTCAACGTGCTGGTGTGACCGTTATGGTACTTTGGTAATTGTGAAGGATTTCCCCTTCAATGATGGCAGGTATCGCAAAGGATTCGATAAATATATAAAGATGTAAGCTGCGCCTTTAGTCTATACCAATATGTCTGATGATAAGGTTGCTACTGCATTGCGCAAGAAAAAAGTGACTGAACTTGCCAGATCGATTCGCAAAAAATACTTGGCGTTGAAATTGGGTAAATCAGAGCAAGATGAGTCTATCAATAAACTATTCAAGCCGATATCCAAACCACTCGAAGAAATTGTGCAATCCTCAAAGACATTACAAAAAACGATTACAAATTTAAATCCAATTAAAAAAGAGGAAATAAAGAAGGAAGAAGAACCTTTGACAGATGATGTGTTTACACCTTTTCTCGAAACGGAACCGGTGGCCGAGACCGATGAATCCGGCAATATTACACGTTTTGAATCTCCAGAACAGATGCGTCCCGAAATTTCTCAGGAAGCTTTTGCAGACTATTTGGACCAATATCCTGCCATCAGTCATCAGTTCATTGAAGATTACTTCCAAAAAGATGATAAAATTGATAAAAATTATGGACCGATATACAATGATGAAATCGGTTGGTCATTAGGCAAACGTCGAATTGCGTTTGATGGAAAAACCGGTAATATAAACATACTACCTGAGAAAAACAAAGAAGGAAGATATGTAATTGGAACACCAGGTCTGTATGAGCTTCTATTTTACCGAGACCCCAGTTACAACGATCAAGATTTACAGAACTATAAAAATCTTTTGACAACAACTGAAGTTCATTTAGACACGTTAGATCGTCTTAAGGGTTCAAGTACTGAAAAATATCACTACATCATAAAACCTTTATTCAAAACAAAATCTCGTCTACAATCGACTCCTTTAGCAAAAGGAAAAGGTATCGATCGTTTAACATATAATGATAAGCCTATGGAGTATATTTATTGGGATGATGTTAATGAATTAGTGGATCGTTTGAAGTTGTTGATTGCGTCGAAAGAGGCAGGCAATACGTCACACGACAACGAAATAGTAGCAATTATCAATGAGCTCAAGGAGGCTGATATAATAGAATAATACAGGATGGATCTTGCTCATTTCAATTATGTCTATCGATAAATTCGGACATAGACATCAAACGCCTTATGCGCGTTTACCGACGAAAATCACGTTCCCTCATACACCGGACGGTGATATTGATATTGAAAATGTGAAAATTTGTAATGTTAAAGACCCGACAACAAATAGTGATGCTGCAACAAAAAAATATGTTGATGTGCATTTGAATGACCTACTTACTATAAACTCGCCATTAATTCAAACACATGGTGTGATGTTGCAGCAACATGATAGCAATATAAAGGATTTAGCAATAGGAATGAACGAACATAAGACGAAAATCCCCATATTACAGACACATATTGCCAACTTACAAAATAAAACTAACGAAATGGATGAATTTATTTCGCGAGATCCCCCTGTAGCAGGTAGGGATATGGCTACGAAGAAATATGTTGATGATTCAATTAACACAGCCAATGTATTAAATCGAAAAGAGTTAACTGCTGCTATTGACATGTGTGTTGAAAACCTAATTGACTTACAAAAAGAAATTGCAGAATTGCGGGTCCGTCTCTGATATGAAAACTAACGTTTTAGGCATTGTAGACAATATCAATGTTATGAATATGAATACCGACAGCCGCATTAACAGTCTGAAGCTGAAGCTAGCTGAGCAATAATATGCATTCTAAAGAAAAAATTCAGCTTGTAAACGAGCTCCACAAACCGATACGGAAAAAATTTCCTCGGAGACGTACTATCATTAAGGGTCTTGACGATCTCTGGCATATGGATCTTGCGGAGTTGAGAAATTTTGCCCCACAAAATAGGAATCATAAAATGATACTAGTCGTTATTGATTGTTTTTCAAAGTTTGTGTGGACACGCCCACTAAAGACGAAGACCGGAGAGGAAATCACTCGAGCATTCTCGGACATTCTCGCTCACACTAAACGAGTACCAAAAAATCTGCAATCTGATCAGGGAAAGGAATTTTACAACAGCAAATTTAAAAACTTAATGAAAAAACATGGTATAAATCATTATAGCGTATTTAGTACGATGAAAGCTTCTATGGCAGAGCGTGTTATAAGAACTTTGAAATCGAAACTCTACAAGTATTTCAGTTTAAATGGTACCCACAAATGGATAGACATTCTGCCTGAAATTACTCAAAACTATAACAATACAAAACATTCCACGACAAAATATAAGCCTTCTCAAGTCAACAAATCCAACGAAAAATCTATTTTGAATAACACCTATAGTCATTTAAAGATAGCCGGTCCACGAAAATTTAAAGTTGGCGACATTGTGCGCATATCGAAGGCAAAACATGTCTTTGAAAAAGGATATACACCCAATTGGACTACAGAACTATTCAAAATCATCAAAGTTAAAATTACCAATCCTGCTACGTATTTACTTGAAGACATGCAAGGGACACCAATCAGCGGCTGCTTCTATGACGAAGAACTACAGAAAACATCGAATCCGAACGTTTACTTGGTGGAAAAAGTTCTTAGGCGTAAAGGCAAGAAACTGTTTGTGAAATGGTTGGGCTTAGACAAAGAACATAACACCTGGATTAATGGAGTTGATGTTTTATGATGTAGAAGGCCACACACACACACACACACACACACACACATGCTATAAATTGGAGTAACTTCAAATCTAAAACACAGTTAGCAACATGAGTTCTCAAGGAAGTGTCAGTAGTGGTTATGGCAGTAGTAGTAGTGATAATAACTATACTGCAGAGGTGGATAACATTTTGGAAAACTATGAGTTTGCTGCAAAGTCTGAAAGTGTGTACCTGCTTTCAACACAATATTCAATTTCCGGTTATGAAGTAAAATGTGGTATTAGTCCAGCAAGGTCATTTACGCCTGCTGTTATTCTATCTCAGCAGTTCAAGTTCAGCAAAATATCTTTCAGCACTTACGAATGGCAGAACTTTATTTCAATAATGACGCAACAGATGAATTTCTTTCATACCGGAGACGAGTTCAAACCTGATTCGATTCCATGTGGAGACTACTGCACCATTACCCCATTAAATTACGATGATTGTAAGGTAATTTTAGTCAAGAAACATGGTGTCGAGTATTACATGGATGAAGAAGAAGTATCCTCAATTTTAGAAGTAAATAATTTGATTATACAACGTATATCGGTGTTGGAAAATTTGTATTTTTGTCAATATTATTATAATGTTTTGGATTTCTGTAAAAATATCACCTCCGAAAATTTAAGTTCTCTACAAATTTTATATGCATTTTGTTCCATAACACCAAACGATATGTTAAACAATGCTCTTAGAGAATTTGTATACTTTTATAAACTCAAAGCCATCAATGATTTGAATAAATAGTTATATAGATGTGTTTGTGTTTAAGTCATCTACCAAACCTTTTTGATAACAACAACCACAACCACTACTCCCACACATCATAAGAACCATCCTAGTGTAGGGAAAAGAAATAAAAACTGAATTATATAATATATATATTTATGATAAACAATAACTATAAAACTTATACATCTTAAAAAGTCTAAAATCACAAAATTTTGATTTCAACCGGCAAAGATTAAATTATAAAAATGAATTATATAATATATATATTTATGATAATTTGGTATTACGACAACGACAGTTCCATATTGACAATCAACGAGTCTAGTTCGAGTTCGGATAAACAATAGCTATAAAACTTATACATCTTAAAAGTCTAAATCACAAATTTTGATTCAACCAACAAAGATTAAATTATAAAAATGAATTATATATATATATATATATATATATATATATTTATGATAAACAATAACTATAAAACTTATACATCTTAAAAGTCTAAATCACAAAATTTGATTCAACTGACAAAGATTAAATTATAAAAATGAAATAAAAAACAAAAGAATAAGTTAAAAATACTAGAATCCGTCAAAATGGTCAATATCGCTATCACTATCATATGTTCCCCTAATCTTAAAAGTCTAAATCACAAAATTTGATTCAACTGACAAAGATTAAATTATAAAAATGAAATAAAAACCAAAAGAATAAATTAAAAATACTAGAATCCGTCAAAATGGTCAATATCGCTATCACTATCATATGTTCCCCTAAATCTGAGAGTTCTAGGAGAATTATGTAGTTTCGCAATACAAGAATCTTTATCATTTGTTTCAAAAAGTACTGTTCTATAGCAACTTTGGCACCACCAATCTTTATTGTGATACAAGTCACGAATTATATCTTCTGACGCGCAAAGATCATGGTGATGATCATTGATTACAATCAAATGTTTCCTCAATCTTTTATGACATCCTTTAATGCTATCAAAACATTCTTTACAAACATATATGTTATATGTATCAATCCTATAATAGTTAACCCATATGCAATATTCAGACTCGTCTTCAAATATGTAGTCCCAGTCAGATCTAGCAAGTACAGCATTTCGGTCTTTGTACAGAATGTATCGTGAACAATGAACAAAATCGAGATTTCTACAAAACCGTGACTGATCATTTTGAGCAGTCTTATTTAAAAATCTCCATTTGTATTCTGCAAATTTTTTTGCGATTTGTTTGGTAAGAGTCCATGGTAATTTTGACGATTCGAAAAAATCTGCTAGACATTCTATATTTTCGCAAATTATTTTTATACAGTTTTCGCTTAATGTATTCATATCTGAAACAATGAGAGTACATTTTTATATACATATACTCAACGAAAAATTAAAATATTACTCAGTGTTACTTAGTTTGTAATGGCCCCAGGGAAGCGTATCAAACGACTCTGGAATTAGTGACCGCTTATCATCTTCAGGAGAAAGACCCACTTTCTTTTGTTCAATGCTGAAAACGTTATGTGCATAGGACTGAATTGTGTTTTGGAAAATGTACTTCGACTTCCAGTTTTTTAAACAGTTCAAGTAATCTTCGAAAGTAATTTTATTTCTTACAATATTTTTCTTTACCCCCTTAGATTTTTTCACTGTTTTTCCACCTCTTACTTTAAAAGCATACATTTTTGAACGTAGTCCTATGAAATGTGTCATAATAGAACCATTACATTCGTCTTTCATCAAACCTAACACCTTTTTGTTTGCTAACGGAATGTTAAAGTAATTACCCTCTGCATAATCACTGGTATCAAACATGTGAATATCATCCTTTATCACTTCTTCGTATACGTCATTACAATGAAGTTCATACGTGAAACTATCTGTATCTGTATACATTAATTTACATTTTTTTTTTCCCAATTTAGGGATGATATATGAATAATGAAAGTCATACATACAAGTTTTTGAAATGTCTAAAATTGCCATCCCAATGTACAGGGGCTTATTGAAAACAAGATTACTCTTTTTTAATTCTATTGCAACTAAATTTTCTTCAAAAATTGTTCTAGAATGAAACCAAGGACTAGCAATCAAGTTTTTAGCTCCATAACGTCCCAAATATGATCTTGATAATTTCACAATCCTATGATTCCGTATATTTTCCATGGTTTTACCAAACACCGCGTTATTCATCAATTTATACAAATTTTTGGCAAAAGCTGTAGTAGCTTCCGTTCTTAGTTTAGTATTTAAAGCGATGTAGGGTTTTAGCCATGCAGCTTGCTTAAATTTTAAAATTCTATGTATTTTTGTTAGAATTAAACCATTTGCTAAAGCTTGTTTTAAATTTCGATAGTGTAAGATATAATTATGTTTATTGTGTAGGGTAGCCATGAGTTTTTTTAATTTGGAATTGGGAGGCGTTTTGTGTTCAGGACAAAAAGGAAAATCTTGGTGTAGATCGTGTAGCTCCTTAGGGTACTCCAGGTCTACCTCAAGAATATACCCCTCTGAAGAGTCGTCTGCAATTTGATTGATATCAATGTTCAAGTTATCTTCCCATTTGAAGTCTGCATAAGGGAGGAATTCTGACATTGCCCACCCATAAAGGTTGTTCACATCTAGGTACAAAAGGTACTTAGAGGGTTTTTGAGGGTCATACTCCTCCTCCATGTATTTATTGTTGGCTTCGGAATATCTATTTGAGCAAACAGATATACCCCCCCGAATACTCCTCTCAATAAACATAATCATATCAATATCTTTAAGTAATTCTAATTTTATTTGGGTATACTTTAACATTGAATCCCACGTATACCCAGGAAGAGTATAGTACCACGCAGGATCTAGCTGATACGTTTGCAAACAATTACTTCGTAACTGCTCAAAAACGTCTGCTAATAACAGTATGTCTGTTTTCATATATAGCTGACTATACTCTCCCAGGTTAGCAGTATCAAAATACTCCCAAACATTTTTTGCATGGTTATATTGTTCCATGGAAATATTCGAATCATAAAGTTTATTGTAAAAATTTTCAATGGACGGTAATTCTACATCGTTGAGCTTTTCTATACAATCGATGTAATCGTATGGAAAAACCCCTTTTTTCATCAAAAGTTTCAGTTTTTGGTTATCTAAATCATGAAACTCATGTTTTAAATTTTTAAAATCATCCTCCTTCAGTGTAGATACCAGTTCGTCTAGACTTGCCCCCATGAATCTAAAGGAGTCTATGAACCTAAACTTGATGCTAGTTTCAGAGTCATGTAGGGTAAAACTAATATATTTTTCCTTATTTATTGGTAGTATGGAAACCTCACCACGTTTTGCAATTTCCTTAATAACAAAATGTGAGTCATAGCCGCTTAAGTTATGAAAAACCACTGGAACAACAAAAACTTTTTTAAAATTCAAATTGCATGCTTGATGAGCATATCCACGAAATTTTCCAGTGAAATGATCATGATCCCTAACGACTATATCTTTATCAGTAAATTTATGCTCACAAATGTGGCAATTTAGTGCATTTACCAAGTTGGGTGTAACACCAAGGGGTATTATATCTAAAATTTTGGACTCCACAAATTTTGCTACATCAGTTAACTGATTGGTAAACCAATCTATACAGTCTTCACCCTGATGATATTTATAATATGAAAGCCGATCATCGTAAGCGCATTTTAAATAATATCCTGCAGAAAAAGCTACGTGTTGTTGATATTTTTTAGTTTTATCTGTTTTTTGTTGATCTGTATAAGCCTTTAGTATGGATTCTAAATCACTATAAATAACAAAGGGACATTTCTGTTTATAAATAAAATTTTTAAATTCAATATGAGTATGATGGGGAAAAGAAATTTTTGACTCATTCATATTTTTACAAACACTTTCATGCTTATCCAAAATTTGTTTACTCTGAAAATAGTTCAAACACCTATCGCAAATGAATTTTTTACCATCATGTTTATTAAGTTGAGTTGAAATTAATCTAGATAAATTTTTTATCCAACAATAGTGGTACTTAATGTTTTCATTTGTATCGTCTACAGGAGGTGCATCATAATCATTTAACTTAGGATAATACTTGGATTGGACCAGCAATAGATTAACATGTCTTTCAAGTTTATTTTTAGTTAATCTTGTAGGAACTACTGTATAAAATGTAGATTTATTCGATTGATTTAGTTCTAAAGAGTATACGTTTACTGATATATTATTTAATTTTTCAAATTTTGTAATTTGGGGCAGTGGCATTTCAATATCTAAGCCCTTTGTATTTAGAACTTCAGAGTAATGCGGATACGATGAAGTACGATTAGAATTAGTAGCAGGATTCAAAAAACTGTTTACTGCCCAGTAAAAACAAGCTCGGTCCATATTACAAACGTTTACAATTGCCTTCTTTCGAGAAATTTGTTCTGGTAGTGGAACGAAAGACGAGCCGACCCCCATTTCATATTTGTTTATTGCAACTTCCAAAAAAATTATTCGAGATAATGCCCATCCGCTTTCTTTTTCAGCAAATTCTGATAAACTGTTCAAAATAGGATCAATAATATTTATTCTAAACCAATCATGTAAATCATCTCCAATGTCTAATACAACATTGGGAGTACTGAAATATTTGCGGTCTACTAACTCCACGTCTTTTGATTGCTTAATAAAATCCCCACAAAAGGTGGTGTTCACTTTTGAAATTTGTGTTTTCTTGAGAACTAATAAAATCTTGTTTTTGAAAATTTTGAAAGCATCTGTAAAGAATGCATTCATATCTTTATGTGACAAGTTTATAATAACTCCTGTTTTTAATCTACTTTCAAATGCAGCATTAATGTTTTCCCACTTAACCCTTTTACTAGATTTCTCAAGTCCTTCACCCACATGCGTCACTTTTAGTAAACATCGCATGCGCTTCAAATGTGCTATTTTTGTATGAATTTTATGTTTTACTCCGGTCGAAAACTTGAAAGATTTTAAAGCAAGATTACATTTTCTGAGGTGTTTATTAATCAGTAAAATCCATTTGTTTCTATTCGAAAAGGTTTGAATTTTGTTTACAGAATTTAAAATTTCATCAATTTGCTGTAGAGTAACACTGAAGTTCGACATTCTTGAGTATATGAATAAAAAATGTACTCACCAGCTTTCCAAAGTTGTCTTCGACTACGGATGTGTTTTTTTTTAATTTTAAAGTTGTCCTCAGCAGATCGCTTCCAAATTTTGTGCAATGGGTTATATTGTGACTGCGGATGTGTACTTATGAATTTTTTAAGTTGACCTCAGCCGGTTGCTTTTTAATTTTGTGGTGTGTTGCTGAAACAAAAAATAATTTTTAAAATGATTTTAAAACAGAATCACACATGCTAGGTTAGGTTAAATGTGAGTGGACCTCAGGACCTCGCTAAATAATTAACAAGATTTTAAAAATCAAAAATCTTACCGTTTAATTGTTTTCTTCTATTTTAAATAGTGTCCTGGGATGGCATCCACTAGAAATATTCTGTAGCCCCAAAAACACCAAACTATAGCTCCCCTTGTTTATATCTGCGATATATTTCTTGTATTTTCCCACTACCCTTTGGGGGAGAAAAGTTACAGTATCTTCTAATTCTACTAATATAGCTTCTCCAAATTTTGATTGAACAACTTTAACTTTTACAATTTTCTGGGGGACGTTCTCCGGAATTTCTTTCAGCTTCCTAATGGGTTTGTTCTCTACCTCTGTGGAAGTAGAGAAGGTGTTTAGTTCATTGATAAAACTCATCTGAAATAAACAGGGTAATTGTTGTACCAGTATGCAAAGAGTTTACCCCAATAAATTTATAGCAAATAAAACTTTTTCAAAATATTTTTGGAAACTAAATGTAAAGAGCAAATAAAAAATATAAAGATAAAACTTACTTTGTTTTTTAAAACTCGAACTATACTCGTTGATCGTCAATATGGAACTGTAGTTGTCGTAATACCAAAAAATGTATTTATACCTTTTTTCAAGGATTTCATATCACTTTCGTGAAATTGTGATAAACTATTATTTTTGCAGGCGTTTGATATATCGCATTTCCTGTTGTGGTGTTGATATTTTCTGATTGTGGATTGAGTCATATCAATTTTACAAAATTTCCGTGGTGAGTTAATTTTATTTTCATATTTATCATTTCCTGTTGTGATTACGGAATATCAGAAAAACAATTTAGTTAATTGCAAAAGTTTATTTTAAAAATATTATTGATAAAGAGAAATTATTTTTGTTAATAAAGTCTTGAGATGATTTAAAAGGTCTCCATTAGGACATGGGATATCAAATAGGTTCCAATTGAAGGGTCCGGCTGCAACAAGTTTTTTGGTAAACTCATTATATTTGTAGTATGTGGTGTTTTTGAAAAAGTACATGTGTCCGTCAATGTACTGGAATGCTCCTGTAACATCTGCGGGTAGTCCAGGGAAAATATCTTTAATTTGTCCTCTATTTAAGACATTTTTTAAGTTCTTATCATATTCAATATAATTATTGTTATTGTAAAATACATACATTTTTCCGTGGTTGCTTTGAAACATTGTGTTTATTTGAGAATTTTTTGGTATAAGTAAATTACCTTGCTCAAGTATTCGCAAACCTGGGAAATCTGCTATATAGTATTTACGAACATCTTTATTGACTGCTATTAAATTACCGGTAGAACTTTGAAAAATCTGAATTATGGAGCCCACTTCTTCGGGTAGATAATCATCGAGCATTTCTGGTTCTGAGGGAATAAGTTTCGAATTCAAATCCATTTTCCATAGAAAATCTTTATAAATAATATATAAGTGATAATTTTCAAATGTACCAGCCATCGCAGTAAACATATACTCCGGCGTTATGTCGCATAAATTTTTATTTGGTGGATGAGGTCTATGATGACCTGTAGTCGGTGGCGTAGGTTTGAAAGGATTATTTGCATATTTATTGGTGGGTCCATAAAGAGCTTCAAGAGCCATTTTATCATCTTCATCCAATTTTGGGGTCGCGTTTCGTTGATACCATGGATACATTATTGCTTGTTTATTATCACTATGGGATATACCTAAGATATGTCCAATTTCATGAATTATTACCATGAGTAGACTAGTCCTATCATCTGAACTTGATCCATCTAAACTTAAATCCCACTTTTCATCAGCATCAATATGAAGTTCTATACAGCTGTTGCCATTTGGGAAATAACCATGTGCCAACACCTTTCCAGGACCATCAAATGCGCTGGGGCATTCATCTCTACCTTGGCAATCTGCACGAAAATAGTGTTTTCCATGTACAACAGTGATAGATATATCGGGAGCATAAGGTCTTGTTTTGTGTATTAATTCAAATTTGAACTTTGAACTGTTACTCCACACTTCAAAAGCCTTTTCGATTACATCAAGATATGCTTGATTTGCCTGAGGGAAGAACCATTTCAAATCAAATTTGGTCCATTTTGATCTAACTCTAAAAGAATGATCATCGTCGGAAGCTGTTTCACTTACAGAACATCTTGGCCTATTCATAAGTTGTATTGTATCTTCATCTAATTCTCCCGTTGCAGGAATATTATATTTTTCTTGAAAACTCAACAAATAATCCTCAAGTTTAGTCAAATCATTTTCATTTGCGTATCCGAAGCGTTGTAAATAATCCATAGCATACTGCTGGTCGACAACACAAAGTGCTGGACATAGCGCTGCAGCTAATATAATTATTAACATGATCTTCACCCTTCTGTTATCCTCAAGAAACTAATCTCCCAACACATTATTAACAACATTTTTTAAAAAAACCCCCACCCCCCAAAGATTCAATTACTGCGTGTCACGCATAAAATATTATATGTTACTTTCAAGCCACCCGGTACGAAATTCTTAGTAATATTTCAACATAAGTTACTTTAAGCCCCCCGGTAGCGCGCCGCCTTATCATCCTAACGGATCTTTCTCGACTACGTCACATTTTACAGCAAGAAGCGTACGGTGCGCTCACATTGCAGCAATACCTTCCTTCGCTAATAATATGCATGAGAGCTTATGGCGGCATGTGTTGAACGTCTTGCTATAGACGCGAAGGTTGTGCGATCGAATCTCACTGAAGTTTTTTTTCAGATTTTTAAAACAGGACTAAAAATGGCGGCCTAAAATTAAAAACGCGCGCGCCGCCGCTCTCAGCGCCACCAAGCGGAGATTTTTGAAGTAGTGAGCCAGAACTGTCTTTGCTCTATCTACTTATTTACACAAGAAGAGGTAGAAGAAGCATATAATATAGTTTCGGAAAGAATACAACTTGAAAGTTTTAAATTTATTTTCAAAAGTTCCACATTGATGAAATTGTATTTGTGGTATGGTATGCACCTTGATAAACATTTCAAAACCAATAATAAATAAAACGCTAATCTATAAGCTATAGAAATCAACAACAAAAAATTATAACAAAGTTAGCAAACATCTGAAAATTTATACAAATTTTTTTAATATCTGTTAACTTTTGCATCGAAAAAAATGAATGCTTTTCATTGTGTTTTTTTTTCAATATACAGGGTGATTAGTGTATAAAGTTCAGTATCTCCTCTTTGAGATATCAATATGAAAATTTGGGGGATTATAGCCATCGTTAATCTTCAGATTCTAAAATTATTTACATTCTTACATGGTGTTCCATATTGAAGTTACATTTTTTAAAATGACACACCCTGTACTTAACTCCATATTTGGAAACTGCTTGATTTCCTTATTCCAACAATATAGGGTTACGATGTGTTCTACGGGGTATCTAAAAAGTTTTAACCAATATTCCATAAAAATCGTAACAAGTAAATTGTAAAAAGTGCAATTATATTAGAGCTTGACTGTCTCGACCCTTACTTCGTGGAATATGCTCATATTAGTGTTTTTAAATGAAACTCAAGGTCTCTAGTTAATTCCACAATATAATACAAGTTATTGAAAATTCTAAAAAATTGACAATTGTTTCGATAAATCAATATCATCGTCAGAATGACAGAAGTTACATTTCATTTTATGCCTACCTGATGTTTAGTAGTTATATTTTTGGCTAGACCAAGAAGTAACCTAACTTGTGATTGGCTTAATATATGTTTATAGAGCTTTTTCAGTTCCTATGAACAAATGTAATTTTGATAGAGAGATTAATACAATTAGACAAATAGCAACATCTAACGGTTATCCATTAGATATGATAAATAAACTAATTAGTAAAAAAGAGAAAAAAGTGGCATTACAACTAATATATCCTAAACAAGCTGATGAAATTAAAACTTATAAAACCATCACATATGCAGGAAATATTTCTAATAATATTTCAAAGATAATATCTTCAGCAACAAATGCAACAATTTCTTTTAAAATAGAAAGTAACGTTAGTACAAAATTGTTAAATGTAAAAACAAAAATACCACTATTAAAGAAGTCAGGTATATATAAACTCAAATGTCCAGAATGTAATGCTGTCTATTTGGGTCAGACCCTTAGGAATTTTGAAATACGATACAGTGAGCACTTACGAGCTTACAGATTAAAACAACCAGATAAATCTCACTACGCAAAACATCTACTTGACACCAATCATTCATTGACACCTAACACAGAACTAGAAGTGCTGCATATTTGTGAAAAGAAACAAGAACTGGATTTCCTTGAAGAACTGGAAATTAGAAGACATTTAAGAAACCCACAATATGAAGTTGTCAATGAACAGTTAAATCTAGGGAATTCTCCACTAATAAACTGTCTTATTAAGTGATAATTGTAAAGATCAGCAGATATAGTTTTCCTGGTTTTCTATATCATTGCACAGTTATACTGATCTTAATTGGAAAAATGATATCCAGGATATCACCATAGGGCTAATAATATCTAAGCTTCAATATTTGTAATATCACATCTTCTTCTTTTTTCTATAAACATATATTAAGCCAATCACAAGTTAGGTTACTTCTTGGTCTAGCCAAAAATATAACTACTAAACATCAGGTAGGCATAAAATGAAATGTAACTTCTGTCATTCTGACGATGATATTGATTTATCGAAACAATTGTCAATTTTTTAGAAGTTTCAATAACTTGTATTATATTGTGGAATTAACTAGAGACCTTGAGTTTCATTTAAAAACACTTATATAAGAGCTGTTGAATTGTCAATAACGCTTCTTAATTGTTTATAGATAAACGTTAGAGAATTTATTTGGTCTTGGATAGGTTTTGCTGGAATATAATGGAGAAAACTGTGTGTTGCAATTTTAACTTTAGCATTTCTTAATTTGAAGGGCAGAATACCGGGATTGCCTTTAAGATTGTAAACTTGAACTTTTTGGATCATTGTCAGTGGGAGTATCGTCATCCTGTAAAATACCGTCAGTCAGTTTTCTAGGAGGTTTAAATAAAATTTTGTGGTAAGTATTTTGGGGAGTTATAACAGTAATTCCTTCTGATTTGAGATCATGTTCAGGTTTATACGGGGGTTTTATTTTTTCTTGTCTGTCTGTTTGTTTTGTTCTAACAAATAATACGTTGTTAATGAGTTGTAGGTCAGAATTTATATTAAAAGGGTATAAATGTTCAAAAAAAAGGTCTATTGACTTTGGTTTTGTGGCGGTGTGTATGGAGTTATTATATCCTTTAACTGAATAACTAAGTTTTTCGAATGGAGTGAGCTTTGGTTTGGTTATTGAAAGAGTTCTCAAAATTTCTAAGAGAGTTGAGTGAAATCTTTCGGCAAAAGGATTAGTATTTGGGTTGAAAGAGTATAGTCAAGCCAATTTTTATTGTATTACTTAGCAAATTCTTTAATTAGATTCTGAATAAATTTAGTTCCATTATCTGAGATTATATTTTCGGGTATTTTAAAGTGGGAGATAAATTTCAATAAAGATTTATACACATGAAGAGCTGAAAGTGATGGAATGATATAAGCTTGTGCAAATTTTGAAAAGCTGTAGCAAAGTGATAAAGCCACAGTATTATCGAATTTAAATGCACATTTTCAAATGGTTTAGCAGGTGTGCGAGTTAACTGTAATTTAATCAAATACGTTACATTTATTTATAAAATTCTTAACATCTTCATTTAATTTGGCCAAAAATTCTTGAATAGTTACATTTATACCTCTGTGATTTGTGATGCCTTTGTGACGCCTTCATGGCAAGTTTTTATCATATTTTCTTGTATGTTTTCATTAATAATATCAAAAAGAAGAATGTTTGACTTGAGTAATTTGAAAGCAGAATTTTTGAAAATTCTGGTATGAATCTACATATATTTTTATAGAGATTTTCATAATATTGAAAGAAAACTTATTATTTCTTAGGAACGTCATTTTCTTTGAGGAACGTTATGATTTGAGATTGAAAAGATTGGTTGGTCATATAATTGCCATCAAACATTTTTATCAAAAAGCTTTTTTATTTTTTGACGAGGGATTTTATCTACTTTTATTACAATAATTTGATTAAGAAAATTATTAAGAGGTCTATCTGTACTGTGTATTCCTAAAATTGGTTTTTGTGGATTGTTTCAATGTCATTTTCAGGGCCTATTTGGGCAATCATAGAGGAATTGTCCAAATTGGAAGGTTGGTTAACGTTTTCGTTAAATTCTTTCATATATTCAAGAAATTGTGTTGAATCAACAGGGTAGATTTCTATTCTACTTAAAGCGTCTGCGTCACTATTTGATTTACTTTTTTGTATACATTTTCATAGTCGAACTCTTCTAGTTTGAGTCTCCAATGGACTAATCGAGAAATGTTTGTAATTCGTAATAATTTTAAATTTACTGCCCAAAATGTAAGGTTTAAATATTTTGTAATTCTGCATCATTAAGTGCCCGTGAAGCAAACGCAATTAGTTTTTTTGACCAATTGAGCCCTGTGATAAATTCTTTACTAAAATCGTGATAGGCTATAGGCTAGAGTGTGTTGATTGGTAAGAAAAGCTTTACAGTCTTCCAAAGTTTTAATGTATAATGGATCATTTGATCATTTATATTTATTTTAGCGCTTTTCTTTAAATATAATGTGCGAAATTATTATATAAATTTACGATATTATCCTAAAAATGCTTATATTTCGCGAACAGTTTTTGAAATCGGATAATTTTGGATCGTTTTAATTTTATTCGGAATTCGGATTTATGCCGTCTGGTGTAATTATATGACCAAGAAATGCAACTTCTTTTTTCAAAAACTCTGATTAGTCTAAGTTACTTTCTCGTAATTTTTATAAAATTTTCTTTAAATTATCAATGTGTTCGTGAAGTGATGTGGAGAAAACAATTATTATATCGTCCATGCAGACAAAGCAAATTTTATTAATAAATTCTCTCAAAACATTATCTATTACTGTTTGAAAAGTTTAAGGTCCGTTTTTTATTCCGATTGGCATCCGAACGTATTCATAATGTCCGTTTTCTACATTGAAAGATGTTTTCTTAATATCATCTGGGTGCATCTCAATCTGGTGAAAACCACTATAGCTAAATCAAGGGCCGAGAAAAATTGACAACGGCCTAGTTTATTAAGACTGTCAGATAAGTTAGGAATGGGGTAACGATCATCGATAGTTTTTTTATAAAGTTTGCGTTAGTCTACAACATGCGCCATTTTTTTTCTACCAGAAGCATCGGGTTTTTTGCTAACTACCCAAATTGTAGCATATCATTTATTTGTTTTTCAACTTCGGGTTTATGTATGAAATGATATCTATAAGATTTTGTATACACGGGAATTTCGTCAGTTGTTTCTATTTGGTGCTTGACTTGATTAGTAAAAGTTAAAGGAGAGTTGTTTTCTCTGTAAAATATATCTGAATATTTTCTACAAAGTTTGAGAACATGAAATTTTTCTTCTTCATTTAAGTGAGAAGTATATATTAGTTCTATCATGTCATTAATGTTAGTATTATTGTCGGAAGAGGTTGTTACTGATACATGAACAATTTCGTATTCATTTTGAATGGCATAGATTTTGATGATGATTTATACTGAGTAACCTTGTATAGTAAAACATTCTAAAATCACCTCGAAATTATGTATTTTTCTAATCCCATCCTCCAACTAGTCTCATAATCCTTTCCCCGATGTTGTTCTTCATTATAACAATTTTTTTTCTTAGTGTATATAAAAAATTTCGAAACATTTATGTTAATAATAAATTACCGAAAAAACATAAAGCCAAAGTACATTATTCCAGTCAATTTGAAGGAGATAAGCAGCAATTTTCATAGCATCTCCAAGTTTGTTACACAATCAAGCTCAAGCAGTACTTAGTTATTATTCAAAGTCTCAGTATCGTTTTAAGAACTCTCTCATGCATTGTATTCGAGAAATGAGTTTGGTTACATTTTTTAAATGTAAATAGTCGTACAGTGTTGCCAATACAATTACCTATTTTCAGTATATTTAAGAAACTTTTTTATTTTTAATATAAAATTTTATATTATGTTACTATAGTTTTGGATTTTACGTGAAATTTAATTATCAGTCAATAGGTATATTTTTTAAACGGTTTTATTTAGCTCACCCCGTTTGTTTTATTTATTCTTGGGTCAAATTTAGTCATTCAAATTTCACCCTCTTCCTGTCAACCGATTAATCTGAAATTTTGTATACACTTTGGATTTTGGTGACAATACAATTATGTTTATTCATTATCATTATAAATTCAAGATGGCCGCCGCTACAAAATGGCGGATAATTTATGTTTTATTAATCCCATCAATATGGGTATCAAATGAAAGGGCTCAACAAGCAGAATACAATATACTATAAAAAATTGAAATCCAAGATGGCGGCCGCTACAAAATGGCGGATAACGTAGGTTTTATCAATCCCATCAACATGGGTATCAAATGAAAGGGCTCATCAAGCATAATACAATATACTATAAAAAATTTAAATCCAAGATGGCGGCCGCTACAAAATGGCGGATAACGTAGGTTTTATCAATCCCATCAATATGGGTATCAAATGAAAGTGCTCAACCAGTAGAATACACTATACTATATAAAATTAAAATCCAAGATAACGGCCTCTACAAAATGGCGGATAACGTAGGTTTTATCAATCCCATCAACATGGGTATCAATCAAGTAGAATACAATTTACTATGCAAAATTGAAATCTAAGATGGCCGCCGCTACCAAAGAGTTGGACTGCAATAAACTAACGGGCAAGAAACCTTGCAATAATGAAGCACTAAATGAATTAAACAGAATGCGAAATAAAAACTAAAAACCAAAAAATAAAAATAGGTGAAAAAACTTTTTAAGTTAAACGGTTTTATGTTAAACATACATTGCAATGTTTAAGATAAATGTACTAAAAACCAAAAAATAATAAAATAGATACAGTCGTGAGAATTATAAACATATGCATAGACTAGACTAAAATAAAACCGTGGGGCACGTCAATTGTCGGTTGAACAACTGCCTAATTATAGTGTAACATTACAAAACAAAAATTTTAATCAACGATTGTAGACAATTGACGTGCCCCACGGTTTTATTTTAGTCTAGTCTATGCATATGTTTATAATTCCCACGACTGTATCTATTTTATTATTTTTTGGTTTTTAGTACATTGCAATGTATGTTTAACATAAAACCGTTTAACTTAAAAAGTTTTTTTACCTATTTTTATAAAATAATTCTTTATAATAAAAAAAAATGAGATTTGTAGACCTATTCTTTGTGACGATTTCCAAGGAAATAAAAAATCTCATTCTGTTAAAAGGTTGAAAATATTTATAGGTTTTTACTGTATACAGGGTTTGTAAAAAGTATTGAGAAGTTCAACTATATATTTTGTTTGAAGAAATTTTAGGTTCAAACATAACCTTTTCATATATGATAGTCCAAGCAGTGGTGTACTTACGCATGCATGTTTGCGGTTACCACTCTGTTTCAGTAACTTTTTTCTTTTTGCGTAAATTACCCATGAATCTCTTTGTTGTTGTTTTCATATCACGCGATATTCGTACATCTTTGTTATATTTTATGTTTTAAAAAAAGTATTTTTGGCCAAAATTTGGAAAAGAAAATTAAGTCTATAGTATCTTGTGTAGAGAATATAAAAAAAATTACTCTATTATTTTTAAGGAAAATTCTTTTATCTGCATAAAAACTCCACTTTTATACACAATAGTACATTTTTCCATCAAACATCGTCCCGATCTGTCTTCATCGACTCAAATTTTGACATTTACTGCGTTATTTACTGATTGCACAGGATATTATATAAATGTGGCAACGCCGCTTACTTGCTTACTTACCACGGATCTGATTTATTGTCCATAATTTCGGCCTTATCGCTTGGGTCAGATATTTTTTATTGCATCAGGAAAATGATATTAAAAAAACATGTAGGTAGTTATTATAACATAGCTGAGTATTATTTTTATAGCTTTCACTAGGCTGCCACTAAATGTCACAAATCCACTGAAAACGTTATCTCAATTTGTCATTTTATGTTAGGTGTATTTGTACAGTGCTGTATTGAATCGAATGGTAATATGCCAGCGAACTGGTTCTTACCAGATTTGATTCTGTTGGATTAGTTTTTGGAGTTTTTTTTACGATATTTAGGTTACATACGGTGGGAAAGGGAAAAAATTACTTTACTTCTTCTTCCATCTTTTCAAATTTTTATTGCAATATTCTCAATTTTGACTCCGGTCCTATAAAATTCATATAATTGAAGCACCTACAATCAAATAACTATTAAAAAAACAGCATTTTTGAAAGTTCGTTTTTACATTCATTTAAAAGATTTATATTTAAAAATTATTGAATTCCATCATTAGGGGCGGGAGGGGGGTAGGGGTGGTGGTTTAGAAAAGAAATAAAAACTGCCCCTTAATTCACTTTTTGAAAATATCTGGAAAAAAGTCTCAAATCTAATATGTCAATATAAAAATTTCCTGTAAAATGTTTTAAATAATATTTGACATATTTGCAATAAAAACGGATATGTGCAATAAACAATTATTAAAAAATATAAAAAAATTATTAAAAATCGAAAAGTGTGAATTTTTCAACTTTTTTTCTTCTCAACTTTATCTTGAGTTTGGTTGAAAAATTTTTGAAAATTTTTGAACAATTTAATAAAAAAATATATCTCTGAGATTACTTGCTAGACTATATATGATTAAAAGCAGAAAAAGTTGCAAAATACACGTTTTTAGATTTTTTATACCCGAGTTACATATTTTAATGGTTTATTGCAAATATATCGTTTTCTATTGCAGATACGTCAAAAGTGGTTAGGAACAATTTTATACGAAATTTTAATCTTTTCATTTTTTGTTTGAAACTTTTTTTCATATCTTTTTCCGTCTATTATATATTTTTAATAGACTGCTTTTTTTAACGATAAATCCTTAAAAAATGCAATCTTGTCTTTTTGATGATAATTGGAATCATCATTTTATTATACTAATGGAAATATCCAAACCATAATTGTCAGTTTATATTGTACAATTCTTATTAACTTGCTTATTAGTCGATGTGTAAGATAGTAGAAAGTATTAATAAAAGTATTTGATCGAGCATACATATTTCCTCTATTCATGAATTAATTATAAATAATTTATAGCCTAAAAAAATACGTTACATTGCTTCCCATTTCAAGCAACTGTTAAATTGTTGACATTTTCTTATATACATAATTAAAATAAGTGCATACTGAATAGCTAGTAATTTTTTCCAATAAAAAAGTATTAAATTGAAGGCAAAATATTTTAGTAAAGATTCTGTGAAAATCAAGAATTTCATAAAATCAACCCACATTCTAGACGAACTTATCTATAAGGAAAAAAATTCGGAGCTGTACTTATGAGGTGTAGGATATCAAAGTTGAAGTATGGGTGGCTAAAAATGGTATTTGTCAGCTCTATATAATGGTGAATAGTAATTTTGAAAAACTGGTGATCCCAAAATTGATAAAAGAATTCTTCCTGAATTGGGAAAGAATACTTTGAATGCATTGTTATTTTTATATTTGGCTAGTGCTTAAATTAAGAGAATGAGCTTAAATTTGTCCCCAGATTGTATATTTTTAAAGGTCTTTTTAGGCGGAAATTTTAGAAGGGCTTGATAGAAAAAATTTTAGTATCAAGACAATCGAAAATCATAGACCATATGATAGGCGAGATATCTGAATTAATCAGAATCAAAATAATCCGAAAAAATTATTTAGAATGTTGAAAATATAGTACAAAAGGGGTATAAAAAGAACCAGAACCGGCAACCGACTTTGGAAAATGCGAAAGAAGATGAGAAGAAGAAAATAAGTTTTTGAACGCGAGAAATCATCCGTTTTTGGATAAATGATTAATAATAATTAAGTAAGGACAAGTGCGGAAAGTGATCTATTCCGCACGAGAGCGGAATCTTAACGAAAAATTGAAATGTACTTTCCAACGAGAGAAGTACACTATTTTTCCTACGAGCGCCATTTAAAGAATAATTTGATTTAATAGTGAAATTTGTCAAAACTGATGATGCCATGCAGTATCAACAGCCTTACTGGGGTCAAAAGACACATTTCTGTTTATTAACAAAAGCTTCATTTATCTGACTTTCTAAATCTATAATGTTACCTAATGTAGATCTATTTGACCGAAAGGCTGATTGTTCTGCAAATAATTGATTGTGTGATTCTAGGCACCATAATAGCCTGCGGTTTATAATTTTTTCAAGGAGCGTACATGTACTGCATGTGAGTGATATTGGTCTATAAGACTCAGGCGATAGAGAAGATTTTCGTGGTTTGAGGATGGGTATTATTATAGCTCGTCTCCAGACATCAGGAAACTTATGTTGATTCCAGATCTAGTTAAATATTTCTAGCAAATGCTGTTTTGCAGAGTACAGAAGATTCTTTAAAAATACAGTCGGAATATCGTCCGGTCCCGATGAGGTGTCTTTCATGGATTGCAATGCTTCATAAAATTCTTCTATTGAAATAGGATTATTAATTTGATCTACATTTTCCTCAATTGTTATAGGGGAGAATTCAGCTATTTTTTGAGGTTTAAGAAATCGGCATCATAGTTTTCATTACTTGACGATTGTCTATATTGTTCTGCAAAAATTTCATCAATTTCGCTAGAGTTTTAGATTAATGTGTGTTTTTTGTTTTCAAAGCAGGGAATTCATTAATTAAATTTTTTTCCCGATATTTTTTTCACCTTTTCCATACTGACGATAATGGCGTGGAACTATTTATATTTTTCAGGTAGTTGTGCCATGATTCTTTTTGGCTATTTCGTGTTGTGCGCCTCGCATGTGTTCTTTGTTTTTTATATTCTAATAGGTTCTCATTTGTTTTGTGTCTTTTGAACTTGTTCCATGAATGTTTACGGCTTTTATTGCAGCATCACAAGCACCATTCCACCAAGGTACAGTGTTTTTTGAGATAACCAGTTTTCCCAATTTCATCAAAGGCAGCAGATAATATTATAGAATTGAAATTATTGAGGGTTTCATTGACGTTGTTGGTTATTTTTAGGTTAGTAATGTTTTTCCCAATGTGATCTGCGAAATTTTTCCAATTTGCTTTGTTTAGTTTCCATCTTTTCACAGGATTTGTGTTGTTATCAATATTTGATTTGTTCGCTAAGTTTCCTATAATAATTGGAAAATGGTCACTGTTGTATAGATCATCGACCACTCTCCAATTGAAGTGAGTTGTGATATTCGAAGTGCACAGTGATAAATCTATAGCAGAGAAGTTTTTGGTAGCTGCATTGAATCTAGTAATTCTTCCATCCTTCAATAGTAAAATATTCATTGTGTCTATCCAGTCTTTTATTTTTCTACCTCGTGTGTCGATGCTCTCTGATCCCCAAGAAAAATGGTGACCATTAGTCGCCGACGATAATAAATGGATTAGGTAGTTGGTTTGTTACAAGTTCCAGCTCGTGTTGGTCTATGGCTTGACTGGAGGGTATGTAAATATTGCATATAGTTATCTTGTTAGGAGTTAATAGATGTACGGCTACGGCTTCAAATGGGGTGTTTATTTTTATTGAGGTTGCTGCTAATAGTGATTTAGTGTAGCTGGCAACTCCACCACTGGCTACTTCAGAAATTCTATTTTTGAAGAATCCGGTATAGAATCTTGGTGTTTTGTTTTTGTTTACATGAAAATGTATTTCTTGTAAACATATTACATCTGGCGAGTATTCTGCAATTAATAGTTGTAACATATTTGAAATGATGTAATATCTATTCAAATTCCATTGTAGAATGGTATGGAAAGCTAATATTTATTTAGAAACAGCTCTCGGCAGATGCGTCACTGCTAGGGTCGGTATCTGTCTGCCTTTCTAGTTTTGTACATTTTTAGGCTTCTATCTTCTATTTGTGGGTAAACTTGTAGCAGCATTTCGATTAAGCTATTTATATTGTTGGTGTAATCTTTTGCTATATTGATAACATATTGAGCTCCAAGTGAGTCTTTCAGTAATGAAGTGAATTGGTCGGCATTTAATACGAATAGAGGGCTATGTTTATCTATAAAATCTCTAACTTGTTTCATTTCTTCTAGTTTGGATAAGTTCTTTTGTTGAGATTTTTTTATCTTTGCCTTTTTTGTTGGCTTTTTTGGATTTTCTGGGAGAGTAAAAGTGAGCTGTTCAGTTGGAGTGGATTGCTGAGAGTGTTCTGGGGTGGATACGGTAACTTCTGAAAAACTTCTTTTATTAGTTGTAGTTTGATCTGGTAATTGATTGGTTTCCATTCTATCGATTTCTTCATTTAAATTTTGTGATGTTTGCTCATTGATAGTTTTTTCTTGATTTATGTTTATGATAGGAGATGAAGTGCAGGGCACAGTGTTTGTTAAATTAGCAACAGGCTCTTCTCATGTGGATGCATTTATATTTTGGTTTGAGTGAAGTGTGTTGATTGTTGTGGTTGGGAGATATGTTTGGGAAGGAGTGTCCAGTTTGGTATGCGTTGTAGGAGTAGTCTCCGTAGGAATTGATTGTCTCGATGAAGTGGAAGGTGCTGATGTAGGTATTTAAATATTTGGGCACTGCGAAGATAGATGACCTGGATTTCTACATTTGAAACAGTTTTGATTGTCTCGAGATAAAAAAATACGGAAATTGAGAGTATCGTATTCTACATCGAAATATTCTGGAATAATTATATTATCTAGAGGCGCAATGTATATTTGCCGTCTAAAACATAAAATATGGCTGTATTGGGGGTTATCTTAGCTTATTCTGAGAGAGTTCATGGGCGAAAGTAGTTTTAGTCCTAGTGTTTCTAGTTTAGCCGTAAGCAAATCATTAGATATAACAGGACTTACATTAAATAAAACTAGTCTTTCCGAGGGTGTAATAAGTCGTCTTACTTGAATTGTTTCGTTGTTGACATTTATGTGGCCGTAGTTGTTAATAAAGTTATCTACTACTTCTTTGCTTGATAGGAATATTGTTAGAAAACCTGGAAATATGTGTAATATTCTTTGGTTCACCTAGAGGACCAATTTCGTTCAGATAGTCTTGTAATTTCGTGTTTGTTATGGTATTGCCGATTTCAAAAGTCCATGCGCCGCCTGGTTGAAATTATGTAAACTCATTTAATGAGTAATGGTTTATCAGCCATCCGTTTGTTTACATTGGTGTCGAGTTTCAGAATCGTTTTGTGTGTGAAATTTGTTAAATCGGACTAGTTACATTAATATTTTGAATTGTTTGGACTGTTATTTTGATGTTATAATGGCATCCACGTCAATTACAACAAAATATAACACAAACTGTTGTGTATACGATTGCATTCCCGGAAGGGTGCGGACAGAAATTTGCATTTTCATTCTTTTCCCAAAAGTAAGGGCATTTCCGTTAAAGTGGTAAATAGCCTAGGACAGGAAGAATTGATGGATAGAAGGAAAGCTTGGAAAAGAGTTTTGCTTATGGGAAAACCAGTGACAGAAGCTATGCGTGTTTGCATTTCAGAAATGAAGACTACTGTGCCAGAGGTAAAACATAAATCTTTGACATAAAAGCATAATCATAATAAGAATATGGTACATTGACATTTTAATTGAGATTTTAACAATTCGTGTTTTCCTTGCAGATGTAAAGATGAATAAACCAAAGTTGATCCGTACAGCAGTACCTTCCCTAAACTTGCCTAAAAAAAGACAGCATTCAAGCTCAGTGAGTGATAATTCAGGCCAAGGGAGTTCTAGTCTCCGAAAGAAACGAGCAGCTAAGAGGCAGAAGGTCAAAGATGAATCCCAAGGTGAATCAAGTGTGGAAAATCTTGATATAATGTCTGATAAGTTATGTGATATTGATGACAATTTAGGTGAAATGCCAGCGCATATTTCATATGAACAATTAGATGTCGATTCAAAAGTAGCTGTGCAAGCATTGCTCAGTTTAATGAGTGAGGAGAGTGGCCATTTTAGTGCCGACACTGTGGACAAACAAGTGCAGGTGTCAAGTGGTGATCTCTTTATATTCTTCTCATCTACAATAAAACAAGACAGTCATTTAAATTCATTAACTGGAATAGGCACGATGAAGTTATTAGACTGTTTAACAGAATTAGTTATAAAAATGTATCCAGATCAGAAAAGCCATAAACTGTCAGTAAAAGATCGAATTATTTTAGTTTTTATGAAGTTGAAAATGGGTGTAAGTTAAGCGTTTTATCATTTTTATTTAAAATTTCCCCTAGCACTTGCAAAATTGTTTTTGTTAAATATGTAGGCTATATAGCATAAATTTTTAAATGTAATATTCATTGGCCAACATCTGACGAATGTCAGAAAAATATGCCTGCATGTTTTAATAATTTTAGAGGAGTAAGAATAGTTTTAGATTGTTTGGAGATTCCAATTGAGAAGCCCAAGTGTCTCTGTTGTCGAGTTCGAACATACTCCCACTATAAGGGAAGACAAACTCTTAAAATTATGATTGGTGTTAGCCCTGCAGGGCTTATAACATTTGTGTCAAAGACTTATGGTAGGAGAAGTTCGGATAAGGCCATTTTTACTCAGAGTGGTTTGATTAATAAACTAAATCCAAGACAGGATAGTATTATAGTAGACAAAGGCTTTCTAATCGATGATATATGTGCGCAGAATTTTATAAAAATAGTTCGACCATATTTCCTTCGTAAGAAAAAACAGTTTACTGAAGAAGAATCTAAAGAAAATATTTTAATATCCAGAGCCAGAGATCATATTGAGCGGGTAAATCAAAGACTAAGAATATTTAATATAATTAATAACCCATTACCAATCAGCTTTATACCTTCAATTGATAATATAATGATAATTATTAGTGCAATGGTAAATCTACAAGCTCCAATTCTTTCTGAAAATAGATTCTGAGAAAAAGTTTAAAATATTTTCATCTCATTTTCATAAAACTATTTATACAGTAAAATTAAGGAAATCTGTCTTCTTAAAACAAGGATTTTCAAAAAGGCAGAATAATACATGTATTGTAATAAAAATACATAATACTAATAATATATTTCTTTATTGAAGAATAAATGCTTCAAGGGAGAGAAAGAGAAAGAGAGAGAAAGAAAGAGAGTGAAACGGAGAGAAAGAGAGAGTGTAATAAATTACATTAACAAATCACATATGTAATTGTTTTATTGACTACTTTCAGATTTATTTTCCCTTTTTTTACATATTACATGCAACATGTGGGTAAAATATTTCGCTGTGATGTTCATAATCATTTCAGCAGCAAATTGCTCATCAAAATGCACAACGATATTTAAAAATGTTTTTGAATGTGCTGAATATAAAATAAGGTCACACATTTTTAAACCTAATATCGCCATTCCCAACTGTACTTGTCCATAGTAGGCATGTCTTTTTTTTAGTGCAACACCTCTGTCAGCACTGACTTCCAAAAATGAACAGGTGTGGACGAAATTAATTGCATCATTGTCGAGACCTGGAAAATGGAAAGTCAAAATATTTATTTATTTAAGTAAAATAAACAAAATTGGATAGAATAAACTCAAAGGCGAATTAGTCTACTAATTATTACATAATCATAAAAATCCAGAACCTAGTAAGAAGTAGTAAACTTTTACTAAAAAAATTCTATTATTATAAATTGTTTCTCTATAAACAATTTTTTGTTCGTGTTATAAATGTGTTACCTATTTTAAGATTGTAATATTCTAAGATACATCTGAAAATCTTAGTATTTTAATGTCTTTTTAGTTTAGTTCATTTTGGGATACATACGAAGAAAATAACTGGCTTGTAGGATTCTGAACAAAAAAGAATAGGTAGGTATAATAAGAACTATTATAATCTAGGTACTTTGAAATAAGGTATTTGTGGGTTGGGCAGTTCCTGCATAACTAGGTCCAGCGATAACCAACTATCTTCCATATGTATGTTTAAATTTATTACAAACTTACCATCATAGGGGCATTTAATCTCAACTAGTCTTGTTGGATAACCATTTTCCATTACTATGCCATCTGGGGAATAAGCTAGCCAAGGATATTGTCTACAAATAATTAACCCCATTTCAATAACGGTGTAATTATTAACCAGCTTGTACTTGTTCAAGGCTTCACTTTCATATTTCAAACCATGTTCAACATATCCATTGTGAAGCTTTTTTGGCCAAAAATAGTTTGTAGCTTTAGTATTCCAATCATCTTTCGAGTAGGTGTAAATTGAATAACATCTCGAACCTAAAAGAACACCAAATGTGAAATACTACATAGGTACCTATGTTTAAAAAAATATACTTTTATTAAATTTTATAGATTTATAGTTTTTCAATAATATGAATAAATGCCTGTGATTCGTAACTGCCTAATCTCATGCCAAGTGGTAGATTTTTGAGCACACATTAAGCAAAAACCAATCGGACTGGATTGCCTTACACGCTCAGCCACGCACGGGAAGCAGAATTTGGTGATAGATTTTATCAGAGTGGTGACAGCAGATTTAATTAGGGGTATACAAGTTATAACACTTTGATTTAGATTTAAAATACAACGAAGTATAGAGTTACTATTTCGTTACACTGATGACAGTTATTTAACTTACACTTTAAGTTAGACATTATTACACTGGTGACAGCGGTTTTTTTGTTGAGAAACAACTCGAAACCAAAGGGTAGAGTTGTACATCTGGTGACAGCGGTTTGCGAACCATTCTCAAATTTAAACAAAACCACCCAGGATTAGGGTGATACTTAATCTGAGACTTTATTACAAGGTGTTAAATCCAGTATATCATTAGCTAATGACGTGCAGCATGGTTTTAAAGAATAGTTTTTGATATCTAAATTAAGATTTTCCAAAAATAAAGACTCTGCAGCCTGAGAAACTTAACATTGAAAGCCTCCGGAATTGTTACTTCCTTTACTTCCATGCTGAAATCTTGAGCTGAAGATAACAGTTGAAAGCATTCTTGCTGCTGATCATGAGTCAACTCCTTTGTCTCAGTAACTTTGGACTCAAAGCAAGATGTCTCCGAAATCGGTTTTGCTTCTTCCACTTCCCTCTTTTTACTACTCCAGTAACATTTAACATCTGTAGTAGAGAGCTTTTCCAGAGAAGAAATGTTAGATCTAGAATTAGAGTAGAATGTAAGTGGAAAGAAATTAAAATGTTTTTGTTTCACGGAATAAAATAATTATTAAAAATAAGTATTTATTACCTTGTACATTTTAAGAGTACAGCAGCAATATGTTCACATATTCCAGAAAGGCCAGCCTTGCAACTGCATGTAAATTGGGAAACTGATAATTTATTCCCATGAATATCCAACTTTCCCTTTATTTCATGGGGAGCACTTTTAATTGCACTGGTTTGAAGGCAGAATGCTAGTATCTCTACAGATATTTCATTTACTGCATTTTTGCCAATCAGAATAATGTGTTTAGCATTTAAGTGTGCTTCGCCTTCTACAAAACATCTGCTTTCAAAGTTCGCCTGTAGATAGGAAAACACTGACGCCAAATCTAAATACAGTTCGTCGTTCTCCATTATAAAAAGAGAGAAGAACGGGAATAAGCGCGATACACCAAAAATAGTCAAAAGAGTCAAAATATATAAAAACACAGCGAACACTACGAAGACACAAGCCAAATGGAATGTTAAATCACAAGTAACCTCCCTAAGTAGATATACCCGGCAAAATTATTACTTCTTATCCACCATGTTTGTTTGCGAACGCCAGCGCCCCCATCGGTAGTCGAAATCGCCAATTAAGAACAATTGCTTGATTTCGTGATGGATAATGTTGTTGTGACAAAGCGATAGAATTTGACATAGTATTAGCAAAGCCAACATTGATTTGGAAGAAATGCAATATCTCCGGAAAACTTTATTGGAAGTTATTGAACTCAGTGTCATGTGAAAGAGTTTTTCTTGCTCTATCAGCTGAACTTCACTGAATGTCCTCGTTATTATTAATAAAGTCGCTAAATGACGCCTTATAAAAATATATATTTAATGATTTTTCTCAGAAAATTTAAATGCAATGAGGAAGTTGCACGTTTCTTTTATATTTACTATTTACGTAGATCGCAATTTACTGATTAAAAAGCGTTTACAAAATGAAAATCGGTTTTAAAATAACAGATAAATCTAAGGAAATTAATAATTCTCCATTTATAGCGATCGCGGTAATTAGGTAATTCATTATAAGAAGGCAAATGGTATATATTTAAACAGAATGAAACCAAAACTATTACGAGAAAAGAAGAAAAGGGACACCGAGGAGAGAAGGAAGCCAGAAAGTATAACAAAAAAAGAAGAAAAGGGACACTGAGGAGAAAACGTAGAAGTTAATTGTAGGAAATAAAGAAAAGTGAAGAAAAAAGTATGAAATAAATGAACAGAATAGACAAGAATGGATGATATTGATAGAAGAAAAACTCTTGTAATTGTAAAAAGTTAAAGAAGTATTTGGTTGTTATGTTTCCTAAAATAGATGATATTCTCTGTGCTCCGCCTATGGATGAAAATCTAATTCCATAAAACCCACTGAACATTGTCAAAAAGCTATAAAATTGCGTATAAGCATGGGGGCTGGTAAACAAAACTGTTAGAACATGTTATAATGAAAATATGGATTATTTTTATGACTATTAGCGGTCAGTCAGACTTTGAATTAAAAGTGGGCAGCAATCAGTTTTTTAGTTATAGACCACCGACCGGGTTACCAGAATTTCTTCTCTTTATACCTGCTTTTTTTACTTCAAGGTGCTTAAAAATAATAATTAGCTCGTTGAATTTTCGGTTTTTAACGATTTTAAAATGGTAATTGATGTTGGAAGGTTCCTCAATAAAAAAACAGTAATATATTTAATTCATTTTTTACATGGAAACATTTTGTTGGACGTATGAATATATTTTACATAATAAATCATTAAAATTAGAAAAATTTTATTGGTAAATCAACCATTAAATTTTATAACAAAAAGGTAATGCGTTTTTTGCTTTGATGCTAGTATTTTTTGACATTTTGGATTATTACAAATAAGTAAAGTTAATTCAGAATGTCGTGTTTTTATAAATGCTTTCATAAATCGTGCCCCCAAATAGCATTCGAAACAAAAAGTAAACGGTTTTAAAGATTAAGAGGGGCCTCACGTTTTAGGAACCTGAAAACAGTTGGCACCCGTGATTTGCAACAAAATTTAGGTCACTTTGTACACAACAAATCTAAAGAACGCAGGGTAATTAAGTGTTGAAATTTTAACACAATATAACTTGGACCTTTGTCTTGGGGATCAGGTATTTTGGTTGAGTTTTATATTGTTATAAAAAAGATATAAGCCATTAAGTGATGGTGTGATTTTGACAGTTTTGACAATTTGTGGTCACCAATCTGGACACCAAAACCTGATCCCCAAAAGGAAGCCTAGAGAATTCTATTCTGAAAATATAAAATCTCAAATCATTGTACTTTTTGAGATTTGTTGTGCGCAAATTTTTGCAAACGAACATCTTTTTACTTTAGTTCAACCGCTCCACCGTCTTGATGCATGGCGCTGTATAGAACTCAATGACAGAAGACCATGGTCAATTCATAGACAAATATTTTTATAATTTTCTCTATGGGTCAAATGCTGTTGTCATATGCTTTGTGTTCATAAAAATATCCCAAATTCATAGTTTAGTGTGTATTGTATTTGTAAGTGATTATAATTAAGTAATTTTCATGCTAAATAAGTAAATTTGTGCTTCGTAAATGCTATTTATATTTACTCCACAAGATTGTGTTTAGTGTAGCCCAGACATAAAATAATCCACAAATATTTTTAGCTGTAGCTAGTGTCCAAGTTCATATCGATAATATCGTTCCTTATGAAGATCAAGATGACGAAAATGTTGCATTAGGCATAATTAGAGATAGAATAGCGTATGCATTACCATTATAGAATAATTTACCATTCACCACTTTTAATTGATATTTGTATAACATATCAATAAAAATCATTAACAGTATCTTTTATTAATTAGAAAACTAAAGTAGGTAACAAGTACTAAATAAATTATAAAATTACAAATATGTAAATAAAAAAATATCCTCTTATGTTATAAACAAAAATTAAAAATAACTTTACAAACAGTACAACGGAAATAAAATGTTAACTGTAAAATAAATACCTACATAAATATAATTAAAAATAACTTTGGAAACAGTAAAACAGAAATAAAAAGTTGAGTGAAAATAAAAATTGACTACATAATATAATAGAACATAAAAAATTACAAGATAGAATCTGAATTACAATGACACTCCTTTTTTACAAGTTCCCTAAGTATTAAATTTTTCTCCTCAATTAGTCTGTTTCTTTTCTTTAATTCTTCTAAACGTTCTCTGTCAATTTTTAGTTTTACTTCATAATATAATATTCTATCAGATCTCATATACTGCAGGGTTGATTGTTTTTTAACAGCTCGTGTTTTTTTTCGATTAACTTTTGTTTGTGTTGTTACTACATCAGGCTCATTGTTTTCATTTACTAATTCTTCATCACAGGTGTCAATTAAATTATTATCCATTGTTTCATTGGATAATATGAGTTCTGGATTTACATTTTTTTTCCAAATATCTCGTCCATTTCTTTTTCATACTCGAAATACTTTCGTCCTATACCTAAAGTAAAATAATTTTATTCATACATTTTACTAACTTTAGTGCTATCATCAAAATCGGTTTATTAATTTGTATAAAATATTTACCAGTCTTATTTTTATTATCCACAAACTTCTTGTAATCTTTGGTTATGTTATGATTATAGAATAGAGATTAAAATTGGTTTCCAAATTATTCACAAACCGTCCAACTGTGTTTCCCACTGTATTCGTTTATTTACAACCAAATAACAGTGCAGGACACACGTTTGCGCAAAACAAGCTGATTAAACGATGCAATATATGGTTTTCGAACGATACAAAAACCGTGGTTGGAACAAACCTATTATTAAATAGCACATGTCCTTTCATGCAATATGTAATGCACCTTGTATTAGGTGATAATAGTTATATTTTTCAATTATCACTATTATATATTCATCAAAATGAATTATGCAATTCTTGTCTTTTGAGAGCGGTTTTAATTTTTCTTCATTCAGATACTTCAAAGGTCACCTAACTTCAATTAAGCATTTTTCGCTTTTCGCTAACAAACCCATATTATCATTAAAACAGGGTCTCAAGAGAATGTTGAAAGATGGTTTGATGATACTAGAACAAACAATCAGTATTATTTATCTCATATTTTCACATTAATCAAATAATCAAGTAAACATAACCTCAAACATAGTTTTTAAAATTAAAAAATACGGATTACAGGATAATTTACATTATCATAATTATAATTTTTGATATCGGGTCGATACGATTACTTACTTTTTAACAATTTATTCCTTTCAAAAACATTTATGAAACTCTTAAATAATCAAAAATCTACAATCAAATGGAAATTATGTCAACAAATATTGTTTGGATCCGTGTGTATAATATTCTCTCATCTATGCACAGCTGTGCTGTGATTTGGATGCAGCATAAAAAACAGAGATAAGGTTTCTGTGCTCACAAACAGTTGAAATATTTGAAATCAAAACATTCGAACAGAGATGCGTTTCTTTGAACCGTCAAGACTGGAAAGACAGAGAGAGAAAATATGTTGAATAAGTAAAAGCCGATTCAGTACTACTATCGACATCTATCGTAAATATTTTGAACCAAATAATTACTAGGTTAGCAACTAGTATTGTGTAGGTTTTTAGGTTTATATACCTGTGAGGAGGCCCCTCTTAAAACTAACTTTTCCGCATCTGTGAGATGCCCTGATTAATATTCCATAATAAAATAGTCTCTTGTATACACTTGGGAGGGATGTATCGTGTTAACAAACCGAAATTTCTCCAAAAGTAACCAAAAATGCAGTATATCTGGATAGGACCCGCTGTACGCGCTATATTCAGCTGAAAATCAATAGGGTACATCTGTGAGACACCTGGGCCACTGAAAAAAATATGTGAACACTGCTTGCGATTCTTAGATTACAAATCATCCTGGCACAACGATGTCTGTATATGACATTCCAAATATCGTTGTAACATCATTGCCGCTAGCAATAACCCTTAAAAATATCACGGCAGGGTTTCAGGTTAAAGCAATTTATCCTTTGAACAAGGATATATTCCCGGAAGAAGAATTTCTGCCATCTTATTCGACAGATCGTCCATATGCAGAGGGTCACTTAAACGAACATGAGGAGTCCAGAACAGAAATTACAGATCGAGGTCAGGATAATCAGGTGCTTGCGAATACTCAGAAGGATTGTTCACCAGAAACCTCAAGAACTTGTCAAGATATAATCGATCCTCAGGAGCTTGTCAAACATTAATCGATTCTGAACCTAAACCAGGAACTTCGCGCGATGGTCTAGAAGAATGTTGCTTAAAAACCTTGATAGGTTTACCTATGGACTTGGGGGAAGTCACTCATGAAAAGCAAGTGACGCCTCTGAAACTAAGGCCTCCTCCAAAAGCTGCTCCTAGAAAAAAACTATCAAAGGCAGAAAACACCGAAAAACAGCCATATTGATAGACACGCCTATCGAAGAGGCCCTTAGAGAAGAGCAGAATAAGAAGGTCCCATCAAGAAAAAAAGCATTTGAGGATGATGGAAATAAAAGAAAGGAAAGTTTACCGAAGAAAAGAAGTGCGAAGAAGAAGCCTAGCTATGCCAACCTAAACAGCTAGTGGTTCTAGCAGCGAAGACGAAGACGAAAAATGTCTGTGTCTCTATTGTTTTGACACATACAAAAATAGTAGACCTGGAGAAGGCTGGATAATGTGTTTCCCGCAAAAATTGGGCACATTCTGAATGTGCCGGGGAAGACAAGTATATTTTTCTGTGTATTCTTTGTCTGAGCGACTGAAAATCAATGTCCTATACTCATAAATATCTTATTTTTTGTATTTACGTTAAAAAAATAAACCTAATACTGAGGATGACTTTTTATTCAATAAAACAAAATAATTAGAATCGTGCGGCAACATGCCCCGTTCGGGCGGCATTTTGCCCCAAGGCGGGGTATCTTGCCGCAACTTTCATCACATTGAAAAAATATTAATTGAAAAATATATTTTTCCCGCTGAAAAAAACTAGGCTAACAAAAACAGGCGTAAGCCATAGGAGCATCCATCAGACCTGCTTATATTTGCTTAAAGCGAACATGTCAAAGCATACAAACTAAAAACTTAAGTGCGGCGACTAGCCCCGGTCTCCCCTGCTTAAAGTACTATAGCATCTGTTGTACTGGCTGTGGTGAGCTGAAAATCAATAGAGATCATCTGTGACATGTCCTTGACAATATTCAATCATAAAATAGCTGACTCATTGCACTCCGGAGGATGTATCGTGCTAATAAGACTATGTTACGAAAAGTGGCCGACGACAACGACGACGGCATACACAAAGGATTTTACTTTTCCGCCAACCTATCTAATATGCGAGAAAAGTATTGGTTTACCCACAAAAAAGTTGGAAATTCGAAATTTTTTTTTGAGTTATTTTTATGTTATCCATCAACAACAACACGAAAAATCCTGTGTGTATGTCGTCGTCGTTGTCGTCGGCCACTTTTCCTTGCAAGTCTTGTTAGCACGATACAGCCTCCGGAGTGCAATAAGTCACCAATTTTATGATGGAATATTGTTAAGGACATTTCACAGATGAACCCTATTGATTTTCAGCTCACCAGAGCCAGTACAACGGGTGCTATGGTACTTGAAGTACGACATTTTGTCGTTTTTCGAGAAATTTCAGTTTGTTAGCACGATACAGCCTCCGGAGTTCAACAAGTCACCAATTTTATGATTGAATATTATTCAGGGCATCTCACTGATGAACCCTATTGATTTTCGAAAAAACGGTGTTTGGAAAAAAATCCTGTGTGTATGTCGTCGTCGTCGTTGTCGTCGTCGTCGTCGTTGTCGTCGTCGTTGTCGTCGGCATCTTTTTCTTACATGTCTTGTTAGCACGATACAACCTCCGGAGTGCAACAAGTCACCAATTTTATGATTGAATATTATTAAGTATATGTCACAGATTAACCCTATTGATTTTCAGCTCACCAGAGCCAATACAACCGGTACTACAGTACTTTAAGTACGATATTTTTGTCATTTTTGGAGAAGTTTGAGTTTGTTAGCACGATACAGCCTCCGGAGTATATACAAGTGATGAATTTTATGATTGGATATTATTCAGAGCGTCTTAAAGATGAACCTTATTGATATTGAGCTCACTAAAGCCAGTACAACAGGTGCTGTGGTACTTGAAGTACCAAATTTTTGTCATTTTTGGAGAATTTTCAGTTTGTTAGCACGATACAGCCTCCAGAGAGTATACGATTGATCAACTTTATGAATAAGGTGTCTCACAGATGTACCCTATTGATTTTCAGTTGACTAGAGCGAGTACAGCGGGTCCTATAAAACTAGATATACTAAATTTTTGGTTATTTTTGGAGAAATTTCGGTTTGTTAGCACGATACATCCCCCGAAGTGTATACAAGTAACAGTTTTATAATAGAATATTGTTCAGGGCCACAGATGCGGAAAAGTTAGTTTTAATCTTTAAAACCGTTTATTTTTTCTAAAAACCGTTTTTTCGTGTTGTTGTTGATGGAAAACATAAAAATAACTCAAAAAAAAATTTCAAAATTCCAACTTTTTTTGGGGTAAACCAATACTTTTCTCGCATATAGAAAGGTTGGGCGGAAAAGTAATAGAAAAGGCGGAACATATATGGTGCAATGGGACTTATAAACATATTATATACAGATTTTCTAAACATGTCAAAAAACAGACTTTTTGGTTATAACATTAAAGAACTCTTATAATGATTACTCCTTAATATAAGATTAGAAACTATTCTAATTTTGATAATTATATTCTACAATACATTATTTTCATGTGCATGTGCAACAAAGCAAAAATTTCATATCACTCTTATGATTAGCATTACCTTGGGTATCCGACACTGTATACCAGAAATAATTACATAAATTATAGGGTCCTTTTTAGGTAAATGATTATTATATCAGTTGGCGCGACTGGTTGACGTGTTAATTGTAGGTTTAGTAAATGACAATTATCTTTACAATTCGAAAAATTATCGGTTTTTAATAATGTTTCTTGTTTACCATCTCGATAAGTCTAAAAGTAATAGAGAACCTGAAGACGAAATATTTAATACAGATCAAATTACTATTATTACAGCTTCAGTAAGAGTCGATATATTTGAACTATAAAAATAATTGATACAAAAATGTTTAAATAACATAACAGTTATATTTAGAATAGATTAAAGGGCAATAGAGAAAAATAAGTTGTAGTAGGTACTCAGTGAACACGAATTTTTAGTCTCTGTTTTGTATTTCTAATATTGGTTCTCTAACTAATGAAAATTTTGATCTTTGATAGTTTGATTCTGTAGCTACCAAAACAAAGATTTTTTTTGGGTTGTAAATCATTAAAATATAAAAATTCCTTTTTGGTAATATTTCTTGATATTCCCTGGACTGCAACTGCGTGTGGTTTTTTGGTAAAAATGAAGTGTAGGCCCAGTTTTAGGTATATTTAGGTACCTCCAACAAGGCTTTAATTAAAGATGGAAGAGAGCCAACTTAGGAAGTATGGATTTTGATAAGAATGTATGTTGTGACGGAAAGAAAAGAATAAGGAAAAGAGGTAATCAAGAAATAGATAACATTAAGGGACTATGGAAATGATAGTGTACAACTAAAGCATTTTAACGACGCCAATTGTGAGTCAAATCTAGGGACTTAAAGATCCATATAATGTATAATGTATGAAGCAATGAAGGTCGTTTGCCGGATGTTTAAGATGATAAGAAGATTATGTTAACAACAAATACTTCTGAACTGATATTTATCTAAATTTTGAATAATTTTTCTTGGTGTCGAAATTACGTTTTCTTGGTGTAAAGGCGTCTCTATTTCTATCCGTCTTAAAATAATCCAAAAATTATTGTAGAGTAGTTTAAAAATTTCAAAAACTACTTACGACTTACGGTTCGTTCAACTTGAAACAACTGGAAAAACAACATTTTGAACGAAATAAAATATTACGATCGGATGATATGTTGATATGAGTTTAAAGAAGTAGTCGCTTAATTATTTTCGGAATACCGATACTTGAAAGTAACAAATGAAGGTATGAACATTTACAAGATTTTAAGTCTTTACAATTCGTCACAGACGGAGATGGATCATCAACAATTATATACTTTTTTTTAATTGACGATTATAGATTAGGAACGAATCGATGAAAAATATTGAAAAAAAATTTATACAGGGTGTATTTACATAATGTATGGTTACGTTATTATACGCCACACATAGCAAATCATACAATAAAGATTATATAGAGTCGTACTTCGAGATCTTCAACATTCTATTCCGACCGAAGATATCAAAACATAACTCGAAAAAAAGCTACATGCAGTGAGAAACATCATGAATATAAGACACAGGTCATGGTTTTTAGACTCAGGTTGCTCAGCGCGTATGACAGCAAATCGAGATGTGCTACAAAATATAAGAAAGTCCGCAAAGTTGACTGTTACCACTGCAAATAATGAAGAAATGTGTACGGAGACTATCGGTGACGTCAATCTTTCTCGATCAGTTGGTAAAAACAAACATTCAACCATCAAAGTACATGATGCATATTTTGTTTCCGAATTAAAAATGAATTTATTGTCAGTTAGTCAAATAGTGAGTAAAGGTAACACTGTAATCTTTAACTCTAATGGAGCTAAAATTTACAATGGTAATAACAAACTCATAGCTATAGCTAGTTTAGAAAATAACCTATTTAAAATGGATTTAGTTCCATCACAAAATAATGGTTTCGTCTGGTTCAACAATGCAGAAAAAGAATGCAATATATGGCATAGGCGTTTAGCGCATGTAAACACAAGGAGTTTAAATACAGTGAAAAAGGGACTGGTATATGGCTTAGATTTCTCGGATAATTTCGATCCGAACTTTGTATGTGAAACATGCGTATTAGGAAAAAGTCACCGTTTACCTTTTTATACATGTAAGAGTCAATCGTCACGATGTTTGGAGTTGAGACATTCGGATTTGTGTGGACCGATGCAGGATAAGTCATTATCTCGTTCTCGATATGTACTTGACGATTATACACATCATACAACCGTATATTAGATTTTTTCAATAATTATAAATGGTAATCGGGAAATTCTTTGAAAGAGGTGAGTCAAAACAAAACACATATGTACCTAATATGATTATTTGATTTGTTTAAGGGGGATTCTTTTATAGGAAGTAGATGATATTTGATTGTGATGTTTTTATAGGTATCTTGATCTTTATTTTCGTCCTATGCCTAAACACCGTAAGAGTAATTTTGTGTGTCCATTTTTTAGAGACAACACGCGAAAAAAGAAAAAAAGGTCAGGAAAGTAGCAGTGGAAGCGATGAAAATGACAACCATGATAAAACTACTCATGTAATGCCAAGATCATTGCATGCTAACATTGGACAAGCGTTACATTCTCCAGCAGAACCTGTAAATATATCTGTTGCCGACTATTCTTCTTCATCGACATCCCAACAAACTTATGACTTCAACGTCGATCCTGAAATTATAGTGGACGATGGCTATCATGAAAATGATCTAGGTCGTTATGTTGGGTTGGCTACCCAGCTATCGACGGAAAAGAAGGAGTTGTTACAAAATCCTTGGATCCCGCCCAGAAATTACGATTTTGAAAGTGATGCATTGAAAAGGAAATTTAATCATGCTTGGTTGGATCAATATGCTTGCAACAGCAGTGAACAACATAAATAACGACCCGATAATCTTATTCATTTTTTTGACGAGTTCAAAACGATGTTTTCACAGTTGATCAATCAAAATACCATGATACTCTACATGCTTACCATCGTCATTAATAAATTAGCAAAGTAATTGCACCTCCGGATTCAATAGATCATTTTGAGTCACCTGACTTTGACAGAGCATCCATTTTGTCGGTAGGATATACAAGGGTGGGTTTGCCATTAGGTTCTCATTGTTATCTGCAGGTTTGTGGTGTTTATATCGAGTTTTTAGTGCCTATATTGCATATTGTATTAACATTAACTACATTATGCTTTGGAGTAAATACCACTCATCTCTCAAAGGAAACGTGCAATCGCATAACAACTCAAAACTTCGATGTTGATCCCTATTCTTTTGGTGCAAGTGAACCGACCTGCTGACCAGCAATTTAAGTTTTTTGCCAACTGTGAGTATTATGGACATGGCGAATTACCTCATGATACCTAACATTTGTATATATTTACTATGCAAATAAATTTATAATTTAAAAAATGTGTGGAATAGGTGAAAAATTAAAAACAAAATCCTACCTATAAGAAAGTTTTGATAATTTTATTAAAAATATAACACTTCTATAAAGATATATTTTAATTAAAGGTATAGTATTCGCTTTTAGGTTTTTACTTATCTGACAATTTCTTATTAATAATTTTTGCAACAAACTGTTTCTATAAGATTCGGTTGGTATGATAAAAATCCATTTTTTTTTTAGAAATCTGATGTACAGGGTGATTTTTAATTTTGGTTGTGGTACAATTCAGTTTTTTTTATTTAACTGTTCACCACGAAGCATTTTGACATATAATGATGTTCATAATTAAATGGATAAATACCCATTTTACATTGTTATAAATATCCTACATAATACATTGTCATTACAAAAATACAATATCTTAAAGAAGTTTCATAGGGCTAGTTTTTATGAAACGAGTCTATGTTCTATGTTTAGAAAATGAGATCCATAGCCAAATCCGTTTGAATATTAGCAGTCCTTCAACTTTCGTGTTCGTTGCACAGTTCAGAAATTTCTACGGGTTCTGTAAATTGACCTGCTACTCTATTTTAATGTTCTTTAATGAAGTCAAATGTGAGAAACAATATCTTTGGCGCCTTAAATCTTTAACCTTTTTTAGAACTTTTACGATTTGATCTTCCTCTATGATGCTTTCATCCCTAACTATTGGATATGTAAAATATTGGCCTATTTTATTTGAATCTTGTTTTCTTAAGAAATTAACTTAAAACATCTTTTTGTTTCCTTCCCTCATCACTTCAGTAACACAGCCAACATAGTATTTGTTTTTTGTACAAGTGAACTTAACTACTACGAAATTATCTACTTCTATTGCAAGGTTAGTCTCACTAATATCGCTTTGGTTTTGAAGAAACATATTTTCATTATATTCATCCTGCATTTCTATAGCTTCTTCTTGATCACTATCATTGTCACTTTCACGTTCTTTTTCGAGTTTTTTATCCTCACTTAAATCTTCTAGGGCTATTTCGGCCTCACTCTCAGATGTTGACATATCCATATCCTTTGAGGAAATGTCTTTGCCAGGAGCCACTTGCAATTTTTCCCCCATTCCTGCTTCGTGACGTCTTGACTAACACTCAGTCTACTTTCATGAAGGAACACCTCAAGGATGTTAGTCCAATGTTCCGCATTTGCGTCTTCGTTTTCATTTCTCTCGGAATCATGTATCTTCCTGAGAAAAACATCTGGTGATAGCGGAACAATTCCACATGCTCGGAAGCCAGAATATTTGTTTCCATATTTTCGATGCCTTCGATGGCTTTCATTAAAAGCGCAGGGAACTCCGATTTAATAACAACGCAATCTCTGTTTTTTATTTTCGAATCAGCAAGAACAGATCGCCAAACTTTTTTAAAAGGTCCAAAAAAAGGCACGTCCAACGGTTACAGCAGATGTGTTCCATTCGGTGGCAATAAAACAAAAGAAATATCATTTTGCTCGCAACACCGTAAAACATGAATTGAAGTGTGAGCTGCCAAGTTGTCCCATATCAAGACCTTTCTTCCTGGAAGCTTATTACAATAGGTTAGGAGAATCTTGTCAAACCAATCGTCAAAAATCGCTAAATCAAACCAGCCGGATTTGGTACGATTGTATACAGTCCCAACAGATTTGTAGATAACATATGGGGGTAAAAGTACCCCTGATCCACTAATAGCCATCATAATTGATATGCTTGACTTGCTTCATTCTAAAATCCTTTCTACCCTCTTAGATCCTCGTTTACATGATAATTTTACTCTCCCGGGATCATCAGATAAGTTGCTTTCATCATAGTTGATGATATTAGAGGGTGGGATATTTTCTATTGTTTCGCCCAGATTTAAGAAATAGCTTTCTATTATTTCTTTTGTTATATTTGCTCTTGAGCGTTTAATATTTTGAGCAAATCGTTCCGTTAAAATTTGGTTCCGACAATTGAACTTGTAAAACCAGTCAATTCCAGGGTAATTGTCTTTAAATTTCTTTATTTTTTCTCCTTTTCTGTCTAAATAGTTTTTAACTAATAGTCTCATATCTTGTCTGGTTAGAGGAAAAGCCCACTCGCTGAATTTTAAAATCCCTTGGGCCAAAAGTTTTTCTTCTTCTTGTGAAATTACGCATTGCCCGCCATGTTTCTTCGTTTTTATTCCCTTTTTATTAATAAATAGGGTAGATTTTGGAATCTTATAATACTCAGCAGCTTGTCTCACACTTTTTCTTCCTTATCTTATATCTTCCACTGCTCTAGCGAGGTTTTCTTCGCTGTAGTTCTTGAAATTAATGGCTATTTTCTTTTTATATAGCCTAACCATGGTGTCCGCCTTCGCCCATATAAAATGACTTTTTTTACTAAAACGCCATTATTTAAGAAAAAAAATGTTTTAACCATACTGCCATGGGTTTACTTATAACAGAGTACATCACAAATAATAGCTTTTTCAGAAAACAATGGAAAATAAGATACTTATGTTCAAAATCATCCTGAAACCAATATGGATATATGGCATAGAGCTATGGGGTTGCAGTAAGCCATCGAACAATAAGATACTGCAAACTTTCCAATCTAAAACACTTCGTATAATAGCTAACGCTACATGATTTATAAGTAACCACACATTACATATTGATCTCGGTATTCCAACCATCAATGAAGTTATTCAGACATCAGCCACAAGAAATAAAAACCGCAACGAAAGTCACCAAAATCCACTAATATCCAACCTTTACACTGATTCCATGGAACAGAGATTATTGAAAAGACGCTGGCCAGAAAACCATCAGTGGATGGTGCCCGCCTCAAGTCATTTATCAAGAAACAATATCATTTACTTATTATAGTATATTTATTGAGTAGATGGTAAATTTGCAATTAAACTAACAAAAAAAAATTTGTTCCTTAAGTAGTTTACTTTTATGTGGGAGTATTTCTCTTTTTCAAATTTTTCAATACAGATGTTTTACTTACATAATTAAAACCAGCTACTTATCTTGTAGTTTTTTGTGGGGTTTTTTCGACATTTAACAATATATTCATTTTCTTTTCGTCACTGGGAAATGTGACGATCGGGATATTTCTTATTAAATATTTTGCATATCTCAGAATATGTTCTAGTTTTATCACCAACTACAGTTAAACTGGAAAATGAAAATGACCGAAGTGAATGCCAGTTTAAATCTCACCGATGAAAACTGGCCCTTTTGGAAGTTCCAAATAACCATAATATTAAAAAGGCGAGTTCTGTTTAAAATAGTAGATGGGGCTCAAGTAAAACCCACAACAAATCGTGATGATTTAACAAAATGGGTGAAAGACGACGCCAAAGCGCAAAAGTTAATCGTAACAAGAATGGAAGCAAGCCCAATAACTTATATTTTGTCATGTAACAGTGCGAGAGAAATGAGTACAAAACTAAAAGCAGTATATGATAAAGAATAAACTGTCATCGTTCACCTTCTGCAGGAAAGATTTTTCTTTCTCAAATTTAATAGCGCAGTGTGAGTAGTGAGTACTTTTATGTCTAACATAGAGGAAATAAAAACAAATAGAAGATAACAGCAGGTGAAGATTTATATAAAAAGATGATCATGGCAAAAGTAATAATGTCTGTTCCTGAACAATTTAAACACCTCCGATCTGCTAGGGAGTCGGTACCTGGAAACTAACAAAACCCAAAAGAGGTTGTTGTTAAAGTAAGTTTTTGATAGTAATACATCAGCTTTAGTAGCACAAACTGGTTTTTCTACAAATAAAAACAAGTCAGCGTTGTCATATCTGTGCCAAAAAAAACTATATAGCTAAAAACTGTTTTTATAGGAACAGAAGTAAATGTAAAGAATCAAAAGAGGAGAAAAACTTAAAAATCCCATCAATATTCTTTGGGTCTCGGAAAGACTCACTTTAAAAAAAAATTAAATTCATGTCTTGATATTCCCAAATAAACGATTGTTAACTAGAAATTTTAAAAGAATGCAAAATACCATCCAACTTCTATTCTGGTCGAAATTTCTTTATTGCCTCACACCCTACAAAAACCCTTAGTGGGTATTCAAGACTGATGATGATGATGAAACCGCTTAACTTATTCTAACGATATCGTACATGTTATGACTTGTTCGTTGCTACCATTGTAAACAATATCATTGGAAAATAGAGGATTATTTCTTAGGACTAATTCGTCAGAATTTTTATAAACATTGTATTTATGGACATTCTGGTGGTACTACTAATTTTATCATCATTACTCCGAAATTTAAAAGAACTTATTAAAATATAAATTCGACTTGATTCTAAGAAATATGGTAACAATTTCCCCCTACACGAAGGTGGAAAATAATTTCTCATAAAGAGCATAATAATAATTATACCATTGCATGATCGTGCGCTTTAACGTTTTTAAATAGCATTTGACTTTTGGAATAAGTCACGAACAAACCGAAACACTTTCTTCCCTTTCATTTCATAACTCCCTTATGTTAAATACACCAAGAAACTTTTTGAAATAGGTAGAGTTTTCTTGTTATTTCAAATTTAGAACCAATAACAGTTATTTCGATGGTATTATAGTTGGCGTAAAACATATAATATAATATAGTAATGTAATCGAATATTCCCTTTAAGTTATGATGCGAGCTAAACTATGAAAGGTATTAATATTTTGTTTACTTACCAATTTGTTACCTAATTATTGAAAGGGCTTTCGATTTAATCGGAATACCAGACGTGAACTGTGCCCTTTTTGTATTCCATTCGATTTTTTATGGACAAAACTAAATTCTATGAAAAAACAAAAAAAAAGAAATTTTATAACAATGAATAAAACAATTCATTAAAAATAATTATTATGTCTAACTCCTGTTTGTCACTACTATGTAAGTAACATGAAAAATATTTTAAACTTTCCTCTTCCAAAAATTCTAAAAATCATCTGTTTCACTGTCAATATGGTCGTGTAAATCAATAATAAATTTATTTTTCCCATTAATATGGACTTTCCCAATATTCTTATACTCATCTTCAGTTTTGATTACTTTTTTAATCTCTGCCCAAATTTACTCGATGGGATTGAAAATACAAAAATAAGGAGAAAATTTCACTATAGAGTGTCCATGTTTTTCAGCAATACTCTCTAGAACGTATAATTTATTAAATTTCTTTGTAAAACTTCTATCAATTGTTGTTTCGTATAAGAATCTTTAAAGTATAATTTATTATCCATTCAAAAATTTGGTAGTTCGGTCTTCCTGTAGCATTTATTTGGTCTTTTTTTGAGCTGTCGTAAATGCTAAGAAGCGTTGTCAATAACTACAACATTATTTGGCTCTAAGTTTGGGATTAATGTGAATTCAAGCCATGTTTTTATGACAGTCAACGTTGCAATCTTAAATTTTTTTTTCACGTATTTCTAAAGAATTTGGAACCCATCCTTCATTCCCGCCCAACCTATCTAACATGCGAGAAAAGTATTGGTTTACCCCAAAAAAAGTAGGAATTTTGAAAAACATTTTTGAGTTATTTTCACGTTTTTCATCATGAACAACATAAAAAAACGGTTTTTAAAAAAAATCCTGTGTGTATGTCGTCGTCGTTGTCGTCGGCCACTTTTCGTTACATGTCTTGTTAGCACGATACAGCGTCCGAAGTGCAACAAGTCACTAATTTTATAATTGAATATTGTTCAGGACATCTCACAGATGAACCCTATTGATTTTCAGCTCACCAGAGCCAGTACAACGGGTGATATGGTACTTGAAGTACGACATCCTTGTAATTTATTGAGAAATTTCAGTTTGTTAGCACGATACAGCCTCCGGAGTGCAACAAGTCACCAATTTTATGATCGAATATTATTCAGGACGTTTCACGGATGAACCCTATTGATATTCTGCTCACGAGAGTCAGTACAACAGATGCTATTGTACTTTAAGTACGAAATTTTTGTCATACAGCTTCCGGAGTATATACAATTGACCAATTTTATGATTGAATATTATTCAGGGCATCTCAACGATGAACCCTATTGATATTCAGTACACTAAAGCAAGTACAACGGGTGCTACGGTACTTGAAGTACCAAATTCTTGTCATTTTTGGAGAATTTTCAATTTGTTAGCCCGATACAACCTCCAGGCTGTATACAAGTGACCAATTTTATGATTGAATATTGTTCAGGGCATCTTATAGATGAACCTTATTGATTTTTATCTCAGCGGAACTATAATTAGATATTTTCCAAGGTGTCTCACAGGTATATCCTATTGATTTTCAGCTGACTAGAGCGAGTATAGCGGGTCCTATCAATCCAGATATACTACATTTTTGGTTATTCTCGGAGAAATTTCGGTTTCTTAGCACGATACATCCCCCGAAGTGTGTACAAGTAACAATTTTATGATAGAATATTGTTCAGGGCATCTCACAGATGCGGAAAAGTTAGTTTTCATCTAGTTTTTAATAGTTTTCTTACAGCCATTTACATTATTTGTCAATTTATTTCTTATTATTTTAATCGTAGGTAACTCATTACTTTTGTAACAGTCATACGTATATGGATATACATGGACTTGAAGTAATATTTTTATTTTACAAAATTAAATTTCGTAACAAAATTTGATATTAAATAAAGTAAGGGATGCTAATTTCACCCCTTTATAATGTAACTAGAATGTTTAAAAATACCGGTGTCAGTAATTTGTGAGTGCTCGAAAATTACAAAATTTCAAGTACCTATCTTTACTTGCATTCGAAAAAAAAATTAAATTTAGTTATACACCACCTTTTAGGGGTGAGCAGAGGACATTTTGTTATAGGAAAGACCCATCATAATTTTATACGGGCAATCACTTATTTTAAAACATTTTCACCTCTTAATGAATCACTTTATCAGTAACTGCAATTTTTATAAAAACATTTCATCAATAACTAATACAGATAAAATATTGTCTCCATTTTTTGTCCAAACAAACTAAATACAACAAAACAAAGTTTTATAGATCAAAATCTAATAAATTTTCAAAATAACAACAGACGATATTCAGTTTCCAACTCTATTGTGTGTGAACATATTCAGTTTAATTTAATTCTAACAGCATTGCGTTCTTGCTAGGATTTTTTCAATTGATGCGTGCTGGTGTGTACCTGGTTATCATTATCGTGATTAATACAAATCCTATTTTTTAACAAGAAAAAATATGGCCTACGACGAATAGGAAGTTTTAAATTGAATGGTGAATTGTTTTTGTATTGACTGTAGTCAGGTTATTTGTACCAGTCTATCTTGAAAAGGATAAAAGAATGCGGGGAATCTATTTCTAGTTTATAATTTAATTGCTAGAGGGCGTACTGTGTTAAAACAGTATTTTGATTAGTAAGATACAAAAGAGGCCCAGTTTCAAAAAACAATGCAGATCAAAGTTATTAAAAAAATGCAAACTATTCTATATTCATTCATAATTTATAACAAAATGACACCGCACAATTTGAATGTCAAAAATCACTATAACATTATATTGTAAACAACCCGTTAATGACAGTGATAGTGTTAAGTTAGTTAGATATTCTTAATTCAGCATTTAACCCATTCATTTCCTGGGTTACGTCAGTGATCTGCCGAGTCAATTATTATTCCCTTATTCGAATCGCTGGGTGATCATCTGACGAGTGAATTCTTCTATTCCATTCGCAACCTGTTTTTGCTGGACGTTCATCTGACGAGTATGTTTTTGCATTCGATTTGTAACCTCTTCTTGCTGCAACGAGTGAGTTGTTTTTCAAACTGTTGAGTCAATTGTTCCATGAGCTCTGCCTTTTATTTGGCTATTTGATTAGACAGTTAATCACAACGGTTGGGTAGTTGCTGGCATAACTCGTTGTTCTGATTACTAATTTGTTGTTGAATACTGGCTAACTTGTCACTTTGGGTCGATATTTGATGGCATAACTTGTCCAATGAATCTTCGAATTCTACCGACTTCTTTAAAAAGTACTCCCGTAATATTCTTAGCAGAACCAACCGTCTTGTTACATTTTGTTTCTAATTGCCGCTCTTCTAGCTCTCTTCTGAGTTCAGCAACCAATTCATTTAATTTGTTTCCAGCATCCTTGTTTCTTCTATACCCCACACATGACACGAATGTCGGGTTTCTTCAAATTGTTTATTCACAAACAATGAATACGATTTACAATTCTCCCAAAAACGATTACAATTTCTCACCAAATCGTTCAACTTAATTCCCAATCTCAGCCGTCGCACTCAAACATTGGTGCCGAAAATGTTCACGATGTGCAGCAAGCAATGGGCCTACTCTAAGGCGAAGAGCTGAAATGAAGCAGTTGTTGGTTGGAAGTCTCTTTGAAAGAATTGCTGGGGACGTGTTGAGACCGTTGCCTAGAAGTGGTACTGGAAACAAATACATCTTCGTAGTGATGGACTATTTTTCGAAATGGGATGAAGCATATGCTGTTCTCAACCAAGAAGCTGTCATCTTATCCAATGTCCTGATAAATGAATTTATCAGCCGATTTGGGGTGCCTCTTCAGCTACATTCGGATCAAGGAAGACATTTTGCAAACAGTTTATTCCGAGAGGTCTGTCGAAAACTAGAAGCAGTGCCATGCATCCTCAGTCTGTTGGAATGGTGAAACGATTGAACTGCACTATAGCTAATTATCTATCTAAATGTGTGTCGGAACACCGAAAAGATTGAAATCAACACCTTACATTCTTCCTAATGGCCATTCGATCAGCTGTTAATGAATCTTCTGGTCAAACACCTGCAAGAGTCCTGTTTGGTAGGGAAATGAGACTGCCATGTGACTTGGTGTTAGACTGAAAGCCTGGTGAATATGAGGCTGGGGAAGAATTTGTCGAAGATCTCCGTAGAAAGATGGATGATATCCACGAAATGGTGTGTACCAAGCTGCAACTAAACAGTCACCGGATGAAGAAGTACCACGACACCCGAATAGACAAGACCAATTATCAAGAAGGTGACTTAATATGGTTCTACAGTCCTCGACGTGTCTTGTGTCCCAAACTACAACAGAACTGGAGGGTCCGTAACCTATCCAAAAAAAATTAACGAGGTCATATATCGGATTGTTACATTTACCAGGGTAAAGCCTATGGTCATCCTTCATGATCGTCTGGCTCCATTCAAGGGAACCCATCCTGAAGAAGAGCTAGATCAACAACTTAGAATTGGAAATGGGGAATCCAGTTCAGGTCAGAGTCATTTCAGGAGGAATGATTTTAAGAAGGGGCCATGTAATGAACCCGTTAACGATAGTGCTAGTGTTACCCTGTTAATTAGTTTTAGATTAGGTATTCTTCTTTTCCTTTTAAGATGTCCTATGTCAGTTAGGTTGCACAGTGATGGAATGTTCTGGATTGTTCGATCGAAGATTCAATGACATTCCCGTTAATGTCAGTGACATTCTAATGATACTGACAGTGTTAAGTTAGATGTTATTCTTTCTCTGTTAATTAGTTGTAGATTAGGTATTCTTCAGAAGTCATGCCGATTATCTTGACGTCATCTCGATATACCAGACATTTTCCCCAATATAAACCCCTCAAAATGGTTTCCATCAGTCGTTCAAAGGTGGCGGGGGCATTACACAGACCAAATGGAAGGACTATAAACTGCTATAAGCCTGATTCGCTAGTAGAGACAGTCTTCTACTTATCTAACATTTTCACTTGTCAGTATCCGCTCTTCAAGTTCAAAGTAGAGAACAATGTAGAACCCGCTAGAACATCAAGGGTGTCGTCGATGCTTGGCAAAGGATAACTGTCCTTTTTAGTAACGTCGTTAAGATTACGGCAATCAACGCAGAGTTGCATTGTTCTATACTTATTTTTCACTAGTACCACGGGGGAGGCTCAAGGACTACTGGATGGATCAACTAAGCCGTCTTGAATCATCTGCTTTTTCTTTTTTGACTTGGGGCATTCGCCGGGGAACTTGACGAATAGGTCGTGCTTAGCCGTTGTCGATGTTGTGTTTCATCACATTTCTTCCAGCGCCAAAGACAGCTTTGGCGCTCTTATTTGATTTCTTCGTGAATCCGACAAGGATGAATCTAAGTTGGCCATCCATCAGTTGCTCTATTTCGCTGGTAATGTCTTTTCCCGTGGCTATTGCCTGGTGATACACGACTGTAACTGGTTCTAGAGTGCCCAATTACGTACCTTTCTGAAGGGAGACTGAGCGATCGTTCAGGTTTATTAAGCGTACTGGTATTTCTTGGGTTGATAGAACAAGATCTTTGCCGATGAGTATTTCTTTTCCCAGAAGTAAGTCGTCAATATTAGGTTCTATCATTGCTGCTGTACTGTTTTCTTCTAGACTATCTAGTTGACCTGCTACATCGCATTCACAATTCGCTGGAAGTTCGACGTCGTCTGCCAGCGTTATTGGAACAATGGCTTCATCTTTTCTATGCAAGAAAAATTCTTTAGTCACAATATAGAGGGTTCGTTGTTGAAGGTCCAAGCGAAACTCGCAGTGATTCATCCCCAAGATGATGTCTTCATTGATGTCAACCACCAATAGCAAATGTGTTAGAGTACCTAGTGGTACAAAACTGCAATATCGCTTTTATTTTCCCATGACCTTTGGTTATTTTTCCACTAGCGGTTCGTAATTTCAAACTGGAAGGCTACATCCTTCTGTTATTGGCGATGGTTGGTCGTACGACGGTTTTCGTGGCCCCGGTATCTATCAACATGGCATAATTCTTTTTATCGACTTGGCCGTCAATGTATAAGCTGCCCGTTTGTTGTTTGATCGTAGCCAACTTTACAATGGGAGGGTCTTTACGGTGATCTATCCAGTAGTCGATCAGTTTTAGTTTTCCTACTGTTGAGGATTTTCTGTTATGCGGCCAAGCACTTCTTCTTTTCCTGTTAATTAGTTTTGAGTTGTCCCAGGTCAGTTAGGTTGCACAGTAATGGAATGTTCTGGATTATTCGATCGAGGATTCAGCAGTGTTCGAAATATCATTGGAGAATATTGAAAATTACTATAAAAGGAGGTGCGACGGCAGAGATGGAGAGTTGACAGGAGTGACGGGAGTGAAATTGAACGATTTGGCGAGAAATTGTTAAGGTGTTTGGAAGAATTGAAAATTGTATTCCTTGTTTGTGAATAAACCATTCGAAGATATCCACATTCATGTTACAATATATATGTATATATATATATATATATATATATATATATATATATATATATATATATATATATATTTTGAACATAATTCAAGAACACAGAAACTAAAATAATATAACTCATATCAGCATACTACACAGAATTATATAAACCAGTATCGGTTAATGAAAATATTTCCAATATACAGAAGATTTAATGCAGTATTTAAAAAACCTGTATATGTCTTACATGTACAAAATATTCTGGAGCATATATACATCATCTGTTAAGTGTTAGAGAATTATTAGCACCTATTTTGATCAGGATACATAATATCTATTACCTTATAAAAGTAAAAAAATATATATAGAAGAGATAGTTCTTCACTACTTAGATGGAAGTATAATTGAAATTCTCACTCTCACAAATATATTGAAGTTTGGAACATTTGATTCAATATCTTTAATATGATACCAAAAGAATTTATTGATGAAGTAATCTATTCATAATGGAATACAATATATGAGCAATAGTAATAAGAAATTTGAGTAAAAAGGATAAAACTTACCTTTAAACACAGTAGTTCATTTAAGAAGCATATCGACAATCCATTGTAAGTAATAAATAACAAGTTATAAATCAAAATTCCTTAATTAAAAGAAACATGTAATCCATATTCTAAAAATATTCATTGAACATTATTAATAGTTACAATAAATAAACATGTAATAACTTAATTATTTAACATTTAGAGAGTTTTGGTTATATATATCAAATAATGTCAGAAATGTCAAAATAATTTTATCAATTGACTGGAATAAGGTTATAAATTGAAAAAGAAGCAGAACCATAGAAATCTATATTTATTGAGTCAAGAAAGATGTGAATTTTATGGTTTGTAATTATATATTAGGAATTATAAAATGAATCTGAAATCAAGATATTTATGATTTCGGATAGCAACGAAAAATAAAAAAGGCGGGTTGGTTGTTGATTTTGGAATAATGATGGAAGTCGGAGATTAGAAAACTTAAATGGTTGAAGAATTTAAAAAGAGAGAATTAAGTTATTGTATAAAGAAGTGAGTTATTCCATATATTAATTCGAAATAGCTAGTATAAGGATATTAAAATCATAATTTCTACGAAGATATATACAATATATAAAAAAATACATGTTATTGGAGGCTATGGTACAAATGAAAGAGTCATTTCAAATTGAATAATTAGTTGATGTGGTACGGAATCGTGATGTAAAGTACCTGAATAAGATATTAAGCATTGATTGGGAATTCGAAGCTGGAGAATAATAGAAATTACAAACACGTGGTACCTGTAACAAGAAATCTAGAAAAAAAACATCTCCATCTGGACGACATATGTATGCATGACATGGTTTTTTAACAGACAGAATTTCAAGAAAGGAATATTAGTGGTTGAGAGGTTAGTGTTTCTTTTTGTTTTTGTTGGTACCAACATTCGGGTTAGAGATGTAAATTTATAATAAAAGTAATAAGAATTAGTATCTGAAACTATTAAACATATTAAAAGCATTAAAAAAGAAAGGTAATAACATAGACTTGAGTACTTACCATTTATATTTAACAAATATTTTATTGTTTGACATTTCAATATTATATTAGTATTTAAGATAGTTCATCACTTACTTTAAATTTATAATACATAATTCTTGATCAATATAATATAGTTGTTGTATTAAAGGTATTCTTGAAACTATTGTTTATGTTCAGATAAATATTACTTCAACTGCTGATATGAGTGACAGTTGGAATCGATTATTCTACTGATAATTTCCATCTATTTTAATTGTGAGACAAAATCGATTGCTATATTGAAAGTTTCTATACATAGGCGCACCAATAATAAAAAAAATATAATATCAGTTATTTGAATGATTCATATATATGTAAAATATTGTAGATATAGAGTTAAAATCACTTCCAGATCCCAAAGAGTAGTAAGAGTTTCTCATGCTCTCCACATAAATATATAAATACATAAAAAATTTTCTTTACTTCATTACTGAGCTAGCTATACTAGAGTTGAATATATTAAATTGATAATATAACAATTATAGTGGTATTGTCGGCAAAGTATACAACAATAACAATCCATTATAATATATATATATATATATATATATATATATATATATATATATATATATATATATATATAGTGGCTTCACATGCCCTGTGGGGTTGAACTGCATAAATGCTGTCTAGATCCCCATAATTTCAGTTGTCTCGCTTATTTTTATGCAAAGAGTCCTGATTCCATCTAACGATTTTATTGTTCTTAAATTCTCATCTACTTCTTTCAGCCACTTATATCTGGGTCATAATTGCCTTCTCCTACCTCTTGGTTCCCACTGTAGTATTGAGCATTCACATTTCACTGATTCATGGTCATTGGTCATCTTCTCATCTTAGATCTATCCCCTGTTCCTTCAGTCCTTTCATCAGTTAACTTCTTTTAACTGAGTCGAATAGTTCTTTGTATGAAACCGCATTGGTGCAGACCAATTACAACTTTGGCTTTTCTAGCTAAGCGACTTTGAATTATAGTTCACATTATTTTGTACGCTTCATTTAAGAGAGTTATACCTCTATAGTTTTTGCACTCCTGCTGATCCCTTTTTGTTTATTGTCACATTCTTCAGGCATTCTATCTTCTCTTCTTATTTTCTTTATTAGCCAATATAAACTTTCGTGAAGCTCCTCTCCTCCATGCTTTATCAATTCGATGTTAATTTCATGTTTTCCTCGTGCTTTCCAATTTTTTTAAATAATTTCTATTACATAATTTTTTGTTTGTTCCTCTTCTTCGCTTTCTTCCTCTGTTGTACTATCCCAGTTAGCAGTTCCTCGAAATACTCTTTACATATTTGTTTATATCGAGTTTCTTCTTGTATCACTTTCAATCCCTTATAGCTCTAATTTTATCTTTATATGTTTTATTTTGTTCCTTTATGTTTAAAAGGCTTTTGTATGTTTATTAGTTCTTTTATTTTCCTATTTTGTCCTTCATTCCCTTTTAGCTTTTTTCTATCAATTTGTTGGAATTTTTTCTTAATTTCTCATACTCTTCTCTATCTTCTTTATACTAATCCATTTTATTTTAGCATTTCCTACTGCTCATACTATTTCTACACATTTCTCAGGATGTGTAATATAAATATTGTTAAATAGTAATAGAAAAAGAATTTTATCAGGTAGGTACATATTTGCATAATTTAAAAGAACATTAAAAGAGTGATTGAAGATAAAAACTGTTAGACCTACTTTACACTACGGAAGAAAGCAGCATGAATTTAATATTTATTGTTACCGAAAACCATTTACCAATGTTTTTCACATTATCATTTTATTAGAAATTTTTTCAAACCGTCATTACCGGTGTAATAACAATCAATTTTCGTATAATGTATAAATAAATAACGCACTTGGTATGGAAAGTTGCTTATTTCAATTTTCTATTTAATTTCGCAGTGTTAAATAACCATGCAGAGGTTAGGATAACGTTGTCTAAATGGCATAATATGAAAGTTTGTATAGTAATGTTCAAATTTACCCATTAACCTCAGGCCATTAACAACATTTGCAATTTAAAAATAACGAGAGAAATTTAAATCGTCGTATAGATTTACAATTAGCTTTACAAATATGTTAACGATACTGGAAGGTCAGTTACTTTGGAATTAAACGGGGTTGCTGCTACAAACGTTCTAAATCTATACGATCGATGAAACACTTTGGGACGAGCTGTACAATCTGAATAAATATAAAGAAGGCCAGGAGTCTTTCTATGAAAAATATTGCGAAGACTAGGATTGTGTTCTAATTAACGATTCGGAACCTGATGAATTTACATGGCAAAAACTGCAAGAAGAGATACAAGACAATGAGGATGTTATGGACATAGAACTTACTTTTTTAGTCCTAAAAGTTTTAAGTGGTACTCACTACCATTAGTTTAGAAAAAAACAAGAATATCTGCAAATCTCTGGTAAATTGTTGTTGAAGATATCGAAAATGTCTCGAATCGCTGAGATTTTATCAAATGTTCGACGTTCTGCTCTAGTTCTTACATCGTCGAAACGTAGCTGCCTGTACAAGAATTTAAATCAGGCGAGAGACATTGTCAGTCTGTTAAGGACTCCACACTTATATGGGAAAATGGCTCACCGTCAAATTTCTTGAATTTTTGATATGTTGTAGAATTGATTGGTGAAATGTTTCGATGGGCGCAACACGATCCTATGACTAGTTTTTGAGATAAAGGGTATTGAATATGAGAGATATCCACTTTTCATCACTCCGTATCTCCCTAGTTATGATTTAGTTCTGATTCATCTTTGGTAGTATTATCATCACATCCTTGTATGACAAATTCATGAGAAATTAATTTCCAAATCATTTCGTATTACAGGGCGTTTCACTTGATAATAATGCTATTTTTGTTATTTTTTAAAGAGAACATGCGAAAATAGTACATTAAAGTATAAGTGGATAAAGAGGTCTTTCAAACACGCGCGATTTTTCGAGCACGAAGGCGCAGCAGGAGTGCTCGAAATAGAGCAAGTGTTTGAAAGACCAGTTATCCACGAATACTTTACGCTATTTTTTTTATTGGTGCACTTTGAAATCATAAAATATTATTATTATATTATTACTACAAAAAAATGGAAGTCCTTCTCGATGCCCACCCAAGTTTCGTGAAAGTCAAATAGTATTTATTTTTATTTGACGTTACGAGGTACTAATGTCAGATCAATAATCAACAAGTTTCTTTATTTATATTTAAAAGGATACAATATATATATGAATATATAAATAAATTTTGCAGAAATAACCAAATAAGACATTGGTTCCCAATGAAAATATACAATTTAAAAACTAATAAAAAAAGTTGTCATTGATACTTACGTTTCTCGAGTTGTTGTTGTTACCATAGGGACTTTAAAAAACGCGCGTGTTTGAAAGTTCGATTTAAACACGCTGAGGCGTGCTTTAAAAAGGTAATATGAGGCATCAATAAAAAAAAAATTTTCACATAATTTTATAAATTCATTTCATCTTTTATCACAGTTGATGTTGATACAATTCATACAAGGTGATTCACGAATATAGAAAAATAACGAATTTTGTTTTTTCGGACACCTTGTAGTAATAAACCCACCGAAAATGACAACATTCTCGTGAAGAATGTTAAATGATGCGTTCCATCGTTTACAGAGTCGAATGATGTTAATTTGGAAAATTACGTATACTTTATTAAATAAAAACCTTGATTTTTTTCATCACCCTATATCTCATAAGGGAGTCCGCAAAGGTAGCGATATTTTTTCATGGGAAAATTCGAAATACTTTCATTCGTATTGTACAAAATATTCAACGGAATCCTATGACGTGATTTTCATATACAAGGCGAACAATTTATGAAAAAGTCCATATATTTTCACTATTTTGCGCTAATGAATTACCACTTGACTTCACTAGATTGTAGGTGTGGATCTTAAATAAGTAGACTAACCAATCTATTTGAAATCTCCTGACGTGACTAATAAGATACTTATATTAGATATTTATTCAAAACGAAAAAGGAACGAATTCAATGAAGTGAAATCAACATTATTTCATATCATTTCCACGCCACCCCAGATGTTTTTTCTGTAGTGGTGTCCCTATGAGGCCTACTCCACTAGAAATATGGATAATTAACCAATCACAACTTAAACGGCCTTGACAGATGGCACACATATATCCCATGACTATAATAAAGATGCCCGTCATGGATAATGTGGGAGTCTCTACTAGGTAGGGGAAGTAATATGTCCTATAAATATCCGTTGAATGTTACGATATAAGGAACATTCCAAGTGGATAAATTCTAGGCACATGTCAGTATAGATGTGTAGTATTATCAAGTAATACGCATGAATCATTTGTATTACAGATATCCAGCAACCGATATCTGTTGTTGACATAATTATTATTATTATAAATTCTCAAGACAAATCGAAAATCTATAATTCCGTATATGTGAGAATCATAAACGGAAACTCCACGATTGAAGGAGTTTCAGCAAATCCTCTAGATTTTACATTATTAGTTTTCATTCCCGCGGAGAGGAAAATACTATTGCAATGTCACTAAAACGAATTCGCTCAAGTTTGAGACCACTTCATTGCATACTCTCTATCGATGGTAGTATGGGAACTCTTGTTTCATATCAGTTATTAATACATTCTAATAATTATACAAACAGTGGAAATCCATTTTTATTTTCTGCTCGCAAATGTAGCACACCAAGCTGTATATGGCTAGTTTTTTTCATTAATCTCTGTATATTGTTAATTTTGGTATCAACATTCTAATTTGGATATTGTTGCCTACCAGGAGGATTCTTACTCAGATATATCGAATGGTAGTGGAAACTCCCAGCTCATATTAGAAGTTCAAAGAATCTTTTATATTTGATAAGTATTTCAGTGATAAAACAGCCTAAATATACTAGGTGTCAAAATTCATTACGGGACAAAGTTATAGTTACAGGTGAATATCAATGGATGATGCTTCGGCAAGGAGCCATTGAAGTCATGGATGGTTTAAACGGAGGAGAAAGAAAATTGCTAGAACATCGGCCTACACATTTTGTATTTTCTGTATCCACTGTAAAGGGAATTTTAATATAGAATAAAGACCATTTTTAATAATAATAATAATATTTGATAAGTACCAGACATATTGTGAGATGAGCCTGGGAATATAATTAAGTATGATACTTAAAGAGATGTCTAATGAATGTATGTTCGGGATGTCTCCTAATTTTCCTTGGTGAGATATCCTGAAAATGTAGTGAGGATACCGTATATAGATACTTAGAGATGAGACTTTGGTGAATGACCTATAGATGGAATCAGTTCGTATATATTTATACATGTACATATACATATACATTAATTGATAGAAGTTCAATGGGATGTAACACATCCTTAGGATATCCATATCCACGGATATAGCGATTTTAATAGATATCCATAGGATATAATTTATTAATTGGGTTGGCACGAGAAATGCGCATGGCTTTTTATGACGACAACACAACGAGGAAAATACTTGATGGATAACTGAATTTTTCCATAATCAAAAAATATCAAATACGAATAAGAAGAAGATTTTTAAGAACATTCATAAATGAGAAAATAACCAACAGAATTGAGCTATTTCTGGACCGATATCGATGTCCTCTGGGAGCATCCTATTTGCAGCATCTCCTATGAAACCTAAAAGACGATTTGATGGAAAATGTATGTTTTCTTGATATCTAGTGTACCCCAAACACCATATCACGCTAGCAACATGCGCATAAGTTCCTAAAGTCGTAGCTCCAGACTTACAAGTTGTTGGGGACCTGAGTCGGCCTTGCCCACTTTTCCGTGTCCTGTCTGTAGGCCGAAATCTGACCTTCAGGTTTCACAGGCTCCTTTCGTGAGGAACCAGAAATAATTCTTAAATTACGTGGAATTTGGTCAATTTTACACCTATTTATTTTATTTTTTTGGTTTACAATGCTGGTGAAAAACACATTATTTACCACAATAACTTACTGAGAGACTAACTTTTGCATTCAGAATTATTACGAGTTTCTAATTGACTTTTTTCGTTCTGTCAGTTATGACAGTTCTCCCTCGACATTATTCGCGGCACTCTCTCCAGAAAATCGATTTTCTAGCATCGAGACTAGTAGTTGCAGCACCGACCGGTGTCAGTTGGACGGGCGCGGATTGTTAATCACTGTTGTCCAATCAATTTACAGCGTAAAAAATGAAACTAAAAACATACAAAGTATCGTACACAAGTACAATAATATCCCGAAATTGTGAGAACAGGATCTTCTGAATTTTCGTCACCTCTTTCAGTGAAAACAACCCAAAGCATGTGTTTAGTAGCTGTCCTGAACCGAGAAAATATTCTGAATCGTAGAAAATTGCGCTCCCCATGTAACTCATCGACTTCTAAAATGTTGTCTACTTCACCATCTCTACGGATTGTATCTTGGATATATGACGCAGCCAAGTGTAAATGATATGTTCCAGTATGTGATTTTAAATATTCAATATCAAGGCGAGGGAACGATTGTATATGAAGTTGATTCAAACGAATCCATCGCCCATTTCTGTACGGAGGTTTTCACCTTCAACTTGTGCCTGAACACTGTTGAGATCATCGGAATCAACTAACATTTGTGTGGCCGTATCCAGCGTTCCAGGCATATTTATCAAAGGATGGAATTTATTTATAAAAGCACCAGCAATCAGGTAATAATCACGGAACTTCGTAGTATGTACTGCTGATATGGGTTGACGAAAATTTTTGAAAATTGACTTAAAATGTCCTTTTCCAGCTTCTACAATCCATCTAGTAGTGGTTATTAAACGTGCCTGATTGGCTTCATTTGTCGTTAATTGCATTTGATTCGGCGGTAGAAATGATGGCATATAGTAATGCAAGCCAAGTTCTTGTAGACTATTGATTGAATCTCTATAGCCTCTATCGACAATCACAATATCGTCTTCTTGAAACCATGTGATCATTCCATTCAGATCATTTTGTAATTCGTGATTTAGAACACTCGCATCATTATTCCTAGCATCTGCGAAGTACGGCCCGTTGATTGCTAAGATATATCCATCGGAGGCAACTATGATCTCTGGTTTGACCAAATGTTCATTCTTGTGGAAACAGTATGATTGCCTTATGCCGCAAGGTGGGTGGGCTGTTGTCCGCGAGACTTGACTCTCATTGATTTGGGGTCAAGTTGAGGGGGCAACAAATCTTCTCTTCTGCCTCAATACTCGAAAGTTACTGCTCGTTTCTATTTTATTGTAGGTACAATCTATATAAACCATTGCTTTGGGATTGTCTGGTGTGGGATTGTATAGTTGATTCGTATACGGGGATACATGACTGTTTATATAATTTTCTCTTGTTATCGAATTAAATCCAGTATTATTCGGTACGAACCTTTGTAAAAGAGATAATCTCACATTAGAAATAATGAGGTTTGCTGCTTGTCGGCAAGAATAACTAAACAATATTTTTAAAAACTCCATGTTTCATTTTGAATAAAAATTTTTTTTTCGACATTTCTTGTCTTGCCACCTTGTTCAATAATATCGCAAGATTCTAGTAATTTTTTTTCAATCGGCGGTTAATTTTATTCACCCTGTATAATAGATTATTATTTTGAAAAATTATAAATTAAAATAAAACATCGGTTATTTACGGAATTTTTTGCAACCCTCGTGTTTATTTATGCGTTATATTTTGTCTAATACGTCTCTGTATGAAACCAATAAATTGTCCTCGTAAATTTCGTCGGGAACGGAAATCGTACATGTATAATTCACATGTACATGTGATTTTGAGGCAATACCGGTCCTTTTTCTAACAAAATTTCGACCGGCTATAAAAGTTCCCTTACAAACAAGACCCGGTCGCATTTCTCCGAATTTCTACAAGAGGTTATTTTCAGTTACTTGATACGTTTTGCATATGTCACCAATTTCCTGTCCTTGACAGTGCTAGTAATTATTCCATATCCTTTTAGGTACCTAAATTGATGCACCATATTTAAATATGCAGTCATTAATTTTCAAAATATCGTATTTAATGTCGACACTACGAAAATAAACGTGCAATTTTTTTTTATAATACAATTTTTTAATTTAATTATTCAATTTTATTTATTTCTCTATAATATATTTTCAGAGAATATACAAAAATACGTATACATACTCCTTTTTAATATCTTGTGAATTGTATATCATTAATGTCAAGATATTAAGGGAAATCTTTTTATTACAAACCTTGATATTAACATAAAGGGAAAATAAAATGGACCATTTGGTATTTATTAAAGTTTAAAAAAGTCTGCTGTTTTTGTAATGATAATTATCAGTTTCATTTCGTTTAATCAACGAATAATATTCCTATTCGGTGGTTAAATCAAGTAGGTTTTACGCGAACATGTCTTTAAATTGTCAAAAACAAAAGATTAGCAGACATAGCAAGTGCTCATCATCCCTTAATAGCAAAAAATAAGCTTCAAATAAATGCTCAAGAAGATAAAGCGAAGATCAAGGAAAATTACAAGATCTAAAAGTTAAACTGCCAAAGCATAATAGAAAAATGATGAAAGTGTATGGAAACACAGATAAAGGCATTACCAAATAGCGAAAACACTATAAATAAAAAATGGGAAAATACTAAAAAACGCAATACATCAATAGGATGAATGACATGGTAAGAAAAAATGAAACACTACAACAGTACAATATATTAAATAAAGAATTCCAAAAATGAACAGAACGTGATAAAAGACGAAGGGTTGAAGATATAGCGAAACAAGCAGAAGAGGCAGCAGTAACAACAAATATGCGGGTGATATACAAATACATAAAGTGGTTAGCAAATAAACATGTCAGAAACGACAATCCAATCAAAGACCTAGAGAGAAACCTGCTCACAATAGATAAAAAAGTAAATAGATGGGAGGAAGATTATAAACAATTGCAACAAGACGAACAATTTGAACAAATGAATAGTGACGACAATAAGACAACAAATAATTAATTAGAAATTGAACACACTTAAATCTACAAAAGAGGAAATTAGAGGCATTTAGAAATGGAAAAAGTGGCGGTAGCGACCATATACCAGGAGACTTATGGAAAAAAGACACAGCTCATTAAAAATAATTAGCCCCTGTTAATAAAACAATTCTGGAAACAACAACGAATGCCAATAGAATTGACATATCGAAAAAGAACAAAAATTCTTAAGAAAGGAAGGATTTAGAAGTGGAAAATCTTGTATAGTCCAAATCGCCACACTACGAATAATAATAGAAGAAACTAAAGAAATTAATAAAAGTTTACAATTAGGCTATATGGATTTCAATAAGGCCTTTGCCATGTTAAAAGAATCAAAAATTTGGGAAATCTTAAAAGAATTTGAAATTCCACCTAAATTAATAAAATTAACCTATACAACAGAATAAAAATTGAGAAATAAGCGAAGCAAGGCTGCATAATAGTCCCTCTAATCTTTAATATTTGACTCCATTATGTACTTAAAAAAAGTTTCCAAAGAAATAACTGGTTAATATGTTATCATGTACAAACTAAAAGACTGTCAGATCTTGAATATGACGATGACATCTACTTGTTATCTGAAAAAATTAACGATATAAAAAATATATTAGATAATCTCCAACAAGAAGTACAATAAATTGGTCTCCAAATAAATAAAGATAAAATAAAGAAATTCAGAGACTGGAAGAATTATTTTTTGGGAAGTATCATTATTGTAAAAGGAGGAACGGAGTAGGATATTAAGAATAGACTTGCAAAAGCATTTCAAGTTTATGGAATGCTAACAAATATATGGAGATCTACACAACTTGTCACAAAGACAAAGATCAAGATATTCAACAGCAACATAAAATCGGTTCTATTATATAGATTTGAAACGTGGACAATGACACAACAACACGGAAAAGAGATACAAACATTTATAAACAGATGACTAAAGCCGGCCACTCACGTTCCGGAAGACCTGTGCAGGTATACCGGAGACCTGAAAAGTCCAAACGCGCTAAGGTGAAATTCTAGATTTTATTTAATTTGATATTGATGGCGTCGAAAGATGACGACGCTTTGGAAGTTCTGAGCCTCTTATTAGTTTTAAATAAACGTGTGAAATCCTAAAAAAAAACGGAAAAATAGTAAAAAAATTGGTTACTAAAGCGAAAGAGTTACAGTCTTATTAATTTCTTGAATGAGTTGAAATTTGAATCAATAGATTTCTAAAACTATTTACGAATGAACGAGGAAACTCGTAGTAGTATAAAGTATATAAATAGATATATTTCGAATTGTAGAATCCAAAAAAATATGTCAGTTTTCCATTTTAATGTATAGTTTTCCGGAAAATTCCACTTTCAATAATTTTCCACTGGAAATATTTTATTTTTCAAACAACTGAAAATTTTTGATTCCCGGTATCCAAAAATCCCATGAAAATCGGATAGAGAACTGAGACATGTGCAGGCTTGTCGACAGTCACGTTCCGGTCCAACGTACGACAGCAATCTGATGCAGGTCGACCGAATCAATTTTCAATACTGCTCCAGTCGCCTATACAGGTCCTTGAACTGCACAGGTTTGCTCACACACACGTTGCGATATACCTGCACAGGTGTACATGTACAGGTTTACCGGAACGTGTGTGATCGGCTTAAGAGCGCCACTCACGTTCCGGTAGACCTGTGAGGTAGACCTGTACAGGTACACCTGTGCAGGTATATCGCAACGGGTGTGTGAGCAAACCTGTGCGGTTCAAAGGACCTGTGCAGGCGACCGGAGCAGTATTGAAAATCGATTCGGTCGACCTGCGCCAGTCTGCTGTCGTACGTTGGACTGGAATGTGTGTGCCGATAGGCCTGTACAGGTCTCAGTTCTCTATCAAATTTTGTGCTGCATGCACGTGTTTGTACATAGATTCTGTTATAAAATGGCGTTAAGTACTGAAGAGTATTTCATGTTTTCATAACTTCTTCTTGTGGCTAGGAATCTTAAAGTTACATTTAATCTCTGATGAGAGTAATTTTAAGTAAGTTTCCTTGTCCATTCGTAAATAGTTTTGAAAATCCTTGGGTTCAAATTAAAACTCGTTCAATAAATTAATATGACTGTAACTTTTTCGCTTTAGTTTATTTACAACTAATAAGAGGCCCAGAACTGCCAATGGCGTCGTCATCTTTCGATGCCATCATCAAACTAAATAAAATTTAGAATTTCACCTTAGCGTGTGTGGACTTTTCAGGTCTCCGGTATACCTGCACAGTTTCCCCTGCACAGGTCTACCGGAACGTGAGTGGCCGGCTTTAAGGGGAATATTAAAAGTATACTGGCCAAAACAGAAACAAATTTTGAGCTTTATAAAAGAAAGAAAATGGAAATGGATCGGCCACACTTTAAGAAAACCCACAGGATCTACTACCAGATACGCACTATTTAAATGGATGTCAATAGGACACAAAAGTAGGGGAATATGCACATACACCTGGAGGTATGTCAACAAGAGCTAGAAGAACTAGGAAAAATATGAAAAGAAATTGCTAAATTAGATAAAAATAAAAACTTATATAACCGCTTCGTTGTGTGAAAAAGATATCTGCATGTTTGCATATATTACAGGCGCACTGTATATAGACTCTGTACCATCATTAACGATATGCTATGTTGCCAAGTTTAATTCTAGTTTTGAGATAATTGGAAATATAATTTTTAGACGAATTAATTTACAGTTTGATGTATTTAATTAAAAGATAATATTTTGTAGATTGAAAATTACAACTAATACTAATTATTGTACATTTATTAAAATATTCTCATAAATATCTGGTCTAATTTATCTTGTATACAAGTATACTTTCAGTTCAGATAAAATTTGGTGTCACTTAACAGAAATATAACTGTAAGTCTAATAGTAATGGTCCGGCTTGAAATTTCGAAATTGTTTTGTAAAAATTTCGAAAAATGTAGCATCTGCTTTAATACCCATTTGTCATAAACTACATCACATTAATTTAAATGAGTTGTAAATATAAAGAGACGCAAAGCAAAAGTAAAAATAGTTTTCTTTTAATACTCGACAACATGTTTAATTCAAAATTTTCGTATAATGCGTCACTTTAAATTTTCATTTATATGTGAAAATTATGTTATATATAAACATAAATATTTCTAAGCGTCTAATAAGAGGTGTTAAAAGCGGCATTACTTAATAAATTGGATTTTTATTAGATTCTATAAATGTTTTTGGAAACTCTCTTTATTACTTTCATGTTTATTTTTATTTTGAAAACGCGAGAAACACCAACTGCTTTTTAATGTTGGTTGAACAACCACATTGTTTGCTATGGGAAATCGTAAGTGCCACAAAATATATTGTAAATATGTCGACAAAAATACTACTTGTAAATCATTAATTTATTTTTTATTATAACTAATATAAAATCTATTTTTTTGAAGAAAAACAACACAAATAGAGTTTATATTTTGAATAGAAAGAATTATTTTACATTAACAAGTAAATGGTAGTTAGAAAAGAAAGGAACTTAGTTGACGTTAAAAAATACAAATAAATAATTGAATTTGATCAAAAAAATTGTAGAAGATAAGAAATGCAACCACAAACTATTCTATTCTGGAATACGTCAAATTTAAATGATCAATTGACATTCTTAAATGTGAGATGAGAGAAAAACACAATCGATACCCGCACAAGATTAATGTTTAGACAGGGATTGTTGGAAACCATAACATTGGTCCCCTTTTCATTTCGTACAATTTGAATGACAATAATTATTTAGCATTACTTCATAATAACGTCGTTTCGACTTTGGCAAATGTTGTCTTTCTACGTACAAAATGAAACGTCGTAGGTTCTGAATTGAGTTGCTGAACTGGAACTTATAACGATAAAGAATATCTACCGCTGGCTGCTTGACTGACTTCTCTGCAGTGTTACCACAATAGTTTGAGAATACTGACATTCAGGCAGGGTGGCCAAATACATAACAGCAAATTTATATCCTGATTTAAGAAATCCCCAAGTCCCATCGAATACGACATACATTGCCAACGGAATATTTTCCACAGTTTATAGAATACTAGAATCAATAAGACAAACAAAAATAAAGGATGTTGTTAATATAGGACGAAAAAATTGGGACCAAATTGATAAACAATTTTAAAAACTATTAGGACGTAAATATGAATGCAGATGAACAGCAGATACTTACAATTAAAAGTTCTACTAATAGAAAAACGGAAACAAGAAGACTTAAAATATTTGCAAAATAATACATTACCTTACCAAAAAGCCCTACAGCCCTAAGTGAAAGGAACTTAGTTGACGTTAAAAAATACAAATAAATAATTGAATTTGATCAAAAAAATTGAAGAAGATAAGAAATGCAACCACAAACTATTCTATTCTGGAATACGTCAAATTTAAATGATCAATTTACATTCTTAAATGTGAGATGAGAGAAAAACACAAGCGATACCCGCACAAGATTAATGTTTAGACAGGGATTGTTGGAAACCATAACATTGGTCCCCTTTTTATTGCGTACAATTTGAATGACGATAATTATTTAGCATTACTTTATAATAACGTCGTTTTGACTTTGGCAAATGTTGTCTTTCTACGTACAAAATGAAACGTCGTAGGTTCTGAATTGAGTTGCTGAACTGGAACTTATAACGATAAAGAATATCTACCGCTTGCTGTTTGACTGACTTCTCTGCAGTGTTACCACAATAGTTTGAGAATACTGACATTCAGGCAGGGTGGCCAAATACATAACAGCAAATTTATATCCTGATTTAAGAAATCCCCAAGTCCCATCGAATACGACATACATTGCCAACGGAATATTTTCCACAGTTTATAGAATACTAGAATCAATAAGACAAACAAAAATAAAGGATGTTGTTAATATAGGACGAAAAAATTGGGACCAAATTGATAAACAACTTTAAAAACTATTAGGACGTAAATATGAATGCAGATGAACAGCAGATACTTACAATTAAAAGTTCTACTAGTAGAAAAACGGAAACAAGAAGACTTAAAATATTTGCAAAATAATACATTACCTTACCAAAAAGCCCTACAGCCCTAAGTGGGTCTTACACCTACACAGCGTCCTGTATTTTTTCATTGAAACTTTGCATGGTTTACAGATCATTCATGACATTGTCCATCTATCTCATTTTTGTACTCCTTCTTCTCTTCGTGTTGTAGATTTTAGCATTCAATAATAATAATAATAATAATGACTTTATTGCTTTGTTATAAGAATACAAGTACAAGCAAAGGCGACGTTCGCTCTTAGATGATGTTTTCGTACTAGAAGCACCAGCTATGTAACGCTCTTCCACGTAACCGCAAAACACAAAACTAAATATTAAATATCCTTTCGTACAATATCTTACATGCTAAGAAAACAAAAAACGCAAAGCTAAATATCAAATATGCTTTCGTACAATATCTTACTTGCTAAGATATCAAAAGTTATGTAACCTAATTTTGTAAATATTAAAATGAATAAGGCCAATTTTACCTGTTTAAAATTATAATTTCAACGTTATGCTATTATTAAATAGAGACTTTTTAATGTTAAGTTTAAATCGAGAAATGGGTAACGTTTTGTAATATTCGGGGATTATGTTGTACATATTTGCAATATTATATGAGAAGCTAGATCGGAATAACGAGGTTTTATGTTTCGGCATACTAATTTTATTTTCAAATCTTACATTAGTATTGTGAACTTCTGATCTCTTTTTAATTTTTTTCGATAGGTAAAAAGGAATTTTGGTAAACATAATTTTATGAAATAGTACTGATCCGTGAAGAATACGTCTATTTTTTATGTTCAGCCAGCCAAGGTCTGCAAGATGCTTAGAGGTTGGATTGCGACGTCTGATACCACTAATAAATCGAACACTCATATTTTGAATTCGCTGTACTCGATTTTGATCTAGTTGTGTGAGAATAGAAGTGTTAAGGAGTCATCTAAAACGAGACATAGGTTTTTTTCACATTTATTTAAAATTAAATTATCGTTATCAATTTTCAAATGTATTTTATTTTTGACTTTATTTTTCTCAATTCTACGTCCAAATAGCATAGCTTTTGATTTTGAAGGATTAATGCTTAGGCAGAATTTATTAGAAATATCTACAATAGTCTCTAATTCTTCATTAATTTTCATACAAGCATTCATATAATTAAAGTAATTTGAAAATTGAGACGTGTATAGGGTAAATAGCAAGGGTCCTAAGATGGAACCTTGCGGAACTCCTCGCCATAGGTAAATTTTCCTAGATAATTTTTTATTTATAAATACTCTTTGAGATCTATGATCTAAATAGGATTGCTTCATTTGTTGCGCTTATTTATCAAAACACGTATAGTTAAATAATGACAAAAGCAGAGGGTGATTAATTTTATCGAATGCCTTTGAGTAATCTAGTAAGATTAAAATGCATAGATGGTTGGAATCAATATAAGAATAAATGTCATCCAAAACTTTGAGGAGTGCAGTAGTGCAGCTGTATCCTGGACGAAACCCCGACTGGTGTTCAGGTAGAAGGTCGAATTTGGTGATGTGTTGACGAATCTGTTCATCCATCACTTTTTCTAGGATTTGAGAAAAGATACACTGAATATTTATCGGAAGAAGTTGATTGAAATCAGCAGGATTATTCGTCTTAGGTATGGGTGGAATTTTAGATTCTTTCCAAATTAAAGGAAAAACGGAATTTTTTAGACAATAATTATATATGTGAGTAATAAATGATAAAATATGTGGACAACAATAGAGAATCATAGTGATATTAATATTATCAGGTCCAGCTGCATTTGAATTTATTGAAAGTATTTTTTCATAAACTTTTAACTCATCAATTTCCCTAAATTTAAAATTATCAACATTCGGTAGTTTAGTTGAAAGATAGTGGCTTAGAATAGCAGCATCTGGGTTATTGTCACCACCAATGCCATTGATGAAATGATTATTTAGTGAGTCGGGATCTTGTAAGTGATCAGGAATAACTGTTGAACTTTTTTTGTTATGAATTATGTTATGCTTTTTCATTTCTTTCCAGATATTTTCTTTCGTTTCAGTTGAAATTCAAAATATGCCTTTTTCTCGCGTGCAATTGCATGATTGACTTCATTACGAATTGATTTATAGTAATTCCAATGATTCTCATTTTTTGATTTTCTGAATCTTAATAATGCTTTATCTCTCAATATCATAATGTTCATCAATGTATCAGTTAACCATGGAGACTTTTTTCTTGTTATTTTAACTTGACGCAGTGGTGCATGTGTTTGGAATAAATTGGAAATAGTCGAATTCAATATTTTGATTTTACTTTCAATGTCATCAAGACGATACATTTGTTGAAAATCGGAACCTATTAAATCCTAATGAAAATGATGCGGTTCAAAATTCCTAAAGTCGCGGAACGTAAATTCAAACGGTTTAAGTTTTTTTATAGATAGCGATCCAATGCAACAAGATGGAAGGGAATGGTCTGATACTAAGGGACATGTAACATTTACATTACTGATTTTTAAACTTTCTGAACACAATATAACGTCGAGTAATTTTGGTCCTCTTGTTGATTGGTTAACAATTTGAATAAGATTGTAAGTGTCAAAAAGTGACTGCAGAGCTCTACACTGTAGGCTGCTTGGGTCTAAAAAGTTTATATTAAGGTCTCCCGCGCAAATAACATAATCAAAAAATGGCGATAAGGTGCTCAAACATAAATCAAATTCATTAGCAAAATCCTGATAAGGAAAATCATTAGGTCTGTAGAGTGAATCCAAGACATAATTTTTATTATTAAAACAAAACGAAATCCATAACTGTTCGGAATTAATGTTATTCAAATTAGTAATAGGTTTAGACTTGAATCTATTTTTGAAATATATAACAGTATCCCCGCCTTTTCTCGGAGATCTATCACGTCTAAACATTTTATATCCCGGTAAATTTACTAATCTATTAACAATATGTGGTTTCAGCCACGACTCCGAAACTGTAATTAAATCAAATTTGTCTAATACTGCATCTTTGAATGCAACAAAATTCGCTAAGATAGATCTTGCATTTATATGGCAACAGATAATGGCTCATTCATTTTATTATACATGAACTAAGAGATATTACAAGCTTCAAACAAAATAATACCAAAATTTAGGACTGTTACAAATAAAAGTTCAGAAGATATTATTACTATATTAAAACAAAACAATATACCACAATTATGACCTCTATAAATAAAGAGTAGAGTTGAAAAATAGCGTAAGTACCACTATAACCGTTATTTTTTATTGCCGCTTCTTGTAACTCTATCTAGAGATGACGGGATTCCTCTTTTCTTAATACTCTCGCTTGAAGGTGGATCTGGAATTGGTAATGTTGAGTTATCTATAGACTGTAGTTGAGTAACACTATACTCAACACCATTTACTATTAAATATTTACCATGAATTTTAGCTGTATGTTTCTGTGTTCTTGCAACTTTAAGGTGCTTAATGATCGTTTTTTGATCTTCCCTATCTTCCTTGCAAAGATCTGATGCAATAAATATGTGCTTACCCTTCAATTAGCTAGCATTTTTTAGAATTTCTTTCTTTTTAATAAATCCACAAAACTCCAACTTAATGGTAGGTGTGTTGTTACTTTTTAAAACTGAATAGTTGTTAATATCTGCAGTTGTAACGGTTACTGCAAATAATTCACTCAATTTTAAAAAAATAAATGCAAGAGTGTCCACTTCATCTGGTATATGCAGGCCGTAAATAAAAATGTTGTTACGCCTTAAAGCTCTTTCTAAATGTATACACCGTGACGTAATAGTTTCTGTTTTATTTTCGAGTTCACCGATTTTTAAAGAGTTATTATTCAGATTCTCGAGAATTGTTTTATTATCTTCCTTGATTTGTGTGGACAATGTTCCAACTTCAGTTTTGATGACATTTGAAAGCATATTGTACAACTGACTATTACTTAAATCCTGGACATCGCCCATCTTTAACCATGTATAAATTGGTAATTTAGACTGATTCAAAAAAGAATAGAGAAAAAGTCGTTTCTATCGGCATTTGAAAGTCATCCATACGATGAATGTGCCTAAACCATTCTCCTTCTCAACCTTCCTTTGGCGTTTTCTTCTTCTGTTAGCGTCTAGGTTTCACTGCCATATGAGATTACTGAGCCTTGTAGACCCAGATACGCATCACTGGACGACAAAATTTAACTTTTTATATGTTAAATTGATTCGAATGGCTGTTTCTTGCTCTGATTAAAAATTTGTATACCATTTGTTGGTAAAGGGTAAAGTTTTTTTGTAATACCAAATTAAAATCTTCACACTTTGTAAAGTACTAATTTGTTTTATTGAATTTAATCATATGTACTAATCTAAATCAACGATTTTCTGTTTTATTTTGCTCGAGGAACATCCCTTCTGAGTGTCTCGCAATAAGGTGCAAGCATATTTGCGTTCTGTTTTTCTGATAACTTGTTTCCATTGTTGAAATTTCATGGTGTAATCGCTCACTGTGCTCATCGCTTACATCACTCAAATTTTCGCGAAACAAGTCCAGGTGCGAATCCAGAAAATGTATTTTTAGCGACATGTTATATCCCAGAGCTTTATAATTTTGTAGTAATTCTGAAACCAACTCTCTATAGGTCTCAGTTTTTAAAGTGCCGAGAAGTTTTTTTAAGGTTTCCTTGCAGCTTTGTCAAGCTCATTCAAGCTTTCGTGAAAGTATAGGGCGTTTATAAGCTCCTTTATTTGTGGACTTATACATATATCTTCTTTAATTTCAACTTCATTGATCCTGAACAAAATTTTTCATTAAACCTAGCACATCCCCAACCAGTCATTCATAAATTCGATTTGTCATGAAGCCAACATCAATTTGTAGGCCAAGTGGGGAATGACGTAAGACAAGAAGTGAAGAGGTGATGATCACGAGGCAAGGTACGTCACAGATTAGGTATATTTTCTGTTACGACTCGTCTTTAGACAAAATCTATGACGATAACTGTTACTACGCAACGCCTTTCTTGAATGGAAGTAGACTTATCAAATATAAAACACAGTTATCTAGTATTCATTCGAATTTTGGACTCATCCCTGCGAGGAACAGGCCTGATGGCTGATGGGAGTTTGGGATATTTAATGGCTCTCTTGGTTTGCTTGTTATTCCAACAATTTTTGTTATACAGAATTAACAGTCCGTCAAATGGCTATTTGGTTCCCTCGATATTATCGGAACTGCAAATGGCTTATGTCGCAACTTTCTGTTAAGCCAACCACTAAGTCATGTTACACAAGAGGTACTGCAATCAAGAGGGGTCCAAGATTTTTCCTGGTCCTGATTTCCTGAGTTAATTGATCTTAATTAGCAGCTTTTGTTGTTAGTGTGACAAAATAAGAAACAGTTGCAGTAATCGCTTTAACCAGTGAGACCCTGAATCCAGCTTTTATTAGCTCTTTGATGATGGTTGAACAAGAAATAATACAAGTATTCGAAAATGAGAAGACATCTGGTAAATGATAGTTCTCTTACGTTTTTAGAATATAATATGGGCAAAAAAGTAATGTCCAAAAAATAGAAACAACAACATTCTAAATGTGTGGCCAATTAAAGAAGTTTTGATGGTATTTTATTTATTTCTTCTACATTTTTTTAAAAAGTCAAATAAAAATATTATTAATTCAGTCATGAATAGACTTTTCTATTTTATTTTTCTATAAACATTTTTGAAAAGCACTAATGAATTTACTTTATAACAATAAGAATTACTATTGTAAAGTTTTTCTTATTTATTTAAACAGTAAACGGGTGGGATAGATTTTAAAAACACGGTATGGTTACTTACTAATTTATTTAAACACTAAAATACTAACACTTATTTTATATATACTTAACTGATCACTTAAATTTAATTTATATGCACACAAACTTAATTATTAATTTCTATCAACACTTTACTGTTCGCTATTTCGGTGTATTCTTGTTTATTTCTCGAGATCACTTTATCAACTAAACTGAACTCTTCCTGGTCGGTCCCTTACATATGAGTGCCTTTTTCACTAGATAATTCTAGATTGCGGCTTACACAAAAATAATTGGCTTTCTGGCATTTTCTAGATAAGACTGTTCATAAAAACAGATAGTCACAATCGTAAACAATTCTAAGAAACCCCTGCGCGTCCGCCAAACTTTTAACTTTCATACCTGGCTTAGACAGAGTCGGATTTAGGGACTATACCAGTGTAATGTTTCGTAACACTATTATAGAAACTTTATAAAAAAAATCGTTAGAAATATTTATTTCCGATCGTCTGTGAAGTAGAGTTAAACGTGACAACATCGCACATCGTCTACATTATTAAATTTCAGCTTTTTTGTATATTTCAAAACAATTGTATAAAAGAAATTTCAATAAAAAATTATGACCAAATATCGAAAAGTAGATTTGGGGACAAAAGAAGTATACAAAAGCATGATTCCACTTTTTCTAGATTAAAAATGCACCTGTTAAATACTTAAAATTTAAAACTGAATATTGAATAAAAAATTAAAGTCACCGTGTTTTGTTCTGTAGGGTCCTTATCGACAACAAAATATCTCCCTTGCCTTTATTTGATTTAAAGATCATCATTCTTTTTTCTTTTCTTCAAGCAAAAGCATGACTTTTAATAAAATTTCAGAAAAAAAATCTGCCAGGTAGAAATTCACTTCTTCATGTGAAATAACAAAATCAGAAACTTTTCTCTATTGTCAACAGAATGCAGGTATTTGTGCGTAAATAATTTATCTGTAATAGCTACGAAATATACAGTATATCTGAAAAAGCTGTATATATATATATATATATATATATATATATATATATATATTTATTTATCTCTTTTTAAACCCATGGGAAGTGGAAATTTTGTTAGAAAATTTTTCTACAACCAATAAATTGGAAGTTAAAACCGAATCTTCATCATATTTTATCGATATATTTATATTACTACATAAACGTTCTAAAAACATGACGCCAGATTACAATTGCAAGTTTCAACCACGTGGATATTTTCCGGTGTCGTGGTATTCCGCTTTTCTTATTTTTCACATCACCAGCTTCACTGAGGTTGTTTACCCACGAACACGAAACGCACGTTGCTGTACATCAGTGGCTCTCAAACTTTTTTGGTAACGGAATCCTTTTGGAAAGTGAAATTCTTGATGTAACCCTACAATAAAACAATTGTTTTTAAAAATGTATTCTTGATTAATAAGTATAATAAAAGAAAAATGTAACAGTTACTACTTATTATTTACTTTACGTAGTAAATTACTATCTAACAAGTATAATAATAGAAGATATTAAAAAAGCTAACTAATGGGAGGTATGAAACTGTTTTATTATTTTTCATCACGTGGTTGATGTCAGGTTTGATAGAAGACAATTGAAATCTCATATCAGGTTCGGCGTCCATTGTATTGCGGTATTTTGTTTTCGTGGCTGCATAGGTTGAGAATCCTGTTTCGCACAAATATGTTGTTGAGAACGGGAGAAGAATTTTCAGAGCCATTTTTGCAAGAATTGGATATTCATCACGAATTCTGCCCCAAATATCGTTGAGAGGCGTCGTTTTGAACAGTGACTCCATACCATAGATAAATACTTTTAATACGGGGAAGAATGGAATCTCCTGTATTAAGTCCGAAACCACAAAGTTTTGTCAAGTGCTGCGCCATCTATTGTGGTGGAAGGTTACTATTCACCAACAGGGATAAAATAAAGGAAGAGACCTGCATGATTAGTCACAGTTTACTAGCTACTACTAGATGGCAAGCCAAGCAAATACTGAAGGTTTTTTAAATTATGCCTATATTGTTTTTTCTTAAATAAACAAATCAAAACAGTCACACAAAGTTTAAACACTTTTTGAAACAACCTGTTATTTTATTTTGACTTAAAAGTAGGATACGTTGTTTGAAGCTTTTATCCCTTTTTATTAACCAGGATAGTTTATTAAAAGACGAATGTCGACAAATAGTTTCAAAAATTTAATATAAAATTTTGTTTATGAAATAGTACAGGTGATTTTCTTTATATTCTTCTCAAACTTAAGATGAGAATAATTTATTGATAATAGCATGTGCTGACAAATATTACACATATGATACAATATAATGGATTCCAATGTTTTTCAAACACTAATTTTTTTCCGATATACATAGTGTATTTTGTAGTGTATTTGTCATCCTAGGGGTGATCTTCGTGTTTTTCCTTTTACATTTTTTTGTATATGTACAGTCGTCTATATATTTTTGAAGTGTTTTAATGAAAGTATTTGTTTGCATAGTTTGGATCTGGATTCTAGTATAAGAAATCCCAAGATTTTTGTCTGATTGTATTTTTAAGTTTTGTTTCATCGATGTATTTCACTATTCCTCGTTCCTTGGGGCATTTGGTATTTTCCTGTACTATCTGTAGTATTGTTGAGAAATGATCTGTAATGTCGGTTTGTAATACTAGGGACAGTATTTGATCGAGTACGTTGAATTTGGATTTTAAAAATATGCGTCGAATGTCGAATTACTGGAATTTTTTCATATAACATTTTCACATTATTTTCAAACGATGTTACTTGCAGGTTACTCGGAATTATTTGTGTTTTCAAGAGAGTGCCAACGCTTTCAATTAAAGTGTTGATTTTTAAATTTAATTGAGATATTTCATCTATCATCAACCTTTTAAATTCTAAAATAAATTTAAAATATGATTAAATATAAAAATTAATTAAAATTATTTAGTTTAGTCACCTTGATCATCAAGTGTATCTATTTATGGTGATAATTTATCTCTTTTGTGAAGTGTTCATCTGATTCCACTGCCACAAGGTTTTGACTCTAAAAAAAATTAAATATAGGTACAATATCAAATTGAGTATTTTTATACTAAAAGTCAAATTTAATATGCAAACCTTAGGTTATTATAAATTATGATTTAACTTAAGAAACAAATTACCTCTAGGAACAGCAAATCTCGCCATATCATTTGATTCGTTATTCTCAAGGGAAATTCCTTCAGCTTCAGACCTCATAGTTTCGGCAATAGATTCCACTGGAATCTCTGGAGAAGTACTACCCGATTTATAATTTATACAATACCGAAAAATATATTATGTGCACAAAACATTCTAATCAATTTCTTTAAATTCTTACAATTTGTTTGTGGTGTACGTTTAAAAACAGGATAAATTTTACGATTTAATGAGGGACTCTCGTCTGAATCAGAACTAGAGTGATGGGACAGATACCTTGTATTTTTTTTCCGTATCCTTTATCCCGTCCTTTGTAAATATCGGAACTAGACGAAAGGTCTGTTGTAATTAAAGCCTTTTTGGCTTTTCTTTGTGCTACAGTAAAGTCATCCACAAGTTAAAAAATTATTTCTCTTTAAAAAATGACAAATACAATAAAACTCTATCAAAGTCTCTAATATACTGATCCATTTGTTATTGTTTTACTTCTGACATTTTGATGTCGTTAGTAACCTTCCAAGCGAATAGATGGCGTTAAAAATGCAGTTTAGCAGTGGCTATAAAAGATCGCAGGGCATGCTCCATACTTGTATCTGACGACATTTCTAAAAGAGATTCATATATCTCGTTTGACATAATTTCGGGCTTTTGCAAGTTGGGTAAAAAACGATTATGAATCCATGAATTCAGTTTTCTTTTTGTTTTCTGTTTTTCGGGAAAATACTTCTCAAAAGATGCGCGCATCGTAGTGAGATATTGGACCAATTCTTAAAGTACATCATCTTGAAACATTTCTGAGTCGTTATCGCTAACAAACTCACTGAGTGACGTAAAGCTTCTGATTTTTCTCTTACCAACGCAAATAATCCAAAAATCTAATTTTCTTTTGAATGCAGTTATTTTGTTACAGGCCTGGAACACTGTTGTCTGTTTACCTTGTAATGATAAATTTAATTCGTTCCGTTTTTGAGAGATATCTGCCATAAAAGACAGTCCGAACAACCAAGTTTTATCATACAAACGATCTTTCAAATTAAAAGAAGTATCTGAAAGAAACATTTATAACTCGGCTATAAGTTCAAATAGCCTTGTTAAAGTTTTAGCCCGAGAGAGCCATCGCACTTCTGTATGGGACAGCAGTGTTTTATGTTTGCTGCCATAATCTTCATACAATAATGAGAACAATCGGGATTGTAGTGGTCGTGATTTGATAAAATTAATTATTTTTACCGCTTCATCCATAACTAATTTTAAAACATGCAAGTTCCTGTCTTTGCGGGATACAATGGCTGGAACTACAATTAGGCGCTTTATTTTTTATTAGTGACACTGCTTCTGCTGTTTTACTCATCATCGCATTGGCTCCATCTGCACAAACGTCGATGCAATCGTTCCAACTGAGATTATTTTCTTCAAAAAATATATTTATTTTATTAAAAATTTCTTCTCCGGTAGTGTTTGGGGGCAGCTATAAACACATAAGCATGTCTTCTACTGAAGAACTTTCATATGGATATCTGACGATAACCAGCAAGATGTCCAGACCAGCGACATCAATTGACTCATCCATTTGCAAGACGAATCGTCTTTTTTGTAGACATATTGCCATATTATGAATTTGCCGTGAAACAGTATCGTTTGATAGCGGTATAGTGGAAAGATGCTTTGCTGATTTTTCATCAAGAATATATTTTATTATGTCTAACGCACATGACTTTATTAACTTCTCAGCCATAGTGTGTGCTTCACCTGCTTGTGCAATGCAATAACTAACTAAATATGATGCTTCCATGGCCTTTTCTTTGATATTTTGAGTTACAAGCATCATAGTTTTTTGACTTTCTTATTTGCGTACAAAAAATTCTTGTCTTTATACTCGGGGAGTACAGTTTTCAAATGTCGGCGAAACTTGGCAGGTGCCATGGAACTATTAGGAAGCAGTTGTTACTCAGACTACCTAAACTTTCTATGATCGTGAAGTCTTACCAGGTTGTATGCTCTAATTTGGGCAGTAATTTAGACCAGTTCACGGATTTAATTACTTTATTGACTAGATTAATGATGAAGAAAATTAATAAAAGAAAGAAAAAATTGCTGGACACCAGTTACTTTCCAAAAAATAACAAAAACTCAATTTAGAGATACAAGTGGTTTTACTTCGAGGAATAGGCTGGCAAATTTGATGGCAAAAACAAAACAAAACTATTACAAAAACTGTATTGAAAGTGGTGCAAATGATTCTAAAACATTATGGGCTACCGTTGAAGAAATAACTGACAAAAAGCAGAATACAACGAAAATAGATATAATAAAAAACGAGAAGGGAGAAAATTTAACTGACGTTAAAGATATAGCAAAAGAATTTAACAACCAATTTGTGAGCATGGGTCCGAGATTAGCACAAAAAATAAATAAAAATCCAAACTTCACTTCTCGTACATATAGTTCACCTAACTCTATACAATTAACTCATACTGATACCACTGAGATTGTAGACATTATAGAACCACTAAAAAATAAAAAAATCGGTTGGTAACGATGAGATAGGTGTAGATTTTATTAAGTACATTGCTGAACACATTTCCAATCCGTTGAAATATATTATAAATATGAGTATTGACACTGGATATTGGTCAAAGCAATTTAAAGAAGCAGTGGTCTGTCCAATTTATAAAAAGGAAATGAAGCAATAACAACCAATTATAGACCCATATCTCTAATATCTCATTTATCTAAAATATTCGAAAAAATTATTAAAAAGAGATTGAACAATTTTATTGATAAGTACGTATCTCAATGAAATAATTTAGATTCAGAGAAAATACAACTATTGAGGATGCGATATTGGAATTAACTAAGAGAGTACACAATTCACTCGAAACAAGTACCCCTTGTCTTTGTGTTTTTATCGACCTTAGTAAAGCCTTTGACACGGCTGACCATTATCTCCTACTCAAAACGCTAGAAGCAAACGGGGTAAGAGGTAATTATCCAAAACTTTTCAATAGTTATCTTACTAATAGAAAGTCAAAGTCGAGAATGCATTAAGTATCAAGAAAACAATGAAATGTGGAGTCCCACAGGGTACCATCTTGGGACCAGTTCTATTTAATATTTATATAAATGGCTTATTTAGTGTAAACACGATATGCAGATGACACCGTAATATTTTATGAGGCGGAAACCTGGAAATAACTAAAAACGAAAGTTGAAACCGACTTAATTATTGTGACGGACTGGTTCGATTATAAGCTTTTGACAATGAATTTAGAAAAAACTACATTCTTACATTTCAGTTGCAATGCTTCTGGCAGCGCTTCCTATCAAAAATAACTTATGCAAATAATGAAATAGAGGGTACAACAAATATTGAATACTTGGGAGTATACTTAGACACTAACCTCAAATGGGACTGTCATATAAAATATGTTATAAGAAAACTACAATTCATATTCATATAAATTTAAACTCCTTAAGAAATGCTTACCATTACCGCAATTGAAAAAGTTATACTACGCACTTGTGGATACTCATATTAGGTACGCCATTACAGTTTGGAGTTCGGCTCTGCAAGTGCATATACTTCCATTACAAGTCTTACAAAGAAGATTTTTACGACTTATAATCGGGAAAAATTACAGATATTCATCTGATAGTTTGTACGAGGAAACACAAATTCTCGACCTAATCAGCTCTATTATTACTGTACCAATGTCAAATATCACTTTAGCAGTAATAAAGAGGAACCTCGTAATCATCAGTATACCACTCGAAATCGTAACTTACTCAGTTATCCAGTTATAGTTAAAAAGTCCAAATTTCAACAGGCGTATTCGTATATGTCTATAAAGGTGTACGAGTACAACACTATACCGACAACATTGAAGGATATATATAGCAAGCCAATCTATACACGAAAGTTAAAATCATTTATATTGGATAAACCAAGAAACTTTATAGATAGCATAGTAAATTAAGAGAATACAATGAACTTTGATATAGTAACGGAATTGCAATATAATAACCTAATCAATATTATCCTCTTTTCTTGACCACACGTCAATCATAACGAGCCATCATCAGCATTCCTGATTATACATGCCTGCATATGAATATGTAATTGTGTAATATAGTAGTGAAAGTGTGTTGGTATCTGTGAGGGTATAACCATGCTTTTAGGTAAACATTTAATTATTAGCATTTAATTTGCTGGCATGTGTGTACATGTTTAAGTTTTGGTTAAGATTTATATATTTATATTTTACTTCTGTATTTGCATTTATTTATGTATATTTTGTACTTTCGTATGTACATCTATTTATGTCTATTTATATTTTGCGCTTTTATATTTGCCTTTAATTAGATGTATTTATATTTTGTGCTTTTGTATTTACATTTATTTATGTGTATTTATATTTTGTGCATTTGTATTTACATTTATTTTTGTGTATCTATATTTTGTACTTTTGTATTTGCATGTATTTGTGTATATTATATTTTGTACTTTCGTATTTACATCTATTTATGTATATTTATATTTTGTACTTTCGTATTTACATCTATTTATGTGTATTTATTTTTTGCGCTTTTGTATTTGCATTTAATTAGATGTATTTATATTTTGTGCTTTTGTATTTATATTTATTTATGTGTATTTATATTTTGTGCATTTGTCTTTACATTTATTTTTGTGTATCTGTATTTTGTATTTCTATTTATTTGTGTATATTTATATTTTGTACTTTCGTATTTACATTTATTTATGTGTATCTATATTTTGTACTTGTATTTAAGTTTATTTATGTATTTATATTTTCATGAGCATATTGTAATCACGAAACGAGTACTCATGTACTTATTGTTCATTTTTACTTTATTCGCTCTTTATATTTGTAACCGTTATACTTATTTATTGTGAATAAAGTTATTATTATTATGTTGTATATGCTCGTCTTATAACGGTGTTTCAGAGAGGAACGGTACGAATACAAGTTCCTTCATAACTATTTTAAGTTGAGGTGTCTTCTTACTATTGCTGCTGTTTCCAGAATAACAGCTTTCTGAAGCTGTATGTATATGAGCGGTGGTAGGTTAAGTATTTGTAGGCTGGTGTGGAGGCTTTTTGGGATTATTCCAGTTGTGGAAATAATAAGAGGAACCACGTTAACCTCACTTTGTTTCCAAATTGTCTTTACTTCCTCAGCAAGAGGAGTATGTTTCACCAATTTTTCATTCCACGTGGATTGCAGATTGTGAGAATTTGGGATGCCGACATCTATAAGATAAGTTATAGCTGCAGTCTTGTTGGTAAGGGTAATATCTGGTCTATTACATGGAATGGTCTTATCGGTTATTATGCTACGATTCCAATAGAGGCGATAGTGCGCATTTTCAATGACGTTTTCGGGTTGGTATTTTTAGTAAGGTGATGTATCCGCGTGGAGTTGATACAGTTGGGCCAATTTTTGATGTACTATCTTCGCAACTTGGTCGTGCCTTTGAAGATAGCTAGTCGGAGCGAGTACTTTACAACCGGCGGTGATGTGTTGTATTGTCTGTCCATTTATTATTATTATTATTATTTTTTTTGTGTTTGAGCATCGACATCTAGGTCATTGTGCTCGTCGATATATCATTGGGGTAATTTATATTTTATAAAATAAATTTGTGGACTTTAGATAAGTTATCACCTGGTTAAGCTCGTCATTTTGGTTTCTAAGAATGTTTTCGATCTGGGGTATTTTGAGGAATTGTCTGTGAAAATTGAAGGCTGCACAAGTAAATATATGTTGTGTTGTCAGTGGGATGCCGCACTTCTCACATCTAGGTTTGTTCTTTCCAAGGAGGAGGTGTAAATGGGTTAGGTTTGTGTGGCCTATCCTTAATCGGCTGAGGACGACTTGTTCACGCCTTGTAAGAGTTTTGGGGTAGAACCATTTTTGTACGCTCGGTTTAATGTGTCTTAATTGTCCGTCATATGTATTCCATCTGTTCTGCCATGCTTCGTAAATTTTATTCTTTATATCCGTTTTCATATCCATGAAGGTGTTAGGTATGCCTTTGTCAACTGTTCCGCTTGTGGCTTTTTTGCTACTAGATCAGCTTCAGTATTACCGGTAATATCGGTATGCCCAGGTATCCACATTATTGAAATAGTCCTTTGCATACTGTATAGATGGGTTGATAATTCTTGAATGCGTACAACCCATTCATTTGCAGAAAAACGATTTTTTGTCGAGAGAGTGGCAGTTAAGGAATCCGTGCAAACTAAACATTTTTCAAAGCTGCTCTGACTGAAGTACAACAACGCTTGCCATATTGCATACAACTCGGCATTAAGTATACTAGACTCGTGGTTTAGGGTCCAAAAGAAGGAATCTACACCGATTACGATTGCCGCCCCTGTTCCATTATCTGATTTGGAACCATCTGTGTAGATGACTAAATGTTCGTTGTATAGATCCATTTGTTCTAAAAATAGCGTTCGGTAGATCGATGGAGCGGTATCTTCTTTTTTGTATTTACTGAGAGATATGTTTATTTGTGGTAGTTTTCTTAGCCATGGAGGAGTGTCATACGTATAGGTCATTTTTTCTATTTGTAAGTTTATCCTGTACTCTTCAGATGTGTCTGAAAAACGAATACTGGATGGTTTAGTTGAACTACGTCTTAGTGTGTGTGGACTGGGAAGGTTTGTGAAAATCTTGTTATTTAAATGGTTGGGTAACGTTTGTATTTTCACGCCATATGTTATGAGCTGCATATCTCTCCTTAAGTTTAGGGGTAAGGACGAAGCATCGCATAATATTGCTTCTATAGGGCTTGTTCTAAATGCACCGATTGCATGTCTTACTGCGAGATTTTGGATTTTATTTAGCTGGTTCAAGTGTGAACGTCTTGCAGAACCATAAACAATACAGCCAAAGTCAATTTTGGATTGCACTAAAGTTTGATAGATGCGTAATAAAATTTCTCTGTCGGACCCCCATCGGATACTCGACAAACATTTGATAATGTTAATAACTCTTCGGCATCTGTTAATCAGATATTCAATGTCCGGTCTCCAGTTTAATTTTTGGTCAAGTATCATACCTAATAATTTTGTTTTATGTTTTATCTCGATATTCTGACTTGGCAGCTTTAGTTGTGGTTCGGCGTGGTCGGATCTTAATCTGCAGAAATGGATGGCGTGGGACTTCGAAGGTGAAAATTTAAAACTGCTGGCTCTAGCAGTTTCTTCTAGGCTGTTGATTTGTCCTTCTAATGAATTCTCAATTTCGGGAATTGAATGACTGTAAGAATAAATGGTTAGATCGTCGACATATAAAGCTGCTTTGGTGTTTTCTCCGATGTTACAAACAAGACAGTTAATTGCAATGGCAAAAAGAGTTACGCTAAGAACTGAGCCTTGTGGTATTCCGTTTTCTAAGGTTCGTGTTGATGAAAATTCATTGTCAATTCTTACACAAAAGAATCTTTCCGAGAGAAAATCATTTAGAATATTAGGTAACGCTCCACGGATGCCCCATGTGTGTATTTGTTTCATTATTGCATATCTCCAAGTCATGTCATACGCTTTTTGCAAGTCGAACATGACTGCGACGAGGTGTTGTCTTTTAGAAAAGGCATTTTGAATGTCGTCAGTCTCTAATGCGACTAGGGCATCTAGGGAGGAGTGATTTCGTCGACAGCCCACTTGGAGGTTTGATAGAAGGCCGCGTGATTCTAGCACAAAGGTTAGTCTGTTGTTCACCATTTTTTCAAATATTTTTCCGATACACGATATTAGTGAAATTGGTCTATAGTTTGTAGGATTTGTCATTGAATCTCGATTTTTTAAGATCGGGATAATGATAGCCGTTTTCCAGTTACTAGGGTAGGTATTCGCTGACCATATTTTGTTGAAGAGAGTTAAGAGTTTCTCTTTCTCGTTTCTAGGTAAATGAGTTATCATTCCATACATAACTGAGTCCAGTCCCGGTGCACTATCTTTGCAGGTATTAAGGGTGTTGGCCAGTTCGTCGAAAATGAAAGGGATGTTGTACGGAAGGTCTGCGTCATCCGTATTAAAATCCAGGTTGAGAGATTCTTCAGTAGTTTTTGTTCTTTGGAAGTCGGAGCAATGATTTTCCGAGCTGCTAATTGATTCAAAGTGGTCAGCGAAAACTTCAGCTATATCGTGGGGATCGGTTAAAAATATGTTGTTATTTTCTATTGTATGGGGGGTGGTAGATTGATATTTGCCTGATATTGTTTTGGTTTTTCTCCATATCTCGGATACCTCGGAGTCAGTTGTTAAGGTTGATACATATTCTTCCCATGTCCTTCTTTTGCTTTCTTTAATTAAACGTCGGGCGGCTGATCTTAGTTTTTTGAATTGTACTAAATTATAGTTTGTAGGCGATTTTCGGAATCTGTTGAGTGCATTTTTCCTTGCTGATATTGCTTCCCTAATTTCATTATTCCACCACGGTACCATTTTAGATAATATTTTACTTTTAGATTTGGGGATAGTTGCATCGGCTGCCACTAGAATAGATTTAGTCACTGCCTCTACCATTTCGTTAATGGAGTTACTCGAATCGGGGTTTGGAAGAGACACTATATTTGAGTAGTCAGTCCAATTGGCTTTTCCGGTAAGCCACCTTTCTGTAGAAAGTTTAAACTTTGTTGGGATATTAGTGGTAACAGAGATTGGGAAGTGATCACTGGAATGGAGATCTTCTAATGGGTTCCAGTGAAACTGATGGGTTATATTTGGGGAGCATAGGGTTAGGTCGATAGCTGAAAAGGAGTTTGAGCCTTGATTGAAATGTGTGGGCTTTCCATTGGCATATATTTGAGTCGTCAATAAATTTCTCCAAACGTTTTCCTCTAGTATCAGTTGTTAAAGATCCCCAAGAGGGTGAATGGGCGTTGAAATCTCCCATAATTATGCATGGGGTCGGTAATTGTACGAATATGTTTTCAATGTCATATGAGTTCCAGTTTGAATCTGGAAGATATATGCTGCATATGGCAAGCTTTATTGGAGTATCAATTTTAATAGCCACAGCTTGTAACCTGGTATTGAGGGTTACCCTTTTAGCCGGGATTTCTTCCTTTAGTAAAACTGCCACTCCACCCCTTGCTCTAATATTTGGTTTCACATCTTTCCTGAAAGTTTGGAATCCTCGAAAGGTAAAGATTTCGTTCGGTCTTAGGTGTGTTTCTTGTAGAGCGAAAAGTATGGGGTTCAAATTGCTCCTTATTATTTGCAGTTCTGGAAGGTGTGAATTAAGTCCATTACAGTTCCATTGAATGAATTTTGTATTATTATCCATCAGAATTGTGTAAAAAGGGATAAATAAATATGTGTATAATAAGGAAAATTGGTTGTAAATATATATTATGTGTATATCAATGAAATAATTTTATGAAAGAATAAATGATAAGGTTAAAAAAATATGAATCTTAGAACTATAAAATATCACGGGGGTTGATTTTCGTGGGTTTATGTGAAACTAGCTAGGTCAGGTTCGATTTTCTGCGAGGTTTTTCTGGGTCTACCTTTCTTCCACCCGCGTTTTCTTTGTTTGCCCACCTGACGAAGTTTCAATAATGATCGAATCAAGATCTGAGCTGTATGTTCTGTTGGTGTGTTCGTTGTCTTCATTATTAGGGTTCGTTTGTGGCGTTTGAAAAGATATTGCGAAGAGTTCTGTTAGAGCTTTTGTTAGGTGTGGAATTAAAGAGTTGGCCAATTCTTGAGGGTTATACGGGGCTGGTTGGGTTGGTGGGCAGGATGTGGTGGCAGTAGCGTATGAAATATTTTCTTTTGGGGTGGAAATTATTACTTTTCTTCTGGCTTCTTGGTAAGATATGTTGTCTTTTACTTTAATTTCTTGTATTGCTACCTCTTGTTTGTAGATCGGGCATTCTTTCGCGCGTGCGGAATGTGGTCCTTTGCAATGTATACATGTTAATGGTGTTTCACATGCGTTACCGGGGTGCAAAGGTTTGCCGCATACACATACCTGATCTTTAGTACATTTTGTCGCAGTGTGGCCGAAAAGTTGGCATTTAAAACATCTGAGGGGGGGCGGTATGTACGGGCGAGTTTTCAATATATAAAAAGCTATCTTCACTTCTTTAGGGAGCTTTGGTGAGTCGAAGGTGAGGATGTGGCTCGGTGTATCGATAATTTTTCCTTCGCGTTTGGTTTTAATTCTTCGGATTGCAGTTACACCTTGGTCTTTTATTTCTTCCAATATTTCTTCTACAGTACAGTTGAGTAGATCGCGACAAGTTATGACTCCCTTAGATTGGTTTAATCCTGTATGTGGTATAATTTCTACTTCGTCGTCGAGGAACTTTGTTATTTGTAATAAACGCTTAGATTGTGCAGCAGAAGTTGTTTCGATTAATAAGCCGTCTTTAGTTTTACGCAAATTTTTAACTTGCCCAACTTGTTCATAGAAAAATTTGTTTATCAGAAAAGGATTCGTGCTTCCGAAATCCCCTACTTTTTTCCTTACGATCAGGAACCGGGGCGAAGCCGCCGTCTCCCGATTCGTATTTGTTTGAGGCTGTGAGATAACGGCTACAGATCCCGCCTCATAATCTGTAACAGTTGTTTGGTTTTTATAGGAAGAGGTGCTCATATAATATCCCACGAGTTTGGAAGAAATAAAAAGTCGGCTATGACAGTGCTCCTTATCGTAGTAAGGCTGTTTACAAGTAAGGGTCGCCAGGTGCTTACAGGGAATCGTTAATGACCAACTCCGGGTGGTCATTCATCCATCGGCACGATGTCTCACACCTTAAGATTCCGGATTATTTAATGAGGTTTACTCCTCTAGTGGGGATTGGGGGGGGAGGATTAGGTGAGGACAGCGGACAGAACAAGGGAAAAGGGGAGGACAGCAGACAGTTGGACTCTTCTGTCTGGGTTACCATACCATAGCCGAGGGTCCCGGTTTTTCGGCGCCGGAAACTCGCCGCCCGTCCCCCATGTCAGGTCAGGACTTGTCAGTGTGTTCAGATGTAACTTGGGCATGTTGGATCTTCTACTGGTATTTGTTGGTGCCATCATATCGGCATAGATAGCCCCACCAGTGCCCCACTGACCATTTCTGAGCTGTTTTTTAGTTTCACTCCTCCCTTCCCGTCCTTACGGTTCGAGGAGGGAGGAAGTTACTGAGCCACTCCACCAACGACAAGGTCTTACAGCTCCTAGGAGTAGTTTATTATTATTATTATTATTATTATTATTATTATTATTATTATTATTATTATTATTATTATTATTTCATGTATTAGTCTCAGAGTTGTTAAACATCTGGTTCAAGAAGTAAGGGGCCCAAGCAAACCTTACTCAAATTCCTGATTAGGCATGTTCAGGACTGTTCGTACGATGCGACACGTTTCGAGGATAACATTCTTCTGCATTTTTGGGATCAGTGTGTTTGGGTCGAGCTGCATTTTCAGTATTAATTGTGACAGATTTTTGTTGACCAAGCCAGTTGCCGTTATTACAATGGGAACGATTTGTACTGATTTTAATCTATGAATTTCTTTATATTCTATTGATAACGGAATATATTTTTTTATTTTTTCCTCTTCTGCCTTATTGATGTTGTGGTCATTAGGGTGGGTTATATCTACGAAAATTGCTGTTTTGTCTTTCATATTGTGCAGTACAAGGTCTGGTTTATTCGCTGTTATTGTTTTGTCTGTATGTATCGAGAGGTCATAATACAGTTTATAAGAATCGTTTTCTAATACCGGTCTTGCTTTATAATCGTAGTATGGTACCATTATTATTATTATTATTATTATTATTATTATTATTATTATTATTATTATTATTATTAATTATGTGAGAAAAAAGTGGGGTTTGGTTTTTGCAAATTTCTCAAAAACTATTCGATATTCTTTAAATTAAAAAGATTCAAAAAGTGGAGGAAATTGCTCAAAAAAAGTCCTGCCTCTCACAACTGTAGAATCAATATTTATAGTTTCCCCGGAGGGTTGAAAATACAACCCAGAAAGGGGACATTGTTTTGCGTAGGTCTCCCTTATTTTGGACCTTCTATGAATAAATATTAATTAATCTTATTAAATATGAAAATTAAGAATTGAAAAAATTCAGGCTCCCACTGGATAGACATAATCCGCGGTAAAAAAATGTTATCAAGATTTTTCTATTAATAATGCATTAGCTAATTAACAATTGTTTCCTACTTGAACATTAACATTGAAAGTGCGATAATTGTTAAATAACAGATCTTTTTTGGAACTATTTTTGAAAAAATCATTATTTTTCATATTCAAAAATTCACAAAAATTTGAAAACTTTCCTATTTGGATCGTACGGGTTTTTCTTTCTGTTTATAATGATTGTTTTGGTCTTCTCTATGTTTATATTCATGTTATATTTTGTGAGCACTTATTTGTATGTTTCAATATTTTTATTCAGGATTTTTTCATTTTCTGCGAATAATATCAACATCTGCGTAACATATTCCTGTTATTTTTACCATTTCCAGCCACCAGTAACCTACTTCATAGTTTTTTAAATATTAATTATCTAATTAATTTAAAATTATATTTTATATGAACAGTATCTTCTGACAGAGCAATAATTTCGAAATTTTCTTGAACTAAAACGTTGAATTAGAAACATAATCAATCAACAAAGCATCTCAACACTTAACGTTAAAAAAGGAATAATTAAAAAATCTAATATTCATTTCGTGTATATCTCAAATGTATTATCTACGGCTTAAAAAAAGCTACGTCTACTCGGAGGTGGTACTAAGTTGGTACGACTAAACCAAATTGAAAGTAATTACAAAAAAGCTTTTAACGTTTATTAACGATTATCGTAAGGATAAATTGGGCGTTATTGAGAAACTTGATTTAATGTGTAACAACGGGTCTACAGATTTTTTTATGATTTTTCAATTCGTTCACGTCAACAATGACGTTGGTCTGTACGTCCCTAACTAAAAAATAACTAAAAAAATCCAAAATTCCAACTTTTTTGGGGTAAAAGTATTTCTCGCATATTAGATCGGGTTGGGCAGAAAAGTAGTACATACCAGGGAGGTGTAAAGTTGGGATGGCTACTGTTAAATTTGTTGGTATGTAAGGCATACTTATCAACCGTTTATTTATTTTCCTTTCGTAATGTGTTCCTATTCTTAGGGAATAAATGCTTGGATTTTTCGTAAACAACGCAATTGAAAACACAGCGTGCTCCATAATACATATCCACAAAATAGTAAAATAAATAGTTTTAAAATAGTATAAAATATATTTCAACTATCAAAAACGAATAAACAACGCATAGGAAAAATTACAAATTCACAAACAAGGCCACAACAACGCTTCTGAGGTTAAAATTTAACTATTAACGGGTACTATAAAACTATATTAACAAATACCCAAAAGTTAACTTGTAGAATGACGTCATATGTTATGGTTAAGTTCAAAATGACGGGAGGACGGGAGATCGGTTGAAGTTAACTTTTCGAGTTTTGAGTTGTTGTGTTTTGTCGGTTCTGTCAAAAATTTGGCATTTATAATCTCAATTAATTATATTGTGAATATTTTGATTGTGTTTTACTTTGTTTTCTTTGAATTTTGTTATGTTGGTAATCGATATATTTGAGGAACTTTTAACCAACGATGAAGAAGATGCTATGAATATTGAGATTCAATATCCTCATTAGAAAAGTTTATGGCTCGTTTACCCATTCAGACTATTAATAGAAAAAAATAGAAAAACTCCACACTAGGACGAATACACTAAACTCACAGACAATAAAACTACACCACAAAAATCAAAATGTCAAAATGCCATGTTTTTATTTTGCCCGTGTCGTCTTTTTAATTTAAATAAGAGAGTTTTTTGAAACTGACATTTTAAAATCTAAAGTTAACTTAACTGTTAAATTCAAAGTTATCTTCAAGACATGTTTATAATACCCGCCCTAAATGTGATTAAATCAAACCAATAAAAGCTTCTTCTTTTTCATCTTAAGGCCTCAGCTGACAGGATATTCGGCCAAAGATAAATACTTTAATGTGATTGGCTGACAAACCATTTGACATACATGGTAAGATACGCCATCTATTTTTGTTGTTAACACTAAAATTAAAAGAAGGTTTACAGATGTCCATTGGCAGATAGCGCTCTATCTTGTCTGTTCTGTGGTGCTATGAGATTATCTAATAATAATGATAATAATAATAATAATAATAATAATAATAATAATAATAATAATAATAATAATAATAATAATAATAATAATAATAATAATAATAATAATAATAATAATATAAGTATACACCAGCAAGCATCCTAGAAAACGTCCACTACAAATTATACTGGGATAGAACAATATTTACTGATCGGACAAATGAAGCAAACCGGCCGGATGTGGTTCTTTGGAGCCTGAGAGAAAAACAGGTATGGATTATCGACTTCGCAGTTGTGAATGATAACAACATGGAAAACACAATCAACCTAAAGCTTCGAAAATATGATGACCTCGCTCAGTATATCAAAGAGCAGTGGAAAGTAGACCAAGTTACTATCCTACCCATGGTCCTATCCACAACAGGCATTGTACCACGGCAGCTTGGTAAGGCTGTGGATACTCTTAAAATCAGTCCATCTGCAATTGGAAAGATGCAGAAAACAGCTATTCTTGGCACTTGCACCATTGTAAGGAAAGTACTGGGAAAATAACGCTAAAAAGTGGAAGGTCAAACATGCTTTGATAGATTTATATCTGTATATTTGAATAAACCACACTCAGACCAAGAGGCCTGAGTTTATGTAAAATGCCTTAAGAAGAGAACTAGTTAAAATAATAATAATAATAATAAGGAAAGAGAAGATCACCTACATTATTGATATTGCTGTTCCATCTGACAATAATATAAATAACAAATACAGAGAAAAGAAAGATAAATACCAGCAGTTAGCAATAGAAATAGAACGTATATGGAAACAGAAACAAGTAATTGTAATACCTTTTATAATATCTGTTACAGGAATTACCCCAAAAACATTCATCACACACCTCACGCAGTTAAATCTTCCACATTACACCCACATCCAGATACAAAAAGCAGTCATCCTACACACATGCAATATCACCAGATCATTTCTAAACCAAAGATAGAGTAAAAGTAAACTTGAGTGCAAACTCCGTCTGCTATATATAAGAAACCACAATTGTGAGAAATAGAGACGAATAATAATAATAATAATAATAATAATAATAATAATAATAATAATACGATACGATACGATACGATTTATTGACCAGTTTTAAATACAAAAGCATTTGTGTAGTCCTAATATTAAATTACTAAGTAGTTATCAAAATTCCTAAATCAGATAATAGAATAGAAATAAAGTTAAACCAATATTTTCATAAAATTAGATTTCTGAAGTAACATATATGTGAGAATGAATTAGTAAGACTAATAATTGAACGACATGTAGTCCTGAACTGCGTAAAAACAATTTTGTAGTAAAAATTGTTTTGAAAATCTATAGAACTGATTCTGGCTCATATTTTTCACATTCTTATCAGCATGCAAATCTAGAAACTTATTATACAATCTAACATCTAGTTTGTTGTATTGTGTTTGATGCAGCCTAGAAAAAGGCACAATGAGTCGCTCTGCACCTCTGGTGGTATAACAGTGAACACCAGAATGAGTTGCCATATGTAGTACACCCCTATGAATACACAGAAGTGTCTCAAACATGTACATGCAAGGCAATGGCAGGATCCCATATTCCGCGAAAAGTCCACTGCAATGTACTCGACTTTTTGCATTATGAATAATGCGCAAAGCAGTCTTCTGAAGAGTAAAGACTCTTTGTACTCTGCTAGAGTTACCCCATAGAGAGATACCATAAGCCAGATGACTGTGGATCAACGCAAAGTAAATCGTACGCATAACAAGATTACTACCAATAGATGAGCGTAATTGTCTCATTGCAAAAATCTGTGATGAAATCTTTGAGCATAGTGAGTCTATGTGGTCCCCCCAATTGATACCAGGATCTAATGTGATACCCAACAATTTCACAGATTCCCCTTTGGTACCTCGTTTCACAGAGCTAAATGTTATTTTTTTAGTTTTCCCATCGTTTAATTTCAAATTGTTTGAATCAAACCAAGATTTAGCTAACTTTAGATTCTCGATGCTGACATTTTCCTCTCCTTTCGTTAAGAATGTAGCATCGTCTGCAAATAAAACCGATCGACACTCAAGAGACGCCGGTAGATCGTTTATGTATAGTAAAAATAATAATGGTCCTAACACTGAACCCTGCGGGACTCCATCGTTTACCGACATCCGACTAGATTCACAGCCATTGTAGCTTACGTATTGCTGACGATTTTCCAAATAAGATTTAAACAATTCCAACTCTCGACCACGGAATCCGTAATGTTCCATCTTTCGCAATAAAATGTCCGAGCTCACACAGTCGAAGGCCTTAGTTAGGCCTTCGACTTAGTTAATATTATAATATTAATAATAATAATAATAACAGCCTGCATTGCCGAAAATATCACAAAACATTGTGACTCCAACAACATCCTAGGTGAAGAACAGAAAGGTTGCAAGAAAGGGTCATTGGCGTATAAGGAGCAGTTAATCATAGACCAGATCTTAATGTCAGAAGCCATAACGAAGCAGAGAAACTTATTTACAACCTTTATAGATTACCGCAAGGCGTATGACTCCTGTCCCCACGATTGGCTTCTGAAAGTCCTGGAAATATATAAAATAGATAAGAAACTGATCACCTTCCTGGAAAAGATCGTGAAAAAGTGGCGCACGACCTTAAACCTGAAAACACCTCAAATAACTTACACCACAGAAAAAATACAAATAAGAAAAGGTATATATCAAGGAGGTACATTAAGTCCACTGTGGTTTTGTATGGCCCTAAACCCGCTAACGGACCTGTTAAATGACACGATGAAAGGATTTGAGATGAAGGATGAAAACGTACAAAAGCACAAGATCAGCCATCTACTCTACATGGACGATCTCAAACAATACGCAGCAACAAAGACAGGGCTTCAGTAGCAACTAAATGTAACCGAAAGTTTCTCCGAGGATATAAAGATGAGATTTGGGGTAGATAAGTGCAAAATCCAAAGTATAAACAAAGGAAAACTCAACCAAAACCTAACATATGAAACCGCCCACCAGGAAACAATAACGTCAATGAATACGGATGAGCTGTATAAATACTTAGGGATGAACCAGAGCAAAACTATCGAGCATACGCTGATTAAACAACAACTTAGGAGCGAGTTTCAGTAAAGAGTGAGAAGGGTATTGAAAACATCTTTGAATTCCAAGAACACTACTATCGCTATCAACACATAGGCCATAGCAGTCATAACTTATTCTATGGGAGTTGTGAAATGGAGCAATACAGACCTGGAAGATATGGACAGATGGATCAGAGTTCAACTGACCAAGTTTAGAAGCCGTCACCCGAAAAGTACTGTGGATTGAGTTTATATACCCCGCAAAGAAGGTGGATTGGGCATAGTAAACCTCTATGACATGAACATTCGTCAAATTAAATCAATGAGAAGCTATTTCCATAGAAAAGCAAGGACTTCCGTGCTTCATAATATAGTATGCTCTCAAGATGATAAATACACCCCATTGAACATAACTAATAACTGTGACATTCACCCAACATCTGTACAAGAAAGACGAGAAGCATGGCAGAGGAAAGCACTGCATGAAAGACATCCTACTATCCTAGCCGCAGAGGGCACAGATAAAAAGTGGTCGAATCACTACTTACGAACAGGGTACCTTTTCCCTGAAACTGAAGAGTTCATGATCGCCATACAGGATAAGGTTGTACCAACTAGGAACTATCTCAAATATATCATTAAAGATCCAACCGTGATAGATGACACTTGTAGAATGTGTGGCAGGATGGGGGAAACCATCGAACATATAACTGGAGGATGCAGCTCTCTCGCCGCATCTGAGTACAAGAAACGCCACGATCAAACAGGAAAGATAGTACACCATGCTGTGGCTTCCAAATATAACTTGATACCCGAAACAGAAAAACTCTGTTATAAGTATACACCAGCAATTATCCTAGAAAACGTCCACTACAAATTATACTGGGATAGAACAATATTTACTGATCGGACAAATGAAGCAAACCGGCCGGATGTGGTTCTGTGGAGCCTGAGAGAAAAACAGGTATGGATTATCGACTTCGCAGTTGTGAATAATAACAACATGGAAAACACAATCAACCTAAAGCTTCGAAAATATGATGACCTCGCTCAGTATATCAAAGAGCAGTGGAAAGTAGACCAAGTTACTATCCTACCCATGGTCCTATCCACAACAGGCATTGTACCACGGCAGCTTGGTAAGGCTGTGGATACTCTTAAAATCAGTCCATCATCTGCAATTGGAAAGATGCAGAAAACAGCTATTATTGGCACTTGCACCATTGTAAGGAAAGTACTGGGAAAATAAAGCTAAAAGTGGAAGGTCAAATATGCTTTGATAGATTAATATCTGTATATTTGAATAAACCACACCCAGACCAAAAGGCCTGAGTTTATGTAAAATGCCTTAAGAAGAGAACTAGTTGAAATAATAATAATAATAATAATAATAATAATAATAATAATAATAATAATAATAACAATAATAATAATTTTATTTACAAAAAGAAAAATTACATATTAAAATGGTGTCCAATTATTTCAAAACAGTTTACAAGTAGGTATATGAAATGAAAATAATGTAGGAGAAACTCACTGAAGTCATTCGACTTGTGCGTGAGTGAAGGCTCTTTATTCTCAAGAAACTTTGTTGGTCAATTTTGTTATGGGTAAAAAATATACTAATATACAACATCAAATAGGTACAGGAAACATGCAAAATAAAAAAGAGAGGAGATTAAAACAGGCAAAACATAAATAAATAGCAATTAAAATCATACAGAGCACTATCAGAGATAATATAAATATTTACAACTATTACAGCAAATGAAACAAGTACACAATTTAATAAAATTAATTTTAAAGTTATTAGTTAAGGAGTAGCAATATTACGAAGAAATGATGTTAATGTCATATTTTCTAATAAAAATCATTAAAAAGTTTCGTCAAAAAAATTACCAGTCAATTTCATAATTAGAAATCCTTCACGAGGTTCCCCCTGTAACAAAATGTCATATAATACATAAAATAATATTGCCTGTATAAAATTATGCTTCTGTGTCGATTTTGACAACAATCGATAAACATACAGTGAAATTATTAGCAAAAAAACGAAAAAAAAATTCAGCTTTAACGCCTTTTATCTTTTTCCACAGCAATATTTTATTGAGGTATATTTGGTCCTATCGCCATATTTTGGTCCAAGCAATCTACCCTTAGCCTATGTCCCAATAGTTATGAATCACCCTGTAGGTATTATCTGATGAAATTAATTATCAATCATATAGAATATGTATAAACCATGATTATTTAACTTGTTGACACATATGTCAATGACAACCTTTGCAAGATTTTTGGCGAACAACCTCAACACTCTACTCCATTTATGGTACCCTACATGTTTCAAATAAATAATTTTTCTAGAATTAGGACATATATATTTCGAGCAAGTGAAAATATAGTAACAAAGTTCTTTTCTTATGTAACCCTTTTTTGAATAAAATTAGTCTGGATTCAAGAATAAACGTTTTCTTATTTCAAATCTGTTTCTAGTATAATTTATAGAAGAAATTGAAAATATAATTATTCTGTCGTAGTTAAAACAGTTTTTTTAAAGAATACCATTCTCCTTACTTGTTTATTTCTGGTCATCTATTTTAGGAATTCTTGTTCTCCTTCCCAGGACCTATCTCAAAAACATCAATTATGTCCTGATTTTCATCGACTTTGAACTGGTCTATATCTGGTACCATGTCTTATTATACGAGCAAAACAAAAGTCTCAAGGACACATTTAGGTAACATTTTTTGTGGGTTAGTACACTTAATTTGGAACAGCAGGTGGCTTTCAATTTTCGAAACTTCTCCTATTTGAAGCACAACAACATTCAGTGGACTTTACGATTCAAAAATTTATTTTTGCCGGTATCGTATTCGGGTTGTGGTAGGGGGTACGAGGGAAGAAAGACCAATGAATATTGCACTTTATACTGACTATACAGTTGAAAGTTGTTTGAATCAATCTGGAGATTCTCAACAGGGATAACAAATTCAGTGGTGTAGAGCATATAAGATGAGAATATGTTAAATTAACGAAATATGTTAAATATACTGATCCATACTTTACGCTCGCACTGTATGTTGTAGGATCATTGAACTAGAACACAAAGAGTAATAATTTAAAAAATTAATATCTGAAGAACCTGATTGTTGGGTACGTATTATCGTGATGGTACCTAGCCCAAATATTCGGAGATTAATTTATTCTAATTGCACCAATGTTAAAACAAGTATATGCTTCAAGTAAGAATATTTATGGCTCTTCTATGAAGTTCACATTAAAGAATGGTACCGACAGGAACCTCCGATATATATAGCGGTACTTTTAATATTTTATAGTCTACAAAATCGGTAATAATAACTTGTGTTTTAGTTAAGTAGTAATACCGTTCTTTCTTTGGGAAGAAAACTGTCTTACGACAATGGAGATATGATTATTTTGATATCAAAAATCGGTTTCAATGACATACTTTCATTAGGTAGAACAAGTAATGATATTTAAAACCTGGGGATTGACATTAGCAGCAATAGAAACTTAGGAAAAAGTGAAAAGCATCGAAAATTAACGGGTGTCTAAGAAAGACAGTTTGGAAAAACAAATACATGACCACCGAAAGCAAGATAAAAGTGCATAAAACTATGGTGCGGCTAATCCTAACATATGCAGCAGATACAAGAGCAGACACAAAAAGAACAAAACAAGTGATAAAAAGCATCGAAATGAAAGTTCTGAAATACATAAAGGGTATAGACACTCAGGGATAGACTAAGTAATAAAAGCATATGCGTACATTGCAACATCAATGGGTAAAAACAAGGAAAAAAGAATGGGACAATAATTAGATTAGAATAGATTAGATTTAAACGGGGCTACAATGCACTGAAACCCAAGGTTTATTGTGCAGAGCTGTTCTCGCTACTACTACAGTTCGCCTTCCAGTTTCAGGGCTCTAATGAACTTTGGTATTTCGAACGGCTTCAACGGGGTTATATCCTAACTCTTACAAGTTTCTTGTCCGAAGCATTTCTTGCATTGGCTTGCAATGGCGAGGAATTCCAGAACTAGGTGATCCGAAGTTTCATCCTCCTCCCCACAGAATCTACACTCGTCAGTTTCTGCTAGACCTAATTTCATTAGGTGCTTCCTAAGGCGGCAGTGCCCTGTATGGAAGCCCGTGAGGAGATGTAGCTTATTTTTGCTGAGGACCAAATATTTTTTGGATCTAGCAGTGTCAAAGTTCCGCAGGAACTTTTTGGAATCTTTCTTATACGAGCATAATGAGTATCTGGTGCCAGGCCCAAATACTCCAGCGCCTGCTCCAGGGGTGGTTTTTGAACCATCCGTATACCATCTAATGGTGTTTTCTCTGAAAGTTTGGGTGGTGTATTCCCTTTCCCAGTCTCTCCTCGTATTTAGCATTGTAGTGAAATTCTTCTCGATACTTACTTTCTTGACCATTTCGTCCCTGGGAAGATTCGCTGATGAGATGTATTTTGTTAGATAGGACCAGGCTCCCTGATTTTGAATACTCTCATTGTCTGAACCATCCTTAGATATTCTAAGAATTGCCTCTTGGGCAGATTTTTCTATCACCAGATGTAGAGGTGTGAGATCTGTAATGATCTCAAGTTCTCATAGCCCCAGTGATGCACACGCAGGCAAGCCTTTGAACTTTGTCGAGGGTCTTCCTCGTGCTGTCCTGACTTGCTTTTGTATGCCAAACTATTGCCCCATACGTTGCTGGTCTCACAATCATGGCGTACATCCATCGCAGTATTTTAGGGTTACAGCCCCCCCTTCTTACCAGATAGATTTCTGCACGCCATCAAAGCTCTTATTGCTTTACTAGCAGTTATTTCAACATGCTTATTTCACAGAAGCTTACTGTGTAGAGTTATCCCTAGACATGTAACTTCTGATTTCCATTCTATGATTTTCCCGTTTAAGGATATGGGTTTCATGGCTGGAAGTGTTCTTTTCCGGGTAAATGGAATTACTATGGTCTTGTTTGGGTTAATGGTTAGCCTCACTGACAAGCACCATTGCTCAATGGTTCTGAGGCCCTTTTGCCTCTGACTATTAGAACTATGTCATCAGCATAGCCCATACCCTCGAAGCCAAGCTCCGTTAGCCTGTAGAGCAACTCATCTACTACGAGCCTCCATAGAAGGGGAGATATCACTCCCCCTTCAGGTGTCCCCCGACTGGCTTTAACTGAGGTGGTTTGATTCCCCACCTGTGTCTCAGCTATCCTCGTCGTCAACAACTCATACATCCATTTTACAATGGTTTCATTTACTCCTCGCCTTTTTAGTGCTTCTTTGACAGACACATGAGTTGTGTTGTCACAGGCCCCAGATATATCCAGGAAAGCGCACATTGCGATTTCTTTGTTGTTCAGAGTTTTCTGGATGACTTCGGTCAGCTGATACAGAGCCGTCTCAGTTGATCGACCCGCTCTGTAGGCATGCTGACATTTATGAAGTGGTATATTCTCCAGACTCTCTGTTCTTATGTAGTTATCCACTACTTTCTCCATCGTTTTGAGTAGGAACGATGTTAGACAGGTGGATCTAAAAGATCGGGGATCAGTCCCATCTTTTTTCCCTATTTTTGGAATGAAGGTTACCCTTGCCCTTCTACATTTTCTAGGGATTAGACCCACTGCTTGTAATCTTCAGTGAGGAAGAATCTCCTCTATCCCTTGCTGCAGGAGTGCTAGAAATATTCCATCCACTCCTGGTGATTTATATGGTTGAAATGTAAATGTTGTCTGGTAAATATTTTCTTAGCAATGTCCCAATCTTCCTTGCGAGATTTTTTGATGTAATTCATTGCTATTTCAGTGCTTGTTGCTTGTTCACTACCTGGAAAGAGGGTTCTAAGAAGAAGAATCGATCGTGTATGATCCGTCAGGCTTTTTCAGCGACATTGTAGGATAAGTTCCCCCATTTGCCATGACCTGTTGTAGTCTGGCCGTTGTGTGAGTGGAAGTGACCTTTTCGCAAAAGGTTTTAATATTAAGCCTTTTGGCCTTCTTAATCTCTTTATTGTACTGAGTAGGCTTCTCAGTGTACCCCTGCCAATTACCGTCACGTTTGGCTCTATAAAAGAGCCGACGGGCCTCTTTTCTGAGGTTTGACAGGTTCTCATTCCACCAAGGAGCGTCCTTTTCTGAACGAGCTTTTGACAGTGGGCAACTGGAATGAAAAGGTAGTAGTGCGGGTGATTATGAGACAATCACCTAAATAGAATGGAATCTAACAAACTGGCTTACATATGCAAGAACAACAAATCTTACACTAGAAGACCACCGGGCAGCAACAGAGTAAGAGGCAAACAAAAAAAGAGAAACCTAGTCGAGCGAAGAAGAAGAAGGTAAAGATAGAATTACTGGTCCTGATAAAGGATGCAGATAATAATTACCTACCTATCACAAGGCGGGTAAAAATGCAAAATTCGGTAAATAAATTAGAAAGATCAGCGGAGAAAATGGAATTACATATAAATGAGCGAACACTGAGCATGTTCTTTGTATAAATGTCACAGCAACACAAATAAGAGCTACTACTACTTCCGTTTCGAAGTAAACCGTTTCTTCCAAGAATCTCCTAACAGAGAAAAATATAAAGGATATAAATCTGGTGATTTAGGAGGCCATAAAGTGCAGAACCATCAACAACTCTAATTCCATTTAAACAAATAAAAAATTTGCTCTTTTTGGACGTCGTTAATCGTCCTCCCTTAAATCTGTGATTTAATTGATTTGTTTACAATAATCTTTATTCAACGTCGTATATTACTTTTCCGCCCAACCTATCTAATATGCGAGAAAAGTATTGGTTTACCCCAAAAAAGTTGAAATTTAGAATTTTTTTTGAGTTATTTTCGTTTTCCATCAACAACAACACAAAAAAACGGTTTTTAGATAAAAAATCCTGTGTGTATGTCGTCGTTGTCGTCGGCCACTTTTCCTTACATGTTTTGTTAGCACGATACAGCCTCCGGAGTGCAATAAATCACCAATTTTTTGATGGAATATTGTTAAGGACATGTCACAGATGAACCTTATTGATTTTCAGCTCACCAGAGCCAGTACAACGGGTGCTAAGGTACCTGAAGAACGACATTTTGTCATTTTTCGAGAAATTTCAGATTGTTAGCACTATACAGCCTCCGGAGTTCAACAAGTCACCAATTTTATGATTGAATATTATTCAGTACATCTCACTGATAAACCTTATTGATTTTCAGCACACCAGAGCCAATACAACAGGTGCTACAGTACTTTCAGTACGATATTTTTGTCATTTTTGGAGAAGTTTCAGTTTGTTAGCACGATACAGCCTCCGAAGTACATAGTGACCAATTTTATGATCCGATATTATTCAGAGCGTCTCAAAGATGAACCCCATTGATATTCAGCTTACTAAAGCCAGTACAATGGGTGCTATTGTACTTGAAGTACCAAATTTTTGTAATTTTTGGAGAATTTTCAGTTTGTTAGCACGATACAGCCTCCAGGGAGTATTTTATGATTGAATATTGTTCAAGGTGTCTCACAAATGTACCCTATTGATTTTCAGTTGACTAGAGCGAGTACAGCAGGTCCTATAAATTCAGATATACTAAATTTTTGGTTATTTTTGGATAAATTTCGGTTTGTTAGCACTATACATCCCCGAAGTGTATACTAGTAACAATTTTATGATAGAATATTGTTCAGGGACACAGATGCGGAAAAGTTAGTTTTAATCTTTAAAACCGTTTATTTTTATATGTCATGTTCTATGCCAAACTTCATTGTCAGCTTTTAACACAATGTCAATTTTCATTTATTTAGTTATAGAGTGGACTAAGTTTCAGCAGGCATGTGTTGCGCATTTTGAAACTTTTATCCAGGTTAATCCTGGAATAAGGATATTTTTAAAATGTTGTTCACATGATGTCCCTTTTTTAAATATTTACATGGTACTCTGGACACATGGTATTTTTATGGCCTGACTGTTGTACACCTGACGAGTAAGTAATTTTTTCCATTTTCGAAGCTCTCATTATCAATATTTCTTAAATTCAATTCAATGTTACTTACTTACAGGTACGCACTGATGATGACTTTATAGTAGAAAGCGCTTTGCTATGATTTTATAAATTAAAATTCTGCACGAAATACAAACTTTTTCTTCATCCAATTACATTGGAACGTGCACACAGCTTGACAATTTTCACTTAGCTTGTTTAACTCCAGAGATCGTGGTGGTCACCTTATAGGTCGTATAGAGCGAGTACAGCGGGTCCTATAAATCCAGATTTATTAAATTTTAGGTTATTTTTGGAGAAATTTCAGTTTGTTAGCACGATACATCCCCCGAAGTGTATACAAGTAACAATTTTATGATTGAATATTGTTCAGGGCCACAGATGCGGAAAAATTAGTTTTAATCTTTAAAACCGTTTATTTTTTGTATTTATGTGCTGCCAATATGGGAACTGTACTGCATATATTCGAGCTGCATTATACGTATCTGGTATAAAAAAATGGGAACAAATTCCCTAAAGAAATAAAATTTGAAAAGAACGTTAATATGGTAAAAGCAAATGGAAGCTATGGTAAATGTGAACTATGGGATTCAAAGTAAATGATATTTTATTTTCCGTAACTCTAGGAACTGCTAAAGTATTATTATTATCTTCCGATAAAACGAATGCAGGATTCAAATCATGAATGGTAATAATTTGTTCCTTGTCATTTTTAAAAATTATGAACGTATTTCCATCCTTTTTGATGACTTTGAAAGGGCATTCAAAAAGATGGAGAACGTGGAGGTTTTAACTCTGGTATTTTAACAAAAACGAAATTAGCTTTATCTAATTCTGGCGAAACTAATATTTCATTGACTCCATGTCTTGTGACTGATTCTGGTCTAAACTGATTAAAATTTTAGCGTAAGTAATATATAATTTCATTCGAATCTAGTTCGACTCGGGTGTCGACTAAAAATTTACCTGGTAACCTCAGAAATGGATAATTGATGTTGATGCCGTAGTTTGAAATAATAATTCTAAATGTGAAAATGCTCTTCTTCATTTTTGCTCATGCTAAGAATCCCATCGATGTAAAAATAAAGAAAATCTAATTTTTGTAGGACGATTGCCAAAAATTTTCAGAATGACATCCCTGCGTTATTCAAAAGCGCCAAAAGGTGTAGAATTGTTGTATTATGATCTAACTATTTCGCTACAGCGTGGGATCACACCACGTTACTTCATGTTTAACTTTTAAATGTCCAGAGCGTCAATCGCCGTTTTATTATTTTTCGAAAGTGTTATAAAAATAGCGTACGACTTTTTAAACATAATTATGCATTTTTATATTATACTAGAACGGATTTAAAAAAATTAAAATTGCGTTTAGATTTGTTTTTGAACTATATTTTCAAATCTGTTATTATTTTTTATGAACGCTATTTGGTAAAAAAGTTTGCTCGCTTTTGACAGTTTTGTACAGGAGTCCGTCCCTATATCGCATTTTCTAAATAATACAGTTAATAATAAATAGACAGTCTTGACGTTAAAGATTTTAAAATTACATGTATATATAAAAACGTCGATGTTATTATATATTTTTTTTATTTTGGTTTCTATGAGACCTCACCGTGCAACTAACCATTTTTTTATTATCTACGTTTTTTAATTTTTTCCGCAGTTCTGCCTTCGATTTATATTTGAAAACACACCGATAAATCTGACATCCAAACACCCCGTCGAACAGATACAACTAATATGTCAGTTTAAATGATGTTAGATTAAAAAACCGGGAAGTCAAACTTTTTTCTAATAATGCGTGTTCACCGTATCCAGTACTTTCAACGTTCTAGTTTGAAAATTATACTAATAATGACGTAATTCGCCTATATTTTGAAGCACTTTGTATTATTCTGAAAATAAAATAGTTTTATTTCAGTAATTTATTATAACAATAAAGTCCTACATTTCACAATAGTTATTTTTCTCCGATCGTGGAAGAAGTGACACTATTTTGACCTGTTTTCTATGCGCAAAGCTCAACATTCCAGAATAGTGGGCTGTTGCTAAGCAATTAGAAAATAACAGTGCGGTAATATTCTTACCGCACTGCTGTAGCGTGCGATAATGTTACAAATGGATTATTACAATAAAATGAAACAAAGTATGGTTTTAATTTTTATAGGTATTGATAAAGTTGTCATAAAAGAATTAAAAGAAACATCTAATTTATAAATTCTTGAACACAAATTAATAGTTGTTAATATTTACATTTATTGTACAGTTTGTACAATTTGCAAATTGTACTGGAGGGCAACAAGAATTTATAGACGTTGAAGCTGCATGGCTAATTGTTTGGTTTATCTCGTTTCGATCATTTTCATTTAAAGTCGAGGCAGGGGTGTTGAATATTTTATTAGCCACTTCTACTTTATTATTAAGTGATTCTTCAATATATGCTTCCGCCACATTGGAATATTTCCATCCTCCGTGGCGCTTTAAAGAAAGAATATCAGCTCCAGCATCTACCAAATGTGTTGCCGATGATCTTCGGAAACAATGTCCTTGTATATTCTGTCGGATTTGGCAACTGTAAATAACTTGCAACAATTTGCGGCATTTTTCCAAATTGATTCATTCCAATGACTGTCTTCCATCCTTTTCCCTTGTTAAATTTAAAAAAAATATAGGATTTTCAACATCATTAGGCCTAAATGATACGTATTTTCTATAAACATTGAAATAGGTTTCGTTAATGATAAATGATCTAGGTTTATTTGTTTTTGTTTCTGATATTTCTACCAGTAATTTTGAACCGAAATCTTCTCTATTCTGAACTTTCATTCGAACAAGCTCATCTCGTCGACAGGCTCCTGCTATTCCAAATATTAGAGCTACCTAAAAAGTAATAAAAAATTGTTTATTTCGTATTTTGTGAATTTTAAGTAATACTATTACTTTTCCGCCCAACCTATCTAATATGCGAGAAAAGTATTGATTTACCCCAAAAAAAGTTGGAATTTTGAAAACATTTTTTGAGTTATTTCTACGTTTTCCATCAACAACAACACGAAAAAACGGTTTTTAGAAAAAAAATCCTGTGTGTATGTCGTCGTCGTTGTCGCCGGCCACTTTTCATTACATGACTTGTTAGCACGATACAGCCTCCGGATTGCAACAAGTCACCAATTTCATGATTGCATATTGTTAAGGACATGTCACAGATAAACCCTATTGATTTTCAGCTCACCAGAGCCAGTATAACGGGTGCTATGGTACTTGAAGTAATACTCTTTTGTCATTTTTTGAGAAATTTCAGTTTGTTAGCACGATATAGCCTCTGGTGTTCAACAAGTCACCAATTTTATCATTGAATATTATTCAGGACATCACACAGATTAACCCTATTGATATTCAGCTGACCAAAGCCAGTACAACAGGTGCTATAGTACTTTAAGTACGATATTTTTGTAATTTTTGGGGAAATTTCAGTGTGTTAGCACGATAAAGCCTCCGGAGTATATACAAGTGACCAATTTTATGATTGGATATTATTCAGAGCGTCTCATAGATGAACCTTATTGATATTTATCTCACTAACGCCAGTGGAACGGGTGCTATGGTACTTGAAGTACCAAATTTTTGTCATTTTTGGAGAATTTTCAGTTTGTTAGCACGATACAGTCTCCATAGTAAAAAAATTTTATGAAGAACCGATGTTTTTGTGTAAGAGTCCATAGCTCTTACTCTGCAGATCAGATAGAAGATAATGGGACACCACAAGGATCCATTCTCAGCCCCACATTATTCCTAGTGACCATAAACAATATCATCAAGGGCTTGTCGAAACCCTTGAAAGCACGCGTGTATGCAGATGATCTTGTTGTATATATTAAAGGAAAAAATACTTCCCTCATGACGAATATTTTGCAAAAATTTGTAACGCAACTCGAACAATGGTCCTTGAATACAGGTTTTGAATTATCCTCATCAAAAACAACCGCCATGTTCTTTTCAAAAAAAAAGTCTAGACGTTTATCCAACATTACAATTATATGGTGAAAATTTATCGTTCAGATCGACGGTAAAATTCCTGGGAATGTGGTTCGACGAAAAGCTTACATGGAAGGAACATATTAAACAAACGGCCCGTTCTTGTGACAAGCGACTAAATCTAATGAAGACATTGGCTAATAAATGTTGGGGATCTGATTACAATATACTACTAACTATTTATAAAACATTAATCAGGTCAAAAATAGACTACGGTTCCATTGCATACGCTTCGGCTTCCAATACAACTCTAAAGTTACTGGACACTGTGCACAACAATGGCCTCCGAATTGCACTAGGAGCTTTCAGAACAACTCCCGTTGAAGCTATATATTGCGAAACTGGTGAGCCACATCTGCATTACAGAAGAATGTTCTTAACTCTCTCACACGCCACATCTATAGCCTCGAATAGAAACAAACCTCTCTACACCAATGCCTTCACCAAATAATATACTAACTACTTCAACAACAAACCGCATACACCTAAACCTTATTATGAGAGAATACGTACATATCTCCAGTATTTAGACAATTTCCTGAATTATTTCCAATAGATCTAGATCACCCTCCTCCCTGGACCATCAACGTCCCTACCATTAACACTAGTTTGAGCAGATAATAAACAGGAAGTATGCCCAGCCGTCTTTAAAACTAACCTTAAATTAATATTGGAAGAATATCAGGACTTCATCAAATTATACACAGCCGCATCTAAATGTGAAATGGGAGTCGGAGCAGCAATTGTAACAACCAATCTTAGTCTGCAATTTAAACTTACTCCAACCCTGAGTATTTTCTCAGCCGAAGTTTTTGCGCTCTATAAAGCCCTCCAACACATAAATTCTTGCAACATACCAAAAGCGTTAATTATTACTGACTCTCTCAGTTCTTTGTTAAACTTAAAACAGATCTATCCCCAAAACCCTATTGAGAAAATGATAAAATCAGAACTGCTACAGGCTCAAGAAAACTCCAGATGCGTCAACTTCATATGGATCCCATCCAACATCGGCATCGAAGGCAACGAAAAAGCAGACATTTGTGCCCGTAGTGCTATTTCTAATGACGAACCAGAATCGGAGTGTTGCTAGTGTAAGTGGAACCGGGACTGGGAAATTTCTCAGTCGAAATTACGGCAAATCAAAAGTGACGTTTCTCCATGTCAGTTTAAAAGTAGCGATCGACGTACGCAAGTGATTCTTACACGCCTACGATTGGGCTATACCAGGTATACCCACTTCTACCTTTTTTCAAACGAGGACCCACCAAAATGCACTGTGTGCAATGTAATAGATAGTGTAAAACATTTCCTGGTCGAATGTCCCAGATTACATAATCAACGTAGCATGCACAACATCCTACCGATTTGAAGAAACTCATTGGAAATTTCTGCGATCACCGGCTCGTAACTGACTATCTAAAATCAATTAATATGTTCATAAAATATAAAATTTTCGATTGTACCGTCGCTAATAACCTTCGGGTGGATGCGACTTTTCTAAATAAAGAAAAAATATTGTTCAAGATGTCTCACATATGTACCCAACTGATTTTCAGTTGACTAGAGTGAGTACAGCGGGTCCTATGAATCCAGATATACTACATTTTTGGTTATTTTTGGTGAAATTTCGGTTTGTTAGCACGTAACATCCCCCGAAGTGTATACAAGTGACAATTTTATGAAAGAATATTGTTCAGGGCCACAGATGCGGAAAAGTTAGTTTTAATCTTTAAAACCGTTTATCTTATCTATATCTTCTTACTTTCGTCGATAAAAATATGTCATCTGGGGCCTTTAAAATGAATTTCTGAACTAGTTCCTGTGTTAAAATTTTATATTTTTTTGGTTTGTATCCTGTAGCTTGACGTTTTAAAAATGCTCTCAGTTTTTGGTACTGGGCAATATTAATATTATTTTTAACAGACAAAGTTGATCGAAGCATGGAATAATGTGCCCACAAAGTCGAAGATTTCATTGTTTTAGCCAATTTAGCAACATAAGCCATCAGTACATTCGCAGAAAAGGATACACTTTTGTTTTTTCTGCGAAAATCCATGAAGTGTTGGTACGCAAGTTCATACTTCTCTCTGGATTTCGCCGGAAGTAAATTAAGTGAAGCCGCGTTCGCGGCTTCTACTAGTTCAGGAGGCGTACAAGGTAACAAATAATCACTATCAGTGTTCATGTTTACTAATTCCTTATAAAATACGAGTCAAACAAAACCGGCTTGAAAATTATTTTACTTTTGTCATGTTAAAGTAATTTCCATGGTTACCACTTCTATATTTCAATATGAACACCGAGAAACCTATCTAAACTTACTTGATTACAACTTGAATTAAATATTTTTTAATTAATTTTTTAAATGTAAATCAACGATCGAAGAAAAAATAGTATGTATAATTCGTGGGAAAAGCATGTTCCCAAACTCCTGTGTTAACAGACTCGTCGCTACGCTCCTCGTCTGGTAATTATCACAGTCGTTTGGGAATATTATGCTTTTCCCACTAATTATACAATATACTATTGTAAAACAAGTGTCACAATGACTCGTTTTGTAGTACGAGTGAAGCTTGCAAAACAAACCGCGTAGCGGTGAGTTACTCAAATCACGAGTACTACAGAAAGTCATTGTAGCACAAGTTTTACACAATATTTTTTATAATTCGTATTTATTTAATTTTTTAAATAAAGTAGAATTTCATATAATCCCTGTTTTTAAACTAGGAGGAGTGGTTTGAATTTAAGTTGGCAATTCTGTAGATTCCTAATTGGTCAGATCACACATGGTTTTGACTTCCGACTTTTGACATATTATAACCGAATAATTGTGTAAACTGTAAACAAACTTTCACTTAAGCAAACGGAGGATGATTATTTGTTTAAAAAAGAGCTTCTTCGTATACGCTCTTGCGATGTATTTATATTATATCATGAACAGAATTATTTCTGTAATACATCTTCACATAGATATCTGGTAATTTATCCCAAAAATCGAACGTTTTGTATACTATCCTATAGAATATAAACATAAACAATTGATAACTCATTAATAAATAAACGTTAGCGTACTTTATTCATTAATATTTGTAATATATAAATCATTCTAATTTACCTCGAAGAACATTTAATATAATAATTTGCTAGCTAGAATAACGCTAGACCATTTTATTTATAATTTGTGTCAAGGTTAAAGTCAAATGTCAAATAATAATATAACTAAATACAATAACCAACTGTACACTAAAAATTACTATAGTCTGTTTCTTATTGTCTGACAGCACGCGAAAAGGTCACAGATGCTAGTCAGGTACTAAACCATAGGCGTCACCGTTCATCTAAGGAATTTATTTACTATTTAAATTTATACCCGATCTGATATATAAAGGTAATATAAATGTAAATTCGGTTAATTAAAACAACCAACTGACCTTCATACATTTGTAGAGTACATACAGTTAAAACAATAAATTATTTTTAAAATAATCTTGTAACGCAACTATTCTGACTGGATATTTCATTAATCATCTTGAGAATTTGAAGCAGGTCAATTCTTGGGAGACATATTAACAAACCATTTATCTATTCATTCTCCAGATAATTACTTTCTGATTTTCGAAATGTTGATAATAACATTTCCATGAAACATTACAATAGGGTCCTACTAGGGATTGTCCCAATGACTACTTAGAAATTTTGCAGGTATGTACGGTGAAACTTGGTCTCGCCCAAATTTTTATAATTTGTTTTGCTTAGAGTCGCTTATGTTCCATATGTGTTAACTGTGTTGTGAAAAATGTCTTCAAGTTTTACCCCAGTAAAGTGTAAGAGCGTGCTTAGCTTACAAACGAAGACTGTAGTGTTAAATGTGCATGATGTTCTTGTACATCAAATGCCGGCTGCTGCTGTTAGAAATATAGTTTCGACATGTTCCAATATGACAGGAGTTAGTGAATCTACTATTTACAGGCTTCTAAGAGAGAGGAAAAATGGAAATATATCTCCACCTAAAAAGTCAACTGGAAGAAAACCATTTGACCTTGATGAACATATGCAAAACACAATAAGACGAAAAGTACATGAATTATATTTTAAAAAGAGATTCCAACCCTTGACATAATTCTAAGAATGGTGAAGGAGGACGAGAATTTGTCTGACATAGGGAGAAAATATTACACAAATTAAATTTTACTTGGGAATAGAAAAGTCGCAAATCAGTGCTAATCGACAACGAAGAAATAATATGTTGGAGACGCCAGTATTTACGAGATATCTGAAAATACAGACAGGAGGGAAGACAAATCTATTATCTAGATGAGACATGGCTCAATGAAGGACATTCAGTAAAAAAAATATGGCAGGACAAAAGTATTCAAACCAGTCGTCTAGCTTTCATAGAAGGTTATCTACTGGACTGAAAACTCCTACCGGTAAAGGTCGCCGACTAATAATAACACATATTGGATGCAATTGAGGGTTCGTTAAAGGTGGTTTACTGGAGTTTCAGTCAACATTAACCAAAGACTATCATGAAGAAATGACTGCAGATGTTTTTGAAGAGTATTTTACACAAATGGTCGAATTAATTCCAAATAATGCTGTAATCGTTATGGACAATGCCACTTATCATTCGCGATTAACAGAAAATCTTCCATCTACCTCTTGGAGAAAAGCTGATATTAGAAACAGGTTAATCGTAAAATATATACCATTTGAAGATGATATGTTGAAAAAAGAACTTTTAAAGGTTGCCTCAGATCACAAGCTACAATTTAAAAAGTTTGTTATTGATGAAATAGCCAAGAATCGTGGGATAACAGTGCTTCGTTTGCCGCCATACCATTGTGAATTAAATGCGATAGTGTTAATATGGGCCCAAATGAAAGGTTATGTAGCTAGACATAATAAAACATTTAAAATTAAAGATGTTTGTGAACTCATGAAATACTCATTGACAACAATAACTGAAGAGAACTGGAGAGATGCTGTGAATCATGTAATTAAAGAGGAAGTGAAAATGTGGGTTTTAGATAACCTCATAGAACAAATTATAGAACCGATAGTGATCTCTCTCGACGAGTCTTCGGATGATTCTTGTATGGCCAGCGAAGAGGATGATACTATAGATTGAATTTTATATTTCCTATAAATGGTATGTTTACTTTACTTAATATACATAAATTAATTGTCAATAAATTTGAATTATGAAAATTAAACTATATTTTCTTTAATTAATTTAATTTAATAAGAATGAAAATGTAGCTTGGTAATAGGTCTAAACGAATGAATTTTATTTCAACTGTAATGTTGACCGAATATAATTAAATAAGCAAAATGAACTATGTATTATCGTAATCTCCGCCACTGCCGCACTGTTCACCGTTTAGCTGGCATTGTGCAGTTTTATTACTATATTGTATTTTGAGCTGAAACAGGGATGTACAGATAACCAATACAGAGACCTACTTGTTTTGCATTAGAATTTTAGTATTTACCTGTAAAATTCTTAGGATCACTCTGTAAGAGATAATTTTCTATTTGAATATTTAATGAGGCTACTGTGCTGTCAGACATTAAGAAATAGACTATATAACAGTGTTTAAAGAGCTTCATTGTGACACTGTAAACAATGTTATAATGCAGTCTCTTTTATACGCGAATTATAAAAAAAAATTTTTGAATGTAACTTTTCGAGTTGGCCACTATGACTTCATCAGCAAACTGCTCATTTTTATTGATTCTAAGTTCCTGTGCCCTATTTTGCATTCAGTTGTTCATCCATCATTATTATAAATAATAAAGGCCACAGGATATCTCCTTGTTTTATTTAATGTATTACAATATTCTAAATGTATCACAAAACAATAATTTTCCAACTTACTGTGTATATCAAATGTCGACAAAAATATTTGACCTGTACGAGTTCCCGAAAGTCGATCTAATCGTTTTAAAGCCTTTTTTCTAACCAAATTTCTAAGTCCGTGACATGCCTCTAGTAGGTATATATTATAGTATCCAAATATCCGAATTATTCCACTTCTTTTCATTCGATCTTTAATCAGATTAATAAAGGAAATTTTTAACTGTTAGTCAGCAGCAGTGAAGATCTCGAGTACCTACATACATATTATATAAACCTGTTTTTTAAAACAGGTACTTTTTCTAAAACGGAAAATTTGTACTATTGTTCATTAGACTGTAAATTTTTTAATATATACTATGAAATATTATGTTTGGTAGGATGTATTAATATAAATACAGGTGTGGACTCTATGTTACCGAAAATTTATATCTTACTAGAATAAAAAACATTTTTTTGATAAAATAGAAAGTATTTCAGAGAGCTAACCTGACGCATATGCTATTTATTTGGGGTGTTAGATATATTCTTATTTACTTTAATTAATATCGGGTAATTCTAATACACCTTGTAAAAATATCAAGGTAAATGAAACGTTACATATTAATATGGATTTTTATCTTATCTTTGAAACCTCATGGACCGATACAATCACCAATGAACAAGTTTGCGAGAATGTGCAAAGAAAAATAAATAATCTTCGCAGTTAAAACAAAAAAATTACAATAACTTGCCCATGTTTTGTGTGGAGTAAAATACCAACTTCTACGGCTGATAATGCAGGGTAAGATCCGGGGTAAACGAAGCATTTTGTCAGTGGTAGGATGTCATGGCTAAGAAATCTCAGATAGTGGTTTTGGTTGAATCTCCAATCAACTATTCCGAGCTGCAATAATGAAATGATGATTGCCAACCTCCTTAGCGGAGATGGCACGTAAAGATGAAGAAGAATTTCACCTCACTGTACGAAATACTTATTAAGTGAAAAAGACTATCCACCTCAAATGTAGTCTATAGGTAAATAGCAGTAAGTAAAACGCAAAATTAGTACTACAGCATATATTAATACAAGATGGAGAGGGCAACTAGTTTCGGCAGACAGGTGATCAAATAGTTATTTGTAAAACAAGTGTCACAATGACTCGTTTTGTAGTACGAGTGAAGTTTGCACAACGAACCGCGAAGCGGTGAGTTGTGCAAATCACGCATTTATTTAATTATTTAAATAAAATATAATTTCATATAATCCCTGTTTTTAAACTAGGAGGAGTGGTTTGAATTTAAGTTGGCAATTCTGTAGATTCCTAATTGGTCAGATCACAGATGGTTTTATTCAGCAATTCTGACTTTTGACATATTATAACCGAATAAATGTGTAAATTGTAAACAAACTTTCATTTAAGCAAAAATAAGATGATTATTTGTTAAAAAAAGAGCTTCTTCGTATATGCTCTTGCGATCTATTTATATTATATCATGAACAGAATTATTTCTGTAATACATCTTCACATAGATACCTGGTAATCTATCCCAAAAATCGAACGTTTTGTATACCTATATACTGATCCTATACAAATCATTGATAAATAAACGTTAACGTACTTTATTCATTAATATTTTTAATATATAAATCATTGTAAACTGTAAACAATGTTATAATGAAGTCTCTTTTATACGCGAATTATAAAATAGTTATTTGTAAAACAAGTGTCACAATGACTCGTTTTGTAGTACGAGTGAGTTGTGCAAATGACGAGTACTACAGAAAGTCATTGTGGCACAAGTTTTACACAATATTTTTTACAATTCGCATTTATTTAATTATTTAAATAAAATAGAATTTCATATAATCCCTGTTTTTAAACTAGGAGGAGTGGTTTGAATTTAAATTGCAAATCTGTAGATTCCTAATTGATCAGATCACAGATGGTTTTATTCAGCACTTCTGACATATAATAACCGAATAATTGTGTAAATTGTAAACAAACTTTCATTTAAGCAAAAAGAGGATGATTATTTATTTAAAAAAGAGCTTCTTCGTATACGCTCTTGCGATCTATTTATAGTCATGAACAGAATTATTTCTGTAATACATCTTCACATAGATATCTGGTAATTTATCCCAAAAATCGAGAGTTTTGTATACCTATATATTGATCCTATACAATATAAAAATAAACAATTGACAAATCATTGATAAATAAACGTTAGCGTACTTTATTCATTAATATTTTTAATATATAAATCATTCTAATTTACCTTTGATATAATAATTTGCTAGCTAGAACAACGCTAGACCATTTTATTTATAATTTGTGTCAAGGTTAAAGTTAAATGTCAAATAAAAATATAACTAAATACAATAACCAACTGTACACTAAAAATTACTATAACAGTGTTCAAAGAGCTTCATAGTGACACTGTAAACAATGTTATAATGAAGTCTCTTTTATACGCGAATTATAATAAATATATTGTACATCAGGAGGAAAGCTATCGACTTCAGAGCTTTCATTTTCGTCGTCGTTTTGAATGTTGTATATGTTAGTATCATTTACATTTTCCTCATCACTAGAATCATCCATGTCGGACGAAGATGGTGGAAGTAATGCAAAAATTATTTCGGTTCGTGATGACATTGTATTTATATGTAACTGAAACAACGAAAATAGTCTACTTACTTTACTAAGTAACTAAATTGTAGGAAATATATAACAAATGTAATTCAAATGACTGAATATCGAACTTGCTGTTTCTTTGCCAAAGTAGAATATAGGATTCACAACAAAATATCTCCCCATCTATGGTTAGTTGGCAAAGTAGATTCTGGGATACACAACAAAAAATATCCAGCTTGCTCTTTATTTGGCAAAGTAGACTATAGGATACATCTTTTAGAAGGCTTGATTTTGTAACTATAGGGTATTTACAACTAATTATTTATATTTGCACGATCAAAACACATGTTTATGTTAACATTTCCCATGCTCTGTCAAAAGCAAACACTAATATTTACAATACTAATAAAAATACTTTCACATACGGCATTCACTGGGCCACCATATTAAAAACAATGATGAAATCTTGAAAGATTTACTAACAGATGGTAGCACTATAAGTTTTCGGGCATTATGGGATGGATAGGTAACACAATTAACGCACAGTCGTCGGTCAACAAATTACATATATAGACAAATTTATTATTTGAAAGTTACGTATCGTATAAGATACAAAATCAAATTAAGGGTTATACTGTGTTTTAGATAATTTCTTTACACGATTGTTATGTCCCATTCATCTCTGTTTTGAAAGATTTTTCGATTTTGTTATTGAAGGCTGCCATTGGTCCTTGTCATTTGTCAGTTCTCCGACCATCTTGTCTTATTTGCGATTTACTGAGTCACTGCGCTTACAAACTACAATACTAGACTTTTAGTTTTGGACATATTATGTCGTACGACGATGTCCAATTTTATGACTTTTCTTAATGTCGTCTTTTTTTTTTTAATTTTATATTGCTTCACGTTTTACATAATTATGAAAAACAATTCATTACTATTTTTATTAATCATTTCCCCTACAGTATATCCTCTTATTGCCTCTGACATATGTTGGATTCTGCTGGATGCCACGGACATGTGACGGATTTCCTCTTTATATTATTATACATGTGGATTGATGTATACATTAAGCATTAAGGTAATTCGATATATTGTATATTTCCGATCTTTTTCTATCTTGATACCTTTTACAGGCCTGATGATGGCTCAGTGAGCCGTAACTAGTTGCCCCCTCCATATTTTATTGATATATGCTGTAGTACGGATTTTGCGTTTTACTTACTACGAAATACTTATTCTTTTAGTGAAGAAGTTTATGTTTCTCAATTTACGAATTTGATGATATCAATGACTATATTTTAGTCTTACAATGCATAAAATTGTATAGTTGTTTCTAGTCCGACTCTGCAGTGTATTGGGCAATTAAAGTTTCTTCTTACTTTTAATTATATATTATAATTGCCGTTTGGAGTTTTGAAATTAACTTTTTTTTGGACAAAAGATATATGGTCGTAATAAAAACGACTCATTTTTTTGAATATTTATATATTCGGTATTTCGTTGACGCCAATTATAATTAGTAATCAGAGATTGAACTAATGACGACAATATATATTCAATATTTGGCTACCAAATTGATTACATCGCCTTCAAAATTGTAAAAATACAACGAATTAACCGGTAATTGAAATGTTTTTTAGATTTCTGTATAATCGACTTCGGTGCTTGTGCCATTCAATGGTAAGAATCTGGCTCGGAAATTGACTTTTAAATTATTAATACTTTTTTTTAATTAAATATAGAGTACTTTCATTAACTTTGTTTCATTATTTTGATTTTTAAACTCGTTAATAATATCATTTTAAATTGCGTAAAAAAATCGTTTCTCACTAAAATTTTAATTACAACTAAGTTGAGCGATAATTCCAAATAATTTTCAAATTTATTAACATTTTTTTGTTGGTTGACTGAGAAAGCAGTACGGGTAGTACTGTTAAAATTGCGCATTGTTCCACATATATGGGAATGTGAATTGAAACAATTAACAATCTCAGAATATATTATCAGCCATATTTATTTCTATTATAGGCCAGTATCTGAACAAGTACTTAATTATCAAATACATTCTGTCTTCTTAATATTGTTACAAAACAATTAACAATGGTGGCAACTACTGGCAAATAATCGAAAGGAAAAAGGGTCAACGATTTTTTATTTAGTAATATTATACACTACAGTAATCGGACCCACGGGAACCTACACTTGTGAAATATGGATACTTAATCAAATTGAGATACAACAAAAAATGTTGAGAACAATATAAGCGGAGACAACACAGAAGAAGGATGGAGGATATGAACCAATAATAAACTGAAAAATATATTCAGACATATAAATTGTTACGCGCTTTATGTATTATGGTCTGCTCGCTAGCTCCAGAAGCGCAACCTCATGCCCAAGCTCAGTTCGGTAGGGGGTGGTTATGCGAGAATTCCTATTTTATTTTGTTGTTAAAAATGGGCGCCACCAGTTAAATTTTAATGATACAGCTCTAACTAGTAGATCGCCACGATGGTCAGGATGGAGCAGACAATATATAAGAAGGTTAAAATACCAGAGGGGAGAACAAGAAACACCCTTGTAATGAAAATTCTATAATTCTATTTACACACAAAGAGACTATATACGAACATCTTCTTCACCAAAACGGTTCGAAATTAAGGTTTCAAAATAATTCCACTAACGTAGGCGGAGAGACTATACTTATTCTCTTGGCTTATGGTGTCCCCTGACTGAGACCCTACAATGATTATAAATAATTAAAATGACTTACCAATCACATCCATCACGTTTACATTACCTCCGTTAGAGGGTTCTTATTCTATTCTCTCTAAACTATTTTTTTCACACTCTACAAATCCATATGCGACTTTACTCCTTCCACAATTCTCTTTCGACACCTAATAGAGAATATGACACTTGAAACAACAAAAACCCAAGCTCGACGCAGAGCTTTGAATCATTTACTTCAACTTACCTGATTCCCCAACAATATTAGCCAAAATTTAATGAATTCCCTCGTATTCTACTCAAATTCGATTTTGACAAATCCTACGAACAATTTCGTCGAGATTCTCAAAGGTAACTTTAGGGTATTAGCTGGGCTAATTGCCTTGTCACTTGTTCGAGAATCTCTTGTTTCTTCGGACTGGCCTTTGTCGTAGTCTTCTTGGATGTCGCTTGGGCGTAGCTGACTCCTGGTTTCGTTCCTGCTGGGGGTGGTTTTCTTCGTCGTCCTGTTGTTTGGGGCTTGTGGGTAACCCTTGTAGTTCGCTGGATGCTCTCCTTGGCAGTTTGCGCAGGTGGCTGGCTTGTCCCTGGGTCTTGTGCATTCACTGGATCGGTGTGGTCCTCCGCATTTGACACACTTGGTATTTACTCTGCACGTCCGTGGTGGAATCCCTGGCAGTTGTTGCACTGCATCGGTATTTTTCCTCTCTTTAGTTCTTCCCAGATTATCCTCATTTGCTGAATGTGCTGGATTTTTTTTATTTTGTTTTTTTCTTCCACGTCTAACTCTACCACGTAGATAGGCAGTGGTCTTCTTTCGCCGAATCAGGACTTGGCTTATTCTTCCTATTGCGACTCCTTCCTCTTCTATCTATTCCTTGAGTTCGTCGATGTCCTCGCTGCTCGTCCATCCCTTGGCGATTTTTCCTTTTTTCTCATCCCGTGGCGTGTAGGTGTATCATTTCACTTCTTTTCTCTCTTCTTCCAGGTACCCTGTTAGGTTTCTGTATTCCTCCGGTTCTTCGCATGGGATCTTCACTCCGAGCCTTTCTCGGATGGTGATGAATCTCTGCTAATGGCCTACTTGTCGTCGTCTCATTTTGGCGGATGGCTTCGTCCATCATTTCTTCGTATCTTCTTTCCTCCCTTGCGGCGGCTTCCTTCCTCTGCTCCTTCTGGATTTTCTGGATAGACACCACTACAGTGAAGTCCATCTCCTCAGTTTCGTTTTCGTTGGTTTGGGGGGATTACGTCCTCTACGCCTTCTTTCGGTCTCTTTCTGATCTGCTTCTCTTTTCTCCTTGCGTGTCCTCCATTATTTTTGCCATGTTCTCCATGGCAATCCTTAATCCCGTTATTTCCGCTTTCATACGCTGGATGGTTTTTTCCAGCTCCTCCGCTACTCTTTTGGCTTCTGCGGCTTTTTGTTTGTACTTGTCGCTTCTCTCCTCATCCTTTCTGAGTATTCTCCTTCGGTTTCCTCATCGCTGCTTTCGAAGTCCTCGTTTGGTGATTCCGGTGTCGGAAAAACGTAAATGTAGACCAAGGCGGAGAAGGAAAAATATCTTAACTACCATAAATATCATTAACTGAAAAGAAGAAACGGGAAATAGAAGGGAGTGAAGAAGAATAGTTGAAAGAGTTTTAGTTAGAAGTGAATAAAGCACCAGTATTCAGCCTGTTGAACAAAAATAAAATTTGGTACTACTAGATTTTTCTGAAGCCTCCTTGTGAAACTAAAACAAAATACCAGATGTAAAATTTCTTATTCAGGCGAATTTCAGAAAGATGTTTGATTGTTTGAGAAATTTTCATGGAAACCAAAAATATACAGGGTGATACAATGTTCGAAAATAACATAATAGAAAATTTTATAGTTTTATCTTTTGTAATTTTTGAGTGGAAAACCCTCCATTAGTTATCAAGCTATATACATATATACACTGTAATCATACAGAAATCCTATTCAATTTTTTCACCTAATCAAAGAGTAGATTAAAACTGAAGTTAACAGTTACTCAGTATATTGATTAATTTTAATGATTGCCATAACATATACGACAAAAAAATAATAAAAATCTACACTAATTTTCAAAATTAACCGGCCTATATATGATTAAAAGAAATTATACAAATAATATCCTAACATTTACCCACAATTTACGGGTAATAAACTTTTGAATTGTAAGATATTTCCGTCTTAATTATTAAAAAAATGTTCTGTAATTATGTCTAACAAAAGAAATAATTCAAATTAACAAATACAACAAAAAGTAATGATCAATTATTATCGTAATGCCGGTTGTCTAAGTCCCACAATTTTGTTCTCCTTTCATAACATTATTGACGCGCTTCTTCCAGTCTTCAACAGTAACTGTTTGAATGGCTTCTTGAAACTAACGTTTGCATCTCCCATTTTAAATGTGTCATATCTCTTTTTACTTGCGCCTAGATTCATTCTATAAGGTTTAATTCGCAGTGGTTAGGAGTTAATATTAGTACTGTAATTGCATGACTTTATACCATTTCATTCACTGTAAATTTTTTATATTTGTAAGCATATAGTTTTGTAATGTCCAGTTATTTACCATTTAAATAAAAAAGGATACATGCAACATTTCGTACATCGTTGCCATTAGTTGTAAATTATTTACTCACACTGATAAAAAAAGCTCTAGTGATGTACATTCGACAAAAAGTAGCGATAGACTTCAGTATTCACATACGGTAGCCATTAGACTGCTGTATAAAAAGTGGACACCTGCAGAAGTCAGTGAAATAAGGGCCTACGCACACGCGCTTTGAACGATATTCAGATGCAGACAACAAACTTTTGCATCAAAATCACCTCCTATTCCAAGGAATCGTAAGTAGCCTGACATGAAGAGCTAAGGAAGTCTTCTAGTCTATGGATGTACAGAATCGGAACATACCAAAAAAAAATTGATCCAAAACTTCGCCGACCAACGTAATGTGATGTTATAAGAAACTTAGGAGCCAATAAATCTCCACAGCAATACGACGAGAAAGTAATGGATCTGCTAAATACAATATCTAACTACATAGAACTTCACAACGGCGATATTAACATAAAGGCAAGTGAGAAGAGTTTTTTCCAGAAACATGCTTTAGCAACTTTGCTAGCAAGACTTCTTGGGATCCACTATTAGAGCAATGAGACCAAGCGATCTATCTACGGCAATGCAGGACATCTAGGAAGAAAACAATATAAGGTATCTCCAGAAAGTAATAAACCCTCAGCCAACAACCAGCAGGTATATGAGCGCTAACCTACAACATAAGTCACCAACACCTCTTATGTCTTCACAATGGCAACCATTAACTTTCAGACCACAGTGGCAACCATCAACTTTCAGACCGCAATGGCAACCAAGTAGTACAAGTAGGGATTGAGTCCACAATGACCTCATTTGACCCCAAAGTTGAACTATCGGAATTTCGGCAATAGAAGTCAAAGAACCCCCGAAAATTTTGGCAATTGGCCCGGGCCAAGTTTAGTATGAGTAGGTAATTTTTATATACAGGATGTAGTCATAAAGATGCCATAAGGACGTTAAAATCTATCTCAGTTATTAATGATCGGATTTTCATCGGACAAACGCCATTGTAATAGGTAATATTAGAGCATTTTGTGATAAACAGGATGTAGTAATGAAGATGCCATACGGGCGTTAGAATGTATCTCAGTTATTAATGATCGGATTTTCATCGGCCAAACGTCATTGTGATAAGTAATATTAGAGCATTTTGTTATAAACATAATGTAGTCATAAATGTGCCATAAAGGCGTTAGAATGTATCTCACATAAGTAAGAAAATCACATTACTTTACTTTCAACGAAGCAGTTTCCACGACCCACACCTCTTCTCTCAGCCAAGAAAAGTATCCAGTTCTATCCTAAGAAGTCCTATTTTAGCAAACCCAACGAAAACAGAAACACAACACTATTTTTATAATCGTTTTTATTTACAATAATAGTATGTTAACTATAATACAAACAAATACAAATATTACACACATAATACAACTCTTGCCTTATTTCTATTAGACTGTAACCTTACCTTGATGTTGTTACTCCAAGAAGTGAGGTTACATTGCCAAAGGTTCGCTTTTCGCCGGAGAGCATAATGTCGTGAGTTAGTGAGGAATATTTGAAAGTTTGTCCTTTATTATTTTTTAAGGCGCCACTTGATTAGTAGGACATTCAAGAAATTTACTGATTAATCAAGAAACGAATAATGAAAAAGGTTAGTTATTGTAACATTTCAAATATGTTATTTATGTCGTTTTGCTTTTACGTTTGTGAATCAAATAAAACACTTTGTTACCAATGAAACAGTTTAATTTAAATGGATGGTACCTTGAACAGATGTTGTAATAACCTGTCTCAAAAATATGAGGTGATCAACTCGTTTTATTAAATGATAATCAGTTATCAATGATTGGTTAATTTAAAATGTTGAACAATTTCTAATGTTATCAACTAACTGAGATTATAATATACAATATACTAAATCTTTAGTAACACGTAAATGGTATACCAATTACCGCTTTACAACTGTAATAATTAACCATATACAACCAAGTAGGTCAAAAGTATCTCTAATATAATAAGATTAAACTGAAATATAATTTCAGGGCGGTATACATTAACAAAGTTGATATTTCAACTCTGAGTTGAAAGAATGTAATGTTAAAATTGTGAATTTGATAGACGTCTTTATAAAAATGTGTAGTTACTAAATAGTAGAATATAAAAGTTATGTGTCGTTAAACGTTTGAAACATGAAGTTATAAAATGAATAATTTGCTCAAAGTTCAGATAAAAACAAATAAAACCTTAAATGTTACTTGCGGTTAGTGTCCAAACTATTAGATGTCAATCGTTGTTCATGATGAAATTATTCGGCAGTTGTCACCAACAAACATAAGTCCAGCTTCGTTCTTTGAACTGGAAACGCCGTTAGAAGCTCTTGTGGCTCCATAACGTTAATCGCAATGCGAGGTATGAAACGTCTCTACAACCCTGGACGGAGAACATTAGCCTGTCAGCTATCCCTACGAGAATATATACCATACAGGAATCATCCGAAATTGAGGCTCCTTAAAATCTGTACTTGATCATCCTATCATTGATCACCATCACCCATTAAAACTATCAAACCATATTCAATTGGCAAAAAATATTGTAAAAACTGCTTATAAAAAACTATGCAGTATAGAAAAAAACCCTAAAAAGAAATTGGGGGTTATAGCCGTGAAAATATATACAAGATGAAAGCTTACCTTGTTACCAAGGGCTTTTCACCACGATAGTCCCGAAAATAAACGGATTAAACCATGTGCCACCGGCCATTTTGTATACTCACGGCTTGTCCTCATTGATACCCAACTTAACCATTCAAGAAGTATCAGGCAAGTCCTTTCAACAATTTCAGCTTCCCTTTACCACACACACATATAATCAGTGTTACCAATGGCAGTCAAATAAAATCCCCACATAAAATAATAAAATACTCATGGATTGGTTAAATCACATGAAGAATATTAATAAAAATATTACTCTAGACACCCATTTAATTATTTACATCCCGTTATTCCAGGATATGCTTAAATAATTTTAAAACCCATAGTTAATTCCTTTATGCAACCAACTATACAGAAGTGTGTATAAAGTTGCATACTCAGTGAGTGGCTTAACCGAATTAATGCACCTCCGTGAATTACTCGTATAATACAATACAAAAAAGCATTGTATTTTTGTCATGCTACAAGACGTATGTCCGAATTAATGCACCTCCGTGAATTACTCGTATAATACAATACAAAAAAGCATTGTATTTTTGTCATGCTACAAGACGTATGTTCAATTTTATCTATTTTTATCTTAATTCTATAACTTAGGTCCATTTCTGCAAATTCTGTTTCCAACCAGTAATTCGAGCAATAGATGATTTCCATATTTTCAAACTTTAATATGTAACGAAGTCTCTCTCTGTGGTTAACTTCCTTTATAGCGGTAATTACGATTTCTGTTCCTTCGGTAATTTCTTCTAAGCGCTGGCAAAGCCTTAATTTAATACGATCTTTTATCTACTGCATGATAATGTTTTTAATTTGGGTCATATCTTCTTGGGTAAAATTAATATTCTTCCATACCTGCATAGAACACTTTTTATTTTCTATCTTGGCGAATGTGTTACCTTGGTAAGACGTAATACCATTTGTAGTAAATGTTACAAACGTTTCTTCTGTAGGCAAACATATTATCTCCATAACATTATTATAAAGTATTGTAATATAACCATCTGCAATAAGAGCTTCTCTATTATTGTAAACACTTAGAAATATATTTTTATAGTAACCCTTTAAGAAGTAGACATTTTTTATGCCATCATTTCCGCTAACACACCAACATAAGTATATTTGTTTTTATTGTTTATGGTTAACGCTGACACCTTATACCTGCAGGGTCTAGTTTTGCCCAATGGCTATAAAAATAGTTTTCTATTCTCTCCCTCAATTGTGTTATCTTCTCTTCTTCCTCCAGTAGACTTCTATTTTCTTCCTTTATTGCAGTTGTCTTTTCGAAAACATCCAGCTTCCGCCTCTTGGTATCTAGCTTATCCATTTCCTGTTTTCGTTTCCTTGTCGATGTAATGTAAGCTTGCGACAGTGGGTCGATGTCTTTTATGTTATAAGGAGGAAGTTTGTTAATTTTTAAAATTTGACCTCCCATATTCATACCATCGTAGAAATGTGTGGGGAGAAGCGGTAGGGGAGGTGGCTGCCCAGGACCCGATATGTTACATGACTCATTCTTAGTGATAGATGATAGAAAGAGTGGGGGTCGTGGAAACTGCTTCGTTAAAAGTAAAGTAATGTGGTTTTCTTACCTACATGAGATACATTCTAACATCCTTATGGCATTTTTGTGACTACATCCTGTTTATAACAAAAAGCTCTAATATTACCTAACACAATGGCGTTTGTCTGATGAAAATTCGATTATTAATAAGTGAGATACATTCTAACGCCCTTATGGCATATTTGTGACTACATCCTGTTTATAACAAAATGCTCTAATACTGCCTATCACAATGGCGTTTGGCCGATGAAAATCCGATCATTGATAATTGAGATACATTCTAACGTCCTTATGGTATCTATATGACTACATCCTGTATATAAAAAATTACCTACTCATCCTAAACTTGGCCCGGGCCAACAGCCAAAAATTTTGGGGGTTCTTTGACTTCTATTGCCAAAATTTCGACAGTTCAACTTTGGGGTCAAATGAGGTCATTGTGAACGCAATCCCTACTTGTACTACTCAACCTCCACATCTCCGACCACAATGGCAGCCTCAACCTCAACAGTTTGGGTTTAGACCACCGACGCAGTCAAATAATTTCATTCCCCAAGGCCAGAAAGTATTATTTAGACCGTCAAGGTTTCAACAAGTCAATAGGTCTCAACAATAAAACACCTGGAGTAGTAAACCTGGAGTATCCCAGCCACATAAACTAACACCAATGAACATTAGCACTAGAGTTACGACTCAGACCTCAATATTAGACCAAGGAATCGTTAGACCAAGCCAATCACCATGAAGTAACCTATATGAGTCGTCCCCAAGAAACTCAACGCGTCAGGAAAAATTAAATGGCGAATAGTGGTAAACTACCGTAAAGTAAACTAGACAATAGATGACATATATCCGACCCCAAACATCACAGATATCCTGGACAAACTAGGAAGATGTCGGTATTTCTCTACCCTCGACCTAGCCAGCGGGTTCCACCAGATTGAAATGGCAGAAGACGACATCCCTAAAACTGCATCTATCGGCCAGAACAGTTCCTACAAATAGGTCAGAATGCCATTTGGACTCAAGAACGCCCCTGCAACATTCCAGAAAGTAATGGACCATGTTCTTAAAGGATTGCAAGGAGAAATATGTCTAGTATCATGAACGACATAAACATCCCTAAAACTGCATTTAACGTCCAGAACGGTCACTACGAATACCTCAGAATGCCATTTGGTCTCAAGAACGCCCCTGCAACATTCCAGAGAGTAATGGACCATGTTCTTAAAGAATTGCAAGGATAAATGTCCTACATGAACATCTAGTCAATTTTGCGAGAATTTTCAAAAGCCTTAGGGATTCAAAATCCAAATAGACAAATGTGAATTTCTAAAAAGGAAGTTACCTTCTTAGGCGATATTGTGACTCCAGAAGAAGCTGAGCCAAATCCAGACAAAATTGACGATTACCCAATTCCAAAAACATTTTTAATTTGTTCACTTATCATTATGAATTTTTTTTAAATGAGTTGTTAATATTTAAAATTACAGCATTTAATTGGTCGGTGTGAAAGTCTTAGTTACATTTCCTGTCATATAATGAATTTTTTGATTTCCGTATGAAATAAGCGACAAATTATTACAAAAAAAAGATTCCCACGGTACAATTTATCAATTTCAATAACTTAATGGATCTGATGACGATGAAATATGTAAAAATCTTAATTTATGTAAAAAATCTCGTTTAATTGACAATGAAAATATAAATTTGGACAATTTTATCTATGTTATGTTTGTATTAATTTTTAGTCAAAATTCGCAATAAATAAGTGTTTTTTTTTCAAAAGAGCATCTAATTATCAACAGGATTTCGTAGAGCTGATTTTTGACAAAAAATTTTATACATAAATCCAGCGGCGTCACTAATTGTTGCAAAGGGTTTTTTTATTTTAGTTTTCCAAAACCTCTGATGAATGTTTTTTCTTTCTTCGTCCAAGATGCTTGTTGCATCACTAATTGTTTCAAAGGGTTTCTTTATTTTGGTTTTCCAAAATCTCTGATGAATGTTTTTTATTTCTTCGTCCAGCATGTTTGTTGTGCAATTTATTTTACAAGGACATATTGGACCTATTCATTTCTTGCTCTTAATTTTCTTTTTATGTCCTTCATATTTCTCTCCCAACAACCTCTCTTGCTTAGAAACATTAACTTGCCAGGTACAAGACTGTCTTGTTCTCGTTCTCGATTTCCTTTGCTCTCTCTGCTGTTCGTTAATTTCTGGAAGCGAGACTGTTGAGACCATTCTCTCTTAAATAGCTAATAAAATTGTTCAGGATATATTTTGCAAAGTCTCAAAAAAATTTTAGAGGATTCGATCCTAGCAATCATAAACAATATAGAAAAATAGCTTTTTCCGCCTACCTCTTTCGAAAGTATACATTTCCTGACCTCATTGTAGGGAGCAAAGTAAAAGTACTGTAATGTTTTTGTTATTTATTCAAACAATAAACGGGTGGGATAAATTTCAAACACTCGGTATGGCTACTTACTAATTTATTTAAACACTAAACTAATCACTAATACTTAATTTATATATACAGTATATTCACTTAAACTAATTTATATAAACAATTCACTTATTTATTTGTTTATCTCACGATGTCAAATTATAAACTAACTAACTCTTCCTGATCAGTCCCCTTATATACTAGTGCCTTTTGTACTAGAGAATTCCGGGCTGCAGCTTTATACACACAAATAATTTTTCTGGCCTTTTCTAGATAACTCTGGTCACAAAAACCAGTTCTAGATAAGACAGTCTCAATCGTAAACAGTTTTTTATAACTGCGTATCCGCCATAATTTTAATTATTATACCTGGCTTAGACAGGGTCAGTTTTAGGGACTATACCAGTGTGCTGTTTCGTAACATTACCCCCTCCTTAAATGGAAGTTCCTCCTGGACTGGATGTTTGAATCGGCAACTGGCCCCATTTCTACACTTTCCGATCTTATGGAAATAGCAGGGCACCGTCTTCATCGGATACTGATAACGGGAGTTGTAGCTGCAAATTAATATTTGGACACCGGTATCTTGAAAGATAATCTCTACCATGTTCCTGATGATTCGCCAATCCAACTGATTACTCGCTATCTTAGGCATAGCCAGTTTCTTCACGCTGGATTCCAACACATGGTCTCGGAGGTTTCGAAGTGCTTCCCACACATCGCGGTAGGTAGATCGATCTTGGAATTCATTTTTAGTTACCACGTAGAAGACGTACCGCGAATTATGTTTCAGTTTCAGTGTCTTGCCAGGGGCTGGAATCTGGTCTTCAAGTTTTTCTAATTGCCCGAACTTCTTTCGAAAGACGGTTGCCAACCCTCGTGCGTTCTTGATACGGGCGGGGATGTTGTATGCCAGTGAATAATCTTCCGGAAGAGTGAACAAATCTTGTTGTTGCTCCGAAGTGACTCCATATCTAGCTTTCCCGGTACCTCCATACGCGCCCATAAATTCATCGAAGGTGGGGTCAGACACATCTCGAATAAGGTTTACTCCTTCCTCTATGTCATGGTCTCCTTCGAATGGCGCTAGTCGGTTTCGGTGAACTACTTTTGGTTTTTCTTTGGGATCTTGCTTATGCGATATAAAACATCATTGATCCTTTTCTTGATTAAGTATGGACTTTCCCAGGACTTTTGTAATTTTGGAGAAAATCCTTTTCTCCTCGCCGGGTTGTGTAACCATACTTTGTCCCCTTCTTTAAAACCGCCTTATGTGACCTGCGTGTCGTACCGACTTTTCATTCGGTCGCTGGCAACTTGAAAATTTGTTCGAACTAATTCATGAATATCGTCCAGCCTTCTCCTCAATTGGATGACGTAGTCTTCGCCTGCTAGATCTTCTCCAGGCCTACAGCCAAATTCCAGGTCACAAGGAAGCCTCATTTCACGTCCAAACAGGATTTTCGCAGGTGTTTCACCCGTGGACTCATTGACGGCAGATCGATAAGCCAATGCGAATAGGGAGAGATACTGGTCCCAATCTCTTTGATGGCTGGATACTACTTTGGACAGGTATTTTCCAATAGTCCTGTTCATTCTCTCGACCATTCCATCTGACTGTGGATGTAATGCTGTTGTTCTAGTCTTCTTCATTCCCAGCTTGTCGCAAATCTCCTGGAATAGATGGCTTTCGAAATTTCTTCCCTGGTCACTGTGGACTTCCATGGGCACTCCATATCGGCTGATGAATTCTTTCACCAATACATCCGCGACAGTTGTGGCCTCTTGGTTTGGGATAGAGTAAATTTCCACCCACTTTGTGAAATAATCCATTACAACCAGTATGTACTTGCTACCATTTTCTGTCGTCGGAAATGGTCCAGCGATATCTGAAGCAATCCTTTCGAAAGGGCTTCCAACATTGTACTGTTTCATGGGTGCCTTTCTCTTGCGATGTGGCCCATTACTCGTAGCACAAGTCGTACATTTCTTACACCAGTCCTTCACATCGTCGGAGCTGTTCATCCAATAAAACCTTTCACGAACTCGCTGAAGGGTTTTCTTCACTCCCAGATGACCTCCCGATGGACTGTCGTGTAACTTCTTCAGTACCTCAGCTACTCTTGTTCTCGGGATAACTAGCTGTCTCCTCATCTCAGAACCATCATCGTTTTCAAGGACTCTTTTCAACAGCCCTTCTTCCAGGACAAGGGAGTCCCACCGAGCCCAGTACGTTATCAATGAAATAACTTATAGGGCATTGATGGCCTAAACTATATTCTATTATGTAAGTATAAATTTTACCATGTATTATAGAACACCCTGTATGACAGAAATCAGTAAATTGTTATTTTAATTTAACGATTTTTACATTAATAATTTGATTTCAATTCATAGATTCATCCGTGCCTATAAGTTATACTGTACTGAGTTTTAGTTCTTTAATAAAAAAAATTTGTTAGTTTCATAAATAAATTATTTAAAAATGTCTCATTTGAGGAAAGCGAAAAAATCATATCTATAGAATGGGGGTAGATTAGATTTTAACGGGGTTACAGTGCACTGAAACCAAAGGTTTATTGTGCCCCCCCCCCCCTATCAGAGCTGTTCTCGCTACTACTGGCTCGCTGACGGAGAGCCATTTTCCCATATAATGTGTGCGGGGTCCTTTCGATATTATCAGAAATGAAGGTAAAAATTTGAAAAATAAATATAATTCGTAACTTGCTGCCTTAATTTTGTTACGCCACTGTAGAAATAATATAAATCGTTGTCGTAAGCTCGTTTCTAACGGTTTCAAATTAATCACTTCAACTTTTGTCATTTTAATAATTCAAATTGAATATTTCCAATAATTTGATAAATAATCTGATTAATTCATTTTATTGCCATACCGTTATGTAAATGACTTATTTTGCAAAAAATAGACACGTTTTTAACATCAGTTCATAAGCGTTATGTAAAGATAAATATTCTCATTTTTCGTATAAAAAACTGTCGAAATTAAAACTAGAAACAAGTCAGATTTATAATATTTAACAAGCTTTCAAATATATCACCTTTTACTTTCGTGTACCTAACTAGTTGTTATCAAATTCTTAGAAAGTAGTAACACGCTAAAGTTGTACATAAAACTGAAAACCCAAAAGAAATAACTACGCAAATTATAAACCAATTAATTTAGAGCAATTATTAACCCGGCAGCACCCAGGTGAAAATTTTGTGCAGTATCAACCAGAAAGAAAGAAATTTATTCATCATTGAAAATTCTACAACTGCATTACATACATTTATAAAATTTTATCAGACTAGTCAAGGATAATAACCTATGTATAGACACAACAGTTCAAAATATTTATAAAATTTGATTATTGTTATTATTATTATTATTGTTTTTTATTTATTTAATTTAATTTTTCTATGGTATGTACACCCAACAAATAGTAGAAACGAAACATATATGTGAGTACTCACAAAGGTGCCACTAAGGTTATATATAAAATACAATCAAACAGGTAAACTACTACAGAAACTGATTTTAACAATAAATACACTTTCAGGCCAAAAGCTCGCTAAAAACAAGACAGTAAACTAAGCTGGCATAACCTCAAATGTAGTAACGTCAAATTCAACTTTTAGTACGATCAGTTATTCACGTTTCGTCAATTATATCGTTGTCTCTTTTTACGATTACTACAGCGAATGGAAAAAAACTATTGCGTATGTCTTGTAGTTGGTCTTGTGAAAAAGACAATCGATCGTTTGTTGTTATGTTTGATTTATATTGATAGAAGAAGATAGTATGTAGAAAATAACTGTTACATAAATCGTAGATTGGGTTACGTATTATGGTCTTCAGCTGTCATTAGGGTTGCCCTAATCTTAACTAAAGAATTATTAAGGTTAGCTAAGGTTACCAGTGGATATATTAACCATTATGTAATTAACCTTTACCCAAAAAGTCGATTGTTACTAGTGTTCTTGAGAGAAAATATAAGGTGACAGAATTATCAAAGACTACAACAAGTTATTACTAAAATATAATTTTCGCAGTATAAAAACTATCCGAATAATATCGTAGGTCTACTCGTTATTCATAGTCCCGAAAAAAAATACCAAACAAGATTCTTTTGAGAAATATTGGAGTACAAAAATAAATAAATAATCGCTGCTTATATAAGGCGTTATCGCCGATGATTACCCGTGCTAAATAAAAGAATTACGGTGATTAAACTATATCTGGAGAAAAATAATTAAGAACTATACCTCAGGGAATAATCTTTGTATTATTGTTTCCTTGGTCATATATTTAAGTCAAATCTGTGAATAGGCGCCACCGAATTTTAGAAACTATAATGCTGAAGTCGATCGTAAAAAAAACGTTATCGTAGTAGCCAAAACGCGGAAAATATATGTACACAACTAACGTATAAGTAAATAAATAAATAGTACAACTAGTACAGGCCAATCGTTTATTGCGAATAAGGTAATCGGCAATACGAAGCTTCTGTTACAAGTAAACACAAAAGAAAATAAGTCAAAAATCAATTACCAATACAAAATATTGTAGGTATAAAACAAAAGAGTAATCGATTTAGGAGTTATAGCGTGGTATGATCATACGAGCTTTACATGTATGTACCCTGTATCTATAAGTATCACAAGTCGAATAATTATCTAAAACATTGTAAATACCACACTTATCAACGCTTTGATGTGGGATTCCAGCCCAAATCAAGCCGCAAATGTTTAATTGTTAGTAATATATAAATTAATAATAGTAGATATAACTAATATAAAATCACTTAATAATTACGAGTGATAATGAGAATCATAAAACGATAATAAAGTCTTTATTGAGAGGTGATTCAGCAAAACGAAATTCTCTGTTATACTTAGCTGGATGGCACGTTTTGGGTTCCAACCAAACATCCACAAGGTCACAATCGGGAGTAGATATATGGTAAATCTTCAGGGATCGTCTCGGCCGGGAATAATTTTTGCTAGTATGTAGCAGGTCGAACTAGGTGTGAAATCGAGTACAAAATCCAATCTCGATAATCAAGAGACTCCAAAATGAATCCCAAAATAGACGGGAATATATAACGTAGAAGTACGAATCCAAAAATAAAAAACCCTACAACAAGGAGAGAAAATAATCAATCTCAAAATCTACAAAGTTGTAATTTGTGAAAACTAAAAATAATTCACCTCAATTTATCAATGAGGGTTCTCAAAATTCCAATATCCAGCCACGTGGAATTAATCAATCAAAAGCCTCCACCAATAGGCTTATAAAATGGCGAATTCTTGCAGGGGATGAAAGAAGTTGATTCGATCTTAGTGAATCGTGGTTCCAGTGCAAAATAATATCCCTTAACGGCGGAAAATCGACTTCCAAACGAATTGCTTCCTCAAAATAATAGTCGGATTTCCAAACAATGTGTGCAAATTCTATCCCCCAATTAGGGTAAATGAGAATGAAACCAAGAAAATTACTCGCACAAAGCACCGAACCCTTTTCGTTCCTCAAACCATACAATACACACCTTCCTTCTCGTCGTTTCCAAAGAAAAGATGGCTTCAAAACCAATGATATAAACCATATCAAAAGTTTTTAAAATTCGAAATATCCAAAAGTCCGTTAATAAAAACTATTAAAATCTAGGCTTCAAATTATTCCAGTTGGTAAACGTGTATTTCTCGAGCACAATGGAGAAACAAAAGATGTACGTCCAAATTTCCTACGTTCTCCTTCCTTATTGTCGCTTTAATAAATAATTATACATGTTGTGAAAAGCAAAACCGTTCTTGTAGCGAAGTAATTTCGGCGAGTCGGAGATTAATACCAGCCCTGTAGAAGGGATACGAGTTTCACCGATCACCGAAGCATTTTTAGATTTATTAACTATACCGAGTGTCCCAAAATATTAAATAGTCCACAACAGTCAATAAAAGAATGCATATTAAGAAAAAAAGAGTTAAGACGAACTATAATTACCTATAGGAAATAAATGTGCAATGTTATTTTTATTATCCACTGGGATTTATTAAAATACCAATTTAAAATTTGTTCAATTATTCTTAAATTATTGAATGTTTTTAAGAAATAATGTAAGTAAGAGTTTTATTCTAAATTCAGACCATAACATACGTGATAAAAAAGCTTCACCGTTCAGCCTCGTGATAGAGTTCCGCGGAACACACTTAGAGGATAGCTGATCTAGAGTGTCATATTCTTTTCGTCTCGATCAATGATTTTGTATGGAACAGTGTATGGTGGTGGAAGTGCTTTCATTCATTTCGAGAGTTCCTTTAAGACAAAAACTCCAAGTTGACAATGTCTTGACGCTGGAAGTGGTAGTAAACGTGACATGAATTCGAGATTCTTGTTTTCAAGGTTTGAAGAGAACAGTTTAAAAGGTAAACGTAGAGTCCGTCTCGGAGGAAGTAGCCTTGATATATAAGTGCTACACGCATGCCTTTTAGGCCCATAGCTTGGAAGTGATTTCCTTCCATTTCTTCCTATCCTTTGCCTTCGTTTTCCAGTCCTGGATTCCACTCTCTCTTAGGTCTTCTATCGCTTCTGTATACCCTCTTTTCTTTGGTCTGCCTCTCTTTCTTATTCCGGCTTATTCTATATCATTTTTTTGGTCGTTCTACTATCTGGCATTCCCTGTACGTGCCCCTGCCAACCTATTCTTCTGGATCTTATTACTTTAGTCAGTTCTGCTTCCCGAAATAAATTCTGTATTTCGTTATTCGTTCTTCTTAGCCACATATCTCCCTCTTTTCCCCCCTAATATTCTCTTGAGTATTTTCCTTTCCCATCTATCTAAATTTTCTTCCTCTGCCGTGTTAAGTATCCACGTTTCGCTTCCGTAGATTGCTGTTGACCTTATTACTGATTTGTACAGATGTAGCTTTGTCTTTCTGGATATCTTGAACTTATTATCTTGTTCAATGCTCATACCTGTTTACTTCCTTTCATCAGCCTAGTTTCTAAATTCCCTCCTTCGTCGCCGTCGTCCTTGATAACCACACCTAGATGTACAAAGCTTTGGACTTGTTCGAAGTTCATTATTTTTTGTCCATTCAGTTGTATTGGAAATTCCTCATTGGTCCTTTCCTTTGAGGTGTTACCATTTTCATAAATTTCGATTTGTCTTCATTAACTCGCAGGTTCATTGTCTCTGCTGTTTCTATGAACGTTCTGCATATTCTTCTCAGTTCGTTTTCTGATGTTTATAGCAGTACTACATCGTCCGCGTATGCCAGAAATTGTGTTGTCTTAGTTTTCAGTGTCCCTGTCCTGTTCATGCCGGTTTTGCGTATTATCCATTCTAATACAATGTTAAACAAGGTGGTGGACAACGGATTGGTATTGGTCTCGAAGCTTTCTGATGTTTTTTGGTCACCTTGATCTTAGTTATTGTACGCTCGAATGTCATTTTGGTAAGACTTATCAGTTTTTTTGGGATGCTTAGATCATTCATAATACTGTATAAAGATTTTCTATTTACTGTGTTATACGCCCTTTGGAAGTCTATAAAAATGGCATAGATTGGTAGATCGTATTCGTAACCCTTTCTTTGCGTTTGCTTCAGAGTGAAAATATGGTGCACGACTGATCTTCCAGATCTGAATCCGCACTGATAGTCTCCGAACAAGTTTTCTCCATATTCTTTTAACCTCTTTTCTATGGTTTTGGCCATGATTTTATACACTGTGTCCGGTAGCGCGATTCCTCTATAGTTTCTGCATTCGTCCTTTTTCCCTTTCTTGTTCCCATATATACGATATCAAATGGTAGATCTTGGTCTTTGGAGCGTCTCCGCCGTATTTTATCTGCTCTGGCTCTATTTCATCTTCTCCAGGAGATTTGCCGTTCTTTTGTCTCTGTATTATTTCTAAGATTTCTTCTCTCGATGGCGGTGATATCTCTCCGTCGAATTTTGGGTTGTAAGCTCCTCCCGCTGCTTGCTCTCATTTTCTTTATTTAATATTTCTTTGAAGTACTCTTTCCATCTTTGTATCATTTCGCTTTCATCCATTACTATTTCTCCTTTTTTGTTCTTTATACATATGGTCCTCTGCCCAGTTTTCCCTTTATTATGTTTCATTTCTTGGTAAAAGTTCTTCAATTCTTTATTTACAAAATGTTCTTCTATACTTTTTATTTTGTCCTCCATTCCTTTTCGCTTTTTTGCCTGCATATCTTCTTTGTTATTCTTCTTTGTTCTTCGTATTGTCTTCTGTCTTTATATGTACCAGTTTGTAACATTTTCTGTTTGGCTTGGCATCTCTTTTTAATTTCTTCTCTGCATTTTGCATCGAACTATTCTTCTCCTTTTCCCTTCTTTATTTTCGGTGGTATTATTTTCCGTGCCGTATTTTTTATAGTTTCCTCTAAATGTCTCCATTCGTCGTTCACGTTGTGGTTCTGTTGTTGTTCTAGGGGTTTCTTCAGTTCTTCTTCGTATTTTCTTCTTGTTGTTTTGTTATCTATAAGCCTTTCCACCAGTAGCCTTTTCTTTGGTATGCACCTTTGCTTTTCCTTTCTTTGTTTACTGCTTTGTATTATTTTCGCGACTACTAAAAAGTAGTCGCTGTCCACATATGCTCCTCTATAGGTTCTCACATTTTCTACTCTTTTCGTTGATTGTTTTTGTATAAGGAAATGGTCGATTTGATTGGAGTACTTCCTGTTTGGTGCTAACCATGTTCCTTTGTGGATTTCTTTATGTTCAAACTTTGTGCTGGCCCCATCTCGCTTGCAACATTAATCAGTCTTCTCCCATTATCATTTGTTTCGTCGTGTTTGCTGTATTTTCCAATTACTGGTCGCCTATTACTATTTTGATGTCTTTCTTTGCCATCATGTTAAACGGTTCTTCCATTTCGTCGTAATATTTTTCCTTTACTTCATCTTCTTCCCCTTCTGTTGGTGCGTGTGTATTTAAAATGCTCATATTTTCTGTCTGTATTAATTTGCAAGTAACACATTCACTCTGATATCGCTTTGAATGTTTTCTCACACTCCCTGCGTTGTGTTTGGCTATCATAAATACTGTTCCCAAAGTTCTTGTTGTCCTCCACTATTGAGGAATATGTAGTTTCCTACTTCGCTTACAACTCTCCTTTTTGTTTCGTTTCTTGAATTGCCAAAATAATAATTTTATATCTGTCTATTTCCTGCGTTAAAATTTTCAGTGCTCCTTCAGCGTACGTACCTCTTATATTCCACGTTCCTATTTTTAATATTGCTTTTTTCTCCCTGTTTGTTGATTCCATTTTCGTTTCATTTTTCATTGCATGGTTCAATTTCCTTTCTTCCGCTCTTCTGTCTGTGATTTGTGGTACTAGTTTTTTTGTATTATGTTTTGTTTCATTTCTTCCAGCTTACTTCTTCCATGTTCCATCTTCATTCTTGTGATTCTATGTATATTTTCCTGTACCCAACCTTTACCATATTCCCCTTGTCCTTCTCTTCTGATTTTTTTTGTATCTCTCGATCTTTCTGTGATAGATCGTCCTGTATAAACAGTCTTTCTTCATAAAATTAACTTTTATTATATAGTGGAATTAACTACAGACCGTGAGTTTCATTTAAAAACACTAGTCTTTCTTCTTTTATAAATTTCAGTTTCTGTTTGTTTGACATTACTTTTGTTTTCTCCTCGTGGTTGGCTAGTCTTACTAGGCAAGTTCTCTCTCCTAACTTCATTGCGCTTTCTACTGCTGTCTTTATAATTAATGCTTTTTCCAGAAAATTTTCCATTGTGATTCTGAGCTCTTCTGTATTATGGGTTTGTGTTTTCACTCCTTGTACAACAACATTATTTTTTATTTCTCATTTTCCAATCGCTCTAATCTATTGTCCATTTCTGTTATAATTCTCTTCATTTTACTGTTATCCTCAGTTAACTTTTGGTTTTCTTTCCTCAGTTGTTGCATTTGTTACAGGTATTCTCTTTGTTCTTCTCGCGTTTTCTTGATCTCCTTGGCCAATTCCTCCACTTGATAACTTCTTTAAAGACTGAACGAATTACAATTAATACGAGGGGCAAGGCATGAACCCAATCGATGTCGGAATGAGCCATTATTGGAGCTTCTAAGTGACGATTTAAGCGTTCGTCTAAGCCATTTGCAGCAGGATGGCAGATTGTAGTGAGATTATGGCGAATTCCAAAAAATGTAGGGAAATTTTTGAAAACATGAGAAGTAAATTGAGATCCGCGGTCTGAGGTTATAGTTTGAGGAAAATCAAAACGATATATCCAGCAATCCAAAAGAGCGTGAATCACAGTATCTGCACTTATTTTCTGAATAGGATAAAACTCGGGCCATCGACTAAAACGATCGAGGACAGTTAAGCAATATCGAAAAGAATGTGCAGGTGGAAGTAGTCCAGATCGATGTCGATATGAGAGAATCTTTGTGTGTAGGAGTTTTGAAAATTCCAAGAGTAGCATGAACGTTACGAAAAATCTTCAATCGTTGATATTAATTGCCAGCATGAGTCAAATTTAGACAATATTTGCACATCGAAGGCCAAACGAATCGGTGGCTAATTAACCTGAGTAAAGCATTGGCGCTGGGATAATAATAATAATAAACGACTTTATTGCTTCCATATATTAATACAAGAAAAAAAGAAAATACACATAATATAAGGTTGAAAGCAAAAGGCGAAGTTCAGCTTACAAGTTGATATAACATCAGCTTATAAACTGTTCCTCCACTTAACCTTGAATACATCGCTAGGTTCCTGTGACAACAAAATAAATTACCGTTAAATCTAAACTCAATCGTATGGATATCAGTGTTGCATTGAAAATAAATGTTTCTTGTAGGTATTCTTAAATCTTTGCAATCTGTAAGTTTTAAACATGGTAGGTACCTGATTATAAATCGAGCATATTTGATTGGAATAACTGCGCCTGAAAATTACTAGTCTGAAGATTGGGGGTGAAAGGGTTCGTTTGTATCGGATATTTAAATTATGTAGATCAGACCGATAGGTAATTTTTCTGTGCAAGTATGAGGGTGTTTTATCATAAATTATTTTTTGAAAAAGAACAGCTGCATGTAGAATCCTTCTATGAGCCATATTTAGCCAACCATTATCTTTCGTTTTATGTGAAATATGTTCTCTTCTGAATGAATGAATTTTGCACTTTTTATATTTTTCTTTGATATTGGTTGGATAAAAACGGTCCATATAGTACATCAGCATAATTAAATATAGACAGTATCAGTGACTCACAGAGATTTGATTTCACATGTTGTAGGAGAAAATGCCGGTTGCCATATATATATTTTTAAGAGTGATGTATGCGTGTTGCATAAGTTGATTTATGTGTTTTTCAAATTTTAGATCGGAGTCCAATATTATACCTAAACTTTTAGCTTCGCTTACATTCTGAAGAGTTTCATTTTTTATTACAATACGTACACTATCAGAAATCTCATCTCTTTTATTTTTGTTGCCAAAAAGTATAACATTAGACTTACTACAATTAATGCTTAGGCAGTGATCCTCTGCAGCTTTAATAAAACTATTAAGTTCCTTATTTATATACCCACATGACTCCACTACAGTACTGGGGTGGGAGCTATGATAAAGTTGAGTATCATCCGCATACAGGTGTACATTACACAACTGAAAATTTTTCATTAGACAGGAACTATATAAAGCAAAGAGAAATGGCCGAGAATGGAGCCCTGAGGGACTTCGCACCGTAAATCCATATACCCAGAAGAGTGTCCGTCAACCACAACCATCTGTTTACGTCCTCGAAGAAGGTAAGATGCTATAAGGTTTCTGGCATTATTGGAAAGTCTTATATAATGTAGAATTTCCAGCATTAAATTGTGCTTACTGGTATCGAAGGCTCTGCTAAAGTCTAGCAAGACCAGAACAGTGCATTCACCCTTGTCCAAAGCTCTAACAACATCGTCAATAATATGGAGAAGAGCCGTTGTACAACTATAATTTTTTCGAAATGCAGATTGGGTTATAGGAAATAATGAATACTGATCAACATATTTCTTCAGTTGTACTTCTATAGCTCTTTCGAGTATCTTAGATGAAGTTGGCAGTATACTAATTGGGCGCAAATCCTCAATTTCAAGTGGATTTGTCTTTTTATGCAATACTTTTACAATGGCTTTTTCCACAATTCAGGAAAAATATTATGACTCAGGCAAAAGTTAATAATGTGTGTGATGTAAGGAATTATATATGGATAACATAACTTTAATAGTCTTAAATTTAATTTGTCTTCACCGACAGCATTTGTCTTTATACCATTTATTGTTTGGTGAATACATAAATCATTAACCTCCTGAAATTCAAAATCTGCATCTATTATTTTTCTTAGTTTGTACGACGAAAGTAATTCTTCAGGAGGTTCTCTCATATAACATGAGTTGATAAAGAATTCATTTATTCCTGCAGGACTTTTCAAATTGTCCGGTATTGTGCTCGATTTGATAGGTATAGTACTATACGTTTTTAGAGTTTTCCAAAGAGTTTTAGAATTCTTGTTACTAAGTTCGTATGTAAAAAATGCTTTATTTTCTCTTTTAATCGCAGAATTTGTGTAGTTCCTCATGTCTTTATAAAACTGAAAATGATGGTCAAGTTTAGTTTTCTTATACTTGTGCAGCACTTTATCTCGTATTTTCATTATTTCTTTGATAGCGCCAGTTAACGGCACATGCCTGTCGAACGTTATTTTTTCATCAGCCCCTTTCTGATCATATATTCCAAAAAATGGAGTATTATATAAATCTATTCTAAAATCATCTTCATTAAAATATTTAAAAGACCTATACGTAATCATTCTGGGGCCATGTTTTTCAACAATCAGTTTTACTTTACATGTAGCTATATCATGATCAGAAATGACACCTGTTGCGTGAATAACTCCCCTGTCAATAACCCAGTCAGATGATGTTACAATACCATTCAATAAGGTAGCAGTAGTAGCTGTAATTCTTGTAGGAGTGTCTATGATTTGTTCAATACCAAAGCATTCTAGCACATATGACATTTTATCTACATAAATATCATCGGCATTTGAAAAATATATGTTAAAATCTCTAGCGCATATAATCTCATCTACAGTGGGATGAATCAGACTAAGGATATCTTCCATTTCAGCAAAAAATAATTCTTATTTATTTTAGGAGGCTTGTATATTGCACCAAGAGCAATAATTTTACTTTTAATTTTTATATTTACCCAAAGTGTTTCCGATACTGTTTCATGATAATTCAGTTCTTCACTATATATCTTATTATTTACGTAAATACACAAACCTCCTCCTAAGCTACCTCTGTCCTTTCTATATAAAATATACCCATCAAAATTAATTAAGTCACTATTTACATTTTCATTTAACTATGTTTCACAAATAAAAAATATACCAAATTGATGTTCATTTACAATTAACTTAACATACTGCAAAGAAGGCAGAAGGGATCTTGCATTAAGACAACCTATAAATAAATTACCGAGCAATTATCTCTTACGACAATTCAAAAGCATTCCAAAATAAAATAAAATAGATATTAAAAAAAAACTTGAAATAAGTAGTAATCCTACTACTACGGTTCAATAGAGAATTGAACACAAACGAATCCCATCTGCACTCATGTGCCACTTTTTAGTTTCTTAAAATTTCTGTATTTGAATAGTTATTTAATAAGTGATTTCATAAAAATAACACAGACTATTAATCTGACATATATCAAATAAATCGAGAACACATTTTATATTTTAGCATAATCAAAGTTTAGCAATGTCATCAATGGAGGTAACCTTGATAATCTTGTTATCAGCTAATTTTAAGATGACGATACCTGAATGTGTCCAGACTATACCTTCTTTTCCAGCTTCTTGAATTACCATCTTATACAATGTTGATTGATTTTTCGTTGAATCTTCTTTGATCATATATTTAGTACCTTTAAGATACTTTTTGTTAGAAAAAATATTTTGCCTGGTATATCCATTAAAGAAATTTACTAGCAATGGTCGCGATTTCCTTGCATTAGGTTTTCCTAGTCTATAACAGCTTCCAATATCAGATTGTTTAATATGTAAGTTCATATTCGTATTGAAAATGAGTAGCACTTGATCTAGTATACTCTCATCATGTATCTCTTCCAATCTATAGACTATAATAGTGTATTTACTAATCCATTTCTCATATTTCACATTATTTTTAACCAGCAACTTAATGGCGTCATCTTGTTTTTGGACTAATTTTTCTAACTCACTAGTTCTCTTCTTCTATGACTCCAACTCCATTTCAATATCTTCTCTAATTTTCTCAAAAATAGAGTTACTTTGCTCGGTAAACGACTCTGACATACACATTTTATTGAATGCAGACTTAATCGCTTGGTGTAGTTGATCTCCGTCCTCGCTCTTTTTCTGTTGCCTTGTTGTCATGATGAACAGTTATTATAAATATTGTACTTACAACTCAATGTGATTGTTCAAATCAGACAGAATCTTGATAGTTTACACAAAATACAGTAACAACTCCAAAAATCATATTTGTATACACACTATTCTCTCCAGTTTCAGCGAATTTAGTAGCACACGATGTGGGACGTCTGTTCACGACAAGACCAACACGTCGTATGACTCAAGTTATGAAGTTGATTGAAAACGAGGTGTCGGAATGAAGGTGTGATAAAAGATCGTGGTTTTCTTGTTGATGTATCACAAAACACAGTAAGTGAGAATCCAGGAATCGGCACAAGTTTGATGTGCAGAGAAGAATTTTCTTGAGTTCTTCGTTTTCTTCTTGAATAATCATGTGGTGCAGAAACAGCTTGAATCCGTGAAAAAGTGTCAGCAACAATATTATTGGCTCCTTTCGCCACATTTCTGCTTTTATTTATGCTCCAAGGTTGCTTAACTATGAAAATATGTTACTGTATCCATTTTTCGACTAAAAATAAATTGTTCAAAAGAGGTAGAAATGGACTTTCCATTAAAGAAGATCTCATTTATGTATTGTGGGTTCACACTGTATACGAATTTACGAATGATATTGTTTATCGCCTACGTTTAAGTGAATAATTATCCTTAAAAGAAGGTAATTCAACATTGACGTGTTAGATAGCGAGTTTTTAAAGTGAATATGCTCGAGTGGGCGTACCGGTAAATGATCTTCTGGTTTGTTTTTTGGGAGTAACCAATTTATTTTATTGTTTTATTATACATAAAACGACTTTAAGTTGAGTAGGTGTATGTTGTAACCAGTCGGTATGAAAGTATTGAATTTTTGTGAATCTTCTCAGAAAGTCTGGATGAATAATTCTTTATTGTGCAATTTTATATCAATGTTGAGTAAATGTTCAACATTCTTTTCTAACTTAATTTTTCTGCTGCTATTTAGAATGTATCTTATTTAGAACATTTCAGTATTCATTACCGGGTGTCCCACTTAACTTTTCGAGGTTTTGATCCCTTATTACTCAAATAGTTTTAGGAATAGAAACATGCGGTTTTCGCCAGTTCTATTGAAATTTATAAAAGTTTTTTGCTCAATAATGGGATATTTTATCGTAATGCCGGTTTGAGCGGAAATTAACATGGCGATTTTTAGGGATAAGGCAACTTTGTTATTTTAAATAGAACACCCTATATATTGTTAGTATAACACAAAGCTCAATCTTTAAGCTTTCTAAACATATATAGTTTGTACTGCTTTTTCCGGAAATTATGTCCTAAAATTTAAGTTTAACAACTTTAAGCATTTTCTGAGGCAATTTATTATAAATGTAGATAAAATTAACAATTTTGAACGTAAAGACATTTAACAAAAAAGAATATTATAACAAATTGCAAAATTGTGTCCTTGGACGTTTATACACATTTGCCATCTTTTAATTAAGTTTCGATAACTAGCGGGGCATTTGGAAATAGATTTATATATTTTTTAAGTAGGCTTTGCTTAGTGACAGCAAATAATAATTTCACGCGAACTGTCAGTTTACCACAATTAGTTTTCTTATTTCTCTTTGAAAAATGTTCACTTTATCTGAAAAAGGAAAGTGTGTAATAATGTTTGCAGAAACGAAGTCAATTGTGGGGACACAAAGAAGATTTCGAAGAATGTTTAATAAACAACCACCCAGTGATAATGCAATAAGAAGTTGGTACCGTCAGTTATGTGATACAGGCACACTTGCTCATCAAAAAAGAGAGCGTAACCAAGACAATTTATTAAATAAAGTTATTCAAGTTCAAGAAGCTGTAGAAGTAAATTCCACAACATCAGTTAGAAAAATGGTTAGCACTACGCGCGTTTCTAGGAGCACACTTCATAGGATTTTAAAAAAACAATTAAAATTAAAGGCTTACAAATTTCACTTGTTGCAAGAATTAAAAGAGATTGACCATGCCGTGCGCGTTAATTTTTGCCGCCAAGGTTTAAGATTATTTACAAGAATTAATTACAGAAATCTTCTTATTATGTCTGACGAGGCTACTTTCCACCTAAATGGTCAAGTAAATAGACACAACTGTCGCATTTGGGGTTCAGAGAACCCTCACAGAACTACTGAATATGTAAGAGATTAACCCAAAGTAACTGTATGGTGTGCTATGAGTTCTACAAAAGTATATGGCCCATTTTTCATTAGTAAACCTATCGTTACCGCAGTAAATTATGTAGATATGCTACAACTGTACTTTTTTCCGCAACTTCAGCAAGATAATTTATTATAAACATGTTACTTTCAGCAGGATGGTGCAAGTCCACACTATGCAATGATCACTAGAGAACTTTTAAATGAAACATTTGGTGAAAGGTGGATTGGAAGAAGAGGTCCAGTGAGGTGGCCACCGCGATCACCTGATTTAACGGTACCGGATTTTTTCTTTTGGGGTTACATCAAAGATCGATGTTACAACCCACCCCCTACAACCTTGGAAGAAGTAAAGACAAAGATAATAAATGTGATTGAAACTATTCCTAGAGAGATGTTGATAGCTAGTTTTCGAAACGTAATTAAAAGATGACGAGTGTGTGTAAACGTCCGAGGACATCATTTTGAAAATTTGTTGCAATAATATTTTTTGTTAAATGTCTTTACGTCCAAAATTGTTAATTATGTTGACATTATTAAATAATTACCTTAGAAAATGCTTAACGTTGTTTAACTTAAATTTTAGGCTATAATTTCCAGAAAAAAGTAGCACAAACATATGTTTAGAAAGCTTGAAGATTCAGCTTTGTGTTAGACTAAAAATATACAGGGTGTTCTATTTAAAATAACAAAGTTGCCCTATCCCTAAAAATCGCCGTGTTAATTTCCGGTCAAACCAGCATTACGATAAAATATCCCATCATTAAGAAAAAAACTTTTATAAATTTCAATAAAACTGGCGAAAACCGCATGTTTCTATTCCTAAAACTGTTTGAGTAATAAGCGATCAAATCCCCGAAAAGTTAAGTGGGACACCCGGTATTAACTGGAAATAATTTAACAGTAGAATCCTGATTTCAAATTATGAATATTTAACCCAGAACCCTTAAAGAATGACTATTCTTCTGTGCGCTACTGGTTTGGGTAATAGAATAAATTGGGGCACACATTAAAGTAAGCAAAGAACCAAAAGACCAATCAGACTAATGCAGTTTTCTGTAATTAACAGACCCGACTTCTCCGAAAAAGTCGGGTAAAGTCTAATAAATTGCGGATAGGGAAATAAGAAACAGAAAAAAATGGTAGAGATGAAAAAAAGGTTGGTACCCACATGAATAATGCCATTAAAATTATTGGGTATGTTCGTGCTGGAAGGAAATACCAATTATTTCTTACAATACTGAGAATTATTTACCTGGCACAATGTTCCAATTAAATTGGGCTTTTAAAAACAAATCATCCGAAAAGGTGTTTGTAAGTTGATAGCGAATTTCCGTTTTGATTATTCGCATAGTTTACGAAAATTTGTCAAAAAAATCTAGAAGAAAATAGTTACATAGAATAATTTAATTTGACAAATTCATACCCAGTTCCGAAATACAACGCGTTAAAAACTTAAAATTATTATTAAAGTTGGCATATGTAAAATAAACTAATTTAGATTTGAATGAACGTCTTAAATATTTCTAATGGTGTACAGTGAATTCATTGAGAAAATCGTGCGTCTAATTTATCAAAAAAAATTGAATGGATCGAAAACGTTTCTTTCTAAACGCAGTCCAACGGGTGTTAATAGACTTGTCAGTATAAGTCAACGATCCATGGAGTAACTTATTTAAATATCTATTTTGATAAATTAATTGAGACGCGTTACAATCCGGCGGTTGTCATCTTTGTCGGCGAAAGATACGGAAGTTGTTTCTTTCCTTTCTTTCCTTTATAATGTTAGCAAATAGTGAATAAGAATGTTTTTCTCTAATATCAACATTTTTATCCACAATTGTTATTAACGGTGATTGAAAAATTATGTGTTATGAAAAAGACAATAAAGAGGAAGGCGAGCTTTTGAACGCAAAAAAATATACGAGAGCTTAGAGAATTTCAAATCACATAAATGTTTTATGAGGTGGAATATGTTTACTTCACTTTATATATGATATATGTAATATACAGTGCTTCTCAAAAGTCCTCTCCCTCCCTCTTTTCTTTTGAACGGTGATATTTGGCATTTAAAAAAAGTTGCCTTCCATAAAAGACCTTTATTTGCTATATTTGTAATTTGCATTTAAAAATAATAAAATTTGAGTTTTTTCTATAACGGCGATTAAATCACCAGTAGCGATATATCGCTCATCACTACCCCCTCACATATTAAAGTATGGTTATTTCTAAATATCGCGACGATACTATAGAAAAAATCATATTTTTAAAAAAAGGTAAAGTATCCCTCTTTGCTCTCCTGGCCGGGTAAAATGGGATGGTATTTAAATATGAATAGAAAATATATTAAAGTAAAATATATTTATTGAACTTGAAAACCGAACACATGCATTTTATTTTTATATAAAGAAAAAATTAACAGTTTAACACCGACAAAAATCGCATGAATACGGCTCATCATCGTTCTTCACCCCAGCACAAGCTTCGTGAGCCCAAAGTCGACAGTCCTGGCACATTACCCAACCGTCGTTCGCCTTATATTTAGAATACAGTTCTGTACAATAAATGCAAGCTTCTTCGTCATCCTCCTCATCTTTTAAACTGATGTCCTTATTTTTTTTTCTTTCTTCTGTTTTCTTACCTCAGCGGTACATTTTTTATTTCTTTATCCCTACTTTTCCTTTTTCTTCAAAATTTAGTTTGGGCTTCTTGATAGGCTTGTTTTCTTTAGATGCTTCAAGTTCATCTTGATAAGGTGTTGAAGTTAGCACAGCCGTTTTCCCCCTTCTTTTATCATCAGCATTATTTTTTCTCTCTGCGTGAGGAAATGGCACAACTTGTTGAGGTGTTACTTCAAATTTCGTGGTAGTGTATGAACAGGAGCAGGTCACATTTGCATATAACTTGCTGCAAGATACAGGAGGTGGAGTATTACACAAATTGTACTTATTTTTAAGCAGCTGATGTGATTTTTCTGGTGTGGATGGATCTGGAGGCAATGACGGTGTTCTTGGAAAGTCATCATCAAATTTTTCTGCATCGTTTTGTTCTTTACCTGCAACTTGGGTTTCTGATGATCATGTATATCAAATCTTTGTGGTATTGGTGACGGTGTACGAGGTGGAGGGTGTCCATTATTTTCTTCAACCGGACCAATTGCAGGAATATTTATCGGCTTGTCCGTGGTTTCAGCTGGATCAAACATCCAATCTCCGAAGATTTCCGAATTGAGAGGTTGAATGCAGGCTAGGGACACTGCAGACCGTGCCATCTATAGAGCCCGTCGAGTAACTAAAATCGGTAGATAATTCCAAAAAATTAACGAAAACTGTAACGTCGTTAGTAATCAAATTTTATTGATTTTAATAACTGCGTATGCGCGATATCATATTGCTCGTCCCCATGCCCACATGTTATATGTTATACTGTTATCATTTCTTAGTTCAAGTGTTGAGGTTATTTTAAGGTTGCGGTATTTTGGTGTATTTTTTAATTGCTATAATGTAATATTTATCTATTGTTTCGTTGCTTTATTGTTATTAATTGAAAAGACAATGTCAAAGTGTATTCTGAAGAAGTAATAGTACTCGGTAAGTTTTATATAAAAAATTTGAGCATTTTTTCTTTCACAATTAACAACCATTATCTTCATTTTTATAAAACACAGAGAATTTTTACTAATTTAATCGACAACTTTAGAGATCATGGTTGTTCTTTACATTAGCTAAACTGAAAATTGCTGCATTAATAAAGTAAATATTTCTTTTTACAGTTTTGTCCCTCCAACCCAGGAAGATAAAATTAATATGACTGAAAAGCAGTGGTAATAAATCATTAAATTTGTCGACGAAGAAACGATGGAGGATATGATTCATTTTCAAAAACAGTGTTTCGTTAGATTTGAGAAAGACGAAGAGAGGTTATTAAGACAGTTTGATTTGCCTTCCCATATGAGTGGAAATTAACAAAAATTTATGGTAAGTTTTATTGTATTCAATATAGCATGCTATAATTCTGGACATTTTGAAATGTAAATTGAGTGAACGAAAATACGAGTACTGAGTGTGTAATTTTATTGAAATTCCAGGTAAGCGCTTTCATCCATTAGAACATTCTGAAAGCTCTCGTCAAGAAAAAAATATACAGAAAGTGTCAAAAAACATCAAACCCTGTAACTGCTACATACAATGAAATAAAATGTTTGATGTTACATCATTATTTAACTAAAATTTGTTAAAATTACTCTATAAAGAGTGTGTACAAATGTAATTCACATAACGAAACGTCTAATTTGATTACCAACTAAATGATATGTGTGCACACCCTCTTTATGGGGTAATTTTAACAAATTTTACTTAAATAATGATGTAACATCAAACATTTTATTTCATTGTGTGTACATTGTACCTGTTGTATGTTTTTCTCTTGTCGACAGCTTTGAGAATGGCTTAATGGCTGAAAGCGCTTAGCTGGAATTTTAATCAAATGACATACTCAGTACTCGTCTTTTCATTCACTCAATTTATATCTAGTGTGTACATCATACTCAGACAATTCCATTTTAAAATGTATCCATTGAAAAAATAATAATCTGGGTTTTATTTTATGTTATAGCTATATTCCCTCTACCAGCTATGGGATGGAAGGTATTGATCCCTTGCCGATTTTCATATATAGCCCATGGTGTGACAATTTATGGGAAATGAAAGTGAGTATTAACTTTTGTTGAGGCATTACGTCTAAGTATTTGGTCTAGCGGTAACCAAAAATCCAAAATATCCAATAAAGACAAAAAATAAAAAATAGTTAAAAATCAAGAATTCCTAAAAAAATCGAAAGCTTCAAAAAAGGGAATCAAAAAAACCAAACAAATGTATACATTCAAACATTTTTTGATATTTTTTTGGCTTAGTACAGTAGTGTGTTTACTTGTAGAACCTCAACCAGAAACGAGAAAGGACTCCATGAGACGGTGGGATTTTTAAGAGCCCTTAGGAAACATTTTAACAATCATAGACTGCCAGGAACTGCAGAGTAACTTAAACTGCCTAATGCAATGGTTTCATAAGAACGGAATGCTTTTAAATGTAGAAATATACAAATATGCAATATACTAGGTTTAAGCTTGTGTTATAAACCTATTTAATACTTCCAGTAAAGAAATAAAGATGTGTTTTAAGTGGAAATGAAGTGTTAGATATATTATTTTAAATGTTGTACAGTCACAAGTGCTGTTTAGTACTCTTATATGTAATTACTTGGCACCTTGTATTTACAGAGCTGGGTAGTATTTAAAAACTTTTCCTTTAAACGTATTTTAATTACTTTTGTTCTAATATTCACAGTAATTATACTCAAATGTTTTCTTTCACAGAAAGTTGCCAAAAATAGTAGTTAACAACTTATTGCTAACACTTTTTTTGATTAGGTAAGTAGCAGTTATACTCCCGCAGTTTGTCCAGCTCTGTGTGTTTATACGAGTGTAATAATAAATTAATATAAACTTATCATACATAATTTTCTACTTTTATCTTTATTTAACATCATTTGAAAATCTAATGATACTTCAATCTAGAATGTATGTTACTCAAAATATTTTTTAATTATTGCATGGTTTTTACACTATAATTTATTTGTTGTCATTATGTTTGTTAAGAAAAGTACTTTGTGAAAGAAATTATTTGTTGTGTATTTTTATACCAAAATAAATAAATTGTTTATATGATTATTGTTTTATTTTTTCCAACTTAATTAACCATTTATGGTCCATCATTTGATATTTCATTTAATTTAACTCAACATCTAATCATTATTTAGTTAATGGAGTTAAATTGAATGAAATGTCAAATGATGGACTATGAATGGCTATTTTGAAATAAAATAATTAAAATACAGTATATTTGAATATACCGCCAATCCGCCAAAACCTAAAATTACAGAAATCTTTCCAACATCACTCAGTTGTTTACTCGACGGGCTCTTTTGATGGCGCCACAATCAGTGTCTCATCTATCTGTGGGTTATCTATGGTTGAATGCCCGTCTTTTTAAATCCATTCACAGCTGTTTGGATACTACCAGCTTTCATATATGCGTTTCCGAAAAGCTTACCTATCTAGGATATTGTAACTGGTCGCCCTGGATATTGCTACATCCATTTTGGAACCTCTGATGTATAATATGTGCTAAGTGGCGACATAAAACTAACGTCGAGCGGTTGCAAGCGATGCGTCGTATGCGGTGGAACGCAGAGCATTACAACACTGTCACGTCTAGCTTTCTCTATAACGTCTAAGTTTTTTGTATGTGTGGTATGTCCGTCCAAAAGTAAGAGGACAGAGTTTTCTTTGGAGGGTTTGGAAAACTTAATAAATTCATTAAACCAATTCGAAAAACTTTCTTTTTGCATCCATCCTGGTTAATGATAAAAAGCTTTACTTCCAGGAGGAGCATCATCTAGCAGCTCCGGCTTTGCTCTGGATCTGGGAAAAATGAACGTGGGCGGCATAAACACGCCAGTAGCACTCATACAAATTTCCACAGTGACAAGAATGCCGCGTTATGCTGAGGATATACACCCAACTTGCCTTTTCCCACGCAGTGATAAACATTTAGACTTTTCCTTTGGTACTGTCATTATACCCGTCTCATCGAGGTTGTAAATACGTTCGGGTGGAATTTTATATTATTCAAGCACGTCGGAGAGTAACGAGAAAATTTTTTGTACAGCAGGCCTATTAAAACCCACGGCTCTAGCAAGTGATGTTGGCTCAGGGGTGCGAAGTTTAACGTTTGGATGTCTCATTAGAAAACGGTGTAACCAATCTTTATCTGTAATTTTTTGTCCCTGTTAAATTGATTAGCTAAGCCATTGCGTTGAGCTAACTGAAAAGCCAAACTGCGAAAGTCATTCAAAGTAAAACCAAATAATTGCGATTCCATAGACAAAATGTGTTGCACCATCTCTTCTTCTTGCTCAGTAGAGAAAACCGGTCTGTGACGCCCTAGGCCTTTTTTTACTGCATCTAATCGTTCGAGAGACCCATTTCTTATCTTTTTTACTCGAGCTTCAATAGTTGTCCGAGGTACACCAAATTGTTTCTAAGCTTTAAGGTAACCCATTCTTCCTTCGAGAACCTATTCCACCGCCTGGCGCATACTTTCCTCATTCCAAGACTGCCGATCGGTTGCTCTTTTATACTTTTCCATCTTGTAACAGGCCTGTAAATAAATGAAATTTTAAATCCTGTATAGAATCTATACCGTTTTTGGTTGGACAAAACGGGATAGTATCCAGTTTTACCCGACCGCTTGGTATCCCATTTTGCCCGACTTCACGCTTCAAAATGTTTTGTTAAAATTTTTATTAAGAAAACTAGTTATCATATTCACAAATTCAACAAAATATAATTAAATATTTACAGAATCGTGAAAAATACTTACTGTTATTTATTTTGCTTATTTAAACTAAAAAAATCCTAATTAACCGCTGATAAAACTAAATAGCATAACCACACTTTTTTAAACTGCCACCTGCCACTCATCACAGAACACGAATTAAGCGAAAGAATCGCTTACTATATTTAAACAAACGTTATTTTTACCGGATTACACCCCTGGTTGCCAGATGGCGTTGCTTGTTTTTAAATATTGGCTGTTATCCCGTTTTATCCGACTATCCTGTTTTGTCCAACTCTCCCTTACTTAATTTAGTTTAAAAATATCTTTATTTAGAATCATTTATGTTATGTTACAACTATAGGGATCGAGACCGAACTATAGAGGCAGCACTTCTGTCGAAAGTAGAGCGCCCTGGTGTTAAATAATAAAAACATTGTGATGTAAACAGTATAATAAACAACCTACAAAATGCAAAAAATGAATAGATCTTTTTATTTTCTTTGCCGGGAAAAATTGTTGGTATGTAAGATGGGTGTAGGGGATTATCTGATTTTTGATTATTGACAAAATGAGCACTGCAAATTCTAGTATTTTTATTTGGCTCACAAACCTCCCGATGTTTTCTGAAATGTAATTAAAAAACTTGAAGTGATTCGTTTTGTACAAATGTTTACTTCTTTCCCCTTAATAGTATTTAATTATTTGAACCTATTATATAATTTTAAAGTCAGCAAACACATAACTAGTTTTTTATTTTATATAATCAATGAAATCGTACAGAAAACAACATTTTATTCTCTCGATAATAATCTTTTATTTATGAAAAAAAAATTTAGAACTTTTCTAATAGCTGCCAATTGTAGTATCATACTGATTATACACAAAATAATAGTTAACAAAATGTTTTAATTAGAACATTTTAATTGCATATGGGTTTTTACTGTATTTATCCATTTTTGACGTTTTAAGGTTATCCACACAGTGTTCAATGAATATTCGGAGAAACTATAAAATTTCAATTGTGTAATATTTTTATACAGCATATTTGAACAGCCATGAATACAGAAAGATACTTTTGATTACGACATCACGAACATTTAATATCAGTTTTAAAAAATGAACATTTAAAAACGCTGATTATACAAAACTACTAATACCATTGTAAGGATATAGGCCTATCCTTATACAATGCTAATACTACTAATAGTGTTTACATCACATTGTTTGTGTTTTTTCATGGCAGATGGCATAAACGTCATTTTTCTCGGTCCCTATATAGGCCGATGGTCAGGCAATTTTAAATCCACTTGCGTGCGTCTGTAGTGTAACTTTTCTTCTTGCTGAAGCATAATCCAATTGTTTTCCCTGAAAATCAGCTGAAAAACAGGGTTTCAAAATCGAACAGAGAATTAGTTTATTCGAGACAGCAACATGACAGATTTTGATTATACTGTGGTATTTATTGTTGTTTGTTGACGATATGTGATGTGAATAACGGATTTAACCCTTAATTCGATTTTGTTGGTTGTTAGGAGAAAAACAACTTATTATTTGAATAGTGAACCATGCAGAAGCCTACAACTCACTATCACGGGAGTCTTCTGCGCGACATGCGGCTTTAAGATTATCTCGAAGATGTTTAGGTAGACAATGATTATAAAAGTTACTGGATAAATTTGTGATAAAGTCCTTGATAGTAGGCATGTCGGCTTGATCATTTAACAATGAGGTTTAGGTAAGCAGTTGAGTACTTAATTCCCATGCAGAGACACTTGTTTTGCACCACCTGCAAATGTGTGAAAGTTAAATTTTGTTGCATTGTAATAAACTGGTGCAGCGTAATGTAGTGATGTGTCTGGCGAAAATGCAGACGAAACAAGATTTGTGGGGAGGAAGGTAGGTCGTGGATGAAGATAAAATACAGTAAAGGTGATAATACTGATCCTTGGGGTACTCCGGCTTATATAGGGTAGGGTCCCGCAGAGCCTTCTTTGATGCTTGTATAGAATTTACGGTTTGTCAAATACGCATGAATTATTTTAATCAGCCAATCTGGTAATTTTATGTTTATTAATTTGTACAATAAGCCCTCGTGCCATACGAAATCAAAGGCTTTTTGTATGTCAATCGTAACCATCACGGATTTATTTTTATCCCGGAATCCTTCTCTGATATGATTGAGCACTCTAATAATTTGCGCTACTGAGCTATATCCGCCTCTGAAACCGTATTGTTCGGAGGGTATTATTTTGTGTTTGTCAGTAAAATGTTGTATTGTGTTCTATATTATTCAGTAAGGAAATGGGTCTGTAACTATCCAAATAACAAGGTTGTTTGTTGGCTTTGATAATTGGGATGATGTTGGCAATCTGGAGCATATCAAGGTAGTTGCCAGTTTTGATGATATAATTTACTTTTGTAAGTTTCTTAAGTAGTATGTTTAAGATACCATCTTTCCCCGGGGCAGTTTTATTTTTTAAAGATTGTATTGTATTGTAGACTTCGAATTAAGTTTTTGGTCTCTAAAGTGTGTATTTTGTGTGAGTGGTTTTGGACTGTTTGTGTTATGTTACGATGGTGTTGTGTGTTTTTCTTCTTGGTAGTGGAGTTGTTTTGAAAATACTCTCCGAAGGCTTCTGCGGTTTTGGATTTATCGGTGTATGTCCATTTGCGACAATTTCTGTAATTTCGCTATGTTTAATTTTTAATTGTCTTGTAATTTTTCATAGCGACTTATTTTCTGTTGAAAGTTTTTCTAGGAATAACTTCCACGTGTATTTTCTATATTCGCGTTCAAGTGTATTTATTAAGTTTTGATAATGTTTTAATCATTATTTTAATTATTAGTCATTATCGTTTCTAGAGACTTGTCATTTTCTGCGTATTTTATTTTTATCATTTATTATTTTAACTATATATTCGGGTAGGGTATTGCGGATACGAGGTTTTGGTTTAAGGGTGGTTGTATTGTTTCTGGAGTCGACAATTATGTTTTGCAAGTTCATGATTATGTTAGTTAAATAATTTTGGTTTTCTACTGTGTCTGTGAATAATAAGTGTTCATTTATATATTTTCTGTAATGTGTTCAGTTTGTGGTGGTGTAATCGTGTACTTTTTTGAGAGTGTGTGTTATCTTTAATTCTAGGAGAACAGGATCATAGTCGGAGTTGAGTTCGCGGATTGTTTCCAATTTTGTGATTGTGTTAATGTTGCGTGCGATGACCAAATCAATAGTGCTTGGGGAGTAGTTGGAATATGGGAAGTGGGTAGGGTCGTCTGTGGTATAGATGTAACAGTCGAAATTATCGCAGGTTCTCTGGAGAGTATTCCCGTTCGGATTGGAATATGTGGCATAAGATTCCTATAGTGGATGATTATTGTTAAAGTCTCCCACTATGAAAACCCTGTTATGTGTTTTGGTTATGTTGAAAAAGTCTAAGTCAGTTAGTTTACTTTTTGGTGAGCTATATGCCCCCACAATTTCAATATTGTTATCTAAGAGGAATACGATATGCTCAATTGAAGAATTGTTTGGTTGCAGGAGTTGAAAATGGATGTCTTTTTGTATTAATACAGCGATACCGCCACCTGCGGCATCCGCAGGGCGATCCTGTCTAAAGAGACAATATTCAGGGTTTCTAAAATTCACAGATTTATTAGGTTTAAGGAGCGTCTCGATTTGAAAAAAAATATCAGGTTTATGAATGTCGAGAAAATGTCTGATGAGATGAATTTTGTTAAAACTCCATGTACATTACAAAAATTATTTTGAGAATATTTCGTTTTTGAATTCCTGTTTTACCACCAACCTTCTTAGATGTCATATTTATCTATATTAGCGACGAAGTTGTTGTATATAGTGAACTTCTCTAGTTTATTGGATGCAGACTTCATCTCGTGGAGGAGATCGGCTACCGCTCTGGTAAGTTCGTCCAGATTTACTACAGCGTGGAGTTCTTTGAATAGATTGTTGAGTTCTGTGAACTTGTTTATTTGTGTGGCTGTTTCCGAGTTGGCATCTTGATTGGGACGGGTATATGTAATATTGTTTTGAGAAGTAGAAATCGTGGTAGGCTTCTAGGGTAAGCTTGGGAAATCCTGGTTTTTGAAGAGAGTATGTTGTGTCCAAGGATTAATGGTCGGGATGGGAGCAGGGATATACTTTGTTGCAGCCGGTTTTGCGTTGTTCGTTGATCTTCTTTGTTCTAGCCATTTTCGTCTCTTAATGTATTCGGAACACATCTCCGCATTGGTTGGAAGGTCGCCTTTGCAGTTGGCGCATTTATCTGGCTTTGATCTGTCCTTCAGGCATTCGGGTGTAAGATGTGGGGCTGCACATTTCAGAAATCTCAGGGATCTGCCGCAGTTTGATGTGGCGTGACCCCATAACTGACAAAAATAGCATTGGATTATAGGTTTTGATTGCCTCCTGGTGGGATATGATCTTGCTTATTACAATTTTAGCTTTTTGAACTTGCTTCGTTATATGTACATTAGCGTTTGTGTTACTTTTTAAAAGTATATCCTAAAGTGTTACCGGTTAAAATGTGTTGTCCGTCAATGCACAGCTGAGATTGCAATGGGCTGTTTTTGCTGACAATTCACCTGAGTAACAGGTATTCTGTCTTCGATGCATTGATAGTTAGCTTATTTTCTCTCAGGTACAGTATGATTTGTGTGTTTATGTGTGTCTGTATGTTGTGTAGTGCATCGTAGATTTTTGCTGTTACAATACATCTGCAAACATAACTATTAAAACTTGTGGTATGGTTGGTAAATCGTGGGAAATATTGAATATAACAAAGGTGATATAACTGAGCTCTGAGGAACTCCCTTTATGGGGAAAGGTCCAGCCTTCATTGATGCTTAATGTTCATAAAGACATTAGTTAAAGTTTCATCTTTTTCTCTAGTCTTGGGTTCATTTCAGCTTCTTGTGTTTTATAATATATCAAACAGCTCTAGAAATATTTGAAAATATACGGTAATTTCAAAGGGCTAAAACTTTTTTGTCTACGCCCTGTATTATGTATTCTCGTGATGATATAAATAAGAAACAATTGTTAATTTGAAGTAATTAACAAATCCATAAAGAAGTGATTTTAGAAAGTGGCACATTTTTTTTAGATAAACGAGCATTATTAATAAATGCCTTTCATTTTTATTTTTAATTATTGCTTCCCATTATTTTTATAGATTACTTAGACAGTTTCTGACACACACACGAATCGCATTAAAAGTATATAACATTAATTCGGCGTCGTTATAAGTTGACATAAACTGGTATAACGCATTAAAGAATTTCAAAATGAGATTAAATTCTAAGAATATGGATTAGTAAGTGGAAATAGTTGTAACGTAATCACTTCGAAATGTACAGTAAATGATTTTATACATTTCTTATTAGAATACAATTAAAATATAGATCATGACGAATTTTATCAAACAATCAACAATTAGAAAAATTAAATTTCCAACAATTGTGATTCTAACCATACTTTCTTGGATTCATTTCTATTTTTCTTCATCATCACCATCGCCGTTCAATCCCGTGGATTTATGGCTTGCCTAATAGAGCTGTGTTTAATCCTCTTGACGAGGTGGACTACTCCTCTAATATCAGTGCGACTATAATCTATCTGTCCTAGCATCATTAGTTATAGTTTTTCATTTTCTTCGGTCTCTGCCTTTTGTTTTCCAGACTTTGATTTCCAATGCTTTTATATCTTCCTCTACTTGCGCCCACCGTCTACTTCGTGGTCTCCCTGTTATTCTCGTCTTTAATGGAACGCATGTTGGTGATATTCTCATAATGTGTCCCATCCATTCCAATCTTCTTGATTTTATATATCGGACTATATTTTCTCCCCCTGTTTACTTTTCTATTTCTATGTTTCTTCCGAATTTTCTTTCTCCATCTCTTGTTATATTTGGTCTAAGTATTTTGTTCTCAATATTTTATTTTCTAGTACTTTTAGTTCTTCTTCTTCTTTTTTGTTTATAGTTGATGTTTTAAGTGCGTGTATGACTGGTCAAATCCATCAAATTACAACTCAAAATAGAATACGGCGAGCAAATCACGACGTAAATAATATGAATGTATTAGCCCAGCCATTCGCTAAGTAATGACAGTAAAAAGGAATAAATCTCACGCAAATGATTGATATATGTTTTTTTTATTTATGCAATTACTTGACTGTGAGATAAGGGCCATCTCCAAGAAGGTTCTCTTATGTGACTCAGTAGCCAACACTTTCACTGATTCAAAGTCCATTCGATGGTCTAAAATGTTAACATGTTCTGCGAGGGCGCACCTTTTGGGATGTAACCTGCAATCACTCCTATGTGAGACTATACTGTTAGAAAGCGATCTCATAGTCTGGCCGATATAGTGTTTATCACAATCACGACAAGGAATAATATAGATAACATCTGTACAAGATGTGAGAGAATTTTTATCTTTGACCTTTGAATAAATGGAACTAGTTGTCAATATAGTTTTATTTGCAATTTTAAAATTGTTAAGAACTATGAATAACCTGGAAAGCCTAGGTTAGATGTCTCTTATGTAAGGTAGAGTAGTGAAAATTGGTTGAACTGGGTATTCACCAGAAACTCTTTCCATTGGAGTGATGTTAGGACGGCTATCAGTAGTTCGTACATCAATGGTAGCCGAAGTGCTAAATAATAACTTATTCAGTAACGGCCTGGGATAAGAATTATCCAAGAATAAGGTTTGTAATATATTTAAGTTTGTATTATGAAAGTTTTGGTGTGAAATTCTACGTACTCTATTATTGATCTGTTTGACCAGATTCACCTTTATGGAGTGTTTGTGATAAGAGTGTAAATTAAAAAATCTTCCTGAACTGAATGGTTTCCTATACCAATAATCTATGACTATCGTATTATCTATCGTACGAATAAACTTAGTATCGAGAAATGGTACGGAATTATCGATGTCCTCCTTTTCAATTGTGAACTGGATAGGTATATGGATCATACCTATTGAATGTATTCAGAACTTCACTCAACCCTTCTCTAGGTGAAGCTAACATGATATCATCAACATCAACTGAAAGTAAATATGGCGCCAGCTGACTACTTCCAGCTTGTGTGTAACTACACGAGCCAAGTAGAAGTTGTCGGAGGACGGAATCTTCAGTTCGGATTAGAGACTTTAAACTGGAAGGCATTACGGCACTCTTGAAGAGATCCAAGAAGGTCGAAACGCGTCAGTGTACTATGCCCTTCCGCTATCAGTTGCGAATCACCACAGATATCCATATCGGCAAAATGGTCGATCGACGTCACGGTTTTCGAAGTGGAGGCAATTCAATATTCTGCGTGGTATTAGCCAGGAATGTAGCTGCTTTTCCCTTTATTGAAATTTCGACTAAAAGCAGGTGTAGTAGAAAATCGAAATTTATGTTTCATATAGACACCTCGTATTTTATGAAAATATATTCATATTATATATATATATATATATATATATATATATATATATATATATATATATATACATATATATTATTATATATGCAATGTTCTTTAATTATATTTGCCCCACGTTCGGGTGACAAATTATAGTATTATCTAATGTGTTTTACTAATTCTATTATATTTTATATATGAATATGAATTTATATGATGCTGAATTTAATTTGTAGCTGTTATCACAATTTGTGATAATAACTATACTATTGTGAAAATACCTTTACCTCTAAATATAACCTATAAAATTTTCAATGACAGCAGTTGTCAAACTAATATGCCCGGCTAAATAAATATTAAATTTTATATTATGAAAGATAAATCAATACAACACCAATCAACTCACTCTTTTCTCAGGGAGGGATCAAAGATTTCAACTAATAATTCAAATTTGTAAATTTCCAAATAATTTTCTATATACGTATCACACTATTCAAATCTACAGTAACTGTTTATCCAATACACTATAAGACAATTTAAATTATCTTATGACATATATGAATTTACTGTCAGGAGATTAACTAAATGTCACTTATTATACTAAATTTTCTATAGTATAAAAATTATCAAATATAATGAAAATGAATATGAAAAGAGAGCCAAAGAGATTTGGAATTCAAATTTATATAATATATTATCAAAATAACACTTACAAAAATTAAAACTCTTCAAAAAATATCATAAACGCATAAACAAAGATAGAATTTTCTATCAAACCTTAATATTAAAAACAATCTATATTAGAAATTTCCGATCTAAATAATTTAACCGAAAGTTCAAAATGTCTAAATTTATACTTGATATCTGTCAATGTGAAATACGTAAATTTTCTTGTAAATTGTCTGTTTCCAAAATTGTCTGCACTTGTCGTAGAATTTTATATAAGTAACGTTACTATAATTTAATCATAAGATGCATCTATTTTCGAAATAATTTTGATCAAAGGCCTATTAATTCTCGAGAATAATATATAATATGGACTGGACTCACCAAACTGGATACTAGAAGATCTCGTACGTATTCTAAAACGTATTTTTAGAATTTCCGGAACAAACGTTTCCAAATCAATAATTTAGAAAAGGCGAAAAACACTTGCACTTTAGCGGTAATTCTTTGTGAATAGTACACGCACTGGCTTTACAAAAGGCAAGATATGTTGAACTGATAACGATTATATAAATTCCCTAATATTCAAAATTAAATTTGAGACAACTCTTATTATGATGTAGGGGGATTTCAAATTCAACTAACTAAAATGTTTCAATAAATAATTCTCTTCTCCTTTGGTTACCTAGAATTCTTTTTTTTTAAATTACAAATTTACGTTTTTATATACCAAGAGAGATTTTCATTATTTTATTTATAAGTGCCATTTTGCTAATAGAGACATCTGTATTCTGGTTTTTTCAAATCGTTTTACAATTTATCTGTCATTAAGTCTATTCTGCAGTAATGTCATATGAAATTGAAATGTCAAATTTTATTAGTATATTGAACCTTTCAAATTATTGATAATACAGTGTGTATTACTAGTATTACATCTAAATATGCATATTTTCTTTATTTCAATGTTTTCTATAGAATTTAGATAGAGGATATGTATTAAATCCCCCTAATAAAAGAATGATAAATCGATTCCTGTATATAATTATAATTTATCTCTCAAAATTGCCAAATATAATACTAGTTCTTAGTAATATCTTTCAAATAATTATCAACATATCTCAAAATTATCTTGAATCAAATTAAACTATTATTCCTAATTCCCATAAAACTTCTTAAATCTACTATATCTATTAAAATTTCACGTAACATAATAGTTATTCTAAAATTTCCTATATACACACGTTGATAAATTTTTTTCATGGTATCAAATGTTTCCAACTCTGTTCTACTCTGTCTAAACATTTATATGTTATAGGATATGGTTTTGTTTCAGCATTTCTCAGTATTCTTTATTTTGATAATCCATATTTTCATTAAGCAACCTTTAGTTCCTTCGGAATTCTCGTCTCATACATCTTTAATAATTCTTTTATAAATTTATAATATTCTTCATTACAGTCTGTCCAATTACCATTACTTTTCACATCTTCTATTTATTCTATCTCACGAACATAATTATTAGCCAGTCCCATTTCTTTCTCACACAATCCTTCATATTTCATTATCAAATTCTTCACTTTTTCTTCATATTCCTTATTTCCACTCATTAACTCCAATTCTTCCATAATTCCATTCCTCTTTATATTCCATAACTTCCTATTGTCCTCTTCAATTGCCAATACTTCCATATTTACCTCCTCAAATTCAATTATTTTACCATTTAATTCTATCTATCTATTCAAAATCAATTATTTCCTTATATTTCATCTATTCATCAATAACTATGTCTGTTTCTAACTTCTTTATCAACAATGCTTACATATCAACTTCTTTCTCATCCTTTAATTCAATCTGTTGTATCATAGATTTGCTGAGTTCATATAACTTCCGTTTGCTTGTTCCTATAAATGTAATTATTTCATCCTGTCGATCTATTTTGTTGCTTAATTTCATTTCTATTTTCATTATCATTTCTTCTATCAAAGTTTCTAAAATCTCTTCTATTCTCACAGTACTTGTTGTCATAAATTTTATCTCCATTTCCATATATTCGTTTTTTATTTCTGTAACTTCTATTTTCATTTCCATAATTCATATCAACATGTCTATCAAATTTTTTTTATCAAACCCTGTTTATATAATTTTATATTTACATATGTTTTCAAATATTACTTGTTAATCATAAACCTTTTATTTACATATCGTTTTTATATCCATTCTTTACCATGTACAATTCCTTTTCGTTTTCTAGATTTCGTTCCTATAATCCTGTCATATTATTCAATTTTATTTTCTTCTCCTAAACTTCGTCTTATTCTCTTCTCTTATTGTTTGATTCTCTATCGGTTTCCTAAATTCAATTAAATTTTCACTATGTCCTTTTTAATTTTGTTGTTCCATATCTCATCAATTTCTCCGAATAAATTCATCAAAATTTGCGTTTCCAATTCCTTCAAATTATTGTTTCTTCTTTTTATTATTTTATTTCCCATAATATTCTCACTTCCTATCATTTCATTTTTGATTGTCCTATTAAACATTCTTGGATCAATAATTCTTATATATCTGCTAGATTTTACTCTCATTTCGAAATTTTCTGCATAAATTCTTCTTTCTATATATTGTCTTATGGTTTCATCTATTTCTTCCTTAGTTTCTTGTAGTATCTTATTCATTTCCTCTAACTCCCAATTAAGTTTTATCCCCCTATTATAATTATTATTTCTTTTATCATATATCACGATTTGTTTTTCGGTGTTACCATCTGAGTCTTTTATTTTCCAATAAATATTTTCTTCATAAATTTGCATCACTTCTTCACTTCCTAAATTCTGTAAATTAATGTTTACGATTGCATATTTGGTTTGTCTTTGTACTTTCATAGCCTGTATCTCTTCAATTTCCTTCTCAACTTCTTTAATCTGTATTAAACTTTGTATTTTTATAAGTCGTATTTCTTCAGTTATATTCTTATTTTGTTTGTTTAGTTTCACTTGAATTGCTCCAGATACATTTTCTTCTAGGCATTTATCTAATTCTTGTACTTCATCTATCTGTTTTTCTCTAACTCCATTTTCTTGGTCTGTTTTCAAATTCTTATTTTGTTCTACCATATCTACTCTCCTATCGGCCATTTGTTCACTCAATTGCTCGTTTACATCTCTAATTTTCTTTATTTCATTTAAGGTTTCCATGTTTACTTCTTCTATCTTCTTTTCCAGTCCGTTCATGTTTCCGGTGATATGGTTAATGTCCCCTTCAATCTCCTCCTTCATCGTATCAATCACGTCATTTAAATATCCACTCATATTATTCATATCTTCACGCATACTAATCATATTCTCATTTTGTTTGTCCATTTTTCCATTCATATTATTCATTTTCTCATTCATTTCTCCCCTCATACTAATCAAAAACTGCATGAATTGATCCTGGTTATTTGTGGTTTCCCTACTCTCTTGTCTCATATTATCTTGTTCTTCCTTATCTTCTCTTGTCATATCTCCTTCTGATAATGGTGCATCTTCTTCTGATTGCTGTCCTCCCTGCTCCAATTATTGCACCTGAAAATCACCCATACTATGTCTTATTTCTTCTCTTTGTTCCTCAGGTCCACTTTCAACTCCTACCTGTTTACCATCCCTTAATGTCATTCTTCTTTCCATGGTCGATACTTAATTTCTTTATATTTATGCTAATAGTGACAAATCTATTTTTGCCCCACGTTGGGCGCCAAATTATTATATATGCAATGTTCTTTAATTATATTTGCCCCACGTTCGGGTGACAAATTATAGTATTATCTAATGTGTTTTACTAATTTTATTATATTTTATATATGAATATGAATTTATATGATGCTGAATTTAATTTGTAGCTGTTATCACAATTTGTGATAATAACTATACTATTGTGAAAATACCTTTACCTCTAAATATAACCTATAAAATTTTCAATGACAGCAGTTGTCAAACTAATATGCCCGGCTAAATAAATATTAAATTTTATATTATGAAAGATAAATCAATACAACACCAATCAACTCACTCTTTTCTCAGAGAGGGATCAAAGATTTCAACTAATAATTCAAATTTGTAAATTCCCAAATAATTTTCTAAATTACGTATCACACTATTCAAATCTACAGTAACTGTTTATCCAATACACTATAAGACAATTTGCATTATCTTATGACATATATGAATTTACTGTCAGGAGATTAACTAAATGTCACTTATTATACTAAATTTCCTATAGTATAAAAATTATCAAATATAATGAAAATGAATATGAAAAGAGAGCCAAAGAGATTTGGAATTCAAATTTATATTATATATTATCAAAATAACACTTACAAAAATTAAAACTCTTCAAAAAATATCATAAACGCATAAACAAAGATAGAATTTTCTATCAAACCTTAATATTAAAAACAATCTATATTAGAAATTTCCGATCTAAATAATTTAACCGAAAGTTCAAAATGTCTAGATTTATACTTGATATCTGTCAATGTAAAATACGTAAATTTTCTTGTAAATTGTCTGTTTCCAAAATTGTCTGCACTTGTCGTAGAATTTTATATAAGTAACGTTACTATAATTTAATCATAAGATGCATCTATTTTCGAAATAATTTTGATCAAAGGCCTATTAATTCTCGAGAATAATATATAATATGGACTGGACTCACCAAACTGGATACTAGAAGATCTCGTACGTATTCTAAAACGTATTTTTAGAATTTCCGGAATAAACGTTTCCAAATCAATAATTTAGAAAACGCGAAAAACACTTGCACTTTAGCGGTAATTCTTTGTGAATAGTACACGCACTGGTTTCACAAAAGGCAAGATATGTTGAACTGATAACGATTATATAAATTCCCTAATATTCAAAATTAAATTTGAGACAACACTTATTATGATGTTGGGGGATTTCAAATTCAACTAACTAAAATGTTTAAATAAATAATTCTCCTCTCCTTTGGTTACCAAGAATTCTTTTTTTTTTTTAAAAAATACACATTTACGTTTTTATATACCAAGAGAGATTTTCATTATTTTATTTATAAGTGCCATTTGCTAATAGAGACATCTGTATTCTGGTTTTTCAAATCGTTTTAAAATCTATCTGTCATTAAGTCTATTCTGCAGTAATGTCATATGAAATTGAAATGTCAAATTTTATTAGTATATTGAACCTTTCAAATTATTGATAATACAGTGTGTATTACTAGTATTACATCTAAATTTGCATATTTTCTTTATTTCAATGTTTTCTATAGAATTTAGATAGAGGATATGTATTAATATATTGTAGTTATTTTAACATTTGTTGAGTGGCTTTATACTATTGAACAGTCAGAAGAGTTGTTCCTGATCTGTGCAGGGACGGTACTACCAGTTAGTGGTTTTCCAGTAACCGGTGAAACGGGAACACTAATTTCTGTATCACAGTGATTTTAAACAGTGATTAGGATCGCCGCAGTGACAGTATAAATAGTTAAGACAAACAAAATATAAGAGCAGCGTGGTGACTGGCGACAGATAACAATACGAATATTTTATTTATGCATCTCTTATCGGTTTAAATCACCGCTTTCCCTTCACATATTTTTATTTGTAAATAACGATCTTCCACTTCCAATGGTACTCTCGATGACGATTGCCGATGCTTTCTGTTCGAGATTCCGGGCAGACGAAACTGAATCACCGATCACCGGATCTGGAAGAAGTGACTCACTGGTAATGACAGTGACTTTCCATTCACCGATGATACCGATTATCGCCCAACACTAGCAGCATGTTCAACTTTAAAAATATGTTTTTGTATTTTAAAACAGAATATTTTTTTAATAAATGCATGGGCGATTATCGTTGATGCTGCATATGGATTGCAGTAGTCGGTTGGAGATTCCGGGCGGATGAGACTGAATCACCAATCATCGCAACAGTAAGAAGTGAATCACCGGTGAAATATCGCGGTTGCCGATAAATCGCCCAAAACTAGACTCAACAGTTTGAAAGCAGACACAGTGGGAAAAAATATATTTTCAGTAGTAATATAACAAGAGAGTGAGAATAAATTGAAAATAATTTGACAGATTTTTTGAAAACTTGTTGCCAGGCAATAGTCGCGAGAGCCCGCAAGGCTCGAGTGGCTATTGCCAAATGGCAACAAGTTTGAACAAAATCTGTCAAATTATTTTCTAATTTATGGAACTCTCGAGTTATATTTGACTAGATTATTTTTTGATTCACAAATTGGTGAAGGTCTTAAATTGTCTCCATATACACTGATTACTTATTAGAGTATTTTTCGAAGTAGTTTCTATAATCTTATTCTTTATTTATTCATCAGAAAAGGTACTAAACCGGTGATGTTCACTCATTTTATATATAACGTTGACACAATTAGATAATTATTTTGACAACTATCTGACACTTGCTAGACAAATAAAAGCAACAGTGATTATTCCCGAGAATAATCACAAGAGCTTTATTCCCACTATAATAATGACATGATTGGTTGAAACTTGTGTCAAATAAAGAAGCATTTCATTGGTTTTAAGAAACGTCAAAAAATAATCACGTGTAAAACTTTGTCAAGTTGAAAAATAATTTTAAAAACAAGTTTATTCAATTTTCGTATATAGTAGTTAATAATTAATTTCAATAATTATGAAAATTGTGATTAATAAAAACAAAACAAAATGTTGAAAACTTTGCAAATGGCCATATCCTCCATACACCTTGGGATCATTTGGCCAGAATATGAGAATGTGGGGAGGCTTTCATAAAAAAAATAAACGGTTTTAAGGATTAAAACTAACTTTTCCGTATCTGTGGCCCTGAACAATATTCTATCATAAAATTGTTACTTGTATACACTTCGGGGGATGTATCGTGCTAACAAACCGAAATTTCTCCAAAAATAGACAAAAGCTCGGTATATCTGGATTTATAGGACCCGCTGTACTCGCTCCAGTCAACTGAAAATCAATAGGGTACATCTGTAAGACACCTTGAACAATATTCAATCATAAAATTGATCAATCGTATACTCTCTGGAGGCTGTATCGTGCTAACAAACTGAAAATTCTCCAAAAATGACAAAAATTTGGTAATACAAGTACCATAGAGTACCCGTTGTACTGGCTTTAGTGAGCTGAATATCAATAGAGTTCACCTTTAAGACGCCCTTAATAATATCCAATCATAAAATTGATCACTTGTATATACTCCGGAGGCTGTATCGTGCTAACAAACTGAAACATCTCCAAAAAAGACAAAAATATCGTACCTAAAGTTCTGTAACACCTGTTGTATTGGCTCTGGTCAGCTGAAAATCAATAGGGTTCATCAGTGAGGTGCCCTGAATAATATTCAATCATAAAATTGGTGACTTGTTGAACACCGGAGGCTGTATCGTGCTAACAAACTGATATTTCTCAAAAAATTACAAAATATCGTACTTCAAGTACCATAGCACTCGTTGTACTGGCTCTGGTGAGCTGAAAATCAATTGGGATCATCTGTGACATGTCCTTAACAATATTCAATCATAAAATTGCTGACTTATTGCACTCCGGAGACTGTATCGTGCTAACAAGACATGTAAGGAAAAGTGGCCGACGACAACGACGACGACGACATACACACAGGATTTTTTTTCTAAAAACCGTTTTTTCGTGTTGTTGTTGATGCAAAACGTAAAAATTACTCAAAAAAAAATTTCAAAATTCCAACTTTTTTTGGGGTAAACCAATACTTTTCTCGCATATAGAAAGGTTGGGCGGAAAAGTAATAGTTATAAAAAATAAAATACAAATAGGATGTAGTACGGAAAATTATTATGATGAATGAAGAAGGAACTAGTTACAAGTCTACAAACAACATGATTCGTCTTACAAACGGATGAGTCGACTGATGTCGCTGTTCTAGCTATCTTACTGGTTGTCATGAGATATCCATTGAAGAAGACATGCTTACGTACTGATCGCTGCCCACAAACACTACCGGAGAAGAAATTTTTAATAAAATAAATATATTTGTTGAAATAAATAATCTCAGTTGGAACGATTGCACTGACATTTGTACAGATGGGGCTAAGGCGATTACGGGTAAAACAGCAGGAGCAGTGTCACTAATAAAAGTAAACCGCCTAATTGTAGTTCAAGCCATTGTATCCTGCATAGACAAGCACTTGGGATGAAGCAAATGCCGTCAAATTTAAAATTAGTTATGGATGAAGCGGTAAAAGTAATTAATTTTATCTAATCACGACCACTACAATCCCGATTGTTCCCATTATTGTGTTAAGATTATGGCAACAAACACAAAACACTGCTGCTCTATACAGAAGTGCGGTGGCTGTCTCGGGGTAAAATTTTAATAAGACTTAGAGCCGAGTTAAAAATGTTTCTTTCAGATACTTCTTTTAATTTGAAAGATCGTTTGTATGATAAAACTTGGTTATTCCGACTGTCTTTTATGGCGGATATCTTTCAAAAACTGAACGAATTAAATTTATCATTGCAAGGTAAACAGACAACAGTGTTCCAGACCTGTAACAAAATAACTGCCTTCAAAAGAGAATTAGATTTTTGGATTATTTGCGTTGGTAAGAGAAAACTAGAAAGTTTTACGTCACTCAGTGAGTTTGTTAACAATAACGAATCAGAAATGTATCAAGATGATGTATTTGAAGAATTGGTCCAATATCTCATGTCGATACGCGCATCTTTTGAGAAGTATTTTCCCGAATAACAGAAAACAAAATGGAAACTGAATTCATGGATTCATAATTCTTTTACTTTTCCGCCCAACCTTTCTATATGCGAGAAAAGTATTGGTTTACCCCAAAAAAAGCTGGAATTTTTTATGAGTTATTGTCACGTTTTCCATCAACAACAACACGAAAAAACGGTGTTTAGAAAAAAATCCTGTGTGTATGTCGTCGTCGTCGTTGTCGTCGTCGTCGTCGTTGTCGTCGTCGTCGTCGTTGTCGTCGTCGTCGTCGTTGTCGTCGTCGTCGTCGTTGTCGTCGGCATCTTTTTCTTACATGTCTTGTTAGCACGATACAACCTCCGGAGTGCGACAAGTCACCAATTTTATGATCGAATATTATTAAGGATATGTCACAGATGAACCCTATTGATTTTCAGCTCACCAGAGCCAGTACAACAGGTGCTATAGTACTTTAAGTACGATATTTTTGTCATTTTTGGAGAATTTTCAGTTAGCTAGCAAGATACAGCCTCCAGAGTGTATATAAGTGATATATGATTGAATAATGCTCAAGGTGTCTCACAGATATACCCTATTGATTTTCTGCTGACTAGAGCGAGTACAGCGGGTCCTATAAATCCAGATATACTACATTTTCGGAGAAATTTCGCTTTGTTAGCACGATACATCACCCGAAGTGTATACAAGTAACAATTTTATGGTAGAATATTGTTCACGGCCACAGATGCGGAAAAGTTAGTTTTAATCTTTAAAACCGTTTTTTTTAATAATGTTTATAAGGATATATTCGAGAAAAACGCCTTCCTATAGTGATTACGCTCCCTACCGACAGAGTTGGGAACTTAAAAAATTATTTCCTAACAAGATTTTTTTCATAACTCCAGGACTATTTGTTCCTGAGATATGGTACCTCGCAACCCCTATAGAATCACCGGGTATACTTCAATTTAACTTACTTCGTTGGAATTCAAAGCTACAAGCAAATAATGGGATTGAGCAAAAAGGAACAATTTGTGTTTAAAATAGTCCGATTTGGAACTTAAGAGAAGCAGAATAAAATGTTTATTCTTGTTTTTCCATAATAAAATATATCCACTAAAAATTTGTTGAAACATCCTATACAATATTAATAAAATATGATTTTAAACTTATCTTTGATGTAGGAGAAATCGAATCGATAACGGCAACATGGCCGTACAAAACACGTGCTATCAAATAGCAGATGCCATTTTGCTGTCATGTGGTCGAGCCACAAACGAAAAAAAGCTCAAAACAGGCTTATATAACCCGTCCGACCTATATAAAGTCCAGACGCGAAGCAATGCGATTTTTTTTTCATTTTTTTTATTCTTTTCCGTTCTGTTTTGAGACTGGTACGTGGTACGCAGCGGTTCCTCTCGATTTTTAGCCAAGGTCAGTTCAGCCTTCGGCTTTGGGCCACATTAACATTTTTATAAGGGTCTAATAGCGATATACGGGAATCTAATACTTGGAAATATGTTGCATGATTTTTTTGAGTAGCGGACCTGAGTTTAGTTAATGATAATCAGGTAGTTACTATGCTTAGCAAATAAAAAAAGAACACTTGTGGACCTTACGGCTACATATTTATGTAAAATTGTATTAATTTTTTTTTACTTTGTTACTGATGATGTATTACTGTTATATAAGATAAAATTATTTGTTAAAATAAAGAAAAAATTGTATCTTTTTGGAAATTTATTTGTCTCGTTGTTTCTTTGTTTAAAAAGATCTTGTTATTTCCCTAATTACAAATAGTCTACATAATCCGATACCATCTGCTAAATTTAACAACCTCACTTTGATTTACCTATTAAAATTAACATCCTTCGATAGTTTGATCAAACTTCCGCATTTTGCACACTATAACTCGTACTCAAAATAAGCCAGAGGATCACGTTGACTGCCCAAACTGTATATAAACGGTGTTTGTTGATAATCTTCTTAGACTTTATATAGAAATTAGTCGGTAATTCCTCATACAGTCTATTTCGGGCTCACTTATACGTGTCAAATGTGAATAAGACATGCTTCGATGACGATTTACACTTATCCTTTATCGATGTTCAGATGTTCATGTGCCAATGGGCGCGTACAATCGGTTAGCAAATCCTTGTAACGCGAGTTGCCTATACCTACATATATAGGCGCTTTCTCATTTGCTTGTGTGTGTAAAAATGGATATAAAGGGACAGAGACGTACACTTTTAGGGTGTTTTGTATATAAATAAACGGTTTTAAGGCGAAAAATTAACTTTTCCGAAGCGTATATCGTGCTAGCAAATCGAAATTTGTCGAAAAATAACCATATCTGGATTTATAGGACCCGCTGTACTGGCTCTGGGGAAGTGAAAATCAATTTTGTCTGAATTTCATCAATTTATCGATTATCAATTCTTAGTGGTTGAAAAAGTAGATTAAAGTCTGAAAGATTTTATGTCGTATGAGATGAATAATTACCTATTCAGTTTGATTTAAAAGTTAGTATAATGGTAAATTGAATCATAATAAACATACGAAGAAACCCGTAATTTCATTGTTATCGTTTATGGAAAAAAAGTTTATTATTGACAATATTTCTTAGAAATCCCATAAAACGAATCCGTAGGGGTTAAATCCGAACTACCGGGTCATTGTTCTGTCATTTTCAAATGATATTTTAATTGATTTGGTGCAGTTTATTTTGCAAATGAATTGAATGTACGCCAATGTAGACGGAGTTAATCTTAATGCGAAATAAGTCTGTTGAGGTTGACATTTTAGATCTCGTTTTTTTTCTGAAAGGTGTTTATAACCTCAGAAGTATTTCGACTGGAAGATACTTTCAGTTAATTTATCAAAAGGAATAAGTTACAAAAAGAAACACTATAACAAGCTAGTATAAAAATATATTCACAAAGGGTTATATTTCAAAGCTTGTCCAAGACATCATGGTATATGACGATGAAAATATTTATTTAGATCGATAATTCACTGGGTAATCCTTTCTTTGATGATTTTTTCTTACCAGCTTTTTTTGTTCAAATTACGAGATTTGGTACAAATTTGATCTTTTTTCATTTTACTTTTTCCCTTTCTTTTCTTTGTTCTTTATTTCATCCTTTTTTTGTTTCGTCCTCCGTTATCTCTCTCTTTCTCGTTTGTCTTATATCTTCCTATCTTTTAAAGCACTTCGTTTTCTTTCTTTCTCTCTTTTGTAATTTCTCTCTTTCTTCTTTTCTAAATTTCTTTCTCTCTCAAAATTTCCGTTCCTTCCTTCTTTCTATCCTATTTTTTTCTGTCTTCCTCTCTTTCTTCCCTCCGTTTTTCTTTACTTCTTGCTCGTTTTTTATATTTCCTGCTTTATTTTTGTTTATTTCTTTCTTTCCTTCATTCTTTCAGGTTTCATGTCTCTGTTCATTTTCTTCCTCCTTTCTTTATCTATTTCATTAATTATTTCTCTCTTTCTTCATACATTCCTCTTCTCTTCTTTAGTACTGTTTTCTTTACTTCCTTTGACACCTTTCTTTATTTCGCTCTCCCGATTTTTTCCTTCTTTATTTCTTTCTTTGATTCTTCCTTTGTTCATCTCCTTTCTTTCTCTCCTCATCACTATATGTTTCACTCATTTACTTCTTTCCTTTTTTTCTTCACTTATTTCACGCTTTCTTTCTCACTCTCTCTTCGATTCTTTTTCTCTTTGTTTATCTCGTTTCTTTCTCTCCTCATCTCTATATGTTTCACTCTCTTACTTCATTCATTTATTCTTCACTTATTTTTCGCTTTTTTCCTTCTTTCTTGCCTGCTATCTATTCCTTTTTAATTTATTCCTTTATACCTTTTTTCTATATTTATTTCACTCTTTCCTCATTTATTTCTGTTCATTTATTCAATACTTTTTCCCTTTCTGTTTATTACCATTGTTTCCTTTATTTCTTTATTTAACTCTTCCTCTTTTTCGTATCCTTCCTCATTTCTGCCTTTTTCTTTTTGTTTTTTTCTTTGTTACTATCTTTACTTTCTTCCGTATCTTCTCATTCTTTTCTGTCTCGCTCTATTTTTTCCTTCCTTTTTTCTTCACTTATTTTTCCTTTCTTCCTTTCCCGCTCTGTTTTTTCACACTTCCCTTCATTTTTTACTTTTCATTTCTTCATTGCTTTTCTTATTCCTTTGTTTATCTCTTTTTTTCTATCTTCATTTATTTCTCTTCTTTTCTTTAATACTTTTTGCCTTTGTTCCCTTTCTTTCTCTATTTTACTCTTCCCATTTTTCCTTTCCTTCCTTCTTTCTGTTCTCCTCTCATTCTTTGTCCATTTCTTTCTTTGTTTCTCTCTTTGCTTTCCTAGCTCTCTCATTTTTTTTCTGTCTCCATCTATTTCTTGCTTCCTGCCTTCTGTATATTTCTTTGTTCCTTTCCGTCCTCCTTTCTTTCTTCATTTATTTCTCCTCTTTACTTCAATACTTTTTGTCTTTTTATTCACTTCCTTTGGTTCCTTTACTTTACAGTTCCCATTATTTCTTTCCCTTCTTCTTTCTCATCCTCCCTTTCTTTGGTTCTTTCTTTCTCACTTTGTTTCTCACTTTTCTCTCCTATTTCTCTCCTCATTTCTGTACTCGTCTCTTTTGTCCTTTTCTGTCTTCTACTTATTTTTTGTTTATTTCATTATTTCCTTTATTCTTTGATCTTTCAAATATTTGTTCCTTCCCGTTCTCCTTTCTTTATCTCTTTCTTTCTTCATTATTTCTCTTGTTTACTTTAATACTTTTTACCTTTTATTTACTTCCTTTGGTTTCTTTATTTTACAGTTCCCATTTTCTCTTTCCTTTCTTTTTTCTATTATCCTCTCTTTCTTTGTTTCTTTCTTTCTCACTTTGCTTTTCAATTTCTTTCCTCATTTCTGTATTCATCTCTTTCTTTCTTTCCTGTCTTCTATTTATTTTTTTGTTTATATCATTTGTTCTTTCATTCTTTGATCCTTCATGTTCGTTTCCGTCCTCCTTTCTACATTATTTCTCTCCTATACTTTAACATTTTTTACCTTATATTTACTTCCTTTGTTTCCTTTATTTTACCCATGTTTTCTTTCCTCCTCTCTTTGTTTTTTAATATTTCCCTTTTCTTTGCTATTTCTCCCCTCATTTCTGTATTCATTTCTTTATTCCTTTCTTGTCTACTATTTATTTAATTGTTTATTTCATTCTTCTCTTCATTCTTTCATCATTCATATCTTGGATCCTATCCTCCCTTCTTTCTTTATATTTTACTTACTTCATTTATTTCTCTTCTTTTACCTATTATCTTTTCCTTTTCGTCTTTCGTTTTCTTTCTTTCAATCTTCCCCTTCTTTCCTTTCCTCCCTTCCTTCTCTTCACTTCTCCTTTTTTTTATTTTCTATCTCCGTTGTACGTTCATTTAATTCCAAATTTGTCATATTAGTGGAACATTTGGTCACAATATCTCAGTTAAAAAGCTTGCGACTCTTTGTTACGTCTTATGGAACTCAATGTCCACCGAGGCATTTAGATCTGGTATCATTATAATATTCTATCGTAAATAAAAGATCGTTTGAAATATTATTTATTGAAGTATTATTTTCTTTGTTTCAGCAGGAATCATCGCCAACTTTGACGCTCATATCGTCAAAGGTAAGCACAAGCAGGCCATGCGACCGCAGCGTTGTCCAATCAAGGTGTGTGTAACTGTACTGTGCTTTCTTAATGATGAACTGAGATGATAAATATTTGATGGGATTTTTATATGTTACTTTAACAGATATATTTATATGTATATTGTTTCAAAATTCCATGATTGATGCTATCATCAGAAAGATTAGAATTACATCATGTAACCTTCTAGGTTGGTTGGATGGTCAAAAAGTAGGCTCCCTGCGCTTGATTCACACCTTCTTCATTCAATGCTCATTATTTTCATATTTCTGTGACTGCTTTCAAAGGTCAATAGTGCCTTATGATTGTTACCTTGTCCTCTGTTCGTTTTATATTCTACGTTTTGGTCAAAAATATTTTTTGGTTTATTGTGAAATTTTGAAACAAAAAAATTAAAACCTAAAACATATAAAAGTCCCTCAAAGTAACAATGTTGTTAATTGGTGTTATAAATGATAATTTTTGAAAATATGTATAAAAATAAACTTTGCCGATTCAAAATTGACAGCATTGTTCTGTCGATAAAAGAAACTGCCACAAATTAGATCTGTAGCAGCTACCCACCACTTGTTTTGTCTTCTGCGAGTCCGCATTTATGTGGTTGGTGTTGTGTTTTTTTACATTCTAAATGTTTTATATTTTATTGTTTTTCAATTTAATAATTTTTGGAAAAATACTTTACTATAGCATGCATTAATACTGGTTGACATGCGGATAAATTTTAGGTAAAGCACAGAGGAATTGAGAATACATAATCAAAACAATGTAGAATACAGTGTGCCAAAAAAATAACGTTTCGGCTGAATCACCCGATGGCGTTACAAAAAAAAATTAATAGAAAAATGTCAGTTAAAATGTATTCTAATAGTCTATATTAATGTTAACCATAAAGAGAGATCCGTTTCTTTGGATTTTCTATAAAAATTTGCATAACATATAAGGATCTGTCCTTTAGTTTAATTTTTAAAAACACCTTGTATATTATTTTATTGGATAATAATGGACTGGTTTAAAATTTATTATTCGAAATACTGGAACCTTGATCAAAATAAATATTCGGCAGCACACATTCTGAAGAATAATTTAGTAGCAGCTACCAAATAGAAATCGCATATTTTTACAAAAGCAATTGAATAAATTTAAATTTAAATGATAAAAAATATTAATTTCATTTGCGATGTCAGGTTATGTTTTTAGATTCTTCTTTTAATTTGTAAAAGTGTCACTAAAATATTAACATAACGTGGGATATGAAACTTTAACACGTTAATAGCGACCAAATACCTTGTTTTCTACAACTACCATTTAAATATTGACGATTTATTTATTAATTACACTGAAGAAACTTTGTAGGTATTTTAACATTTGTTGAATGTCTTTATACTATTGAATAGTCTGAAGAGTTGTTCCTGATCTGTACATGGACGGTACTAGCAGTCGGGTGATTTTCCGGTAACCGGTGAAACGGGGACAGTGATTTGGATCACCGCAATGACTGAGTATAAATAGTAAAGACAAACAAAATATAAGAGCAGTTATAACTTTGAATTTTTAAAACTGAATATTTTTCATGCATGGACGATTATCATTGATGCTGCAAATGTATTACAGTATTCGGATCGAGATACCGGGCGGATGAAACTGAATCGCCGATCATCGCACCTGTAAGAAGTGAATCACCGGTAGCGCCAGTGATTTTCCATTCGCCGGTGATATATCGCGGTTACCGATAAATCGCTCAACACTAGAGTCAACAGTTTGAAAACAGACACCGTGGCATATAGATAATATTTAGGGAGGGGTATTCGGCCAAAAAATATATTTTTCCTGTAAAACTTTGTTAAGTTGAAAAATAATTTTAAAAACAAGTTTATTTTATTTTGGGATATAGTAGTCTAGAGTTAACTTCAAAAATTATGAAAATTGTGGTTAAGGTAAGGATTCTATGATTCCTTCGAACAACCAATAATCAAATATTGTATCATAGATATAAAAATTATCGTTTTTAACTTTCTTGTGATATTCAGTAGTCTTTTATGAGATAAATCAAAACTAGATGGCAAAGGAGGGTGACCTTCAATCCACGGCATGCTTACTTCATAACGCTTGTTGTTTCTTTGTTTTTGAAAAATGTTCCATAACTAACTTTTCTTGTGCTTGTTGTGATTTCGCTCTACAAGGATCTTGAATACCAAGAACATCCAATCTCCATAAGTCAGATATGGCAACATCTTTTGTAAATAATGAATTCACTAACAAATATGTTTTGATCCAGTAGTCCGGTTTCAAATTACCCATAAGTGTCCATCCCAGTAATGTATAAACTGCTACTAATCCACAATTCAAATCTAGTTTTCGTCCAGAAAATAGTTTTCCAGCTACGTCAGCTCCCACCAATACATCAATAGGCCCATCTTCAAAATTGCAACAGTAATTTTCAGTTAAACTATAAAGACGAATTTTGTAGTAGGTATGAATGACTGTTTCGGTTTGGGTCCCTCCAAAAAGCGAATGAATTAATTGCTCTTCGCGAATTGGTATGCAGCCTACTTCTTCAACCAGTTTTTTTGTGATATACGACTTCTGAGAACTAGTATCAACTAGAAGTCTTACTCGTCGTGATTCGTTCTCTCCTTTCAATTCTACGACTATTATTTGTAGATAAACCTCTGGATAAGTGTGGTTAGTTAGATTTTGTTCTTCAGTTCGAGTTTTCCTCTTTAGAACTTTAATCATGGAATTTTGATGACTGGATATCGTTTTTAGAAGACATAATGGAAGAATGTTTTCCTTGACAAGTAGAACATTTTCCTCTAAAACGACATCTTCGAACAATATGACCAAATTTTGTGCACAAATGACAACAAACCGAATCTGACAACTTTTGTCTTCTCTCTGTGAAACTCATTTTCAGTGCTTCGTTGCATTGGTCAGAATGGTGTGAATTTTTACCAAATACATATGGTGGGACTCCTTTACTGAACAGATCAGATGCGGTAGGAACAGATGCGCTGCTAGCTACACTTCTATCTTCAGGCTTTCGTCTGTCGTTACAACTGGACATAGCAAGATTAATTCTGTCTTCATTTATCACTTCTTGTCTGAGAAAATTCATGAGACCATCAAGACGTTTCTTCAAACTGGACTCCGATGGGTATAATTGACTACGATGCCAAGCTCGTATCAATTCCTCCCCTTTACAAAACTGTACTAAAGGATACATCGCAGCACACGTATTGGATTTTACACCAAAACTTTCAAGGGCTCTTAATTGTGAATCGATTTTGTCAAAAAATGTTGACAGTTTATTCTTGGCATTGAGATTTGTTAAAACCAACTTAAGAAGCTCTCTTACACAAACCTCTATTAACAAATCTTGGCTTCCAAATCTATCTTTTAAGCTATCAACTGCTTTTACGTTGTTTTCAAATGAGAAAGGAACTCTTTTTGTAAATACACACAGTATAAATTAATAAACATAAAATCGAGTTCTAATGGAAATACCTTTTATTTTTGAATAAATGTAATATTCTGATAGGCAATACAAAAAAAATGAGAATAAAACCTCGTAATTCTTCAATGAATTCAAATCAAATGTTCGAATAAACCTCCGTTTTGTGCTAAGCAGTAACCGAACCGGTTATAAAATTCTTGACGAACATGGATGAGTATTTGAGATGTTATCTCCATACAGACTTATAAAATTTGTACCTTAAGTTCTTCTGGAATCGATTTCACATAACCCCAGAAAAAGAAATCGTTGGGTGCTAAATCAGGAGATCTAGCAGACCATCTAATGTTACCATCAGTGAGATGAATAAAGAATAAACCTTAAAAAAATGGCTTACAACTAAAATCTTAAAATTATAACAAAAGTAAAAATATGATCCTGTTCTTGAGGAAGTTTTTAATTTGGTTATAATATAATCATATTCAATCTCACTTATGTCATCAATGACTGGAAAAAAGAAGGTGGTTCAAAGTCCCTTTCTTCTTATAAACTTCATTTTGGTTTTATCTTTTGCAATTTCCACAATTTGGCCAAAAAAATGGATCAATTTACTTTTAGTTTTTAATCTAAATGAAACAAAGTCCCCAATATTCAAAACCTCCTTTACTACTCTTTTCAATATCTTCCAATTCATTTCCCAAATCTTCATCAGTGTTGTCATGAAGAGGCAAAGAATCACTTTCCGAATCTAAAACGTCTTCGATTTTAAGTTTTTTCTTAGGATGATTGTTTTACGTTGTTTCCAATTTAGTATCAAAAACATTTCTTTTACCCACTTCCTTCATTTTTTTTAGTGGCTCTTTTTCTGGAGTTTCAGTGTACATTCTTGGAAAGCCCAGAGTTTCTTTTCTAATTACCTTGGGGAGATGCCTTATTGATACTGGTGTTACTTTGGTGTGATTCTTGACGTCATTTATTTTATGATATAATCGGTTTATATATTTGGCAAAATTCGTATGTCATTTGAAATATTTATCTTCTTATTTCGAGCTAAGTTTATTTTCTTCACGGTCATTGTTTTGTTTTTCTTTACTTTTCCTGTCTTCTTCTGTAAGTCCATCTGCTATGTTATTGTTCGAATTATCTATTTTCTTTGGGTAAGGGTTAATCGATCCATTAGACAAATTCCAGCAATTTGAAAACTACTTATATTTTCGTTTGTGAGGGATCTGAGCGATGGGTAAGTTAAGAAATATTTCGGGCAGGTGTTGTTCTGCCGGAATGTGACACCAACTATTAAATGCCATACTACAGAAATTTTTAAATGGCACACAATTCCTACATAATGGCTGCATTCGATGAGTTGTATGGGGAGAGAAACTTAGTAATATAATTCCATTTTCTCTGCAATATTTGACGCTTGCCAGACTGACATGTGACTCATGGTTGTCAACTATTAACAAAAAGTGCTTAAATACAGAAATAAACAACTCGGCAGCTAGACTTGTTTCCCAGTGTTAGACTTGAAACTGGAGCATCAGCTACAAAATCTTCAACTTTTCTCATCATGAGAAAAACATAGGCAGATGCACTAATGATCCCCACATAGGTCACAAATACTCCTCTTTCAGCTGAGGCAACTTGTGAATTTTTTTTTCCGATAGTAGAAACAACTTTCAACGGTTTCATCACAGTTATGACTCTGGTCTCATCGAGATTAACCCTCAACTGGTATGGTGATTTTAAATGACGTAACTGGTATGGTCGGGTCACCCACGACCCATTCAAAGTTTAAAGAACCTAATAAAGATTTTATTTTTCTCATATAACCAACTATTTATAGAGTAATCTAACAGTAGTAAAGTTTTTGATAGAAAAAAATTATTTATTTTTTATAATGCTTGAAAGAAAAATGATTTCACAAAATTCATTGGCAAAAAGAAAACAAAAAAAAATATTAATATGACTCAAAACCAACAAAAAATAACTTAAATCAATAACTTCTAGGAAACAAAAAACTATATTTGAAAATTCTACCAGAGGCGTAACATTGGGACAGTCTAAGACTATCGATTTGCGTATTATTGTGTCAGATTTGACTATTTTTTTATATTGTCAGTAAAATTTATCAATACAAATACACTCCATATGAATATTTTTTTTTTGTTTTTATTGAAACATGTCGCATCCACCAAAAGGTTATTAGCGACAATACAATAATATAATAACATTAGATCTTATACAATAAGTTTATAGATTTTAAATAGTCTATGATTCGCCTATGATATTGACAGTCTTTTCCGAGGATAACTTCCAAACTGTTCCGAAAATTATTTGTTGCTCGTTCGACCATATGAATATTGACAAGTTTTAATTGACAATATAGAAATAATATGAAAATCTGAAAAAATCATATACAAATTGACAGTCCTAGACTGCAGGCGAACAGTGTGTGAATCGACACATCACAGGCCTTCAGTGCATGAAGCACAATAATTTTTTATTAGCAAGTGTGTCTTACAAAATGTTTTTTTACACATTGAACAAAAGGTTGAGTGCTTTCTATCGATTGTTGAAGGGCGTTCCATGCAGCGTCTGCGCTTGGTCGGTGGTTCTTCTTCATTGGCTAATTCTTCGATATTTAGACTACGTTTTATTTGTTGTCATATTTGCCGTGAAATATGCGGATTTTCGGATCATCTTTTCATATGATCTTGAATCAGAGAAAGCTCCTAATTTTTTTAGAAACAATCGTCTCCCTGTTTTTACATTGTTTACATTTGCGAACGCGAATAAGATTCGACTGTTTACACCAGTTATATTTATAATAGCATAAAATATAGTAAGGGGCCACCTTCGTGTTCTTCGGTTACAAAAAAATACCTCACATTTTTGGTCCAGAGAGTCTACTCCACTTTTTGAAGAATTGTAAAATTCAATGATTTCAGGTTTATGTGTGACATCACTAACCGATTTATCATGGTGCATGGAAGATACTAAAGTTACACTCTTATTCTTTTTTGGCACGAATGAAACCAAGGTATTCTCCCGAGTGAAACCAAATAGAGAAGAATTCACGTTACGACTTTTATTGGGTAAAAACTGTGGAGGCACTTATTTTTTCGTATTGTTCCTACATATGTCAGTCCTTTGCTTCTAAGCTCATTCAGCAGTTCCATGGATGAAAACCAATTGTCCGCAGTAACGTTTCTGTTGGTGTGCATAATTGGAGTTACCAATTCTAAGACTGAGAGTGTTGGAATAGACAGCTTCTCAGGATTATCAGCATGTAATTTTTTTCCAGTGTAAACGAAAGCGTTCAGAAATGGTTCAGAAGTTTTGGAGTCACACAAGCATAATATTTTTTTTCCGTAACGTTTAGGTTTACTCTTGATATAAACACGAAAACTGCATTTACCTCGAAATCCAACCAACATCTAGTCAACAGTAGTGTAAGCATATGGTGTATAATTGTCCTTGCAATTATCAATAAATTTCTGAAAGAGTTCAGATATAGGAGCCAGTTACTCACTCACTCTCTGCTTTTCTTGCTTGCCGGGTTTCTGCATCATCAAAACGCAAAGCTGTTAACAGAAACAGAAAACGCTTCAAAGACATAGTGAGACGAAATATATCTCGTCCTGTGCCGTCGGTATCCCATAAGGAATTTGCGTCTTCGTGAGGCGATTTGAAGACACCGGTTAGATATAGTAATCCTAAAAATGCGTTTATCTCTATTTTATCAACATGCTTGGTGAAAAAAGCGGTACCCTCCATAGTTTGGTTGAAGTAGTGTAATTTCTTGATTGGTATACGTTATTATCATTTCAAGAATATCGTCTGTACAAAGCAGAGACCATGCATCCAAAGGTGAACCTGGTTTGTTTACAGCAGCATTACCTTTGAGACCTGGTAGTTTCGTTTTAATTGTTTTTTTGGTGTTCTAGAAGGTGCCGGTGGATTGTTTGACCATTTGAAGTTATTACGACCATAAAAGTATTCTCTCATTTCATCCTGAATAGGTTCTTCATCACTGGATCCTTCAGTTTCCGTGTCCGTTTCATGCTCTGAGTGCTCACTTTGCACTTCCACGTCACTAATATCGTCATCATTATCCTCAAAAGTGTTTTCGAGTTCCACCTCATTGTCACTCAATCTTTCCAAGTTATTAGCAATGTCTTCCAGTTATTTATCACTAAGATATTTCGTCATTTTGATATAAACACCGTTTTGCTATTTACGTACTTAACTGGTATGGTTGGGTCAAAATTGACCCGCAACGACTACACAGCTTGAACGATAAACGGGAACTGAACTTCTAGTCAGTGTTGCCAGAAATGCAGAATTTTCTTCAATATGCAGAATTTTTAGTCTTCAAAAAGAGCTAATGAAGAAAAGAAGAATATTTTACGAAAACCACAAAAATATGAAGAATTTTTGTAGATTCACTTGTTTTTGCAACTATTTTATTCATTTCGTATGCATTCTGACATCTTTCGGTAAAATGGTTTAGCTACGACTTTGAAAGTATTGGCAATTGGGCCTAGAGATGGCGCTAGCAATAGCAAAATAAAAATTTGGCAATGTGCTAAGTGTGCTACAGCTTTTTATAGTGAAACTGGGGAAGTCCCGACACCCGCATATTAATAACTTAGATGTTAAGTATTGGTATGAAGTATGAACATAAAAACATTTAAAACTGTCAAGGTATTTATATTTCAAGCATTTGCCTAATTGTGTATTGTAATTTGTGTCGGTTCTCGATTTGAAAGTTTACAGATTTATTTAAATATGAGTTCAAACGAAGAAGAATCTCAAGGATAAATAACATAATTATTTTAAAATATGTATGCATATTTATTAATTAAATGAATGCCTTTGGTACAACAAATAATAATTAGGTGTTTTGTACCATATTTTAAGATTTTCCAATATACTGGACAATTCGCAGCAAGCTTCTACTATCTGGTGGGAAAAGCAATACACCGACAAAAAAAAGAAAATATCGTGACAGTTTTTAAAAGAAAGTTTCATTCAGATTGGAAAATTGAGGAAGAATATAAAGGTAAAGAAATAATAATACTGATTTGAGTTCGTATTTCAAATTCTTTTGGGTTTACAGGGTGGCTCTGTGAAGTGCCAAATGAAGACGCAAAATTTAAATGTCAGTTGTGTAATGTAATACTTTTACTTAGAGTTGGAAAACAAGAAATCGTTAAGCACGCAAATTCAAAAAAGCATATAGCTAAAGTGCAAGCAAGGAAATTGACAACATCAGTTAAAAACATATTTGAAGTATCCCAGACTGCAACATCAATGAAGGACGAAATTGCGACAGCTGAGATTCGAATTAGTGCTTTTTTTGCAGAACATAATATTGATATTTCTGTAGCCGATGATTTTGTAGACTTAATTAAAGCCACTTGTACCAAACCGGATGCTGTTAAAGGAATATCACTTGGAGGAACTAAACTCAAGTAATTAATAATGTATTATGTAAAGTGGAGACAAGTCAACTAATTTCAATCCTAAAAGTAATCAATTTTAGCATTCTAGTTGATGAAAGCACAGATTTAAGTATGGATAAATACTGCATGCAACGTTTTACTTGCAGCTCCCGAGGATTTATTACGCGTCTTAAGTTCATCTGTATCCGCTAGTGGTAAATGATCTGCTCAGCTAGCCGAATTACAGGAGTTTCTAAATGATTCTAAAAAAAAATTTAAAACTTTCTTCTACAAGGTGGCTGTGTCTGCATCAGTGCATTGAAAGGGTTTTAGAAATGCGGTCTACTTTACAGCACTTTTTCCTACTGGCCTCCACTGAGAACCATCTTAAACAAACGCAATTTATACTAGACGCTTTGAATTGTAACGAGACCAAGACCTACCTTTTATTCCTAAAATATGTTCTAAATTTTCTTAATTCTTTTAATGCGCTCTTTCAGTCCAAAATCGTTCTTATTCACCAATTAGCAGCAGAAAGCAGACGTAACTTTTTCAAATTTTGTAATAACTTTATTAAAACAAAAAAAATTAGATTGAAATGTTTAGAATTTTATACAGTTAGTTGTAGAGAAATGCAGAATCGTTTACCGATGCAAGATACTTTTTTTAATCAGTTAGTGTTTATAACACCAAAGGTTGCTTTGGCATTAGAAAGACCTGAGGAATGTCAACAACTTTTGGCGGTCATAACAAAATTTCAGCCAATTATAGATAAAAAAAATGAAATTGAAACAGAGTGGCGAAATATTCAATTTCACTTCAGTGATGAAGAGGAGGTTGAACTACTGGAGTTGGCAATTTCCGAATTTTGGCAGAAAATAAGAAATAGCAAAGACATTAAAGACGAAAGTTCGTTTTTTAACATTGGTACTTTAGCATTACTCGTACTTTCACTACCACACTCAAATGCAGGAGCTGAAAGGGTGTTTTCGATAACTAATGATGTGAAAACAAAAAAACGAAACAGACTTCAAGAAAATACATTAAATTCTCTTTGCATATTACGTAGTCATTTTCAAGAGACGGGTGCAAATTCTGTAAAAATGTCTGTCTGTCACCAAAAAACATTTAAATTTGATGTAATCAAAAATTTATATTCCTGATTAGGTATTATGTTAGACACTTTTTTGTTCTGCCTATAAAGTAAATATGTGATTTCGTTTTTCTTTTTTTTTCTTTGTCATTAGAGTTAATTATCTTTCAATTTCTTTTATTAAGTACGTAACCTAACTACTTCAGAACTCAGCAGCTTTTTTCTTTGGTTTTTGGCCTTACTAAATTATACGGAATTTAAAATATTCATTGCGTAGACTTTGGCCTTAGTAACAGTGGGCGTGTACTCCAAAATAACGTCACACACCACTGCAGAATTATGAAGAATTTTGGAGGTGATATTGAAGAAAATTCATATAAATTATCTGGCAACACTGCTTCTAGTGTACTGCTCGGCAGAGCAATGAATAGAGGGGGAATGTTCACGCGCAGGAACAAATTACATGCTTGAAGGTGCTCTGGGTCATCATTGACCCAACCATACCAGTTGAGGGTTAAATATTCTCACCGAAAAAAATTTGTAACGCTTCAATATTTTTTTCAGATTTTGGAAAATTTGTTCACCTTAAATTTATTGAAACCTGTTCTTCTACCCAATCTGGTGCTTTCAGGCTTTCTTAAAGAGAGTTTTTTGGTGGCGTGTCAGGAACTCTCGTCTCCACCTGACCTCTGCTTATAGTTTTTGATACCACTCTGGAGGACTTTTACAATTAGACAAAATAGAAGCGTATTCAAAAGCTCACTTTTCAATCTGAACGTGCGTTAGTCCATAATGTAAATCAGAGCCTCTTTTAATTATATGATTCAAGCTCAGGTTCTTGTTCTGTTGTAAAAACTTGCCTATTTGTGTATGTATTTGCATATTTAGGTGATTCTTGATCATTTTCATTTTCAGAGTCGTCCAAATTGTGTAAATTTGGTCGCAAATTCCTCTCCGGTCTTCTTTTGTAATATTTTCTTTATTCGAATTTGTAATGTGGGTCTCTTTATGCCATAAATCCTGGCGACCTTTCTCGGATTAGGTATTTGTTATTGAAAGAATTTTGTCTAATTTCCCAATAATCACATAAGTAATAGAAAAAAAGGGTATGGTGAAATTCCATTTTTCACGAGCTTTTCAATGACCCTACACACGACATACCTTTGCTTTTGAAAAAAAAGTTGAGTAGGGTTGCAGCTAAGGGGTTAAAAAAAATACATTTTATACGTCCAACGTGAAATAAATTCACGTGAATCAGCATTTTTTTAAGTTAATGGTGGAACAATTGAAAATTTTATTCCTGACTTTCGCGTGACATTGTATAATATTAATTTGAAGTTTTCGGATCGGATTTTTTTTATTCTAATATAAATGGTTTGTTGAATATTTATAGTACCTCACTTCTGTACTATTTAATATATTTTATATCGTAATAAAATAATTAAGAAACAACTGGTTTTTGACACTAAAATTTTCGAAGGTCAAAATTCGATCCCACCACTCGTTCAATAATTATTATGATAATGGCAAAATGGTACTTTGGTTAGCGAGTATCGCTATATTCATAAATTATGTCCGTAATGTGTTTCGTGAATTTCGATTCTGGTACTTGGACACTGTTCAGATTCGCAGAAACAAAAGAGATATCTTTGGCACAGGTCCGAGTGTTGTGATCGTACCATTATTTATTGTCTGGGAAACTAAAAACATCAGTTGGTTCCCCTCTTGAGGTCATGTTAAAACTTGCCAATAATATAAATAGTGTTACCGAAATAGATTGAACAATGTTAATTAGACATCGTATATTTTGTTTGATATAATGGAGGTAATCAACTTATATATTACTGACAGACACGTTATGGGTCTATAATTTTTAGGATGCTTAGTGTCAGAACTCTTCGGCAATAAATATGCTATACCCTTGATAGCCCAATCTGTGATTTAAGAATCTATTTATTACCTTCACTAGTACTGGGTGCAGCGATGTTAGTTTTTTTAACCAAAAGTTGGTGATTTTATCATGTTCTCCTGCTTTCCAGTCTGCTGCTTGCTTTAATGTGTCTTCTACATCATGTTCTGTTATTGAGTCCATTTTCATAAATAGTACACTTTGTGTACGTAGCTCTTCATGTTTGATCCATAGTGCACTATCGTCATGAGGACAATCAGAACTCCAAAGTATGCACCAGAAATCTGTTGTTCCTTGTTTGCTAGGAAGTCCATGCCAAGTTGTTTGATTGCTGCCAATACTTCTATAAAACTGTTTGGGATTTGTGTCAAAGATCCTATTTTGGTGACAGAAGTTGTTTCTTTTGTTATGTCTGCTCATTCGTTGACTGTAGGCTAATATCTTCTGTTTATTATTTTATTATTATTATTATTTTAAGAATTCACAGGGTTTTTGTTCCCTGAATTTCTTCTTTATACGGGCGGGTCAAGTATAAAGGAAGTCTATTGTGCTCTATTATTATTATTATAAACAGTCACATCCTTGAAATTTAAGTAGGACGTACTACAACTAAAGTGAGCGAGATCAGTTACCATATACAAAACACCGCTGATCAAGCATGGAAAAAGAATCTTATCGGAGCATGTTTTGTTTAAAAATTTAAAAACTATTTGTGCTCAGTACTTTAAAACTGTTTTACCTATTCATTTCATATTTGGCAGAAAGTGTAGACACTGTACACCCTACCAAATTGAAATAAACAAACGTTTCTGGCTACTACCAGAGGCGTACGACAGGGGCAAGTGACAGGTTAATCGTTCCCAAATTCTACGCCACTGGCGGAATAGGAATTTTAGCACAATTTTTTGATTCTCCAATACTTTTTACGTAAATAAGGTACTCTTTTTTCATAACGATAAAGTCAATATTTCTCGATATATTTCAAGTTAAACACGAAGCTGCCCAATTTTGATGTGTAATAACTATGTCGATATTTTGGACCAGTGAATTGCATTAAATACGCAAATGAAACTTTAATCCGTGTCAACAATAAAGAACACAACTATTAAATGAACGGATGAATTGAAAACAAATTGTGGTTCTGAAAATTATAATCTAAATAAAAGTAGGTTCCTACAATTTTAATAACATATCGGAAATATCAGAAACGAAAAGTACCTAAAAACCTTTCATAACAAATGTTTTATGTGACCCCCGTTTACTTCAATAAGCTTATTCATTCTCTGGCTAAATGATCTCCTTATCTTGAAAAATATGTTAGGTTGATTGGCAATAAAATTACCCAAATTTACAATTTGCTGCCATAGTTCCTGACGAGTGTTTATTTCTTGTGAATATACTAATGATTTCATATGGCCCCAAAAATAAAAAATCTAGGGGATTACCTTCGTGAGTTCTAGGCGGTCACGGAAATTCGCTACCTCTGCCAATCCAACGATGAGGAAATTGGTTATCGAGATAATTCCTCATTATCATCTGATAATGAAGTGGTGCTCCATCCTGCATGAACCACATGTATCTTCTTCGATTAAGTGGCAATTCCTCGAGATAATCGAATAGAGTTGTTTCCAAAAATTGTAAATATGAGTTACCATTCAAATTTGCTGGTAACTCATATGGACCCAACAAACTATCTCCAAAGATACCGCACCATACATTTATCTTGAACTCGTGCTGAAAATGTGATTCTCGGAATACATGGTGATTGGCAATATCCCAATTGTGGCTGTTCCTCCAGTTAAAAACTCATTTGCTAGTGAATGTGGCCTCGTCAGTAAAAAGAATTTTGTGAACAAAATTGCGATCTTCATTTTTTTGATTTATCATCCACTGAGTAAAGTTCATCCTTAAAGGATAATCTCTAGGCAATAAGTTTTGTACCGGTGTAAAATGGTAAGGTCGTGAAGTCTCCTTTTTCAAAATTCGCAAAACTGAAGACTGACTCACTCCAGTCATTGCTGCTAAACGCCGAGTACTTAGTTCCGGATTATTAGCAACTCGTACTAAAATATCGTCCTCCTGATCCACAGTTATTATTTTCGGTCGTCCCATACCACTATTACGCTTAAATTGTCCAGTTTCTCCTAATCGACGAAAAATACTGTTAAAAGTTTGCCGATTGGGTTGAACTCTGTTTGGATACAATTATTGATATCTGCGAGCAGCAGCAACACAGGAATAATTTCCTTGTACATAAACACAAAGCATGTCTCGCATTTCAAGATTAGTAAAATTGCTGTGTCGAGGCATTTTCACTTAACCGACTTTAAATTTTACAACAATCACAATTTCAAGTGATATAAGCAACAACTAATAGCTATGACAGCAATGACAGCACCCCACTAGATCGAAGCAATTGATTTAGACCAGAGCCAACTGATATAGAAAAATTATCCATCAAATGCGATTTATCTGATTGTAATTAAAAATAGAGATCAGTTTATTTATTTGAAAATATTTTTAAGTCATTTTAATATAATTCTAAGTTTTTTGTCAATAATTTCAATATCTTTATTTACGGATTAAAGTTTCATTTGCGTCTTTAATGCAATTCACTGGTCCAAAACATGACATAGTTATTACACATCAAAATTGGGCAGCTTCGTGTTTAACTTGAAATATCTCGAGAAAGATTGACTTTATCGTTATGAAAGAAGAGTATCTTATTTGCGTAAAAAGTATTGGAGAATCAAACAATTGTGCTAAAATTCCTATTTCGCCAGTGGCGTAGAATTTGGGAGCGATTAACCTGTCACTTACCCCTGTCGTACGCCTCTGGTAGTAGCCAGAAAAGTTTGTTTATTTTAATAAGGTAGGGTGTACAGTGTCTACACTTTCTGCCAAATATGAAATGAATAGGTAAAACAGTTTTAAAGTACTGAGCACAAATAGTTTTTAAATTTTTAAACACAACACCTTGTAACTCAGTAAGCAGCTATATTTTATTTATGTGTTTTGGGCTAAATCTTCATAATTTGAAGTCAGGATTCTACTATTAAATTATTTCCAATTAGTAATGAATCACCCTATATAGGGTCGGATACACTCCGGCCTGTATCGAAGGTCGCAGGAGCATTGAATTTTTGGGGAATGTATTAATAGCTGCGATTTCGGGTACTTCGTTTTACCTACACCCAGTACCCGTACCTATATCTAGACGTAGACGTTCATAAATTGGGCACTAATACAATGCCATAGTGGCTCACCTTGGAGTCACCCGCGAGTAAAAAAAAACATCGAATATATCAACATTGTTAGCGAATTTAACTGTTGATTTTTTAGTCTCACATGGATTCTGGTTGATGAGAATACGAATTGAGTTTTGAGAAGGCCTAATAAATAATATTATAATATAGTATTGGTGTCTATTTGAATTATTTATCTATAAATTAAACAATAGTAAAAAGAAAACATGAAAAAGTGTTTTAGGTAATAATATATTTGTTGCTGGTGCTTTTGCGCATTATGATAGACAAGTGATAACTTTATTTTATCAAAAATTCCCCGCCTCTTAAATCACCAGATCTGCACCCTTTAAATTTTTTTTCATATTATTGAGAGAAAACATTTATTTCGAACTGATTAGATTTATATATGGCGGACCAGTATAATTCAGCATCGAGAGTGACTCACAATAGGTTTACTGGGTCAGACCTTCCCTGTCTAGATGAAAGTCTGAGTGCATTTGCTGAATATATTGTAATATTTGTTCGGAAAAAACTATAGAGAGAATAATAGAAATTTGGAATTTTACATCAAAAATTTAAAGAAGACAAAAACAAACATATAAGGTAATTTCCGACGTCATCGATCTGAGCCTAAGTTTGACTCTTCTTTTGGTGTTATAAGGCTAAAAGTTCATGATTTTTATTTGATTTTCTATCGTCTTTCATAATATGAACATGACCTAACCATCTGCATGTCGTTTGCAAAATAAACTTGTCTTAATTTTATTTAAGCAGCTCCAAATATTTAGTTTGTTTTGGTTTATTGATTTGAGGTTAGATTCATTCCAATTTTTTGTCAAAATATGTTTTATTAACAGTAATATTACTCAAAACAAAGTTCTTTCTATTCAGTTTTAGAATTTAATAATTTATTATAAGTTTGCTCTTGTTCCAAACACGCTGTATATTATTCCCAATGGCTAATTATTGTTTACATACCAAGGTGACCTCGTATGTATGTTTAGTCATAAATACTGCTATATGTCTTAGTCTGGTACCTGATTTCGGGTACCTGAGCTCTCGAATATCAAAAAGTACCTTTATGTGTTGTTGCTTTTGTGAGGGAGGGGGAGGAATGATTGAACTGACTTTTTGGATTCATTATTTTCAGAGATGGGAACGACCTATCGCCAAATAAAATACCATTTATGAAATATTATCTATTAAATCAGAACATAGATACTTCTAATTTGAGCATTTTGAGTACCATTTTACTTTCTTTTGGTTATTCGTCTAACTTCCACAAACCGCATCCAATCAAATAATTGTATGAAGTGTAATTTCTTATTAAATGATGATGTTAGTCAATTATCAAACTGATGAAAAAGATAAAAAAATAAAAAGGATAAATAATTTGTAATTGATATAGCCATGTAATAAAAAAACTCTAAATATGTTGAACAGGATTCAATTTAAAAGTTTGTGACGTGGGTAATGAAATCCACACCTATTAATAAATTAATTGCTTACTGGTAGAAGCTTGTGAATTATCACCTGAGTATAGGAGACAAAAGCTAGGGTATAAATTAGATATTACTTAAAAATTATCTCTCGACAATACTACTTCCCTCAATGAAATTTTAGAATTTTCAAAAGATCGGTCTCTCTTATGTAATTGAAGTTAAACTTAGAACAGATGATGTAATTAATCATACCTATGTACAAAATAAATGTAAGCCTTTGCTATAAAATAAAAGTAGCAGATCCAGTTGATGAAATGAATACAATTTTTTCGACGGCATGTAAAAATGGTACATATAGTTATCAATGTTTTTTAAATGAATTTGCAGAGAAATTTGAACATATATTTGAATTTATACTAATGCCTTCAAATATTGCAATGGCAACTTTAATGCTTTAAAAACCAAAAGACTAATATTGGATGTAATTAAGGTTAATTTTGATATTATCCTAACCTGGATACCTGGGCATATGATGGCAAAAGAAAATAAAGAAGCTGATGACCTGGCCAATATAGGTAGAATGTTGAATATACCGGCCAATATCAAAATTGACGGGGAATCACAGGCTACGGCTGTTGCAGAGTGACCCGAATATTCCTCCACAAAAACTACCATACCAAAAAAGTCCAATACAAACTCTCTTCGGCATGTAAATTTGAAACTATGAAAAGTTACTCTATACAGGGTGTTTATATATTCGACCGACAACGCTCTACCACAGAGAGATCTCAATAAATGATTCATTTTGATATAGGAATTCGAGCCCTTACGGGGCCTAGTTGCTGAGATATAGGGTGTTCAAAATTTTAAATCGATATCAAAAATTTGCCATATGATTTCATCTACAAATATCATGTCAAATACACAAAGTGTCACGAACTATTAAAAATAAGACACGTGCCTACTTGATTATAATTTAGAAATATTGAGTAGTATTTAATTACCTACAGACTTTTGTTTAGAGGCAAATTTCTACAACACCGTTCATTTTAGCTCCATAAAAGGTTATTAATTTTTTAACTAAAAATAATCAGGCAATTTAAAACAAAATTAAAAAAAGAATTTGCTCCGGTGGCGTAAAAAATAGGGGGATAAAAGTGACAACTAACCCTGACAGCACGCCACTGGTTAAAGTTTTCCAAAGTTTGTTTGTGTCAAAATATTACATTATTAAGGAGCATGTTGGTCACCAAATTTGAAAAAAAAATTTGAAGACGTTCTTGATTTATGGCAATTTTTTTATTTTGAATTAAAATGTTGAACACCCTATATCTCAGCAACTAGGCCCCGTAAGGGTTCGTATTCCTATATCAAAATGAATCATTTATTGCGATCTCTCTGTGGTAGAGCGTTGTCGGTCGAATATAGAAACACCCTGTATATACAATATTTTTTTTTCAATCCAAATGTTAGTATTCAAATGGCCGAAAAAATAAGAACGTGTTCACCGATCACAATGCAATTCTGTCACTTGACTCAGGGCGCTGAGGTGATGCTACAGTAAAATTTTCAGCGCCTTAGCTGTACTCAAAGCTGAGATACTGGTACCCTAGTTTTAGGTAGTTTGTCGGTATATGTATATATTTGTGGCAACTTTGTAGTAACTTTAACGATTCCGATGAAACTTTGCAGGAGGATAGAGCTCGAAAAGTTATTACGATGGCATTATACCACGATTTCTGAAAAAATCCTTTAGGGGTCCTAATGACCATCTAAAATTTCTAAAATATCTGTATTTTAGTTTTTTCCAATTTATACGGTTTTCGACGTCATATACAGAAAAAACACTTGATATGTTTTTTGTAGCTGTATTCAAGACCTTTCCAGCGGAATATAATATTTGGATATTTGGGGTACCTTTGTGGAGTTATAGCCAAAATAAGTGGTCCTATTTCGACACAAGTACCCTTTATACCTTACTAATTGTAAAGTTTCAAATAATTGATGTTTAAATATAGTTAGTGTTTGTCTGAAGCTAACTTTATTCTTTCTTTAAAGTTAACCACAAATCATTAAAATCTCTGTATATATTTTAGACGGACGTGCATATTAGGATCAATTTAGTTCATATTATCAAACATACAACAATATGTTCCCCAAGCTGGAATCAGATGGAAAACTTTTTTATTATTAATATTAGGGAAAAAAGTTATTCTTCATAAAAAGTTCTGCATTATCTAAAACCTAAAATACAGTCATCAAATATCAAATTTTTTAGTCGTATACGAGGTTTGTCAAAAAATATGAATTTTACTCAAGAGTAAAGTACCTTTAAATTTGACAATATCGAAAAATGTTACTAAAAAAGTTGATTAGAATTAAAAATTACGTTTAAATATGTAATTACATTCATTTACATTAATAAAATTAGAGCTTCTAAGCTACAAACTTCTACCATAAAATATAATAATTTAAGAATAGCAATAGTTGTTAAATAATCCGTGTAAATATTTGTAATTATTCTCTCTGTGCAAATAACCAGCGCTGTCGAGGCACGTTAAACTAAAATAAAAAAAAATACAGAGTTATTTTAAAAATACTATTGCAAATCAATTTGTCTTAGCTGGCTTGTGAAAATAATCAAACTTAGTGTTTACTATGTGAATAGGTATTTAAAAACACAGCAGTTCCATAATAACAGTTCCGTAACCGTTCCCCCATCTTAATTTAGTATATTCATTAGGTGGCCCATGCTTTTTCGTGAGAATGTACACCGTAAAACTCTTAAGCGTTTTATGGGAAAAATAAAAAAGGTGTAATTTCGGGGTATAATCATTGTTCTGAGCTCTTCGGGTATCTATCAACCGATTTTATGAACATTTTTAAGTGCATTTCGGATGATGAGTCTGCATTACTTTTTTTATTCGTTTGTTTTACTTTTTATATTGTTTTATTTATTTGTTTTGAAGTCAGCAATGTTTTTATACTTTATCCTAAAGTCGACTTCGATTTACTAACCTTAGGTACTCTTGTTTCTATCTAAAAATGTATAAATAGCTGTAAATAAAATAAAACAGTGATGTCAGGTAGACGAAAAGTGTTATAATATTACAAAGATTACCTTACGCGGCCATTTTGGTAATAAAAACAAACGGCTATAAATCCACTAAAACTATAAATAATGATTGTTATCGACATTTGGAATTCGGCAACTGAAAATATTCAAACTTACGAACCGGTCAAACAATAGAAGATGTATACGATGTAACAACGTTGCCAAATAATATAAAAATAAAATACACCAATATTTCAGGTTTTTACTGAAATTAAGTTAAGACCAGGTTCAACTTAATTTTGGGTTCCCAGTCATAAAACTGTGTATTCCTTTATTGCACTATCGTTAACTCATCGTCACATCAGGTATAGAAGCTTACGACCCAAAACATTCCAACTATAAGAGGGATATGGTGTTGAAAGAGACTACAGCAGCCATACATCTAGTCTCGTAAGACTTACTGAGTCCATAAATGATTATTTTGCCACACAACATTGTTATCTGCATCATGGAGAAGACTTCTAGAGTGAGCCCCAGGTTTCGCTGAATATTTTCTACTCGATCAATGTTCAACAATCCAAAAGGTTTCTTCCACTAATAGGAGAAACGAGGGTCGGCTGTTGCCCACGTCATAAATATTTTACGGTTTTATGTTTCTATTATCTTGTAAATCAACTGTCAAATATTTTTGTGTGTTTATCGCAATTGCAAGAATCAAACCATAAAAATATCTCGATAGCTAGCAACTCTACAAAAAATAAACGGTTTTCTTCTCTTCTTCTTCTTCTTCTTACGTTAGAATTGAGTCCTGTGTTTTCATCAATGATTTGCCAAGAGTAGTTGGAATGCTGAAGATCAGCTTTCATACCATCTTATAGGTGGTCGTCCAGGTGGCCGAGACAACAATCCAGTGTAAACAAGTTCGTCGGTCACTTCGAAAAATGTCTTGCCCACTCGTTTCTACCCTCACCGACGGGCCATGGAAGACACCGGTGTCAGCTTCCAAGTTTGCACAGGCCAAAGCGGTCACCGGTGCCCGCTACGTTTTTTCAAAACTCTGTGAAACAAAAATTGTCAAAATAATTGAAAATAGATGTAGTTCATACTAAATAATAAGAATCAGATGAAAAAATATCTTGGCCCATGGAAATATTTTACTCAAATATCTTTGGCGCTTAACCTGTTAAAAAATGTTTAACATTTTTTAAATATATCGTGGAATTATCTAGAAACAGTAAGTTTCATTTAAAACACTAATAATTTATATAGCTGTTATTTGTTTAATAAAAGGTTCATAAATTTCAGTCAAGCCAAATCTATAGTTTTTGTTTGCCTAATTAGTTGAGTCAGCAAACTAAAGGTCGTAGCACGCAAAGCATTTAACAGAGCCAAGAGGGCAGGAAACTGGGAAGACTACAAAAAGGCTCTAACTGAATAAAACAAAGAACTCAGAAGGTCCAAGAGGAAAACTTGGAGGCAATTCTGCGAAGGGATTTCTAACGTAGCCCCAGCAGTGCGCCTTCAAAAAGGCAACGCTAAGGACCACTCCAACGGTATTGGACTCCTTAAAAAGCCAAATGAAGAGTTCGCCGAAACCATAGAGGAAAGCATGAGATGTTTATTAGACGCTCACTTTCCTGGTGCTGCAATTATTGAAGATAATGCAGAGGCAAATCTTGATGAAACTATCATCAAAACATCTAGATGAGCAAAAAGCCTAGCGGGTAAAATCTTCACCAAGAATAGAATTGAATGGGCAATCAACAGCTTCAAGCACTACAAATCACCTGGAAAGGATGGCATCTTTCCAGCACCTCTACAACAGGGATCCGATATCTTAATTCCCCACTTATGCAAGATATTCAAGATGAACTTCATCTTGGGATACATTCCAAAAGGGTGGAGAGAGGTCAGGGTTTGCTTTATTCCTAAGAGTGGCAAACGTCCTCCAGAGGAACCAAAGTCATATAGACCTATAAGCCTTACCTCCTTCTTACTCAAAAGTATGTAAAAATACTCGATACATACATGAGAAGTGAATATTTATCAAATGCACCGCTTCACGAGGAACAATTTTCCTACAAACCTGGCAAAACTACCTTAGATGCCTTACATTGTCTCGTAAGAGACCTAGAAAAGGCAATAGCTGCGAAAGAAGTATCGCTATGTGTATTCGTAGATATAGAGGGAGTTTTTGAATCAATTAGCGCTGCTGCAACTGCAAAGGGTATTCCACCTTCCATAATCAAATGGATTCAGTCCATGCTAAATACTAGGAAAATAATCACCTACCTCGGAGACCAGTCGACTACTATAAAAGCAGTGAAAGGTTGTCCTCAAGGAGGAGTGCTAGTCAGAGGTAAGCACGACGGCATCATTGCCGATCGCATGCAATGTGCCTTGAACCTCATAACTACCTGGTGTTCGAAGGAAGGACTTTCAGTCACCCCTTTAAAACGGCACTTGTTCCATTCACTAACAGGAGGAAGTTAAGTATACGGACTCCAAGCTTGAACGGTACAACCTTGTTTTTTTCGGAAGAGGTTAAGTACCTTGGAGTCATTCTTGATAGGAAACTTACGTGGAACTCACACCTCGCACACATCACCTCAAAAGCAACAAGGCCTCTTTGGACGTGTCGTAGGCTCTTTGGGAAAACTTGGGGTCTAAAACCAAAAATAATCAACTGGTCATATATAACTGTTGTCAGACCTATCATCACATATGCTGCGCTTGTATGGTGGAAGAAAACAACGCAACAAAGGGCTACAATAGAGCTGCAAAAATTGCAAAGACTTGCATGTTTAGGAATAATGGGTGTAATGAGATCATGCTCTGGCGCGGCCTTGGGGGTAATGCTAGATCTCCCTCCATTACATTTACATGTAAGGAGGATTGCTCTGCAAAATGCCTATAGGTTAACACAGGGTAAATCTCTAAAACCCGGCGATTTGACAGGACATCTCGAGATACTAAGGGCTGGATCAACCCAATCTGTGAAGATGCCTAGGGACATAATGCCTGCTAAACAAGATTTCGAAGTTACTCTAGATGTTATTATTAACGATCGTGAGTTGACACAGAACGAAATCTCAGAAATAACTAGGGGTGCCCTCACATTTTATAATGATGGGTCAAAAAAAAACGAAGGAGTAGGAATAGGGGCCACAGGACCTAATCTTAGGTTATCAGTAGCCCTAGGTAACACTCCCACAATATTCCAAGCGGAAATACCAGCGATAGACTTCTGTGCTCAAGAGTGCCTCGTAAACCGCCTCAACGCAGCCAGAATATTTATTGCCTCCGACATCCAGGCTGCTTTGAAAGGTTTAAAGTTTTTAACTTATGAGTCCAAAACAGTCTGGAGCTGCAAACAATCTCTTAAGCTACTGGCTAGATATAACAAACTATCTTTGTTATAGGTGCCCGGGCACAAGGGAATTGCTGGGAATGAGACTGCCGATGGTCTTGCAAAGGAAGGAGCTAGCACTCCTTTCATCGGACCCGAACCGTTTTGTGGCATTACTAAAATCCACATTGTGGAAGAAGTCCGGAAATGGGAAAAGGAACTTAGTGCAGCCTACTGGAAAAATGTTCCAGGCCAAAGAAAAGCAAAAAGATTGCTATAACCTTCTGCTCGCTAGGGCTAAATCGCTCTTACAGCTTCAGAAGTCTGATCTCAGAGCAATTACAGGACTCCTTACGGGACACTACCCACTCAGATATTACCTCTGCAAGTGGACAGAGGAACATGTAGACTCTGCGACAGTGCAGATGAAACGGCTGAACATATATTATGCCATTGCGGTGTACTTGTTCACCAACGCCATAGGTACCTGGAACGGTTGTTCTTGAGACCTCGCCAGTTAACAAAAATAGCTCCCAATCGGATAATAGGCTTCCTTAGAAACCCTGATCTCTGGGACAAAAAATAGATGGAGGGTATACACAAAAAATCTGTTCAGGTCTCAGTGTGGAAAGGCCAGCTATTGGCCAATCGACCCCTTTGTAATCTACTGTAATAAACACAAGATATGACACAAATTCTAAAAACACCCTATATAGATAATTTCTTTTTTAATTCAAAATAGTTATTAAATTCTCGACCTCAACTAAAGTAAAAAACACAAACAAAACAAGGTTATCCAAACATATTAGATTATGAACAGGTCAGGTTTTGTTGACCACAAACATAAACAAATATGAATAATTAACCTTCATTGAAGGTGAACTCTAGAAATAAATATCAAAAAATTGGGGACAGTTAGGCAGTCAGTGCGAGATAGGTAATATCTCCCCCCTGGTGAGACGAGTCTGAGTATTGACGGACCCTCACCCTCAAGAAGTAATAGTGTGAAAATTTATGTGACTAGTGGGATTTCCAAAACGTAAGTTTTTAAAAGTATAATTCATTTATTATATTGGGTATTGGATTGCGTTATTATATTTTTCTTTGACTTAACCGGGTATCCCAAGATAGTTAAGGGACCCTACAGTGAGTTTCAGTCATATCGAGTGTTCCTTATACATCAGCGCCCCTCATCTACTGTTAAGGCCTAAAATTGTAGAGGCATCTTATTTAGTTATATTCAGGGACCCCTTTTTCTGAAGGTGCATAGTGTTCCTTTTTCATCTGACTATTTTTGTTTTTGATAACTGCGTAAAGATATTTACGTTTTTTACTTGCGATTGTACTCAATTCTATCTTAGAGATTTTTCCGCTGTACTCGAGATTTTATTTAACCCTATTTCAGAGCTAGTTACGTTATACTAAGGATTATAGTTAATCCTAGGTTAACATTTTTGATAATTGCGTAGAGATATTTACATTGCACTTGAGATTTATAATTAATCCTATTCCAGAGATATTTACATTGTGTACTTGCGAGATATTTACATTATACTAGAGATCATAGTTAATCCTAGGCTAAAGAATTGTGATAGACATTTATCCTATACTAGGGGTCACAGTCAGTCATATCTTAATCTATTATTTTTCGAAGTTTATTTGACACAGTTTTGTTTTTCTTTGTAATATATGTTTATATATGTTTTAACCTTTCAATTTTATCTCCACAACCTCACTCCTCACCACCCCCATACCCGTCAAGTAGGACGGACCGGCTAATCCTGCACTACGAACTCGGGCTTGGCACACTGTATAAGCCCAAGGGGCCCCACGACGTCTTTGACCGCTCGAGCCTGGAACAACCCCCTCCCTCGAGGTAATCCCACAGGGAGAATTCCTGGTTCTACAATTTTTTTGTGCCGCAAGGCACGGGTGACAGCACGCTGCAACGATCTTGGAAGGAGAAAAAAGGAAAAAAAAAATATAATAAATAAACGAATTCACAACACCGTCTGACAGCGGTGACCAAACGAAATTTCAGCACAAAGGAAATACCAGATTATTAGGCTGGTGAGAACGGCTAGCAAAGTTACAAGTCATTACAGCATCATCGGCTGAGTTGATCACTGCTTCATCATAGGAATGTAAATAATAGAGATAATACCGATCCTAATCATTTCATTACAAGTCATTTACACTACAATCTAGTTGAGTTTTTTAATCACTTTGATACCTTGTAGAATAACTAAGTTACTATACCGGGACTTTACATTGGAACCTCCATAAGAGAAAAACGTTGAACCTGGCCTTAAACGACTTCATCTCTCTTGGATAATCCGTGTCGAAACTGAATGAAAATTACAAATCGCAACTGTTCCTGTATTCAATACTTTAAGGATAAACTGAATGGATGTTCATAATACGCCATTTCTTTTTGGTCTCCATTATCTTCGTTTTACTCATTTCCCTTTTTCCGCAATCTTCTTTGCATGCCTGTGATCTAGCATTCTTCTAGAATGACACTATGTACTACTGTTGGTTATTTGTATAGATTTCTGACTTCTTGGCGATTCTTTTCCAAATCCCTTTCAACTTTATTTCTTTCGCTTTTGCTGCAAGGTGATTGCCGTGGATACAGGGCTTTAAAGTTGAAATTTGGTTTTCATTTCTGTCTGATAATGTCACTTTATATTTCACAATAAATTGTTATAAAAATGTACATAGAAGCATAGCTTTGGAGAAGGAATATTATTTTACTTATTATTTCATTTTGAAACGTAAATGATTCCTGAGACGATGAAATTGAGTGGTAGATTTTTTTGAAGAGTTCAGAGCCTCAGAAGGGGATTTTAAATAACACACAATAATATCGCCATATATATCTATATAATATGTGCTTGCCCTTAGCTTATGTCTCAATACTTACGAATTACCTTGTATATCATTTTAAGAACAAGAGTTATTACCTCCGTATTTTTTTATGGTTTGAATTCTCTACAGAACTCTCTTTGTAGATAATTTGAAAGAAGGCAACGAGTTCCATTTCTCAGTTCCTGACAAACAGGAAAATAAAAAGTTTTAGGGCCAAATGTCAAGTCGGAGAAAAAATATTTCAACATTCTCTCCTCAAACTTTTCCAATGTCCTGTATTCGCGTCACTTTTTAACCCTGGCATCGTTAGCGTCACAACTTTACTGGAACTTTAAACTGTTTTTTGGCACGTTTATTAGTCCGGCAGCTTTACTCTAAATGGTTGAAAATAATATTAGACTGAGAGGAAGACGTTTAGCAGACCGTGGTAATACTAATTATTTAAATAAAATAATTCGTTATTAATACATTTTTGGATCGAGATTTTTACCTAATTTCGAAAATATATCTTAATAATTAAGAAAGCGTATGTTTGTGCTAGCTACCGAACTAATCTGTCCGTGTATTTCTTCTTACGACATTTGCATAAATTTTGGTCCCTTTACAACAGTATCCCGAAATTTCCAGGATTCATCCTTAAAGTTTCTTCGTACTTGCATTTGCGGTTTCTTTGCGACAGCCAATAAGAACGAGACATAAAGTTTCGATAACGAAACGGTTGTTATATTTATGTTAACCGTATTCTTCGAATTACGCAACCTATTGAATTGGTTGAATTTTGAAATATCTGTATTACCATATTGTACAAAACAGATCTAATTTAATTGATGTTGTTTTTTTAACTATAATTAATGATGCACTTTAGCATTATACCGTTATTTATCGAGCCATTTTCTGAAATAATGAAAGGACCCCGCACTTCTCTTATGGGAACGGGAGCACCGTTAAATTGTCTGAATTTTTGATATGTACTGTTATTTGATGTCCTGATCAAAGGTCTCCTATGGCTAGATTTTGAGATACAGGACGTTGAAGTTCTAAATCCCGACTTTTTTAAAACGGTCCCTAAAAAGTCCCTCTTAAATATGTTTTAATGTTACTGCCAAATATATCAAGACAAAATACATACCTATTAGCGAAAATAAAATATCTGTTGTTTACAGAGTGATTCGTGCTTTCACAGACCTGTTTTTGTTAAATCAAATATCATAAAAAAATCACCGTCTGTGTTTCTGAATATTGGATATAGTGTAGATCTCGATGTCTTCGTTAAAAGTTCTTATTGATATAATTATGGCTACTTTTGGAAATACTAAACGCTTAGTCTGTAAAATATCATTTTTTTAGTAATACAACATAAATACAAAATAAAAGATATATTGTAAACTGTTCAAGATTATAAAATCTTGAATTTTATTGTTTACGATGCTTTTAAAAATATGTAAGATATTTGTATGTTATTTCTTTCGTCATTGTATATTATTTAAAGCGTAAATTCATTTTAGTTGCTAACGCTGTAAAAAGGTGTTAAATAATTGATAAGATATTTTGTAATGTTGTAAATTCAAAGGGTAGTTACACTTTATTACCAGCTTTTGTTAAATACCTTTTGTAATAAATACCAAAATAAGAAACATGGGGAGAATCATCCTGTATAAGAAATTACTTTTTACATTGTAACGTTTAAACTATAGAAAGCGGTCGTTCACATTAATACAATGAAAAAACACTTATCTAAGCGGTCTGTCTGGTTGCCGAAAGAAAAAGATAATATTTTAACCGGAAATAATAATTGCGTCAAAATAACGAAATTTTGCGGAATCGAATGAAAATTCAATTGTTTATCGAGGTAAAAAACCTATTACACAATTACGTCGAACGGTAAGTTCCACCAATCAAAAAGTAACAGGTACAAAAAAAATAAAAGATTGCTGACTAGGGAGAAAGGTCGAAAACGGCTAAGGTTAGGTTAGGTAAGGTGTAACAATTGAGGGGCAGTTGGTAAAAACTCGCGGTCGGGAACGGTCTAGTTTTTTTGGGTTTCGCGGATAGCGGTTTTTGAGGAGTCCTGAGTTTCAGTAATTTATAATTAAAGTAGTGTTTTAGCAATCTAGTATAACGTTTTTTTTCGAAAGGGGAAAAGAAGATTACAAGGGAGCGTCTACTGTACGCGATCTGAAAG